>CM037853.1:146878248-147051301 GCA_021234595.1 Delia radicum | reverse complement strand
AAAGATTTTTATTTAAATCTTTAATTTTTAAATCGAATATTATTTTTAAATTGTCAAATTTGTAGTAAAAACGTTATTATATTTAATTTTGTATATAAACGAACTAGTTGTAGCATAAAAACATTTAAATATGTGAATTCGGTAATTTTAATGGGCGAAGTAATTTCACTTAAGTGGCGGAGTAATGCGAGTGTAAGAGTTTAACTTATTACCAGGTCACAGTTTAAAACGATCGCACATTGAACAAAGACGTCGTAAAAAACAACCGCATATATTATCAGTATTCTTTTAACAAGTGTTTCTGTTTACCCCAATAACTCTTAAATAAACTTTATTTGTTACAAGTGCATTGATCAATAAAAACTCTCATAGAGACAATTATTTTTTAAATATGACCACTAAGCCTGGAGGCAATTATTTTGCCTCCCTGGACCCAGATCCAGACCCTAACCCCAAACGGAGACGTAAAAAAAGCCCAATTGCGAATTTAAATAACGTTAATGATTTTCCCTTAATGAACTCTAACCCAAAAATCAAAAAATTACAATCCAAAATACATAATAATGAAAAGTGAAAAACCCGAAAATCTCTTAAAGATTTCAAACATATTTTTAGTTTCAAAAGCATTAGAAGCAATTACCTCAGAAAAACTAGAAAAAATATCATTTACTCGGGATGGTGATTTACTATTATTAACCAATAACACAACTCAGACTAAGAAATTTTTAAATACAAAATATCTAATAGGAGTTTGTCCAGTAACAACCATACTACACCCTACTCTTAACACAACTAAAGGCGTTGTGTTTGCACCCGCATTAAAAAATTTATCAGAGGAAGAAATCACCGATGGTTTGAAAGATCAAGGAGTTGTAGAATGCCAAAAAGTAAAAAAATTTATAGATGGCCAATTACAAACACCTGTCTGCAAATACTTTCATTTGAACGTTACTCTTTACCTAATGAAATAAAAATAGGATTTTTAAACGTAAAAGTCAACCCGTATGTACCACAACCAATCCAATGTAAAAATTGTTTTAAATTAGGACATACAAAAAACATTGCAAATCGGAGTCGAAATGTGAAGTCTGTTCATCTGCGTCACATGACCCCTCACCATGCGAAAAGGTAGAATGTGTAAATTGTCAACGTGAGCATCGTGCTCTCAATAAAAAATGCCCAAGTTTCCAAAAAAGACAACAAGTTATTAAAATAAAAATTACAAATAACTGTTCATTTAATGAAGCTATACAAAAGGTAAATGGGCGATACAAGCAATATCAACTGAAATACCAATTGAATCTCTAGCAGAAGCAATGGAAAAACGTAAAAAAAGAATATCACAAATTAAACAACAACCAAATGAAACAAACTACTTAGAAACAACAAAACATAACCCAAATAACAACTCTTATCATACAACAAAAACAAATACAATAGAATCTATTTTACAACGAAACAACTCTCTTAAATTATCTACAGAACAAACTTTAAAAAATTTCTCTCGTTCAAAGAATACAACTAACAATACAACAGAAATATTTCAACATTAACTACTAAAACAACTCTTAACAATGAAATAGACAATAACACTAACCCAGCAAGCAATATGGATACCAGATAAAGTATCACATTGATATACATTTGTATATCACTCACTGGTGAATACTTATTTCATTATATTTTTATGGTCCTGAATATTCTTCAATGGAATATGAACGGATACCAGAATAATTTACATGAACTACAACTAATCATAAATAATACATCACCAGATGTGATAGTTTTACAGGAAACCCATCTTAAAAAAAATACAATAAACCTACATAAGTACGACTCTTATGTACAAAATACAAACTCCACTCGTGCCAAGGGTGGCGTAGCAATTCTGGTTAAAAAATCAATACAGCACTCCACATATAACATCAATCTTAGCTTTTATGCAGTTGGCATAACAATTGAAACATATAATAAAAATCATATCCGTATATATACCACCATCAACAATCCATATCAAACTCAGATACCAACACATTATATAATTTAATTGATTCGACAACTCTATTACTAGGAGATTTTAATGCACACAATACCATCTGGGGTTCAGATAACACTGACCCAAAAGGTAGAACTATCGAACAATTCTACCAACAATCCAACCTGACAATCTTGAATAACGGACAACCTACACATTACTCCACTCATTCAACGTTCACACACGTAGATATTTCACTAGCTTCAGCTAGCTTTTACCTTTTTTAACATGGCAGATAGATAACCAACTACATGGGAGTGATCACTTTCCCATATACATTACTTTCCAAAAGAATACTGTGAATATGGATAACACACCAACAAAACTTTTTAAGTTTAAAACAAATCTAGCAAATTGGCCAAAATACACAAATTTAGTTAGCAATAAGATAATGAAACATATCACTTAACAATAATAGCAATAAAGATGGTTGCAATATTCAAAAAAATCATAATATCTGCCGCTAACGAATCAATACCAAAAAGCCTCAATAAACTAAAACATAAGACAGTTCACTGGTGGAACAATAACTTATCAATTCTCCGAAACAATAAACAAGATAGATGGCACATCTTCAAAACACAACCCTACTTTAGAAAACAAAATTGAATATCGAAAAGCAAACGCCCTATTCAAAAAACAAGCAAAAATAGCCAAAAAAGAGAGCTTCTATGAATTTACATCGGAAATAAATCCAAACTCGTCTATTAAAAAAATCTGGAGCAATGTTAATAAACTTTATGGAAAATATAGTATGCCAAAAAATTCATAGCATTGAGCACCAAACAATAACCTTACAAATCCTGGAGAAATAGCAGAGCTCTTCGGTAGAGAGTGGTCTTTCCAATCAAGTAATATTAATTTCAATCAAAATTTCATAAACAGCAAAAAACAGAATAAACACTTCAATTGACTACACCCCCAATGCCGCCGCAAATTTCATCGACCGTGATATATCAATAATAGAACTACACTCAGCATTACATTCATTAAAGGGAACAACCCCTGGATTCGACAAAATTAATTATCCCATGTTAAAAAATATGCCAATCTCAGGTAAATTAATATTATTAAATATTTTTAATAAAATTTTCAACACTGGTCACATTCCACAAGACTGGAAAATATCAACTATAATTCCAATACCAAAACCGGGAAAAAGAAAAAAATAAGCTTAGTGGATATAGAACCTATATCGTTACTTTCGTGTATGAGCAAACTGATGGAAAAGATAATGGCTAGGAGAATATCTTGGTTCTTACAGAAAAACAGACTTATACACCCAAAACAAGTAGCATTCAAACCACATAAAGGTACCAGTGACGCCTTACTCTTTTTAGACCAACAAATCACAAATCTCTATCCACGAGCAACCATTTAACACTTCTATCAATGGACTTTGAAAAAGCCTTCGACAGAATAGGGGTACATGCTATTTTATCTCAGCTAAAACATTGGCGAATCGGCATCAAAATGCTCAGATTTATCTTCAACTTTTTAACTAATAGAAAATTTAGAATAAGAGTAAATAACACCTTCTCAGCAATTTTTCCCACTTGAAAATGGTGTACCGCAGGGGTCACCCATATCCGTCGTTCTCTTCCACATTGCCTATGAAAAAATAAATTCAATTATACTCAAACACCCAACATTTAATCATTGCATGTATGCTGATGATTTGTGTATTATATTCAAACATGACAAAAACTTAAATCAAGCGAAAATTGATAATCTATTTTCTGATCTAAACGACTGGTGTAATGAATTTGGTGCAAAAATCTCATATGAAAAGACTAAATCTATACATTTTTGCCGTAAACAAAACTGTACTATTCCACCTATTACCTACAAACAAAAGTCATTAAATCGGTAGATAAAAATAAAATTTTAGGCCTGATATTCGACCAAAAATACAGATGGAGCGAACATATCAAATATCTTAAAACATCGTTAGAGAAAAGATTAAATTTGATTAAATGTATTACTAACCTGAATTGCAATACTCACCCTAAAACAACAATAAATATAATAAAATCAATACTAGTATCAAAAATAGAATACGGCTTACCATTATATGGACATTCTGCAAAAGCAGAACTAAACAAAATCCAATCTACATATCATGCAGCTGCTAGATTTGCAATTGGAGCATTTAGATCTACTCCAGTTAGAAACATTTTAACAGAAACAGGCCTGCCAACCCTGGATAATCTTATTCAATTAAATACAGCAAAATTGGCTACAAAAATTCTAATGCCATCGGAAAAACAAATATTAAACTATAAACAAAACGCATCAAGCAACAAAAAACTAAAATCAGCAGTACAACGAATCACTGAATTTATTAGAACAATAAACATAAATCCAACACCAAAGATCAAATTTAATTGCCTACGACCACCTTGGCTACTTTTGAGTGAAAGCATAGAAACATCGTTAATGTCCTACCAAAAAACTATCAACCCCACAAGATGTTTATATATCACTGTTTAATCAGAAAAAATATGAATACACTACTAAAAACTGGCTATTTTGCTATACTGATGGATCAAAATCCAATAGCGGGGTATCATACGCCGTTGTGGATAATAATTTGAACACTATTAGCTACGGGCTACTTAATCATGATAATTCAGTATTCTATGCAGAAGCAGAAGCAATACTAAAAGCTATACAATGGATTAAAAAGCAACGCTTTAAATTTGTCATTTGTACAGATTCCAAATCCTGCATAACCGCAATACAAAATATGTCTAATTCAATCGACATCATCTGCGAAATCAGAGATAATCTAATTCGTTTCCCAAAAAAAATAAAAATTATGTGGATACCCGGGCATGCAAATATAAAAGGAAATGAAACAGCAGACAAGATGGCAAGAGAAACACTAAAATTACCACTTATTATGGATAAAACCCAAAACAAAAGCTCTATATACTCTGCAATCGATAACTTCTTCTTCAATAAACATAAAACCGAATGGAACAGCTATTCACACATCTACAAACAATTTAATCCAGACGGAATCCAATCTACCTTTCCCACTGACATTTCAAGGACACATTTCCAAAAGTATCTTAGAATAAGACTAGGCCACTGCCGTCTAACACATCAACACCTAATGGAAAGTAAATCTGCCCCGCAGTGTATCTTCTGTGGATCGTCAACTATTTCAATGCACCATATTATCAATGAATGTATATATATTAAATCAATATGTATTAAAATAATTACAATCTAAATTATATAATCTCAGATATTTCAAAAGAAAACGTTAACAACCTTATTAAACTCTTAAAAGAATTGAATATATTTAATAAAATTTAAGTAGTATAAAACAAGTTTTAAAATGAAATAAATATTATATATATACATATTTATGTTAAATTATTCTATAAGCACAATTTTATACAACTGTAAACTAAAATATAATTTTTGATATATTTTCTATAAGAAAAAAAGATCTATAAAATATGAGCTGATGGCCTTAGATGCTAGTGCTTGATCAAATAACTTTGTAATAATTTTATTATTATTCAGTTACTTAATAAATAAATAATAAATAAATAAATTATTACCAGGTAACATGTTCCGTAATGTCCACATATTACCGATGTTTGCTGGGTAAGTTCTATTCAATCTGATACTATTAGTTGTTGGGAAATATCAATAAAATTGTTGTTATATATTTAATAATAAAAAACACATAAAAGTGCATTGAAAAATAAAGTTTATTAAAAAAGTTCGTATGTTTTAAAGAGGATATGATTTTATACTACATGATTATATCACTCTAATAAAATTTAAAAAATACAGTTTTTTATGATGTTTATGATATTTTTTAGGTAGATTTAATTTATAATATGCCTCATTTAAAAGTTTAATGCTTTGGAAGACATTATGCAGCATAAACAAAGTTTGAAGAGTTATTGATTGCATTTATTGAAAAAAAAAAAATATTAAAAATTTCAAGTTTCTTCTGTAAACCAGTGTAGAAAAGCATTATCATAAAAGTAGTTATATAAGTACATATTTGGTTATATCAAGTACTTACATTTCCACCTTCCGAAAAACCGAAAAAAATGTGTTTATATGTTTATATATGTCTTTACCGTTTCTAAACTAGGCACGTAATGACATCATCTTCCTATCAGCATTGCATTAATACAAATAATAATGACTAACTAATAACTAGTAAATTTTCCCATTAATTCAATACAAAAAATAATATGATCCTCATAAGTGATAAAAATAATTATCATTACTTTAAATATAAAGTAATGATGAAACCATTTATGATTTTATATATTAAGTACAACATGGAATTAAAAAGAAAAACTAAATAAAATATTTTTTTTATTGAAAAATTTTTATTTATTAAAATTTTCTTACAAGGTATTCGAACCTGGGACTCCAGGTAGTCAGTCAATAGTTCTACCGTCTGAGCGTAGAAAATCATTATCATAAGTGAATATATAAGTACATATTTGGTAGTTGCCATTACTTACATTTGACATTACAAATCTCATTACTATTTATGGGGACGTCGCTCAAAATAATGACATATGATTACATAACACCTTACGAAAAATAAAAAAATATGTGGCTCTACTGACTGAGCTATTTCGACGTCCTAGTATATTTGGAAAATCTGACCGATAGAACGATGAACTTTTCAAATACACTATACTAACATATACAAAAATTTATTCCTCTTTCACTCAAAACATAAATAATGGATATGGGTTGAACCATCTCAACTAACTTAAAATATGGCTGTTTTTTACATCACTGTTTCCAAATTTATTGAATTTTGGCAGGAATAAAGTGTATCAGAGAACTAAGAAAAATTCAAAATTTAAGTTCGCTGACGCTTCTGGATCCGGAAATATGAGGTCTTGAAAATCGTAAAAAATGTCAAAATTTACAAAGTTGTACTTACTTAATTGTAATTTTCTTAAAAAGTGTTACAGGTAGCCAACTCATCAAGGTCGCATTGGAAAGGTTATTAAATTACCTTTAATTTGATATACAACATGACTTTTTTTTTGAAAAGGTCAAAGGTCACATCTTTTGACCTATAATTCGGGAGGCTATATCTTTAAAAACGATATTTTTAAAAATCTGAAAAAAATGTATGTGTAAGATTGGTTCCTTCCCTAAAGTTACGAAAATTTCAGAGTGGAGGTATTTTTTGATCCAGAAATATTACTGACTGAATAAGTCAGTTGACTGAAAAAGTCAGTACTGTGCCAGTGCTTTTTTATTTTAACGGTTGTAAATTTTGTAAATCAAGTACTGGCAAAGCACTTTTTACAAACGTTGGCAGAGCGTTGTAAATCAGTACTTTGCCAGTACTTTATTTGCTGGATCATTGGCAAATAGTGCTCTGCCAGTGCTTGATTTTTCAGACCATTGGCAATTTCTGGCTGGGTACTTTTAATGCATATTTTTTTGTATATTCGTACTTATTTTGCCTAAAATGCATATTTTAATTGCATATGTTTACTTATTTTGCTTAAAATGCATATTTTCATTGCATCTAATTTTTCGTAAAAATATCACATTAAATTTTTTTTTTTATATTTGACCAATGGCATATGTTCTAAAGAGGATCTAAGCTGCTCAAGACCGGTTAAGTGTTCTCTTGAATTTTTTATATTGAAACTGGGATTAAGAGAACAAGTTTTTAGTGGTTTTTTCAATATAACTGATTAAAATTTTGTGTTATTTGCACGGATAAAGATTTTAATATGGAGTCTAATATAATTATATCTCATTGGATAAGTTCCCATATATAAACACATACAAAATGATCCGAAAAGTGGGTCATAAACATGTTTCTTATTATATCAAATAAGATATAAGTTGATACAATTTTATCCGAGATTTTTGAATATCCGGGACCTTAAATTATATCTAATTGGCTATAAAAAGATCTGCTTTATTATAATTTTATCCGATGGTAGGTATACTTTTTGTGACTTGAAGTTATGCTTAAAGGTATTTCAGTGGAAAATTCAAATTTCTAAAAATCAACAATTTTAAAGACCCAAATTTTTTTAAATGAAAAAACGAAATGTTTAAAAATTAACAAAAAAGATGTAATGTTTCTAATACAGTGTCGCACAAAAAAAGCAACAAAACATATGTATATCTTCGATTTGAAATATTTATCTGTCAGGTTGGTTAAAAAAAGATTTTTATTGGCTGTATTATACTATTGAATAGAGTATATATGAGATATATAAAAACCCGATTAAAATAAATATCGGAATTCATTGGATTGTAATTTGAATGACTTTGAACTTAGTTTTCATACTATTTATCTACTTTTAAGCTGGGCATCTAAAATGTGTATTATTACGAATCGTAAAACATTTATTATTTTTTGTTTCATTTGTTAAAAACCATTTCAAAATATCTTAAATAACGGCATTAGGTAGGTCGGCATTGATAGTTTTTCTTCAGATTGAATATATTCCATAGTTTGGAAAACATTCTATACTTCATTTCGCGGAGTAAGGAAAATTATTTAGTTGAAGGTTTTTTTAAAACTGCGTGGCACAGAAATCCAATATATATCTATTCGGAATATCTGTAGACATAACATTATGGGTTAAATACCAGGACAAGCTTGTATTAAAATTCGCTTTTCTGCAAACCACAAAATAACTTAAAAAATTTTAAAAATTATTGAAAATTTGTATGAAATGGCGTACAGTTTTCCAGCAAATATTTGAAACTGTAGGTGAAACATGTGTTTTATTTAAGGACAAAAGACAATTTGTATTTCTTCATAGCATAGTGGTATGAGGAAGTCGAAATGTTCTTTATATTATGCCAGACCCTGCCGTAACGTTAGAATGCATACACACAGGGAAATAAAGTCCCAACCGAATTGAAAAGTGTATTTTAACTGTAACAAATTATAAATTCAGTTAGTACAACGATATTTACATTAGATTTCTGAATACGTTGGGTGTTGGAACTAAAATTCAGTTTAATTAACCGAACTTTGATGTAAAAACTAATGTTCAGTTGTATCAAATTTTTAAAGTTCGCATACGTTAAAATTACAAATACCTAAAGGAAAATGATTAAATACAAGTTTAAAATAAGTATTTTACCAAAAATAATGAAAAAAGATTGTCAATTTTATTTTCATAAAATTGGTAAAAATTTTTCATTTTGCTGCTTATGTTTTGCACAGGCTCACATTTTAAGCATACATCTTATTGTTTTCCTTTTCCCACATATTTATTTGGATCAGGATTTTACATACTTCAAATAAAATCTATTCAATAGTATAAAAGATCCAATCAACATTATTTTTTTAAACGTCTTGGAAGATGAAATATTACAAAACAAAGATTTAACTATGTTTCGTTGATTTCTTTTGCGCGACACTGTATATATAATTAAGTGATTATTTTTTTTATTTGAAATTATATAAAAGAAATCACTTGAAAATTATTTCGTTATAAAACTAAAATGGTTATATGTGAAGCCATATAATGAAGTCTTAGCTTGCAGATAAAATAATTTCATAGTGAACTTAACCAAAATATGTATGCTATTATATATACAGTAGGGCGGGTCGATTTAAAAATCGCTCAACGTTCAAGTAAAATCGTATTCTAGGGATCAAAATAAATTTAGCCGTGTTTTTATAGCAAAATGTACAAATCTCGGGATAGAGCTATTTCAGAAAGTAGGAGGACTCTTTCCAAGATTAGGGTCTCTATTTCTTCTCCGGAAGACGCTCTAGCAGATGAATGTATAAATTATATTCGATTGGGTTGGATTCGATTTTGGCACTCTAAATGGGTCAAAGTGGAATTTTTCAAAATTTGACCATACGGTTCGAAAGTCGGGACATCAGAATTCGTTTTAGAGGTATGGTTCCTTCGGCAAAGTTTCTTATTTTGATCCATAGAATCCGATTTTCCTTGAACGTTGAGCGATTTTTTTGCCTCCATACAAATCGACCCGGCCTAATATACAGCTATATACAATTATAAGGGAAATATTTTCAGTATGAAGTTACATATAGTTTAATAAGGCTTACTACGATCACTATATATATTTGGATTATTATTATATACTTTTTGCACACAGAGAAATAAAGTGCCAACCGAATCGAAAAGTGTATTTTAATGGTAACAACTTATACCTACACGCAAAAAAATAAGTTAGTACAAAAGTTAGTAAACCGTCTTGTAAATCAGGTATACTATTTTTTAACTTAACTGTTTTATACTAATGCTTTACTAATATACTAATGTTTTACTAATTCATTTTGCTAAAAAAAAATGTGCTGATAAGCACATTAATAGTGTGGACGACAACCAGATTGAAAGACATACACACAATGAAGCAGATGTCGCGGCATGTCAAGATGTAGTAGAGAAGAGGAAAATGATACTAAAAAGTACAACTCTAATAAGACATATAAAAAAATCGACCATGGAAGACTTTCGTATCTCTTTTTCATACATAAAACAAAATTGAGGATTAAAATAACTTAAATTTTGCGTAGTCACCGGCTTGTGAAAATAATTGTCTATTAATAAAATAAAAGACAAAAGAAATAATTTAAATTTAATATGTATTTCTATAATAAATGTTAATAGATTAATAATCTAGTGTGGTCAAATTGCAAACAAACATATACAGACATATAGACAGAGTAAAGCGAAAGACAAAGAAACACATCTTAGGTAGATTTGTATGGTTCCTTTTTCTTATTGCAAAAAAAGGGTTGTTTTTTTTCGTTTCGTTTGTTTTTGTTTATTTTTTCGTTTCGTTTCTATAATTATTTTCGGCAGTTGCGTTCTTTAAAAGAAAGCATCATTTAGACAACGATTAATGTAAGTAGTTGAAAGAAAATTTTTGATATGTTATATATTTATTTCTATATATTTTCAGATATTAATTAATTCATGTCGTCAATGTGGGAAAATGAAAATTTTTATATTTCGTAATTATTGTAAATTATTTTTAAAAGAATCCCAAAAATATGTTTTATGATTTTCAGCAAATATATTAACTAAATTACAATTTTTTTACATTTTTTTTTTGCGTTTTTTTTCAGTCTACTAAAATTCAGCAAAAAATTTATTAATTTTTACCAAGGCTTTTTTATTTCTAATCTACTAAGTGTTAGCAAAACTTTTGCTGAATCTACTAATTGTGACTCAGCAAAATTTTTTGCTGACTTTACAAACTTTTTTTTTTGAGTGCTGCTAAAGTTGTTTTTGAAGACATTCAATTATATAAAGAACCATATAAAAAATTCTTTCAATAAAAATTTTCAGATGTATTTGTATATAATCATATAAGCCGTTATGTGACTCCATTCTAAGTCAGATATGACTTAGTTTGAATATATATCACCAGATATAACTATTTTCACCAGGGTGTGCTAAACAATTCTAAAATTTGAATACAATTTGTTTAAAAACATTAAAAATAATTAATTTATAGTTTCTCACTATTGTATTCAGTTTTTTAGAAGAAAGTTGGAGGATATGGCTTGTTTTACCTCAACACAGCAAAAGAACTAACATCGTTTACACATGCGCAGGTCACAACCTTCGAAGTTGAGCGGTCATTTTCTATATTCGAAAGCTTTTTGAGAACAAATAAAATTAATTTTACTTTTGAAAATATAAAAAAGTAATTGATATAAATAAAAATGTATTTAAGTTTATTTAATTTTTATTTAATTTAAAACTTAATTTTTTTTTGTTTTATGTTGTATTATAGTCTTTTTTAAAAATGAAAATCGACATATATATTAAAGTAAAATCACGAATAACTTAATTTTTGGTGTGTAGTTTTATATTGATAAGAAGAATAAGTTATTCCTTAGCCTATTAGATTTATGGATCAGTTTTTAAGATTCGCTCTTAATTTTTTTTGGCCCATATCTGTAACGAAAATCGCCTCTGACCCGTAGAAATGCTCGACCGTGCTCATGGTAAAATGGGGGGGGATCTTGGTCAGGTCGTTACACATTTTAAAGAGAAAAGTAGAAATGAAAATTTAAAAAGAAGGAGGAAAAATGTATGAAGTCAAAGTCAGTTCGTCCTGAATTGTGTCATTATCTATTCCCTAAGTTTCGTCAACTAAAGAAAAAAATCTAGCAAGTCATAATAGAATTCAGGGTTTATTAAAGAAGAATGGTTTATACAAGAAAAATTTCTGAATTTAAACTAAAGTAAAGGTAATAAATTTATATATCTAATTGTCAATAGTATGTTAATATAAAATTAAGAAAAATGATAAATTAATAAACTTACCCAGATTCTTCCATGGCTGTGATCACGGCGACGAAGTTGACCTGGTGTTTTTATATAAAAAAATTTGGACTAATACTAGTGAAATATTTAGATATATAAATAAATTTTACAACATATTTAATAGGTATTAATAATTAGCGATTAGAAATTAAATTATGATAAAATTTATCGCGAAATAAAAAAAATAAGTTAAGATTTACGTTAAAAAAAATGAGAATAAAAGAAATTAAAGCAAATTTAAGTTAATAAAATAATAAGGAAAATTTGGAGTTAAATATAACAACCCGTTTAGTAAACATTATCTAAATTAAATGATCACGTCAAAATTCTTTCAATGAACTCTGGACGTGATAAAAATGATTGTAATACCGGTATTTAAATTATGTCCCAAATAAGTAAATAAAAAAAATCGATAAATATTGCGACTCTATTTAGTGATTATATTCAATAATGATTTAGAATGTTGCTGCCGATCTGATCAAATTCAAAATATGCTCTCACAGAACGATGTAAATTTGATGAGTTAATAGTTGAGATGTAAAACCAATCTGGATAATTATAGCTCCACCAACCCAGAACGATGTAAATTTGATAAATAAAATAGTTGAGATGGAAAACCAATCTTGATATAACCGTTAAAATGTAACACCAATCGTTCTTAAATTGCTGTATTATAGCTTCCACCAAGATGATTTGATGATGAGTTTGACTTGAATTGTAGCTTACACTCCAAATTGATGATGTGGCTATTGCCCTTAAGGGATGGATAACGACGTTTATAAAGAAACGCAGGATGTAGTTTCGATCAGGATTTCAATAATTAAGCTTTCCAATTGGTAAACCCCAATATTCTATAAATTGGAAGTATTTACAAGCAGGATGTTGAATATTTATTTCCTTAAAGATGTTCGAGAATATTGTTCGATTTGTACGAACAATTCAAAATCCAATTTTATCATCAAAATTATTTTGAAACTTTTAAATTTGTAAAAGAAAATTTTTGAAAATTCAAAATGAAATAATTTTCAAAGTAACAATTTTCGATAAGCCTAAAGTGAATATAGTTGAATTCTTAACCCTTTTAATACCTTTGAATATTTGAATAACGAACAAAATCCCTCACAAATTACACTACCTTTACAAAAAAAAAAAAAAAAAAAAAAAAAAAAAAAAAAAAAAAAAAAAACATCACCAAATGTCCTTTGCGTGATATGTGGCAGTGTTTCCCGTTTCCAAATCCTTTAATATATTTGAATAACGAAGAAAATCCCTCACAAATTACATAGCAGTTGGACGCACATTATCGTTGAAACGATTAGAATTAATAACCATGCGAGATGGCCTGGGAGTAATGTTATCTCCAAAACCAGGAGGGGCGTATATCCTGACGAACAGGACTTAAATCTAAACCTTGTTCTCGCACACCTCTGTTAGCATTATTTGAATCGAAGTTCAACGTAGACAATGCTCTTTGCAATTCAACACCTACAACATAAGATAACTCAACACGAAAATTATCTAAAGATTGTGAAATCAACGAATGAACCTGTTGTCCTGTCAACATATTATCATATGCTGATCTAACATTATTTGTATCGGTAGAATTTACCTCAGCCGCCTTACGAGCCTGACGACGAGTCTCAACACCGGGTGTCCTAACCCCGATATTTTCCATTATATTATTATTTGGAACTACAACAACCTCATTCTCATTATTTACTGACGGTTCAATATTATCGACAACTAAATTAAGAGTAGGTGCACTGGGACTACGCGGTATCCGCGGCATATCGAATAAAATTATCTACTTCTCGTAAAGTTTTGAATTATCACAGCTAATATATAAAAAAAATTAAAACAAAATCGGTTATAAAAAAATATTTTAATAATATTTATCGCACTTGTTACTTTTTAAGATTCAATCAATATTTTAACATAAGTCAACTACTCCTTAAGGTTTACAGATAATAACACAATACAGTACAGTCCTTGTTCACAAAAAAACATGTGTATAAAATAAATTGTTCTTTAAATAAAACGACTTAAATAAGAATATCAAAGAAGGCAGAGAAAGAGAAAGAGTGAGAGAGAGAGAGAGAGAGAGAGAGAGAGAGAGAGAGAGAGAAAGAAAATAATAAAACTTATCAATTTAGAAATTCATAGACTAACAACCAGGTATATTTCCGAAACAAGTTCAAAAATAACAATTTCCTGATTATCACATCTACGACACTCGAATCTTTAATTGAATTGTATGATGACATATTTCACATCATCAACCAGTTTCCAAACTCAAAAAAAAGATTCACAAAATAAAACAAAAGAGAAGAGGATAAGTTTATAGTGAATAAAATTTGGTCAGTAACAAAAGGAGATCATTACCGCATTTTCCAAACTCTAAAACACTAATTTTGATTTACCATCAATATATGGTCAGATTAATCTTAACGACTCTGTCATTCCATATATTCACGGAAGAAAATTATAAAATCGAAATGAGATAAAAAAAAATTAAGAGAGGTGAAGTAAACGTAGAAAATTAGAAGAAATTAGGGACAATCATTCGAAATTACTTTCTTCAATTAAGATGTTATTCATTGAAATGTCGCGAACGAAGGCCCCACGTTGGGCGCCAAAATTATGTAACGAAAATCGCCTCTGACCCGTAGAAATGCTCGACCGTGCTCATGGTAAAATGGGGGGGGGGATCTTGGTCAGGTCGTTACACATTTTAAAGAGAAAAGTAGAAATGAAAATTTAAAAAGAAGGAGGAAAAATGTATGAAGTCAAAGTCAGTTCGTCCTGAATTGTGTCATTATCTATTCCCTAAGTTTCGTCAACTAAAGAAAAAAATCTAGCAAGTCATAATAGAATTCAGGGTTTATTAAAGAAGAATGGTTTATACAAGAAAAATTTCTGAATTTAAACTAAAGTAAAGGTAATAAATTTATATATCTAATTGTCAATAGTATGTTAATATAAAATTAAGAAAAATGATAAATTAATAAACTTACCCAGATTCTTCCATGGCTGTGATCATGGAAGAATTTGATTAAATGTATTACTAACCTGAATTGCAATACTCACCCTAAAACAACAATAAATATAATAAAATCAATACTAGTATCAAAAATAGAATACGGCTTACCATTATATGGACATTCTGCAAAAGCAGAACTAAACAAAATCCAATCTACATATCATGCAGCTGCTAGATTTGCAATTGGAGCATTTAGATCTACTCCAGTTAGAAACATTTTAACAGAAACAGGCCTGCCAACCCTGGATAATCTTATTCAATTAAATACAGCAAATTGGCTACAAAAATTCTAATGCCATCGGAAAAACAAATATTAAACTATAAACAAAACGCATCAAGCAACAAAAAACTAAAATCAGCAGTACAACGAATCACTGAATTTATTAGAACAATAAACATAAATCCAACACCAAAGATCAAATTTAATTGCCTACGACCACCTTGGCTACTTTTGAGTGAAAGCATAGAAACATCGTTAATGTCCTACCAAAAACTATCAACCCCACAAGATGTTTATATATCACTGTTTAATCAGAAAAAATATGAATACACTACTAAAAACTGGCTATTTTGCTATACTGATGGATCAAAATCCAATAGCGGGGTATCATACGCCGTTGTGGATAATAATTTGAACACTATTAGCTACGGGCTACTTAATCATGATAATTCAGTATTCTATGCAGAAGCAGAAGCAATACTAAAAGCTATACAATGGATTAAAAAGCAACGCTTTAAATTTGTCATTTGTACAGATTCCAAATCCTGCATAACCGCAATACAAAATATGTCTAATTCAATCGACATCATCTGCGAAATCAGAGATAATCTAATTCGTTTCCCAAAAAAATAAAAATTATGTGGATACCCGGGCATGCAAATATAAAAGGAAATGAAACAGCAGACAAGATGGCAAGAGAAACACTAAAATTACCACTTATTATGGATAAAACCCAAAACAAAAGCTCTATATACTCTTCAATCGATAACTTCTTCTTCAATAAACATAAAACCGAATGGAACAGCTATTCACACATCTACAAACAATTTAATCCAGACGGAATCCAATCTACCTTTCCCACTGACATTTCAAGGACACATTTCCAAAAGTATCTTAGAATAAGACTAGGCCACTGCCGTCTAACACATCAACACCTAATGGAAAGTAAATCTGCCCCGCAGTGTATCTTCTGTGGATCGTCAACTATTTCAATGCACCATATTATCAATGAATGTATATATATTAAATCAATATGTATTAAAAATAATTACAATCTAAATTATATAATCTCAGATATTTCAAAAGAAAACGTTAACAACCTTATTAAACTCTTAAAAGAATTGAATATATTTAATAAAATTTAAGTAGTATAAAACAAGTTTTAAAATGAAATAAATATTATATATATACATATTTATGTTAAATTATTCTATAAGCACAATTTTATACAACTGTAAACTAAAATATAATTTTGATATATTTTCTATAAGAAAAAAGATCTATAAAATATGAGCTGATGGCCTTAGATGCTAGTGCTTGATCAAATAACTTTGTAATAATTTTATTATTATTCAGTTACTTAATAAATAAATAATAAATAAATAAATTATTACCAGGTAACATGTTCCGTAATGTCCACATATTACCGATGTTTTGCTGGGTAAGTTCTATTCAATCTGATACTATTAGTTGTTGGGAAATATCAATAAAATTGTTGTTATATATTTAATAATAAAAACACATAAAAGTGCATTGAAAAATAAAGTTTATTAAAAAAGTTCGTATGTTTTAAAGAGGATATGATTTTATACTACATGATTATATCACTCTAATAAAAATTTAAAAAATACAGTTTTTATGATGTTTATGATATTTTTTAGGTAGATTTAATTTATAATATGCCTCATTTAAAAGTTTAATGCTTTGGAAGACATTATGCAGCATAAACAAAGTTTGAAGAGTTATTGATTGCATTTATTGAAAAAAAAATATTAAAAATTTCAAGTTTCTTCTGTAAACCAGTGTAGAAAAGCATTATCATAAAAGTAGTTATATAAGTACATATTTGGTTATATCAAGTACTTACATTTCCACCTTCCGAAAAACCGAAAAAAATGTGTTTATATGTTTATATATGTCTTTACCGTTTCTAAACTAGGCACGTAATGACATCATCTTCCTATCAGCATTGCATTAATACAAATAATAATGACTAACTAATAACTAGTAAATTTTCCCATTAATTCAATACAAAAAATAATATGATCCTCATAAGTGATAAAAATAATTATCATTACTTTAAATATAAAGTAATGATGAAACCATTTATGATTTTATATATTAAGTACAACATGGAATTAAAAAGAAAAACTAAATAAAATATTTTTTTTATTGAAAAATTTTTATTTATTAAAATTTTCTTACAAGGTATTCGAACCTGGGACTCCAGGTAGTCAGTCAATAGTTCTACCGTCTGAGCGTAGAAAATCATTATCATAAGTGAATATATAAGTACATATTTGGTAGTTGCCATTACTTACATTTGACATTACAAATCTCATTACTATTTATGGGGACGTCGCTCAAAATAATGACATATGATTACATAACACCTTACGAAAAATAAAAAAATATGTGGCTCTACTGACTGAGCTATTTCGACGTCCTAGTATATTTGGAAAATCTGACCGATAGAACGATGAACTTTTCAAATACACTATACTAACATATACAAAAATTTATTCCTCTTTCACTCAAAACATAAATAATGGATATGGGTTGAACCATCTCAACTTAACTTAAAATATGGCTGTTTTTTACATCACTGTTTCCAAATTTATTGAATTTTGGCAGGAATAAAGTGTATCAGAGAACTAAGAAAAATTCAAAATTTAAGTTCGCTGACGCTTCTGGATCCGGAAATATGAGGTCTTGAAAATCGTAAAAAATGTCAAAATTTACAAAGTTGTACTTACTTAATTGTAATTTTCTTAAAAAGTGTTACAGGTAGCCAACTCATCAAGGTCGCATTGGAAAGGTTATTAAATTACCTTTAATTTGATATACAACATGACTTTTTTTTTGAAAAGGTCAAAGGTCACATCTTTTGACCTATAATTCGGGAGGCTATATCTTTAAAAACGATATTTTAAAAATCTGAAAAAAATGTATGTGTAAGATTGGTTCCTTCCCTAAAGTTACGAAAATTTCAGAGTGGAGGTATTTTTTGATCCAGAAATATTACTGACTGAATAAGTCAGTTGACTGAAAAAGTCAGTACTGTGCCAGTGCTTTTTTATTTTAACGGTTGTAAATTTTGTAAATCAAGTACTGGCAAAGCACTTTTTACAAACGTTGGCAGAGCGTTGTAAATCAGTACTTTGCCAGTACTTTATTTGCTGGATCATTGGCAAATAGTGCTCTGCCAGTGCTTGATTTTTCAGACCATTGGCAATTTCTGGCTGGGTACTTTTAATGCATATTTTTTTGTATATTCGTACTTATTTTGCCTAAAATGCATATTTTAATTGCATATGTTTACTTATTTTGCTTAAAATGCATATTTTCATTGCATCTAATTTTTCGTAAAAATATCACATTAAATTTTTTTTTTTATATTTGACCAATGGCATATGTTCTAAAGAGGATCTAAGCTGCTCAAGACCGGTTAAGTGTTCTCTTGAATTTTTTATATTGAAACTGGGATTAAGAGAACAAGTTTTTAGTGGTTTTTTCAATATAACTGATTAAAATTTTGTGTTATTTGCACGGATAAAGATTTTAATATGGAGTCTAATATAATTATATCTCATTGGATAAGTTCCCATATATAAACACATACAAAATGATCCGAAAAGTGGGTCATAAACATGTTTCTTATTATATCAAATAAGATATAAGTTGATACAATTTTATCCGAGATTTTTGAATATCCGGGACCTTAAATTATATCTAATTGGCTATAAAAAGATCTGCTTTATTATAATTTTATCCGATGGTAGGTATACTTTTTGTGACTTGAAGTTATGCTTAAAGGTATTTCAGTGGAAAATTCAAATTTCTAAAAATCAACAATTTTAAAGACCCAAATTTTTTTAAATGAAAAAACGAAATGTTTAAAAATTAACAAAAAAGATGTAATGTTTCTAATACAGTGTCGCACAAAAAAAGCAACAAAACATATGTATATCTTCGATTTGAAATATTTTATCTGTCAGGTTGGTTAAAAAAAGATTTTTATTGGCTGTATTATACTATTGAATAGAGTATATATGAGATATATAAAAAAACCCGATTAAAATAAATATCGGAATTCATTGGATTGTAATTTGAATGACTTTGAACTTAGTTTTCATACTATTTATCTACTTTTAAGCTGGGCATCTAAAATGTGTATTATTACGAATCGTAAAACATTTATTATTTTTTGTTTCATTTGTTAAAAACCATTTCAAAATATCTTAAATAACGGCATTAGGTAGGTCGGCATTGATAGTTTTTCTTCAGATTGAATATATTCCATAGTTTGGAAAACATTCTATACTTCATTTCGCGGAGTAAGGAAAATTATTTAGTTGAAGGTTTTTTTAAAACTGCGTGGCACAGAAATCCAATATATATCTATTCGGAATATCTGTAGACATAACATTATGGGTTAAATACCAGGACAAGCTTGTATTAAAATTCGCTTTTCTGCAAACCACAAAATAACTTAAAAAATTTTAAAATTTATTGAAAATTTGTATGAAATGGCGTACAGTTTTCCAGCAAATATTTGAAACTGTAGGTGAAACATGTGTTTTATTTAAGGACAAAAGACAATTTGTATTTCTTCATAGCATAGTGGTATGAGGAAGTCGAAATGTTCTTTATATTATGCCAGACCCTGCCGTAACGTTAGAATGCATACACACAGGGAAATAAAGTCCCAACCGAATTGAAAAGTGTATTTTAACTGTAACAAATTATAAATTCAGTTAGTACAACGATATTTACATTAGATTTCTGAATACGTTGGGTGTTGGAACTAAAATTCAGTTTAATTAACCGAACTTTGATGTAAAAACTAATGTTCAGTTGTATCAAATTTTTAAAGTTCGCATACGTTAAAATTACAAATACCTAAAGGAAAATGATTAAATACAAGTTTAAAATAAGTATTTTACCAAAAATAATGAAAAAAGATTGTCAATTTTATTTTCATAAAATTGGTAAAAATTTTTCATTTTGCTGCTTATGTTTTGCACAGGCTCACATTTTAAGCATACATCTTATTGTTTTCCTTTTCCCACATATTTATTTGGATCAGGATTTTACATACTTCAAATAAAATCTATTCAATAGTATAAAAGATCCAATCAACATTATTTTTTTAAACGTCTTGGAAGATGAAATATTACAAAACAAAGATTTAACTATGTTTCGTTGATTTCTTTTGCGCGACACTGTATATATAATTAAGTGATTATTTTTTTTATTTGAAATTATATAAAAGAAATCACTTGAAAATTATTTCGTTATAAACTAAAATGGTTATATGTGAAGCCATATAATGAAGTCTTAGCTTGCAGATAAAATAATTTCATAGTGAACTTAACCAAAATATGTATGCTATTATATATACAGTAGGGCGGGTCGATTTAAAAAATCGCTCAACGTTCAAGTAAAATCGTATTCTAGGGATCAAAATAAATTTAGCCGTGTTTTTATAGCAAAATGTACAAATCTCGGGATAGAGCTATTTCAGAAAGTAGGAGGACTCTTTCCAAGATTAGGGTCTCTATTTCTTCTCCGGAAGACGCTCTAGCAGATGAATGTATAAATTATATTCGATTGGGTTGGATTCGATTTTGGCACTCTAAATGGGTCAAAGTGGAATTTTTCAAAATTTGACCATACGGTTCGAAAGTCGGGACATCAGAATTCGTTTTAGAGGTATGGTTCCTTCGGCAAAGTTTCTTATTTTGATCCATAGAATCCGATTTTCCTTGAACGTTGAGCGATTTTTTTGCCTCCATACAAATCGACCCGGCCTAATATACAGCTATATACAATTATAAGGGAAATATTTTCAGTATGAAGTTACATATAGTTTAATAAGGCTTACTACGATCACTATATATATTTGGATTATTATTATATACTTTTTGCACACAGAGAAATAAAGTGCCAACCGAATCGAAAAAGTGTATTTTAATGGTAACAACTTATACCTACACGCAAAAAAATAAGTTAGTACAAAAGTTAGTAAACCGTCTTGTAAATCAGGTATACTATTTTTTAACTTAACTGTTTTATACTAATGCTTTACTAATATACTAATGTTTTACTAATTCATTTTGCTAAAAAAAAATGTGCTGATAAGCACATTAATAGTGTGGACGACAACCAGATTGAAAGACATACACACAATGAAGCAGATGTCGCGGCATGTCAAGATGTAGTAGAGAAGAGGAAAATGATACTAAAAAGTACAACTCTAATAAGACATATAAAAAAATCGACCATGGAAGACTTTCGTATCTCTTTTTCATACATAAAACAAAATTGAGGATTAAAATAACTTAAATTTTGCGTAGTCACCGGCTTGTGAAAATAATTGTCTATTAATAAAATAAAAGACAAAAGAAATAATTTAAATTTAATATGTATTTCTATAATAAATGTTAATAGATTAATAATCTAGTGTGGTCAAATTGCAAACAAACATATACAGACATATAGACAGAGTAAAGCGAAAGACAAAGAAACACATCTTAGGTAGATTTGTATGGTTCCTTTTTCTTATTGCAAAAAAAGGGTTGTTTTTTTTCGTTTCGTTGTTTTTGTTTATTTTTTCGTTTCGTTTCTATAATTATTTTCGGCAGTTGCGTTCTTTAAAAGAAAGCATCATTTAGACAACGATTAATGTAAGTAGTTGAAAGAAAATTTTTGATATGTTATATATTTATTTCTATATATTTTCAGATATTAATTAATTCATGTCGTCAATGTGGGAAAATGAAAATTTTTATATTTCGTAATTATTGTAAATTATTTTTAAAAGAATCCCAAAAATATGTTTTATGATTTTCAGCAAATATATTAACTAAATTACAATTTTTTTACATTTTTTTTTTGCGTTTTTTTTCAGTCTACTAAAATTCAGCAAAAAATTTATTAATTTTTACCAAGGCTTTTTTATTTCTAATCTACTAAGTGTTAGCAAAACTTTTGCTGAATCTACTAATTGTGACTCAGCAAAATTTTTTGCTGACTTTACAAACTTTTTTTTTTGAGTGCTGCTAAAGTTGTTTTTGAAGACATTCAATTATATAAAGAACCATATAAAAAATTCTTTCAATAAAAATTTTCAGATGTATTTGTATATAATCATATAAGCCGTTATGTGACTCCATTCTAAGTCAGATATGACTTAGTTTGAATATATATCACCAGATATAACTATTTTCACCAGGGTGTGCTAAACAATTCTAAAATTTGAATACAATTTGTTTAAAAACATTAAAAATAATTAATTTATAGTTTCTCACTATTGTATTCAGTTTTTTAGAAGAAAGTTGGAGGATATGGCTTGTTTTACCTCAACACAGCAAAAGAACTAACATCGTTTACACATGCGCAGGTCACAACCTTCGAAGTTGAGCGGTCATTTTCTATATTCGAAAGCTTTTTGAGAACAAATAAAATTAATTTTACTTTTGAAAATATAAAAAAAGTAATTGATATAAATAAAAAATGTATTTAAGTTTATTTAATTTTTATTTAATTTAAAACTTAATTTTTTTTTGTTTTATGTTGTATTATAGTCTTTTTTAAAAAATGAAAATCGACATATATATTAAAGTAAAATCACGAATAACTTAATTTTTGGTGTGTAGTTTTATATTGATAAGAAGAATAAGTTATTCCTTAGCCTATTAGATTTATGGATCAGTTTTTAAGATTCGCTCTTAATTTTTTTGGCCCATATCTGTAACGAAAATCGCCTCTGACCCGTAGAAATGCTCGACCGTGCTCATGGTAAAATGGGGGGGATCTTGGTCAGGTCGTTACACATTTTAAAGAGAAAAGTAGAAATGAAAATTTAAAAAGAAGGAGGAAAAATGTATGAAGTCAAAGTCAGTTCGTCC
Source organism: Delia radicum (assembly GCA_021234595.1). NCBI lineage: Eukaryota > Metazoa > Arthropoda > Insecta > Diptera > Anthomyiidae > Delia > Delia radicum. Next base: position 147,027,786 of record CM037853.1, on the reverse strand, counting down.
TGAATTGTGTCATTATCTATTCCCTAAGTTTCGTCAACTAAAGAAAAAAATCTAGCAAGTCATAATAGAATTCAGGGTTTATTAAAGAAGAATGGTTTTATACAAGAAAAATTTCTGAATTTAACTAAAGTAAAGGTAATAAATTTATATATCTAATTGTCAATAGTATGTTAATATAAAATTAAGAAAAATGATAAATTAATAAACTTACCCAGATTCTTCCATGGCTGTGATCACGGCGACGAAGTTGACCTGGTGTTTTTATATAAAAAATTTGGACTAATACTAGTGAAATATTTAGATATATAAATAAATTTTACAACATATTTAATAGGTATTAATAATTAGCGATTAGAAATTAAATTATGATAAAATTTATCGCGAAATAAAAAAAATAAGTTAAGATTTACGTTAAAAAAAATGAGAATAAAAGAAATTAAAGCAAATTTAAGTTAATAAAATAATAAGGAAAATTTGGAGTTAAATATAACAACCCGTTTAGTAAACATTATCTAAATTAAATGATCACGTCAAAATTCTTTCAATGAACTCTGGACGTGATAAAAATGATTGTAATACCGGTATTTAAATTATGTCCCAAATAAGTAAATAAAAAAATCGATAAATATTGCGACTCTATTTAGTGATTATATTCAATAATGATTTAGAATGTTGCTGCCGATCTGATCAAATTCAAAATATGCTCTCACAGAACGATGTAAATTTGATGAGTTAATAGTTGAGATGTAAAACCAATCTGGATAATTATAGCTCCACCAACCCAGAACGATGTAAATTTGATAAATAAAATAGTTGAGATGGAAAACCAATCTTGATATAACCGTTAAAATGTAACACCAATCGTTCTTAAATTGCTGTATTATAGCTTCCACCAAGATGATTTGATGATGAGTTTGACTTGAATTGTAGCTTACACTCCAAATTGATGATGTGGCTATTGCCCTTAAGGGATGGATAACGACGTTTATAAAGAAACGCAGGATGTAGTTTCGATCAGGATTTCAATAATTAAGCTTTCCAATTGGTAAACCCCAATATTCTATAAATTGGAAGTATTTACAAGCAGGATGTTGAATATTTATTTTCCTTAAAGATGTTCGAGAATATTGTTCGATTTGTACGAACAATTCAAAATCCAATTTTATCATCAAAATTATTTTGAAACTTTTAAATTTGTAAAAGAAAATTTTTGAAAATTCAAAATGAAATAATTTTCAAAGTAACAATTTTCGATAAGCCTAAAGTGAATATAGTTGAATTCTTAACCCTTTTAATACCTTTGAATATTTGAATAACGAACAAAATCCCTCACAAATTACACTACCTTTACAAAAAAAAAAAAAAAAAAAAAACATCACCAAATGTCCTTTGCGTGATATGTGGCAGTGTTTCCCGTTTCCAAATCCTTTAATATATTTGAATAACGAAGAAAATCCCTCACAAATTACATAGCAGTTGGACGCACATTATCGTTGAAACGATTAGAATTAATAACCATGCGAGATGGCCTGGGAGTAATGTTATCTCCAAAACCAGGAGGGCGTATATCCTGACGAACAGGACTTAAATCTAAACCTTGTTCTCGCACACCTCTGTTAGCATTATTTGAATCGAAGTTCAACGTAGACAATGCTCTTTGCAATTCAACACCTACAACATAAGATAACTCAACACGAAAATTATCTAAAGATTGTGAAATCAACGAATGAACCTGTTGTCCTGTCAACATATTATCATATGCTGATCTAACATTATTTGTATCGGTAGAATTTACCTCAGCCGCCTTACGAGCCTGACGACGAGTCTCAACACCGGGTGTCCTAACCCCGATATTTTCCATTATATTATTATTTGGAACTACAACAACCTCATTCTCATTATTTACTGACGGTTCAATATTATCGACAACTAAATTAAGAGTAGGTGCACTGGGACTACGCGGTATCCGCGGCATATCGAATAAAATTATCTACTTCTCGTAAAGTTTTGAATTATCACAGCTAATATATAAAAAAATTAAAACAAAATCGGTTATAAAAAAATATTTTAATAATATTTATCGCACTTGTTACTTTTTAAGATTCAATCAATATTTTAACATAAGTCAACTACTCCTTAAGGTTTACAGATAATAACACAATACAGTACAGTCCTTGTTCACAAAAAAACATGTGTATAAAATAAATTGTTCTTTAAATAAAACGACTTAAATAAGAATATCAAAAGAAGGCAGAGAAAGAGAAAGAGTGAGAGAGAGAGAGAGAGAGAGAGAGAGAGAGAGAGAGAGAAAGAAAATAATAAAACTTATCAATTTAGAAATTCATAGACTAACAACCAGGTATATTTCCGAAACAAGTTCAAAAATAACAATTTCCTGATTATCACATCTACGACACTCGAATCTTTAATTGAATTGGTATGATGACATATTTCACATCATCAACCAGTTTCCAAACTCAAAAAAAAAGATTCACAAAATAAAACAAAAAGAGAAGAGGATAAGTTTATAGTGAATAAAATTTGGTCAGTAACAAAAGGAGATCATTACCGCATTTTCCAAACTCTAAAACACTAATTTTGATTACCATCAATATATGGTCAGATTAATCTTAACGACTCTGTCATTCCATATATTCACGGAAGAAAATTATAAAATCGAAATGAGATAAAAAAAAATTAAGAGAGGTGAAGTAAACGTAGAAAATTAGAAGAAATTAGGGACAATCATTCGAAATTACTTTCTTCAATTAAGATGTTATTCATTGAAATGTCGCGAACGAAGGCCCCACGTTGGGCGCCAAAATTATGTAACGAAAATCGCCTCTGACCCGTAGAAATGCTCGACCGTGCTCATGGTAAAATGGGGGGGGGGATCTTGGTCAGGTCGTTACACATTTTAAAGAGAAAAGTAGAAATGAAAATTTAAAAAGAAGGAGGAAAAATGTATGAAGTCAAAGTCAGTTCGTCCTGAATTGTGTCATTATCTATTCCCTAAGTTTCGTCAACTAAAGAAAAAAATCTAGCAAGTCATAATAGAATTCAGGGTTTATTAAAGAAGAATGGTTTATACAAGAAAAATTTCTGAATTTAAACTAAAGTAAAGGTAATAAATTTATATATCTAATTGTCAATAGTATGTTAATATAAAATTAAGAAAAATGATAATTAATAAACTTACCCAGATTCTTCCATGGCTGTGATCACGGCGACGAAGTTGACCTGGTGTTTTTATATAAAAAAATTTGGACTAATACTAGTGAAATATTTAGATATATAAATAAATTTTACAACATATTTAATAGGTATTAATAATTAGCGATTAGAAATTAAATTATGATAAAATTTATCGCGAAATAAAAAAATAAGTTAAGATTTACGTTAAAAAAAATGAGAATAAAAGAAATTAAAGCAAATTTAAGTTAATAAAATAATAAGGAAAATTTGGAGTTAATATAACAACCCGTTTAGTAAACATTATCTAAATTAAATGATCACGTCAAAATTCTTTCAATGAACTCTGGACGTGATAAAATGATTGTAATACCGGTATTTAAATTATGTCCCAAATAAGTAAATAAAAAAAATCGATAAATATTGCGACTCTATTTAGTGATTATATTCAATAATGATTTAGAATGTTGCTGCCGATCTGATCAAATTCAAAATATGCTCTCACAGAACGATGTAAATTTGATGAGTTAATAGTTGAGATGTAAAACCAATCTGGATAATTATAGCTCCACCAACCCAGAACGATGTAAATTTGATAAATAAAATAGTTGAGATGGAAAACCAATCTTGATATAACCGTTAAAATGTAACACCAATCGTTCTTAAATTGCTGTATTATAGCTTCCACCAAGATGATTTGATGATGAGTTTGACTTGAATTGTAGCTTACACTCCAAATTGATGATGTGGCTATTGCCCTTAAGGGATGGATAACGACGTTTATAGAAACGCAGGATGTAGTTTCGATCAGGATTTCAATAATTAAGCTTTCCAATTGGTAAACCCCAATATTCTATAAATTGGAAGTATTTACAAGCAGGATGTTGAATATTTATTTTCCTTAAAGATGTTCGAGAATATTGTTCGATTTGTACGAACAATTCAAAATCCAATTTTATCATCAAAATTATTTTGAAACTTTTAAATTTGTAAAAGAAAATTTTTGAAAATTCAAAATGAAATAATTTTCAAAGTAACAATTTTCGATAAGCCTAAAGTGAATATAGTTGAATTCTTAACCCTTTTAATACCTTTGAATATTTGAATAACGAACAAAATCCCTCACATATCGCCTAAAGTAGGCAACGAAAAAATAATTAGTAGAAAAGCATATTGTTTTTTATTTCGTACCGAACACGGGTTCTAAGTATCACTGCAACAAATTTTATAAATTTTATTGCCAACAATTCGGAATTCTTAACTGGCAGAGCTGCCTTGTAAGTCGAATGTAATTAGTATTTTTTTAGTGTGTGATTAAGGGTTAAAAATTGCACTTAAACATACCAGTTTAAAAAAGTTGCTTTTCTGTAAAATATAAATGTTTGACGTCACATATGTTGTATACACAATATTAATTTTAATCTAATTGCACATTACTCATACGTCAGTGTGAGTTATGATTAGTTTGTTCATGTTTTTTTTCGTTATTTTTTTGTTAGAGAAATAATACAGAAATTTGTCATTTTTGCTTTGTTTAAAACAAAAAAAAATGTAATAATACAATACCAACACAACCAAAATGAAAATAAAAACGATTGTCAACTGTTTTCGGTATAACCTGACTTGGCATTTTGTATGACAATTTTTATTTAATTTTTTTTTATGTTCGCATTAACTTTGTATTATGCGGTGGTTATAACAAAACAGCTGCAGTAAATGCCTTAATAAAATAAAATGTATGTGTGTTGTGTGTGTGCATAATATTTTCTACAAAACAAAAAAATTGCACTAACGCCTATTTTACAGCTTTTAAACATGGCAATAACAGTGAATACACAAAAAAAAAATTAAAATCAAAAACTGTTGCCAACTAAATAACTCCCACTCATATAATCTACAACAAATACAAAACGTACAAAATTAAAGTCAAATAACTGATGTACTCATATAACTAAGAACAATATTGGGCGGATTGTATATACCGAAAAATTAATTTCGCGTTCAAAATTCTTGAATTTTGAAACTAACCTTTACCTTTATTAAAAAAAATTAACAAAAACAATTTTTAAAACACATATGGGCTATTCCCAAAAATATTTAAAATTGGATTATTTTTTGAAAGTTTGTGGAATATTAATAGGAGTTTACACGATTATAAACCACTATTTAGGCACATCAAATCCGTTTTGCTTGAATGACTTTCAGCAAGGGGCCCAAAAGTTATGCTGGTTTAAAGTTTAAAATTTTTCAAAATTAAATTTTTTGATTGATTTCCAAAAAATTTCGCACATATAAAACTAATACAGGACCACCAATAAAAAATTTAATAAAAAATATATCGTTAACATAAAAAATTAATTGCATAGCAAAAATGTATTTACCTTCCAAACGGTTACAAGTTAAAAATATAGATTTTTATATGTATATATCAACATTTATTTGTTTTTAATTTGTTACTTTTTTTTTAATTTGTAATTTATACCTCTCCTATGAACTTTTCGTCGCTCTAACTAATAAAAGTTTTAGGTTTTTTAAACCATATATGGTAACATTCACTTTTGTTTTGTATTGTAATCTGGATGATTTCCTTGATTCAATGTTTTTTATTGATATATTTTTGTGACGTTTCATCTCTTTTATCATTTCTGCTGAGATTCCTATGTTAATATAAGTGTTTTCGAAAAAGTACAGTATATATTTTTTTAAAATAAACACAATCTTTATATCTACAATCTGCCCTATATATTGTGGCGTTTGGCGTGCAAACCTATTGTGTGCTTTCAAAATTTTTCTTTTTTGTCAAATTCTGAGATTTTAAAATAAATTAAGTTTTTGTCTTAACATTGCGGTTTACGCGATATTTAAAAACGATAATTTGTTTTTAGGGATTATATTTGAATTTAACGTAATAAGTTGATGAGAAAACGTATTTGCTTAAAGTTAAATCCAAATAAGTGCAGTTTTTTACATGATGCTTTTCAAAGCTAGTTAAGTTTAATTTGGTCCATAAAATCTTTATTTCTTAAAATTTTTTTATGTTCCCTATGATTTGTATTAAAGCATTGAAGAAAGGTCTAAATACTGTTAATTTTGACAAATTTCGCTCAACAGTGTTGATGTGCCGGAACAAAATGTTTTTAGATAAAAAGTATATTTTGAAGCACAAAGTCCCTTTGGAAAAAAATTTGTGATGACGATCAATTATATGCATTGAAACTATTATTTCTATGTAAATAATATTAGAATTCAGTTAATTCAGCAAAAAAAAAAAAAAAAAAATGTGATAAACATTTTGTAAAATCTCAATTTGAAATAAAAATTAGTTTAAAACTTGCAAAGTTGGATTACTAACGGCTGTACTAAATTTTGCCAGCTGAGACTAAATATGACTAATCCTCCATGATGCAAATAATGACGTTTTTGATCAAATTTGTAAATTCAAATTTAAAGTTACTTCTCACGTTTCAGAAACATTTGGCTTATTTCTTCTGGACTTTTTTGTAGTTCAGTATAATTATGTAACTTTTTTAATGTTTTTCCATCGCATTAAACTCCTTTTTCAATATGGTTATGCGATTTAACTATATATCTAGCAGTTATTTCTCGAAGCTAGGGTCTCGTTGGTCAAACTGCACTTTTTAGCGGATCGATACTTAATATTATTCTTTTACTTGTTTTATAGTTTTTGAGTGGATCAACATATTGCATTTTTTTTTTTTTTTTTTATTTAATCAAAAATAAAATTGGCCCAGATTTTGTCCCGATATTCGCAAACAACTGAACCATATTCGGACCAAATTTCGAATTTCTCATTTTTAAATGGGAATATCTCAGGAACTATTAGTAATAACCCATAGAATAATATTTTTTGTTAGTTCCAATTTTTTTTTTTTTTTTTAAAAGAGAAGCAATAGTCCGGAAATTCTTCCTATTAATTAATGTGTTGCTTTCTTTGGAAAGGGGATAGTGGAGAAATGAAAGGTGGTGAAATATGAAGAGCTTCAAACATGGCAACACTGCAATTGCGCGAGATGATAAGTCTCAGAACAGTTGTTGCTCGCCACCTGATGTAGAGTTGGCGAATTTATTGAAGCTTTTTATTTCATACACTCAAAAAAAAAAGTCTGTAAGTCAGCAAAAAATTTTGCTGAGTCAGCAAAATTTTAGTCAGGAGGGTACTAGCAAAAAAATTGCTAATATCAGCAAAATCTTTTGCTAAAAATCAGCTCGCTGATTAGTAGATTTCAGCAAAAGTTTTGCTAACACTTAGTAGATTAGAAATAAAAAAGCCTTGGTAAAAATTAATAAATTTTTTGCTGAATTTTAGTAGACTGAAAAAAAACCGCAAAAAAATTGTAAAAAAATTGTAATTTAGTTAATATATTTGCTGAAAATCATAAAACATATTTTTGTGATTCTTTTAAAAATAATTTACAATAATTACGAAATATAAAAAATTTCATTTTCCCACATTGACGACATGAATTAATTTAATATCTGAAAATATATAGAAATAATATATATAACATAACATAAATTTTCTTTGATCTACTTACATCAATCGTTGTCTAAATGATGCTTTCTTTTAAAGAACGCAACTGCCGAAGATAATTATAGAAACGAAACGAAACAATAAACAAAAACAACGAAACGAAAAAAACAACTCTTTTTTGCAATAAGAAAAAGGAACCATACAAATTTACCTAAGATGTGTGTCTTTGTTTTTCGCTTTACTCTGTCTACATGTCTGTATATGTTTGTTTGCAATTTGACCACACTAGATTATTAATCTAATAACATTTATTATAGAAATACATATTAAATTTAAATATTTTCTTTTTGTCTTTTATTTGATTAATAGACAATTATTTTCACAAGCCGGTGACAACGCAAAATTTAAGTTGTTTTAATCCTCAATTTTGTTTTATGTATGAAAAAGAGATACAAAAGTCTAACATGGTTGACTTTTTTATATGTCTTATTAGAGTTGTACTTTTTAGTATCATTTTTCCTCTTATCTACTACATCTTGACATGCCGCGACATCTGCTTCATTGTACGTATATATTTCAATCTGGTTGTCGTCCATACTATTAATGTGCGTATCAGCACAATTTTTTTTAGCAAAATTAATTAGTAAAACATTAGTATATTAGTAAAGCATTAGTATAAAACAGTTCAGTGCTGAATAAGTATAACAAAAATTTTAGCCGAAAACACGATTTTAGCAAACAAATTTGCTAAAAAATAGTATACATGATTTGCAAGACGTTTTACTAACTTTTGTACTAACTTTTTTTTTTGAGTGTAGCCTGATTCATTATTTTACTTCGGTGGGGTTAAGTGCTATGGGAACACGAAGGTGGGCGCAGCGATACATATAAGTGATAGAAATCTCATACATATTATTTTTCTAAATTGATGTTGTCGTCACCGGGGATCGAACCCGGGAACCTTTTGTGTAAAAGTCCAACGCGCTTACCATTACAACCACAACGCCCACCTGTATTTAGGGCCCACGGGCCCCGGCCCCCTTAATCAATAATAGAACAAACAATTCTTTTCTAATTCTAGAGGGGGTTCACATAATTTTTTTGAGGAACGCCCTATAAAGTGCACTTTAGCCAATTTTTTTATATTATCGTACAAACATCACTATTATTTCATTATACTCTGACAAAGTAGTGGTGTAAAGTATATGTAAAAGCAAAATTTATATTAACAAACAAAATTAATCACTAAATTTCTAAGAACAAATAATTTGTTTCCATTCTTTTGATTCTGCTGTGATTTTTTTTTGTGTATTGCATTTAGTCCTTAACAAAATAACGTATGCGGAATGAAATTGCAACAAATTTAGAGTGGCTGATTACAAAAAAAGTAAAGATTTTGACTTTTAGTTTCGGATAATCACATGTTTTCTCATGTTCATGAAAATCAAATCAAATTTTAAATGGCAAACAAAGAAAAACAACTTTAAAAGAAAATTTATAATTTTTTATAATCAATCTTATTGGAAAAATTTGGAAAACAGTTTCTCTGTTTGTTGAATAGCTAGAAAGTCAATGTGTATTGAATAATGGTTATCTAAGTAATAACAAAAAGTACTAAGAGTATTCCTTGCTCTGGTAAAAAGTGCTATTTGAAATACTTATCTATGAGATTCTGGCTTAAAAAAAGTAATTGCTGGATAAAGCGCAAAATCGTATAGGCAACTTGAAAAAGGTGTTAAATGCGATGGAAAAACAATTAATAAAATATGCCGAAAGAATAATCGAGCTTTTTCTAAAACTTAAGAAGTAACCTTAAATCTTCAATTTACAAATTTGGCCAAAACTAGTCAAAACTAGTCAAAAACGCCTTTATTTGCAACATGGACGATTAGTCATATTTAATCTTAGATTTTAATAAATGGCAGGGAAAGCACTTTTGTAATGATAAAATTAAAAATTTGGACCAAGCTTATATTGAAATATCCAAAGAGCCAATGAATAATATTGAAAAGAAGCTCAGAAAAATTCCAACATTTTAAATTTTTAATAGCTATGGGCAAAGTACGTCCAAACTGACTCAAAATTGGATGAATTGTGCCATCTTTTTTTACATTAATTAATGTAGTGCATTGTTTTAAAAAAGAGTAAAATATAATTAGAGTTTGTGTTAGAAAAAACTACAGCGTTTTCCGTTTTGTTGTAATTTCATTTCGCAGACGTTTATGCTAATTTTTGTCACATATTTAAATAAATTATTTTATACCATAGATAAGATATTTAGATACAAAACATCCTAAACTAGATAAGACATGTTTTAAGATAATTGTCTTTGATATAAGCATGTCCGTTGTTAAGGAACTAAATTTGTATGAAAACGTATATATAATATAAATACATGGGACACAATATATATTTTTCAAGGAGTTACAAACATTATCACAAATCTTATGTACTACTTAATTTTTTGTCGTGAAACATATCAAAGAAACACTAAACCCACATATACGTTAGGGTTATAACTTTTTTTTGGAAAATTTAATTATATCAGTAACAAAAGTCAGATTTGCTAGTCATTTTGTAATAAGAAGCTCCCGCATGAAGTGCAATTTCTAAAAATATTTGTTTACGTTTTTTCCCATTAGATATGCATTTGGAGACCAAAAATAACTACAAAAAATGTTTTGAAATACTTTGTACGTTATGTTGTCGCTGTTCTGCAAAATATAAACACGACGAACGCTAAAAATCATTTTTTTTTATCAACATACGTTAAATTCGTTAAATTCAAAAGGTGTTTTGTACTTTAAGATTAATACGTCAACCTTATCGAACCAAAAAACGATTGTATATATAATATAGGCATTAGGTTATGATCAATATTTTAGAGTCTGATTACTTTACAATTTTGGCATAGTAAATTTTTTTACTTTAATTACGATATTAAGAAAAATTATATGATATTACGTGATTTAATATTTGCCTTTATACAGTTTTGTCCGAGAAATGGGGCTCATGTGTTTAGTTCTAATTTGATAATGTCAGAATAAATTACAACCGAATAATGGCGTGATACAAATTAAAAAGTTTTTATATAATGGTATAAAATAATATCTGAACTGATACATTAGGGCGGGTCGATTTAAAAATCGCTCAACGTACAAGGAAAATTGTATTCTAGGGATCAAAATAAGAAACTTTGGCGAAGGAACCATACCTCTAAAATGAATTCTGTCCCGACTTTTAAAACGTTGGGTCAAATGTTGAAAATCCCACTTTGACTCATTTAGAGTGCCCCAATCGAATCCAACCCCAATCGAATATAATTTATACATTCATCTGCTAGAGCGTCTATCGGAGAAGAAATACAGACCCTAATATTGGCAAGACTCCTCTTACTTTTTGAAATATCTCTATACCGAAATTAAAAACACGGCTAAAAAGGCACTCTTCCAACTTAAATTTTAACCCCTTAACGGGCACCTAGAATGATGATTTATGTATTAATCTGCTAGCGCGTCTCCCGGAGAAAGAAGTAGCTCCCATAATCTTGGAAATATTCCTTCTACTTTCTGAAATATCAAAGTGTGCTTTTTCAAAATTTGACATTACGGGTCAAAAGTCGAAACATTAGAATTCGTTTTAGAGGTATGGTCCTTCGGCAAAGTTTCTTATTTTGATCCCTAGAAAACGATTTTCCTTGTATGTTGAGCGAGTTTTTGCCTCCCTACAAATCTACCCGCCCTATGATACATACATATAAAGTAAATAATTTTTAAGGCATCTCCGCAACATTCAAAAATAAACCATTTTTGTTCTGGTAAGAGGGTTAACAAAAGAAAGGCGAGCCGGAGGAATATTTGTAACTTCAGATTCGAATATTTTTAACTACGAAGGCGGATCAATAAGTCCGTGACTTTTTGAATGAAACACAGTTTTTTTGAAAAAAATAAATTATTTTTCAACATAATCTCCTTTTAGCTCAATACACTTAGTCCACCGTTCTTCTCCAATTTTGTAGCCCTTCCAAAAAATAGGATTTTTCGATATCCATAAAATAGCCATTTGTTTGATCAATAATTTCTTCGTTGGAGCTAAATCTTTTTCCATCGAGCCATTTCTTTAGGTTGGAAATGGGAAATATTCACTGGGGGCTAAATCCGGAGAATATGGCGGATGAAGTAACAATTCGTAGCCCAATTCATGGAATTTTTCCATTAAGACTACACCCGTGCATTATCTTGATGAAAAAGAACTTTTTTCTTGGCCATATGGGGTCTTTTCTTTTTTAATACTCGTTAAATCGGTCCAATAACTTGGCATAATATTCGCCGTTTATTGTTTTTCCCTTTTGAAGGTAATCGATGTGGATTATCCCGTGTGTATCTAAAAAAAACTGTTGCCATCACCTTATTGGCCGATAAACTTACGTTGGCCTTCTGCGGAGCCGGTTCACCCGGAGATACCCATTGTTTAGACTGCTGCTTGGTCTCCGGAGTGTTGTAATGGATCCATGGTTCATCCACAGTTACAAAACGCCACAAAAAACTCATTCGATTTGCGGTTAAACAACACCAAACAATCCTTTAAAGTTGTCACACGATTACATTTATGGTCAATTGAGAGCAATCGCGGCACACATCTTGCAGACAGCTTCTTAAACCAACTGATCATTTAAAATCGAAACCACACTGCCATATGAAATGCCTAAGGCGTCCACAATCTCACGCACTTTTAGTCTTCGAGAGGCCAACACCATATCGTAGATTTTTTCGACATTTTCGGGTGTATTGACCTTAATTGGCTGTGCAGAACGTTCAGCGTCCTTTGTAATTGTGCGACCACAACGAAAGTTAGTAAACCACTTTTTATACCATTGAAATCGATGGTGCAGAGTCCCCATAGTATTTATCAAGCTTTTCCTTGGGTTGATTGACGGTTTTTTTCGCAAAAAAAATAATGTTTAATGATCACTCGAAATTCACATTTTTCCATTATTAAAAAAATCCACTAGGTAGTATGTTCACAACAGCTGTTAACGCAAAGTAAGTGACGGAACTTGCTCAAAATTTCACAGTAGTCTATTAACAGGTGGTGCTTGATGCAGTGTTGCATTTCATATAACTACGAGGGAAGCTTAAACTAAACTCTTTTGCAATTAGGACACCTGCATTAGCTTTATTTATAAATATATATATATATATATATATAAATACACTGTAAAACAAGAATACACAGTCAGAAATATATGAACAAATACAATAACGCTGAAACACTAGTATTTAGTTGAACGTTATATAAGAGGCGAAACCTAAAAGTCGCATTTTATAGCGACCTCTATGTATCGTCCGACTGACAAGGGATGTATCCCGACACGGACCGGAAGTTCTTAAAGAACTTGGGATATGTTGTAGAGAATACAAATTTAACACTTGTTTTTTTAGCTGCCCAATCTCATGTTTAGAAAGGAGTAGCAATTTAAAAAAAATAATAACGCCATTTTTTTTATTGATGCAAAAACCGTAAAAAAAGATTTATATCCTAAATTCAAATTTGTGTGCCGAACTCTAATATACATACATATATATAAAATAATGTATTATTATATACAAACGTTTTTAATTAAATAATCAAAAAAATTCGTCCAAACTTTAGGTTTATGCGGAAATTGAGAGCAGCGAAAAAGTAATATTATATATCTTTACATTTTTTATGGACTTGACGGATATGATAGGTAAAATTTTGTGTTTGCAAAAAAAAAATCAAAAGTTATAACCCTAATATTCATGCAACTAACAAAGGAAGCATGTAAAATTACAAAAGGCTCGAAAAATATGACGAAATTAGTTTATTTTCTAATGGTTGATAACGACTAACCGACTAACACTCTGACAGAGTTAGTTTATCAAGCACACTTAAATGCAGTCATCAAAATAACGCTTGATCTTATTAAGAAGAAAATTTAAACTATAAAAACAGTTAGTTTATAGTCAAGAAACAACAATTCACCTGTTTCTCATTTTTATTTGAAATCGTTTTTAGATTTTTTTTTATGAAACAATTTAATATTTTAATATTTTTTCGATACAAATTTATTTAAAAACAAGGTAATTAATAACACTGCCGTATAAGAATCACTCAACTCACAAGGCATTCTTTTGACTGGTGAGTGACTAAAAATAATTAAAAATGTACACACGATTTTTAAAACATTTTTATGGATCTAGACACAGATTCAGGAATTTTAAATTTTTTTAATTTGGCTTTGTTCTGCACTAATAGAAATATACCTGCAAAAATAGCAGAAAAAACTACCCGACTAAAAAATATATATTATGCCTTATATACTTCCTATGTATTTTAATTTATTGGTTTATAAAAGAGAAATGGGCCCATATAATTATATAAGTTTGCATTCCCGATTAAAAATTAGATTATATATTGTTATCTTATTAAATGTGATCCCATACATACCTGTATGCAATTTCATCCAAAATATGGCCCTATTACATTGCATCAAATTACATCTAATTTGATCATATTAGATTTAATTACATACAATTAGTCGTGATTGGATAAAGCATTAACTGAACTTTGTTCTCATCCAATTTTATTAAATTATATTTTATATCATACGATTATATCTGATTTAATATAATATCATATACAATGGTCTACATATGACTTTTAATATCGTATGATCCCTCCCATTTACTAAATAATAATATTAGGTCTTCTCATATAAACTAGCATATTATATATATATATATATTAACATGATAAAACTATTTTCAATTTATAAAGAGCTTTCAACCTCAATATATTTACAAAAATAAAGCAAATCAAACATATTAGCTAGGTTGATACAAGTAAGATCTTATCAGAACCCAACGTTTTAGAAAAGCTAGAGCCTCCACAATAGTCAGATCTTAAAAAAAAAAACCTATTATTTATCAATTTTGATCCATTCTTGTCTTCTTAGTAATCAAACACTTGGTTAGGGTCTTTTCCTAACGAGCATCATGGCGTTACTAAACTTTGAAGACCAAAAATGTTCTATTATTTTTTTTTAATTTTCATTTGTTACTCTGGCTCAAGTAATATTATTTACAGTTTTATTAGTTTTTTGTTTTTATATGCATCGAGATTACTTTTCTGTTATTTTCAAGCTTTCAACCGCCATATATTGTTAAAAATAAAGCAAATCAAACATATTAGCTAGGTTGATACTAGTATTTCGATGTTAAACATAACATTTATTTCAATTTTCAAGCTACAAACGAGTTTACATAAGAACTTGTATTGTTTTCGATTAATCTAATTTAAATTAAAATTTTGAAATGCTCATACAATAAGCGAATCTAATTATTTAATTTATCTTTTTTTACTATTTCAGCTAGAATCAAGAAAATTTTAAATGAAGTAAAGTTTTTAACAATTGATGTTGAAAATATTCACGTGTAATTGTAGACGTTATAAATTAAATAAAGATCTGTTTTAAATTTTTAAATAATAGTGAGAATATTAAAATTACAAAATAAGATTGTGTTATTTAATATTTAAGTTAAATTTTTTTCAATTTCAAGTAGATATTCACAATTTTACCAGCGATAAGCAAGTTCTAATAAAAAATTCCAAATATGTTTGTAATTTTCTAAACTTCACACAAAATATTAAACTGTATGCTGAGATTTATAAATCTGAAAATTGGAACTTAAACTATCATTTTAAGATTTTGTATAACTTAATTACATTTGAAATGGAAAGCCACAGTTTAATTTGTAATATTTAACATGTCCAAAGCAAATTTCAAATGTTTATTCAAAATTGTCAAAAGCTGAAATTTTTAGTGATAATAAAGGTTTGCTAAACTAAATTCGTGTCGTGAGCTAAAGTGTAAAAGGCCTTATTAAATACTTGCTTTTTCATATACTTTTCTATGTACCATATATTATTGCACACAGCATTGTATTAAGCCATATATAATTATATATGAAATCATACTAATTAATATATACCATATGTAGTTTTATATGCCATATCATTGCAATATATATTAAGAAATTAATATTTAATAATTTTTCAACATTTCTGCAGAAAAAAATTTGTATTTACTTTTTTTGTATATTTGTAAATTTTGTTACACTGGAAAGTTTTAAAACAGTTGTTGTAGTTACCAAACACCCTTCAATTGGCTTACCTATATAACACAGTGCAACAAGAAATTTTAGTTTCACTAGTTTCAACACGAAATGAAAGTTTTCCATTAGTTATGCAAAACCCCAAAATAGGTTTTATTCGGATTTTAATATTAAGAATAACCTCGAGATAAAAAAAGTTTTATCTCATATATAAAATCATATCCATGCGATATAGATCGATATTTAATCGTATCCAAATTAATTTCAAAATTGGTGTGTCCAGTAATATCCCGTTTTATCTCTCAAAAATATTACTGTATTAAAAAGATCAAAATTGATCTCAATTTTCGGGAATTCAATTGGATGTAATTTGCTCTGTAGGAAAACGGACCCTAAATCAGAGTTTGTGGCCGCCATGCGCATGTGGAAGGAGTTGGAATTTAAAAAAAAAAAATAATAACGCCGTTATGTATAGATGTAAAAGCATTTTAAAAAGTTATGATATCCGAAAAACAAAGAAAATTTTATACTTCTGGCGAACTCTTGTAGTTATATATTTACTTACTAGAGTTACAAAAATAATGAGTCTAAAAATAGATTTTCAAAAATTTTTTAGATCATACTTATTGGTAACACTTTATTATTTTTTTAAAATAATAGGAACATTAACCAGTTATTAGTAAGTCCTTATTATTTGTGTTACAGTAATGCAGATAGTAAGCTGGTATCAATACTGGTAGCGAGGAAGGTAATGACACTGTTTTCTCTGTTTCTACTCTGTGATGAAGATAAAAATATTAATGACTTGCTTGCAGAAAATGACATTACTTTCCAGCTTAAAGAAAATAAGTAGTTATATATGTACTTACTAGAGTTAACAAAATTATGAGTCTAAAATAGATTTTCAAAAAATTTTGAGATCATTACTTTATTTTAAAAGTACTAACGTGTAATGCTTTATTTTTTGTATTAAAGTAATGGGAAAATTAACTAGTTATTAGTTAGTCTTTATTATTTGTGTTAATATAAAGCAGACAGTAAGCTGGTGTCATTACTGCTAGTGAGAAAAGTAATGACATGTCATTACCGTTTCTACAATTGGTACTTGATAGATAAAACATAAGTTACTTGCTTGCACAAAATTTCATTACGTTCCGGCGTACAAAATATCAAAAACAATTAGTTATATATGTACGTACTACAAAAAAGTTAGTTCATTACTTTATATTGAAAACAATCCTAAAACTAAGTACTCTTCGTTAGCGCATTATATTTTGTATTAAAATTAACTAGTTATTATTTCATCATTATTATTTGTGTTCAAGTGATGCATAGAATAAGCTGTTGTCATTACTGGTAGCCCGCAAAGTAATGGCATGTCATTACCGTTTCAGCACTGGAATTAAAACAAAAATTAGTCATTAGGACCATATATAATTATCAAGGACCGAAAGTACATGCAAATACATGTTTTTCAGTTAATTCTGAGAAAAAGGGAAAACAGAATATCTTTGCGAATCAAGAAAACTTGCCTTAAAATGGCATCAATTTGTTAGTACATATTTTGCTATAAATGCATATTTTGCTTTAAATGCACATTTTCATTGCATATTTATGCAATTCAGCTTTCAATGCATATTTTTATTGCATATGTTTACTTATTTATGCATTCAGAGAAATACAATCGGCACAGTGTTAAATGGTAATGTGTTGGCAGAACGTGCAATAAATAATCTTGCTAGTACTATCCTGTTACTCGATTGATAACAGTGGTCATACGTTGGTTTGAACGAACTTGCCACCGTTGGCATAACGTTGGTAATTAACAGGGACCTTAAGTTCATGGAAAAGAATGTTTTCCCCCTTAAGTCTGAGAAAGGAAAAACTAAATTTTTTCGGAATCAAAGAATTTGCGTTACAATGGCATCGATTTGTTAATTTTTGCATATTTCGCGATAATTTATTGCACATTTTTAGTTATTTTGCTTTTAATGCATTTTTATTATTATTCATAAAAAATCACTTTTAATATATTTTTATATTTGACCAACGAGCGTATAGATTAAAAAGGATCCAAGATAATGTAGTCCTGATGATTGTTCTCTTTAATTGTATAAGCAAACTGGTATGACAAGTAACAAGTGTTAATGGTTTTTTAAATGTGTATTTTTCATCAATATAAATAATCAAAATTTTGTGTTAATTGTGCAAAAGTTATGCAGAGAATATATATATATGTATGCACAGCGCATACTTTAGGGACATGGCCAAAATTGTCCCCGAAATATGCGGTGTATCTATTGTAGCAAAGTATTAAGATTTTTTTTTTTTTATATTGAAAATATTAAGGAGTTCGTTAAATCGAGTTTATCATTTTTAACACACAACAGCTAACAAACTATATTGGTAAAATTAGCAACAGAGTCAGTAAAATAAAAATCCGGGCCAACTTTCCAAACTCCTTTGGAAGTTTTATTTTAGATATAGTAAAGTATCAGTTCTCGTTGGAGCTATAAACACTATAGCAACAAGTTTGTTTCACAGTGTAATTTAACCATGATATATTTAAATTTCTGTTTTTTTTTTCTCAGTTTTATAACCTTAACAAAAGCTATAATAAACACATGTTAATTCATATTTATAAAAGAGGGACCAAAAACTAATTTTCTAAATGATTTCTCTTACAAAATATTTACGTACAATATGACATTTACCGAAAATAAAAACTAATTAGTTAATTTTTCTATTCAAAATCAACAACAAAATAAAACAAAAAAAAAAAAAAAGGCAAAAGAAAATGAAATTGGAGAAAAGGTATTTGTGTATTTATGACTTTGGTAGTTATACTAATAATCAGACATATTCATAACATTTATCACTTGTGACATATTTAATTAACAAATTATATGCCATTGTTGTTGATAGTGTTTTGTTTTTTTTTTTTTTTTGGTTCTGTGCTTTAAGCACTAAATGAAATGAAAAAAACATATAAATTTTGGACTTACAATTGTAACACTTTCAATTAATGTAAATAGCCTGGGAAAAGTGAAAAAAATTGTATAAAAATGGAAACAAAAAGTTGGTGCGTTTGGTAAAACACTTTCATTTAATGGTCTAAACAAACAAAATGAAGTACTGTTAACGGAAAATGGTTGGTGGTAAAACAACGGAAGTGTTTGTCATAAATTAAAAGCTGCCACCAACACTATATAAAAACATATATAACAGCAACAATAATACAAGTTTGGAAAAAATATATTTATTTTATTTTTGGGTAATACTGGTACTTAGTTTTTATTTGTACTGGGTATGACGTTATGTTAGATGTTAGGTGGGTTAAAATTGAGAGAAAGAAAAATGTTCCCTTTTAAGTTATAAATGTTGTTTAAAAAGTGCACATTATGTACTATAGCGGCATTTTTTGTATGAAGAAAATCTTTTTTTTTTATTTCAATTTATTTTTCAGATTATTGTACCACTAGGCCTAAAAGCTATAAGGTGCGTATATGATAAAATTTGAATAGCTTTAACACATAACGACCTGAAATTTTTTGATATTTAAAATTTTTTCTTAAATGGGTTAAATACTTATAATTCCTGCGATACATGATTTTATTATTATTTTTGACATCAATGCTGATTATTGAGAATATTTTGAAATTTTCAAAACATCAGTTTTCGCGAAATCGCGATTTGATTTTCACTACAAACTATTTTTTTTTCCATTCTAGACATTTTTTACATATCGTAGAATTTTTGTTTTTGCACTCGAATAGTACACAATACGTGAAGTCATACGATCATAATTATGTGTGAAATTAAAAATGATGTATCACAAGATATATTTAAAAAAAATAATGTTTTATTTTTGATTTGAATTGGTTCAATTTTTCCAATTTTGTTTTTTACTTCGGGTGAATACGGGTAAAGCGCTGATCTTTTTCCTTCAAAATTTGGGTAAAATCTTCTACCCCTTCTACATTGGCTCTCTGAAGATTTTTGGTGACGCGAAATGAAACATGTAAGTACCTGCCAGTAGATAAAGTCTGCTTTAAATTAGCGGATTTAAGCATTTTTTAATTAGTAAATAAACAATGCACGGTATATCAGAAAGTTTTCTCACAAGTTGCCAAGGGTTAAGTTAACCGGGTTTCTGAAATTTTGCACCACATAACTAGTTATGTGAGTTTTAACGAAATATTTTAATAAACTAAAGAAGTTTTTTTTCACAAAATTGCTTAAAGTTTAGATACTTCATAATGATACTTCATGATCATTATTTTTAATGAAACTTTTTCATAAGGCGTATGATATTTTTTTAACAAATAAAAAGAAGTTTTTAATAACATTTTATGAAGCACTACATTGATTTAATGAAAAGCTACAATGGACTAATTCCAGTAACATGTCATAGATCTAACGTAAAAAACTTCATTGATATCATGTAGATACTTCTGTCAGTGTGAAGCAGAACTAAAAAAATTTAGGATAACTTTTAAAAGTTTCTATAACACAGGAAAAAAAATCATTTATAGTAAAAAAAATTCAAGTCGCAATATTGCAAAAAGCGTTAGTCCGAATTGAAATGTTTTTAGATATTCAACGCAGAAAAAAGAGCATCGTGTTATGATGGTTTAAGAGCATCATGTTATGATTGAAACACGTAACAATCATAATATGATTCCCATAATTATATTTTGATTCCAGATGATGATAAAATCGTTCCAAGTGATCATAATATAATCGGCCATAATCACATTTATGATTGTTAGGATTATAATATCATAATTTTTTGTCAGCAGCCACGCTCAATCATATTTTTTCACTGCTTGAGTGCTCCGTATGCACAAAAATTATGTGTCGCAAGATATATTTATATTAAAGCTATTCAAAAAGATAAACAAAAAATCGAAAACTTTGGTAGCAGGGAGCCACGGGTTAAAGCTATCTGATTTTTCTGAAATTCTCTCCACTAAGCTTTTAGAGCATGTTCTACAATAATCGCAACAATAATTGTTAAGAATCAAAAAGTAAAAAATGCCGCTCTAATGTGCACTACGAAAGTGTTTAATTATTAATTTAACAGAAAAATTAACGAATTTTAGGCCATCAAAGCTTTAAAATAATTTTAGTAAAATGAGTCTGTAAATATTAGTAAAGTAAAAGTGTTGAAAAAATTTGTAGACGTTAGTAAAATTTAGTAAAATTTTAGTTAAACCTTTTTGAAAATCGATTTTGTTAAATCAGTCATTTTTGTTTTTACTAAATATTAGTATTTTTTTTTAATTCATATTTTTTTTACTATTCTTTGGTATTCTCTTTATATTGTAGATAAACAACTTGATAAAAATACTTTGCTCTCACCTGTCAAAATAAATTAGAAAACAATTTTGTAATTTTAGCAAAGCTGGTTAAAAATTATGAAATATGTTGACATACACTCAAAGTTAAAGCTTCATCATATTTATGACATGTTTCATACATTTTCCATCAATATAACGTTTCATAGTATATATGAAACATTTCATAAACAACAAAATCAATTTCATTATATTTATGAAATGTTTATATTATGAAGCATATTTTGTATTAGTAAGGATTTCATAATTTTTGAGTAGAAAATATTCATGGAGACCATGGTATGGTTATTCTAATTCTTCTTGTTTATGAAATGGCTTATAAATATTGATGAAATTGTTACATTGGACGAAAATTTATAAAACTTATTCCCGGTTTTCTCTGGGTGTAATAAGTATACAAGATTACTGAAATATTTCGTGATTTTGAAAGAGAGAATTGGAAAAATATTAACTAATAATGGTTTTGTACTAAAAATTAGAATAGAAACTGTAAATTGCCATAATAGACTATTTACTATTTTTTCTACTACTGTTGTTTAGTGTACTGCCTGAATTGTAACCTGTAAGCAGCATTCCGTTTAATATATTTAACTAGCTGACCCGACAGACGTTGTCCTGCCGAAAATTTCATTAAAGAAGTAACTTTTCTTAAAATAAACAGAGTTTAACCACAAATATTTTTAAATTAATTTTCATTCATATTTATGGTTAAGCCCTAAAGTTGGTTATTTTGAGATAAGCTAGCAGGCCTTAGATTGTTTGTGATCATTTGGAAAATTTGTGAAAAGCTTTTGGAAATGTAAAAAAATTTTATTAGTGCTAAAGGATACAGTCCTTTGACTGCTACAAAGTGTACATAACACTGAAGGATTTTTTTTGTACCGACTTTGTGACAGTAGAAATGAAGATGTAACACTGTACGAGTTCAAAAAAACTGAATACGGAACTATTTAAATGCTGACCAGGTTGTACGATATGGTAATTTATCGCCAATAACTCGTTCGGCGAGTTAATATTTTCAGTTGGCGACGGGCGATTTCTAATGCGATTTTTTGAGTGAATGGCGATTTTCTTGGCTATTTTACATATAAAAAATCGGTACCAAAAAACTAGAAACATATCACCAGAATATGCCTTAAGCTCGTAAGAAATCTTGTATGAACAAGCATTAATAAAACACCACCAACAACTATAAATAACACACAAATACTGAATTTAAAGAAAAAACATCGACTACTTTGGAAATTTAATTTGGTTTATGGTTACTTATTTGCGGATAATCATACTGAATACTTTTTATCTCGCACAACTGAAAATTGTATATAAAGAAGCTTGTGAGGTTATGAAAATTGGTTTGCTCCATAAAATTTAAAGTCCTTGGAATTGTTTGATGCCTTATCAATTTTAATATCAAGCTCATTAAATTGATGAATGTTTTGGCGGAATTGGTGCAGCTCTTTAGTTGTCACAAAGCGCAATGTTTTGGTAAAAACTGCCGTTGTAGCCGTTATGAATAAACACCAACAGTGAAAAATTTTGCTATTTGCCAACTGAAATTCGGTTTATATGATTTAAATTCGGTTATTACGAATTTCAGTCGGTTGATACAACTGAACTTTAGTTTTCACAACAAAGTTCGGTTAATTCCACTGAATCTTAGTTGGAACACCTAAAATTTTTAAATCTCTAATCTAATAACAACGATATGATGTACTAACTGAATTTATAAGTTGTTACCATTAAAATACACTTTTCAATTCGGTTGGCACTTTCTCTGTGTGCACAATATCACTTTTTGCACTTTATCAACTTAGCCCGTGGTAAAGATTCGCTATATATACCTAACTAGGTTGTTTTTAAAAATGAAAACCAAAATTATTAAATTTCGGCAAATTCATAAAAAGTTCATACAATTTTTGCGTTTAAAATTTTTGAAATGCCTTTACATATGTTTCTAAATTAACTCAGTTCACATAACACGCTAGCCAATTTCAAATATAATTGTGAATGACAGACGCAAAAAACCTACATTTAAAAAAATTACCCCAATTCCTTTTAAGTTTGTGATGTTCCTACCCCTTTATTGCTGCTCTGACAGCAACTTGGTAATTTTATATGGCTATATAAAATTATAGCCATATACATAATTTGTCAAATACTGTTCGAAATCTCATCTCCATTAAACAGCGCAAAACACCTATGATAAAAAACTGCGATAGTTTAAAAATCGGAAAATTTTGGTTTCACTTTCACCACCATACAACTTTTCACCAAGCAGCAAATGAAATTACTTTTTCAGTGAATGTATTTGCAAAGTTTGGAGAGTCAATTTTGTATTGGTTTGGATCTGAAAGTTAAAAACTATGAGCAAAAAAAATTAAATGAATCAAAAAAGTTTCAAGTAATTTTTTTAATTTTTCGGCTTTAAAATGGCCATCAATTCTATTGGTGAAACTTTTCACTTCTTAGCTTTAAAGTGCCAAACCCTGTTCATCGTTTCATACAACATTGAGAAATAAGAGGCATCTAAAGTTACTTCCAGCAGGTGTCGAAAATATTTGAAATAGGTCATATATATTATACATATGCTGAATTTAACTGAAAACCAGTTATTGTGTTACAATTTTTAAATAAATTTCCCTAAAAATATAAATGGTGCAAATGGAACTGGCTATTTAATTCAGTAATACGTTTCGTAATCATAAGTATATTTATGTATACCTTAATGATATACATCTTTATTTTAAAAATTAAAATTGACAATATATAGTTTATATACTTTTCGAAATTTTAATTGCTACAATGAATTTTATGTTCTAGTTTTTTGGTGTGTATAGAAAAATAATTTATTTTATAGTTAATTTTTTTGTGCCTTTTTGAATTAGTTTCGAATGGGTGCTACAACACACTGTTTTGGCTAAGTTCAGTGACTGCTCCGGACGGGCTTTTTTGCAACCCGTACATAAAATGACTGACGGTGAACAAAACGTGACATGTTACTTGCAAATTACTTTTCGCATGCCCAGAGATATGACCCTTAGACGAGTGCAGTGGTATGGGACTCCATCTCCTTGCTTTTGAATGAATCCCAATGCTTTTAAACGTAGGGAAATGGCTTGCTGTGTGATTCCCAATGATAATGCAAGTTCTTCTTGCGTTTGACAACAATCTTCACGGAGTAATGTCTCCAATTCCTCATCTTCAAACTATTTCGGCTGACCAGGCCTCTCCTTGTCTTCTGTGCCCAAATCACCACTTTTGAATCGCGCAAACCATCGTTCACAAGTTTTTTGAGTTGGTGCATGTTGACCGTAAGCTTCTACCAACAGTCGATAACTTTCAGCAGTCATTTTCTTCAAATGAAAGAAGGTTATCAAACTTTCCCGCAAAGCATTTTTTTAGGCTATCGAATACTGAATTATAATGACAGATGTTTACCCTCCAAAACACCATATTTGTTATTATTGACACAAACCATATGTAGTAGTTATGCCATATGTTGTCCAAATCGACATTATTAACTTGTATACCCAGTAAAATATCACTCATTGCCCGCCAAGATTTTCGGTCTCAGAACAACAGTTCCTTTATTCTCTACTCTAGGTGCTAGATTTATTGTAGGAGGCGATTTTAATGCCAAACATACCCATTGGGGTTCCAGACTTATTTCCCCAGATAACTTGTTGCAGAACAACTTTTACTGTATTATCACAGGTTCTAATTTCTATTCTGCAACTGGTTCTTTTATATCCAAACAAGAACAGGTTATACCTCCAAACAAGAATAGGTTGCTTTAGAACCGGTTCTAGAACCAGTTATAGAACTGGTTCTGAGACAGTTGCACCTTACATTTCGACTACCAAGAACCTGCTCTGGAACAAAAGAAGTTGTTCTAGAACAGGTTCAGTGGCAATCTTTTCTAAAAAATGTTGCTGGGTAATTATTATAAATTCATTTGCTGAATTGTACACAGTTTATTAATAAAGTTGAACATTTACAAGTTTCTGCTATTATCCGGTAGATGGCATCACCAGTGCATCCGAAATTTTAAATATGGCCTTATTTCGTCTTCCAATTTTCGAAAATGGCCCATATTTTCAAAACTAAGTTGGACTACATACCCCATACCCCTTGACTGTGACATTCCAATTTAAAATTGGTTGGGCGCAGAACAATTCCACTTTTTTTTTAAAATATTCAAGTAAAAAATAAAATATATAGTGGCATATATAAGTAGACATGGTTCAATAGCTACACAGATACAATTAAATCCGAAAATCGCGCTTGCATCAAATAAGATTTAATTTCCTTAGGGAAGCCAATTTACCCCAAACAACAACAATTAACACACAAATTTAACAATAAAAACGATTTATAGTAAAATTGTGTACCCACGGTAACGTATGTTGAACACAGCTATTATTGTACTAAACAATATCTTAATATGTTAAATTGAATACGATTTTTCTGTGTGTGAATAATGTTAACAATAAATAATTTTTTAAGATTATAACGCAGCGTAAGGCGTTATTTCTTTTTTTTTTATAAAATTACACCGTTCAATTATTTTAAATTTCTTATGCTATACATTCAATAACAGTAACATTTTTGTGTCATATCTATCACAATTAATTATAACATTCTATATTTATGGCGGTTTATGTTAAAAGTTAATGGCGGAGACAATTTAGGAAACTAATAAAGGTACTCGTATACAAGCACTCAATTTCTTTGTTAACTGCCATATATGGGGATCTCCAAACAAACTGGCCCGCTTATGAAAAAGAATGTCGAATTAATGTCAAGATGTCAAAGTGGATTAGGAAGACATATTTAAAAATAGTAAAATTTAGTATTATTTACAACTTAAAGAATTTCAGTGCGTTATTCGGCTTCCTTTTAGAGATAATATTGTGTATCGCAATTATTAAATTAAAATTCAAATAACTGTACTTGTATGTATTATTAATATTATTATTAGAAATATGTATACGTTAGGGTCTTCTTTAACAATATATTTGTCATTGCACTAGCCAGTTTTATTGCAAATGCTTACAAATGGTTAGATCGTGCAGAATTTTGGTCGAAAATGGCATATTTGTGAAAAAAAGGTATTTCAGTGATTACGATAAAACTGGAATAGCTCGAGTACACCATGAAACACGATACTCGAGTAATTCGCGAGTTCGATCTACTCGTCGAGTACTTCGCGTAGTGAAATTGCACTTTTTGTTCATTCGAACTAATGTAAAAGGTAAATATTAAAGATAAGTATAACATATAGTATACTTTTTGCCAAAGAATATTGCTAGCAAGTCGCAACTCACTTGGATGAGCAACTACTAATCGAAAACAACTCATTTACAATTTTAAAGTTTTTGGATAAAAATTCTGCAGTCGGCGAACAACTACTCAAAGAAGCTCGACCATTTCCATACACTCACATAACAAATTCAGAATTCTATCCAACCGAAAAAATTCGACCAATTCCATACAAATGTGGGAAACTATGCAGATTTTAAAACTTTGTTGTCTTTTTTTAAGAATATCATGCTATAGACTTTTGTTTTTTGGAGTAGCCTGCATGAATAGATTCTATATTCAAAGGAATCTGATGAAAATTGTATACTTGACGAACAACTGCTCCAAAAAAAGTCGATGAAACTTAACCGCTTCCATACAACCTAAGGGCAATGAGAAGTCAATTTCCCTAAAAGGACATATCCCGGGACGTGTTAAAGTAGGATATATTATGGAACTTATATAATTTGCCAATGATGTGGGTTAAATGATGTATATTATATTTAATAAACTGGTCCCCTGACCGATGAAAAGAAGATATACCACTTAACAAGCACTGTCAGCCTTATTTTATATTCGCAATGTTTTTAATCTATTTTTATACCACATTCATACTAAAGCTAAAACTAGTATTTTTTGAAAACTATTTGTATTTACTTTTCAAATTCCAAATAAATTTTTAATAAACAACTAAACGGGGATATGTCATTAAAGGATATATCCCGGGACTGGTTAAACATGGACCTACAGTAGAAGTGTTTTCTTAATTTTTTAAGTTTTGTATTTACGGGCAGCACTGCACCTCAACTATATTTTGTTGTTGTAGTGTTTTTTTGCTTTACATTTTTATGTTGTTGTATAGTTTGTTTTGTTTTCCGTTTGTATTAAAACATCCACACATAAACGATTACTTGCTTGTTTGCCAGCAACTACGCACAAGCAGAATTGGTAAAGCGTTAGCGTGCTTGCTTTGTTAATTAAAAATCTATTTTTATATATATCACCTAACACACACCAGGTGCCCGAAATGTGAAAATACTTCACCTCCAATGACAAAGCCATGTTAAAGTGATATGTCCCTTTCACATAAAAAGTTCGAAAAAGTTCGTCCGGCACATGGCGTTTGTAAGGAAATGTGTGAAAATATACAGATTTTTTCGAGTTGTAGTTCGCCCAATGCACAACTATCACAAATTGCTCTGAATTTTTGTAAACGAACTCTATTATTATATGCGACTTTAATATATATATATTTGACCCAAGTGCTTCATAAAACATTTACGGAAATTTACATGAAACTTTCGAGTTTCTCAAGTTTTTTTCGCCAAGGCCACAATTTTCATCATATTTCTTTGCATTTTTAAATAGGGCATCTTTTAGTGTAGGCAACTCTAAAAAATTAAAGTCTGTGACAAGTTTTTTGTTCTTAAATTTGTAATCAAATGTTAAAAATCTGTATATATTCCCACATTTGTAGGGAAGTGGTCGAGTTTTCTCGAGTTTTTTTTTTAATAGTTGGTTGCCTTGGCCACAATTTTCATCAAATTCTTTTGAGTTTTTGCATATGGAATCTGTCAATGCAGTCCACTCCAAAAAATAAATTTCTGTAAAAAGTTTTTTTTTAAAAAATTCTGTAAAATTCACACATTTGCATGGAAGTGGTCGAGTTTTCTAGTTTTTTTTCTACTCCCAAAAATAAAAGTCTGTACCAAGTTTTTCTTAAAAAATTTCTGTAAAATTATATCAAATTTATAATATCTACATACTTTCACACATTTGTATGCACGTGGTCGAGTTTTCTCGAGTTTTTTTCAAGTAGTTGTTCACCAAGGTCAAAATTTTTATCAGATTCACACAAAAAAAAAAAATAAAAACCCATTTTAATCACGAAAGCCTCCGATTCAATAACTTTTATTGCTGAAATTCCGCCAACAACGAAAATAAATAATTCAATTAGAAATTGATAGATCTTTTTTTGAATTATTTTTCAATTAAATAGTAACTCATTTGATAAAAAGTAATCAATAATGTATACGTTCCCAAAAAACAAAAAAAAAAAAAAATCTTATTGCCATACCAAATGTTTTGTTGCCATACCAAATTTTTTTTTTTTATAAACATGTTGTTGCCATACCAAATGTTTTCGTATATCTTAAATTTTATAATATTGAATTAAAACAGGCATGCAATTCTCATTAGTTCAGCAGATTTATTTATACTTATGTGAACAAATTCACATAGAAATACGTTTTTTTTTATTGAAGCGTAGGGACTATGCCAACATTTCGTTGAAATCAGAGTATTTTTTTATTTAGTTATATATTTTTGCATTTTTCTTTCTATCTAAAACAATTGTTATTAAAAGAAATTAAACTTTAAAAGTTACATTATTTACATTATAAATTTTATGATAATGTTTTAGAATAAATAAATATTCAGATTTTAACAACTGAAACTAAATTATTTAACGTAATAAAGTAATAAACCTAATAAGAATTAATATCTAATCTAATTGAAATGAATTTAAAATATTTATTAATAATACCAATAAACATTATGTCGAATACTTTCAAATAGTTTTGTTATTCAAAAAAATGTGTTTTGAGTAATATTGAATCTGGCGTTTTATTATGGAATTATAGCTGTATTAACATAAAAATAATGCATGGTGGCGCCTATTTTATTTAATCGAGGGGGTATATGAAATTTTTCCGATATTCGAAATCATTCGGTTTTTATGCTAATTTTCCCGAAAATCCTTTGTTCCCTATATTTCAAATAATTCTGAAAGGTGGCAACTCTGGGCCGACTATGTAGACAATATGGGTATTAAAATATTTGTTTTTGGATTACTTTAACCCTGTGTACAAATAAATTTAGTTGTGTCTCTTGTTTTTGCTCCTTTACAACATAGTCAAAGTTCATTCAATTCTACGTCGGGTACCTCCTATACCATTGAGCGTCGCCCCTCACACTTTATTTCTTCTTTAACAACTGTTATATTATAAAAATATCAAATGAAACCTCCAAACTAGGCATTTTAAAAAATCTTCAAAATTAATTTAACAAATATACGGTTTTGCATCGATCATAGAAATAAAACTCTAAAATTAGCAGAATTAAAAATGACGGTGTAAAAAAAACCGCTAAAATCAGTAGATTTTTTTTGCTAAATATTAATAAAATAAGGACATCAAAATGAAACAGTTAACTTTACGAAATATTAGCTATATTCGAGTTGAATTTTAGTTTATTGGCAATAAACTAAATTCAACTAAATTTAACGAACACATTTACTAAATATTTGTAGACTAAAAACAACAAAACAAAAACAATAATATCAAAAAAATTTTAGCCATAATTACTATAAACTTAGTAGAAAGCAAATAACAGTATATTTTGCAACAATCAACAGAAATTTTGCTAAAAAATTGTAGATTACTGATTTCAGGAGGGCAGATTTTTATTCACATTTAAAAAAATATTTAAATAAAACTTTAAATATTTCATATTTTTAATAATTTTTTTTTGTGTATGATTATTTAGCAAATTTGTTTGCTGAAATTTACAGATTAATTTGTTCATTTTCAATTATTTAAAATTAGCTCAAACATAAATTAATACTTTTAGATTCAACAGATTTTTTTTTGCTATTCTTATCTTATTAATATTTTGCAAAAAATCTGCTAGTTAGTTTTCTGCACCATAATTTTCAACGAATTTCTTAGTAGTTTTTTGAAATTTTTTTTGCTATTATTGATATCCGATAAAGTCATAATTAAATATCTGAATAATTTTTGAGTATAGTTATTAAAGTAATCAAAACAATAAAAAATAAAATTTTTTAAAATTAAGAATTTTTAAAATTTTTAATAAAATATACGTTTCAAAAAATATGCAATTTTCAGCCGTTATTCTGCACGGGTTAACGTTTTCCAAAAAACAAACAATTTTTACCATTTGGAAACATTTGCAATAAAACTGTGGGGTCTAATGAAACGAACATCGACACTTTTTTTTTTTAGTATAAATATCGTACCAATGTCACTAAATCTAATGTTTCAATTATTCTTAAATATTTTGATACACAATATTGAACGAATATTTTCTGCAAAGTTTAGACAGGTATGACAGAGTCAATTGAAAAACATCTTAGCATTTTTTAGAAATAAAAAAAATTAAAAAAAAAGTTTTGGCTGGTTTTAAAAACAAATTAAGTTATCTTTTACACTAACTATTGGAAACTAGTTCTAAATTTTTTATTTTTTTCTTCAAATTTTCTATAAACAGCTTTATTGATATAAGCTGTGTTTCCGTTAACTCTAAAAAGTCCACCAAAATATATTTTAGGCAAAATCTTAAACATAACATAATATCTATTATGCCCGTTAAATTTCAACTTTCAACTTTATCTTATCATCGTTTAAAATCTGAACATTTATATATTTTTGCTTCTAGTGTAACTTCTTCGCGTTATTTACTAAAAAGTTCTCCTAACATACTTTCTATAATACGAGTACCTCTAATATTAAAAACATTAACTTTATTTATATATGGTGTTGTGTTTTTTCATCTTAACATATATTATAACAAGTGATTATGTACAATCGGATAAAGTAAAGTGCAAATCTATAAAATCGTACGTTTTCATAGATTTGCACTTTATTTTGTCCGATACTATATATAATGGAATACATATATCTATGTTATTACATGTACGGTTATTTACGACGATAATACGATATATTCTTATATATTGACCATTATAAAATTAGATATAAGAGATATACACTATACATAATCTGATATGGCAAATCTATTATCATATATAATAAGACAGTCTCAGATATGTAATATAATATGAAATCATATATGTGCAATATACGCGTTATAATTTAAGATATAACAATATATACTGTCTTATAAAACAATTTTTGTGTGATCTAGATGTGGTTATATACGGTGCCATATTTAAAATGCAACTCAATATATAATTACATATGACATTAAATGATATAAGATATAGTTAATTAATTAGTATAATTATAATTCCATATAGGATATAAGATTAAAATTTTAGTTTAAGATATATATATATTTTCTATGCTCATAAGATACAATAACCCCATGCATAATTATGTATGCGTAAAAAGGCAGAAACTAATCTAGTCTAATTTAAAAATGAATTGAAAAACGTTTATTCTTTTCTTATTTTTTTTTTTGTTAATTTAACAAAAAATTATATATGTCATGGGATTTAAGCAAATCCAATTTAATCTCAATAATCTTATTTGATTCACCAAATATTACTTATCTTTTTGGATCTTAATAGATCCAATTAGATCTAAATTAATCACATGCGATATTTTGGAATCTATCAGAATCTTAAATAAGATATTATTGGATCCCTCAATTTTGAGATAATTTAATACAGGAAAATATTTGGGGGATCTTATCGGATATATGTAACTGGTTTCATTTCTTATTCGTGCCATATATGACAAAACATAATTTAAACTTGATATTGATTCGATATACCTTGTACAGATAGCTTGGAAATCCTCATATGTAAGAGCAGCAATGTACACATTTTTCATGTGAATTAAGAATGGTGTACGTGTATGTGCTATATTCAATTTCAAGCGCTTAATTGCAATTTACCTTAAAAAACGACTATACAATATGTATCAGCTTTGAGGGCAAAATGCTATGACTGGCAAAATTAATCGTACTTTACTTAATCCCCCGTTCAAGAACTAAAAGGAGGTTTTTCCACGTGGTTGCTTTATTTTTAGTTGATTTTACTCGTTTACTAAAAAAAAAAGCTTTTTTCAAACACATTTCAGTTGATTTTTTCTTCCGAATTTCTACATACGTTAAAAGACAAGGAAGAATAAGAAAAAAAATAAATATGGAAAAAAGAGCTGCTTGTGTAATGGAGTGAAAAATGTCCTTAAGCATCAATTTACTTCAACAGCTAGACCATACAAACAGCGATGTTAAATAATGCTTTCATTATAATTTTAGCAAAAAAAAAAAATTAATTTAATCTCAATGTAGGAACTGCTTATTTAAAGCATTACTTTAATACCCGGGTAAAAGTTTTAATATGGAGTCCAATATAACTACATCTCATATGATAAGTTTCCATATATAAACAAATAATTATATCAGATTATATATTAGGGGGGGGGGGGGGCGATTAGTATGGAATGGAAAAAATCTTAATGGGCGCTTCGCGTTTCTGATTCTTGGGATTGTACTGAGCAAAAAAGTCCACTAGACCATACGTCTACGGTGAAAATCGAGCTTCCACATTTTGACTTTACGACAAAAAAGCCCTATTTTGAAATAAAAAATTAACCCCTTAAACCCCACCCACAAATATGATTGATGCATTAATCTGCTAGAGAATCTTCCAAAGAAGCGATTGATAGCATAATTGTATAAGCTCCTCCTACTTCCTGAGGTATGTCCATCCCACACATTGTTACTTTCACAAAATGCGGATAAAAAGTCAAAATCTGGAAGCTCGATTTTCACCGTAGACGTATGGTGTAGTGGACTTTTTTCCTCAGTACAATCCCAAGAATCAGAAACGCGAAGCGCCCATTAAGATGTTCAAATCGCCCCACCCTATTATATAAAATTTGATACAATTTTATCCGAGATTTGTCCATATCCGTGGCATTAAATTTTATCTAATTGGATATAAATAGATATGGTTTTATATAACTTTAGCCGATAGTAGGTATGCTTTTTGTGTCTTGAAGTTATGCTTAAAAGTATTTAATTTGAAAATTCAAATTTCTAGAAATGAACAATGTTAAAACCCAATTTTTTTTAAATGAAACATAACGAAATGTTTAAAAACTAATAAGAAATTATTTAGTGTTTCCAAAGTATATAATTAAGTGGTTTTATCTTTTAAAATGTATAAATTTAATATATATATTTAGTACGAAGTCATAGTTTAATACGACTTATCATGGAACCATACATAATCACATCGATCGCGACATATATTTGGATTATTATTATATGACTTATATAGTTATATATGGAGTAAGACTTGGAGACAAAAGAAAAATAGGAATTCGACTTCGGCGATAGGCGGGATCGGTTTAAATGTACATTAACAGATTACGTGTGAAATTTTAGACAGATCTCACTTCATCTTCAGGGTCAATTGGGCGTGTGAAAACTCAATTATTTTAAAAAATATATATCTTATGGAAAAATAAAGCTTTTTTTAAAATTTTAGACTAAATGAAAATGATGCATTTTTGTTAAATATGTTTTATTTGGTCATTGAAAAAAAATAAATATGGAAAAAAGAGCTGCTTGTGTAATGGAGTGAAAAATGTCCTTAAGCATCAATTTACTTCAACAGCTAGACATACAAACAGCGATGTTAAATAATGCTTTCATTATAATTTTAGCAAAAAAAAAAAAATTAATTTAATCTCAATGTAGGAACTGCTTATTTAAAGCATTACTTTAATACCCGGGTAAAAGTTTTAATATGGAGTCCAATATAACTACATCTCATATGATAAGTTTCCATATATAAACAAATAATTATATCAGATTATATATTAGGGGGGGGGGGGGGGTGGGGGGGGCGATTAGTATGGATGGAAAAAATCTTAATGGGCGCTTCGCGTTTCTGATTCTTGGGATTGTACTGAGCAAAAAAGTCCACTAGACCATACGTCTACGGTGAAAATCGAGCTCGATTTGGAAGCTCGATTTTCACCGTAGACGTATGGTGTAGTGGACTTTTTTCCTCAGTACAATCCCAAGAATCAGAAACGCGAAGCGCCCATTAAGATGTTCAAATCGCCCCACCCTATTATATAAAATTTGATACAATTTTATCCGAGATTTGTCCATATCCGTGGCATTAAATTTTATCTAATTGGATATAAATAGATATGGTTTTATATAACTTTAGCCGATAGTAGGTATGCTTTTTGTGTCTTGAAGTTATGCTTAAAAGTATTTAATTTGAAAATTCAAATTTCTAGAAATGAACAATGTTAAAACCCAATTTTTTTAAATGAAACATAACGAAATGTTTAAAAACTAATAAGAAATTATTTAGTGTTTCCAAAGTATATAATTAAGTGGTTTATCTTTTAAAAATGTATAAATTTAATATATATATTTAGTACGAAGTCATAGTTTAATACGACTTATCATGGAACCATACATAATCACATCGATCGCGACATATATTTGGATTATTATTATATGACTTATATAGTTATATATGGAGTAAGACTTGGAGACAAAAGAAAAATAGGAATTCGACTTCGGCGATAGGCGGGATCGGTTTAAATGTACATTAACAGATTACGTGTGAAATTTTAGACAGATCTCACTTCATCTTCAGGGTCAATTGGGCGTGTGAAAACTCAATTATTTTTAAAAAATATATATCTTATGGAAAAATAAAGCTTTTTTTAAAATTTTAGACTAAATGAAAATGATGCATTTTTGTTAAATATGTTTTATTTGGTCATTGATGTTTAAAATCTGACCAAAAATCTTAAATTTGCAATAATTGTAAATTTTATTGATATTATAGCACAATGAGAAGTTTTTTTATATTTTTGCATAAAGTGGTCCTCAAAGATCAAAATGTGAAACAGTTAAAGATATAAAAATTTGTATGTTGTGTGGAGTGATTCATTTTCAGGATATTTTTTTGTATAAAATTTTCGGAAAATGGTTATTTTATTTGTTTTTTTTTTGCCACTTGAGTTCCATTTATTGCTCTAATTTTGGTTAGATAATATATAATCTATCAAAAGTAGAGTAACCCATATTAACCAGAGGTCAAAAATAACTTTTTGAAATATAAATAAATGTTTAACAAAATCCATAGCGTGTTCGACCAGTATAATATTATTATAAAATATTATTTGCCAAGATATAGTGTGCAAAAATTTTACGATGACCTCCGCAAAATATTCCATAACTTTTATATTTATTAAGATATTAAAATTTATATTATATTACATTTTTTCTTAACCTGCGTAAATGAATCTTATTTTGATAAATCATACTATTATGTGCCACTTTTTCATAAAAAGTTATTAAAACATTTGTGCGTCCAGATTATAAGTGGACCATCCTCTATACAGTGGGGAGCACTTGTGAGTACATGTTAGCACATTTTGAACTTAAAAGCTTCCCTATGGGGAATGAGGAGTAAATTGACCTTAAAGTGACTGGTTGAAGAATGACTTATCACAGGACTGGTATAATTTAATACTGAAGTGGGTTAATCAGCGTCAATTGTCCTAAAATTACCAATAATGTGACTGGTAAAGGGAGGACATACCACTTAACCAGAATGCTTATTAACACGAAAAAGCCAGTTGGCCAGAATTTTACCCATTGGAAGCTGTTTAGTTTTCGTTTATTTTATACGAAATGGACCCTTTTGCGACCGTCTTGTGGTATGCCCATCTTTGGTTAGTCCTGTGGCATGCCACTATGTGGTTTAAAGCAGGAAAAATGACCCCCTTCTATGACAAGATAATGTTAAAGTTGCCAGTTGCTTACATAGCACACGCAGAACCGGTCCCATTCCCCATAGGGTTAGGCCGAACATATCAGACACTGGAATTAAACTTTACTATTAAACGATATCAGACGTTCGAGCTAAATATATAAACAGCAATTACCCTCGGTTTTAATAGAAATATTTTGATTTCACCTTCCTGCAAACATTTTTTTCACAAAACAAGTACAAGCACATGATCATACACTGCTTCCCTTTTTTTAATTTTTTAGATATATGCATTTTTCTTGGAATTATCGTCCATTGAACATGCTGACAAATACGATTTTTTTTACAATATGGGAGCATTTTGATAAAAACCGAAAATTTTCCCGTTCACATAGCTCGATCGCATGATCGATTCACCGACACGGTGAATCCAAATCTGACCTCAGAGGCCCGATTTGGATTCAGCGTAGCTCTTACCTAAAACGTTTTTTGTTTTAGTTCTACTGTCAATTATTTTTGGGACTGTACAAATTACTGACATGTACTTACAAGTGCTTCCTACTATATATAATTGTATTTTGTATCATATATTACGTCTTGCGTCTTCAAAAAAAAAAAAACAATTGATTTCTTCCACTTTTGTCCAATTGTAATAAAATTGGTGGGGGGGGGGGGGGGGGGGGGGGTGTAATGACAAATCTATTTTAAGGGACACATTAGTGTGTATGCATTTATCCATACATGCCGATTTTTACAGGGAAGTTTAAAAAAAATTATAATTTGTGTTTGTGACATTTTATTAAAATTGATTATTTGAGATGTTATTATCATTCGGTTAAATATCATGAAAATATTTCCTAATTAATAGAATTGATTATTTTGTCAAAAGTTAAGCAAAATTGAATGGTTTCATAAAATTTTGCACAATTTTGCATATAATTATTTTTACATGCATTTAAAAAATCTTCAACCTGTAGTGGCCAGGGGACAAAAACGACCCGTGAAGTTTGAGTGTATTACCTATATTCTGTTAAGATGAGTAAATTAGAATAATTTTTTTTTATTTAGAAATGTTGACGTTAAGAAGAAGAACAAACGTTTTTTTCTTAAAATTATAAACACTATTCATTTTTAAATCAGACTAGACTAGTTTCTGCCTCTTTTTATGGACAGGCGTCATCAGTGATTTTCCATTTAAATTGTATTATTATTTGTGTATTTATAATTGCCAGATTGTCTCTATATGATAAATTTTTGAACAACCTGCGGCTGTAAGAATCAAACCTGCGCTCATCTTACATTACAATCGTAACAATACCAAGTCATGGCCCTCGAAATCTAATGCAGCTAAATTGCAGTTTTCTTTCCTATTAGCTTTTTCTGTTATTGTATAGTATACTCAGAAGTGACAACACTAAGTGACACAAATATTATATTTTTAGATTTTTGTTTATTTTTCTAATCTCCTCCGTCTCTAATTTTAATTAATTAATTCTCTATCGCTCTGATAACAACAGGAGCATAAAAAACTTTCCCTGTAGCTTTTACATTTTATTTTTATATTTTCCAAAAAAGAAATTATGTACTTATACATACATTTTAATACCGCATGTTGCTTTTAACTTTTTGCATTTTTCTTTGCTATTTTTTGTTGTTGTTTTTTCTGTAGCATGCCATTTCTATGCTTTTCTTGTGTAAAAAATGTTGTGACAAATATAATTTGTTGCGCGTCATGTGAATTATCTAGCACAGGTAAGGGTAATTGCTTATGAGAAGGTGAAGGGAAAATGAGTTTAATAAAACTAAATTTAAAAGAATTTTTATTTACTTAAAAAGTTAAATACATTTGTGTCTCGACAAAGTAATTAACATTAAACCAAATTTTTGGTTGTAAAACGAATTTTTTTATTTTTTTTAGAAATGTGTTAGTACTATATACACTAGGATGTCCCTTAAAAATCGATTGGTCGACTTTTATTCATTACACCCACAGTTTTATTACAAATGATTCTAAATATTTTTTTTTTTGAAAACGTTGAAAGCGTTCCGATTTTGTTAAATTTTTGACAAAATAAACTATTGCTATAAAATGTCCTGGAAATTAATCGCTCCACACAGAAACACGAATTATCATTTTTTAATTTTTTTTTATATTTTTTTTTTTATATAATAAAAAAATTTGTTTTTAAATGAATTTAAAAAAGATGTTTTTGCATTTGTATCGAATCCGTGGGTTATCCTTGATTCCAGGCTAACGTGGGTTGCTGATATCCGATGAGGTCAAAACTTCAATATCTGAATAATAATAAATTAAATGAAAAATCAAATAAGATCTGATGAGATCTTTAGCCAGATCGAAATACGAGTATCAACCTTGCTAATATGTTTGATTTGCTTTATTTTTGTAACTATACGGAGGTGGGAAGCTCTGTATAGATTAAAAATAACATAAAAATAATCTCGATGCATATAAAAACAAAAAACTAACAAAACTGTAAAAAAATATTACTTGAGCCAGAGTAAAAACTAAAATTTTTTTTATATAAATAGAACATTTTTGGTCGTCAAAGTTTAGTAACGTCATGATGCTTGCTAGGAAAAGACCCTAACCTCGTGCTTGATTACTAAGAAGACAAGAATGGAGCAAAATTAATGATTAATAGGTTTTTTGTTAAAGTTCTGCCTATTATGGAGGCTCTAACTTTACTAAAACTTCG
Source organism: Delia radicum (assembly GCA_021234595.1). NCBI lineage: Eukaryota > Metazoa > Arthropoda > Insecta > Diptera > Anthomyiidae > Delia > Delia radicum. Next base: position 146,989,063 of record CM037853.1, on the reverse strand, counting down.
GGTTCTGATGAGATCTTTAGCCAGATCGAAATACTAGTATCAACCTTGCTAATATGTTTGATTTGCTTTATTTTTGTAAATATATGGAAGCTCATTATAAATTAAAAATAACATAAAACTAATCTCGATGTACATATATAAAACAAAAAACTAACAAAATTTTTTAAATTTAGAATTTTGGGAGTTTTCATACCCTTTTTTACAAATGGGCTGTCTTTGCCCGACAAATCTATTTTTAAGGGCGACCCTAATATGGGTATAATCTAACTAAAATTCATTCTTTATTAATTTGAAAATTTTTCATTTCAATTTTTCCAGTTTCAAATAGAACACGCCAATATTGTATTGCACTACAATATTTAATTTCATTAAGATGTTCCCAACTTTAACAAGATAATTCAAAATTCTAACTATGTTTTTATTATAATTTTATAAATTTCGTTACGAAATCATAAACTCTGTGATAATATTCTAATAAGAAAACGTCAATTAAGAATATTATATCAAAGTTTTTAATTAACTCTATTACATTTAAAATCTGATAAATTTTTTAAAGACAAACCAGAATTGAATTTGTTATATTTGACATGTGTAAAGTGAACTTAAAATTTCAATTCAAAATTAACAAATTTGTACATAGTTGCTGATAATTTTTTTATATAGCTTTAAATCGTCATCTACAATGAAAATTAATATTTCTATTTCTTTACAGAAGAAGCAAAAAAACATCGTAATACTTTTAACAAAATTTATAAAAAAATATTTTTGATGAAATGACGATCGATGTTATTTCCCATAATCACTCCATCCCATTTTTAATTTTACAGGGCAACAAAAAAAAATGGAATTTTAAAGAAACATTATTAATATCGTTTGCCATTTTCATCCTCATCAACATGTATTATTTATTAGTATTTCGATTTGTAACTTCAATTATTTTTGTGCAATTAAACATGCAACTTGCATATAAATACAACTTTCTTTTTAGCAGCTTTCCTGTTTTCGTATAACATGTTACTGTTAAACATGTTCAGTTTGGTCTATAATTTAACCATGAATCCCTCAAATGAAAAACTGATTGCAGATTATTGAATTTTATTATCAAAATTCATGCTCGGTTAATAAAGTAATAAAGTAAGTGTCACTTCTTCCAAATTATGGTCAGTTTGGGAGACCTTTTGAGGCGGCTATTCGGAATCTTGTGACTAAATTTCGCCAAAAATTTACATTAGTGGACATTAAACCAGCCAATACGCATAGTAGAGTGCTGTGTTGTTGATGACCGTGAATTATCGATTCGGCGCCGTTCGCAGCAATTGGGCCTCTGTTACTACACTACGTGGAACATTTTTTGACCTACTACAACTGCTAACTTTTGATGAATGGGAGCTGGAAAAGTTGGATGAAGATCCACTTTTTTATCGGAAAAGCATTGCAAGAACTGCCAATGCATCCAGAAAAATGCACTGTTTGGTGTGGATTATGGGCCAGGGGCATCAATGGACCGTACTTTTTCAAAGACGACGAAGGGAGGAACGTTGCTGTGAATGACGTGCGCTACCGTGCGATGATTACAAAGTTTTTTTTTGCCCAAAATGGAAGAGCTGGACTTGGGTGACATGTGGTTTCAACAAGACCGTGCCACATGCCACACAGTACGCGAAACAATGGCCAATTGAGAGGTGAGTTCGGTGAACAGTTTATTTCACGTTTGGGGTCGGTCAATTGGCCGCCTAAATCGTGCGATTTAATGCCTTTAGACTATTTGTGGGGCTATGTTAAGGCTCATGTCTATAGGGACAAGCCCGCAACGGTTGACGCACTGGAAGCCAATATTGAAGAATTTATTCGTGAGAGAAAAAATTTGGACCCAGCATAGGAACTAGTAGTAGTAGTAGTAATATTATTTTTATTTAAAAATTATTTAAGCAATATACATAAAATTTAAGCATAAATTTAAAAAATATAATAAAAAATAAAAATTAAATAAGTACGACATTGACATATGGTCGTCAGTCGACATATACAAATTTACACTTGCAAGATATACATGATATTTAATTAAAGATTAAATTCATCTAATAAAAATTTTCTGTATCGAATACAAGTTTTTACATAATTAGCTATGAACTTCCAATCTACACTAATCTGCATTGAAAGCTGATGTGGTAATCTGTCCTCGTTATATTCAAAAAGAGTTTGGCTACATATCTTAGATGGAAGTCTAACGTGAATAGATGCCCATTTTCAAATCCTGTTTCCAGCATAAGGATATATGTTGGGGTAAAGTTTGGCATCCTCAAGATCTTTTTGATGAAGTAAGTAGATAGCTTGTCCACAATATCAAAATGTGAGTAGCCTCATACTTGAGCACCGTATGTCTGCATAGCTCTACATACCGCTAGAAATAATTTCCATTTAGATTTGAGAGATATATTACCTTTTCTGAGAAAGTTATTCCAAGTGACATTGATATTGTGTTTTGCTGACAGATTTCTTGTTTCAACATGCTTTGTAAACACCATCTTCGGTGTCAATATCACTCCCAAATAACAATACTCCGAAGTTATACTGATTGTATTTCCATTGAAAATCCATTTTTCATTTCTAGCTATTTTTCCACCTTTCCTAAATACCATTATTTAGAGATTTGCTTAGATTAACCTCCACGTTACATAGTTTGCAGTAATCCTCTAATTTATAAATCATTTGCTGTAAGACATTCACTTTGTCTGCTAAAATAACTATGTCATCCGCATACAGCAAGAGCCTAATGTTTATGCCACCAACATTTGTGCCATTACCTAGAAACTCGTGCAGATCATTTAGGTAGAATGTAAATAGCAATGCTGACAGTAGACATCCTTGTTTGACACCAGATGATGTTGCAAAATCGCCTGACATTTCTTTCCCGGTCCACACAGCAAATCTTGTATCTTCGTAAATTTTTTCTATAAACCTGACTACTTTCGATGAAACTCCATAGTATGTAGCTTGTATATTAATGCTTTGCGTGGAACTTTGTCAAAGGCAGCCTTGAAATCCACAAAAAATGCATACGTTTTCTTATTCTCATTGAAATTCAGATGTACAATAGATGCAATATTGTAAATATTGTCTGAGGTTGAATAGTTTTTGCGGAATCCAGCTTGGTATTCATTTATTATTTTGTTCCGGTCAGCCCATGATGATAATCTTTCGGCGATAAGTCACATTATTATCTTCGGCAGGCAATTCACAAATGAAATACCACGATAGTTTTCTGGCAGCGTGTTGTCACCTTTCTTGTGTATTGGTAAGATTATGCTCTTTAAAAAGCTATTATCTATTTCTTCTCCATCCAGTAACAGGTTGCATGATTTTACCATTTCTTTTAACAATTCTTCGGGTGCATTTTTAAAGAACTCATAAGGTACTCTGTCCTCCCCAGGTGCTTTGTTCAGTTTTGCCTTCTCTAATACTTCTTTCAACTCTTCTATAGTTATTGGCTTATCAAGAAAATCATCTACTTGGTGTTGATAAGCATAATGCATATCTGCTGAGACTTGTGGTGGATTTAATAAATGTCTGAAATAGGCCTTAAATTCATCAGTTGCTATTGGTATATTAATAATTGAATCTTCGTTTCTTATCTCTTTGGCAACGTTTCATCAATCTTTACTATCTTTTATTCTCTCAATTTTTAAATCCAGTTGTTGGTAATATTAATTTTTTTCTTCTTTACATATATCTTTGTAACGCCGATTTGCTTTTAAATATTTATCTTTGTTTTCAAAACTATCTTCTTCTCTAAACTTGGTTAAACTGTCAAATGAGAATTTTCTGGCATTATAACATCGCATATTAAACCATTTTTGTTCTTTTGTAAACTTAAAACTTTCTATCTTCATTGTGGCTTGGTAAGGCCTCTTGTATGATATTTGTTATATCACCAAATTTTAGTGACTCTCTTTGTTGTTTTTCGATATTTAAAATATCTTTTACTTTATTTTGGTATTCTAATAGTTTATTATCTCTCCATCGTAATTTTGGAAAAAGATTTGAGGTGTCATTGTATTTGTTGATATTTATTTGCAAAGATAAAACTATTGGGAGATGATCTGACCAGGTATTTTTTTCCACTTCAAATGAATGTATGTATTTAAGAATATTTTGCACATATGTCATTAACTGAAACACCAACTGCACTAACAAATGTCAGTTCTCCGTTTTCATCGCCTCTAGTCATGCCATTTGTTACCAGTAAACCATATTCGTTGCAAAATTGTAAAAAATCTCTCCCTTTACCATTAACAATGACATCTTTTGACTTTCTTTCTGTAGTACAAGTAATAAAACTCATCATAGATAAATCATCAATACATGCTTGCAGTTCTCCAATTCTCACGTTTAAATCCCCTATCACAATTGGGTTGATTAGGTCGTGGTTTCTTAAAAGAAGGTCCAGCATACTTAAATCTTCCGTCCATGTGACACTTCTCATGTATAAGGGAATTATGTTAAATTGTAATGTATAAGGGAATTATGTTAAATCAACCTAGCTAATATGTTTGATTTGCTTTATTTTGTAAATATACGGAGGTTGAAAGCTCGTTATAAATTGAAAATAACATAAAAATAATCTCTATGTATATAAAAACAAAAAAATAAAATAACTGTAATGAATTAATATTTATCGTTATAAAATCTATTTGTAATTTATTTTCAAAAGAGTATCTCAAGCCTTTTTTACGTAAATCCTTTTTTACACCTATCAGACAGCCACCAATGCCTCTTCCACGAGTATTATTTCGCGTAGCAGATTTCCAACAGATATCAAAATCGCCAAAGTATTTATCAAACTTGTTTGTGTTTTCTAAACAGACCTGAGTTTCAAGCAATGCTATAATATCAAATTTTTTTATATATTAAAGAAATCAATAGAAAATAATTTACTTCCTAGGCCATTTATGTTGTAAGACAGAATTTTAAGACAATGACTAATTTCTACAAAGGTTTTACTTTTACATATATTGCTTTTTCTTAGTTTTTTGAACTTTTTTGATTATTATTGGCCCTTTCTAATAACACATTATAATCTAAGCTTACAGAATTAATTTTATCTGAATATAATTTTTCAAAACAATTTCAGCTTCCTCCTTACTACACATTAACGCATCTCGGTTTTGTTCCACGACATCCAACTTGCACCAATCCTAATCGAGTCATTCTTTACGAAGACTCTTTGCGTTTTATCGGCATCTAAAATATCGTTTTTGAGCTGCATAAGTACTTTTCTGTCCTGTTGTCGTTCTTCCGTTAAATCTTTTTCTATCTTTATAGTTGAACCAGCTAAGTTTTTCAGATTTCGGAATATATTATTTGCCATTTCTTCTGTTTGCATTTCTGCTATAACACACCATTTTTCTTCCGACGTAGATAAAACTCTTGCTGATGCAACATGTATATCATTCAATTTCAGAGCATTTTCGCAAACATATTCTATCTACCGACTACCGCATATGAACTATCAGGTTTAAAATCGATTTGAATAGTTTAAAAAATAAAAACGGTTGAAAAAATGATCCAATAAAAGATTTTAGTGCACTTCATTTAAAACAATACACTCATAGAAATAAGCCTGTAAAAATAGCAGAAAAGGCTATTAAAAATTAGTTCAAAATTACGTTGCAAAAAAACTGCTAAAACTATCTTAATATAATTAAGATCAGGGCAGTAAAATAGAGCTCTTAACATTACAAAATTTAAGTTATCTTTGAGTTGAATTTTCGTAATTGAAAATATTAATATATATATATGGGACGTTTCATCACAAGTGACAAAAATTTTGAAATCAATGTCTTCCGATCGGGATGAAATTTGTACCACGGTTACTGCTATTGAATATCAGTTTAGATACAATTTTTCGACGAGATCGGTCAAGAGCTATCTGAGTTTGTGGGGGGGGGGGGGGATGTCAAAATTAGACATTCTGGCCAAACTTTTGTTTTTTCTTATCCATGTTACGTATTACCTATTGTTCGTAGCAAAATTTGTCCTAAATTTTTTTGACTATTTGTGTTCCAAATTGTTTTTCAAAAGAAAGCCTAGGTCTTTTTCGTTAAGATCTTGTTGGTTGCTTATTGGGATGCTAGTGGGATATCTATCAAAATAAATGTTTTGTAACTCAAGACAAAGGTTTTTCAATTTATGTCATATGCACTATTTTGAATTTTTTCCTATTTGTTTGTAAGTGTTTCTTAAACATTAAAAATAAAAATTCTACTGAGAAACTAGACATTATTAACTTTTCCGACGGTATGTAACATACCTAACTAAAATTTCATACCCTCGATACTGTAATACCCACAATATGTTAAACCCCCAACATTTCACTGAGTCTTGTATCTGCCTTTCATTGCGGCTTATTTTGTCAATCCTGTAGGTAGCTTTGAGCGCACGTAATTCTGACTATAAAATGTGTTTGTAGAGGTAGAAGTTAACATATCGTTTATTTAACACTATGTTGATAAGGTAAAAATTAGCAGGTAGTTTAGTTTTATAATTATTAGTAATATTTTGATCTAAATAAACTATTTATTGTCATTCTAAAGACATTCGGAAACCAGTTTTTTATAAACAGCGTTAAAGCTTAGACGTGTGTTATTTACATAATTTCTTACATAAATAATCTTCGCAATGTCTACGGCTCCTAAAAAGGTGAAGCTTGAAAATAAAATTCATGGTTCTTTTTGTTTTAATCCCTTTAACAAAAAGAAACACACGTCATCAGATATGTGAAATATTTCCGACGGCGTATTAAAAAAATTCCCTTCGCTGTCAAAACGGTTGCTAATTTGTGGATCATGCAAGAAAGAGCTCGGAAAGTTAAAATAGATACCGGATTTGAATAGTAATGAATAGAAGTTATTGCAGATGAAGACAAAAGTAATTCTGAGAATGATGGCAGAACTGTTGATGATAGTTCTAACTTTTCAGTAGAAGGTATAAGTTCAAAGAGTGAGTATCAAAGCCAATATCATAAGGATGCAGTAGATGTTTTTGAACAAATTAAAGAGAAATACAAAACATCACGGAGTAGAGCTGCAAGAATTCAACTTCTCACGCTTGCTCCATCGACATGGAGTTGTGCAAACATAATGACTGCGTTTGGAATGTCTGGACAAAAAGCAAGCATTGCTAAAAATTTGGTTGCTGAGCATGGGATTCTCACACCTCCAAACATAAAGAAGAGAAAAACTTTAGAGTGCGAAACTGAAGATCTAGTACTTAGTTTTATCAGCGAGATGATATGAGTCGGCTGATGAAAGGGCTGAAAGACTTAGTATCTGTACGTTTAAATGCAGAAGAGAATGGTTCTCTGCAACCTGAACGAGTTATTCGCAACATTTCAATCTGAGCACGAGAATGTCGAACTCTGCTTCACAAAATTCACCCAACTGAGGCCAAAACTTTGCGTTTTGACAGCGAAATCAACAGCTGAGCCTAGTAACGCCAAGAAAGGATTGAAAAAAAAACAGCAAATAAAGGCGATAACTAATCTGGATGAAAGACTGGGTATTTGAAAATTTACAAACTTAAACACTTCATCAGCTACAATAAATTAAGTATAATGACTATTTTTATACTTAATTTATTGTATAAATGGATCTAATGTGATTAAGATTAAATTTTATTAAATTATTTATCTTTTTAATTTTATTACTATTATAATATTTTTTTTTTTGTTTTTTATGAATTAATAATCATATAATTAGAAATTACATACTATTACTCTAACCGAGCACTAGCTACTTTGGCTTTCGGTGCGTTGTAGCGAAAATACCCCAGTGCCTCTGGTGGGAATCGAACCCATGACCCCCGCACTTATAAGCCAGCACGCTGCCCCGGTAGGGCGCACACTACTACTATTATATATTAATATAATTATTACTACAAATAAATAAAAAAAAAAATTTAACAGTTTTATAGAAAAAAGTGATTTTATTCCTGATGTTAACATATTGTGGGTATTATGGTATCGAGGGTATGAAATGTTAGTTAGGTATGTTACATACCGTCAGAAAGTTTGATTTGCTTAGTTTCTTAGTAGAATTTTTATTTTTAACGGTTTAGAAACACTTACACACAAATAGGAAATAATTAAAAATAATGCATATGCTAAAAATTTAAAATCCTTTGTCTTGAGTTACAAAACATTTATTTTGATAGATATTCCAATCGCATCCCACAAAGCGACCAAACAACTCTCAGTGGAAAACCCCTAAACTTTCTTTTGAGCAAAAAAAACTGGGCATATTTTGAAAAAAAAGTCAAAAAAATTATTCATTTTGAAAAAAAAAAAATAGCCAAAAATATTTTTTTTTTGTTTTTTAATATTTTTTGAAAGATTGAAGAAATATTTATCTAAACTATTAAGGACAAATTATGCTAAGAATAATAGTTAATAAATTACATGGATGAGAAAAAACACCGGTCAAATGTCAAATTTTGACCCCCTCTAACTCAGAGAGTTCTTGACCGATCTTGTTAGATTGTGTCTAAACTACTTTTAAAATAGCACTAACCTTGGTGCAAATTTCATCCCGATCGGAAGAAATCGTTTTCAAAAGTTATGTCACTTGAGCTGAAACGCCCCAAATATATATATAAATCTACTTTGCTTAAATTAGTAAAAACTTTTTCTAAATATTTGTAGCCTAAAACCAGCAAGTAAAAACACTGATATCAACAAAATTATTGCTATATTTAACCTAAACTTAGTAGAACGTAAATATCAGTTTATTTTAGTAAAATCAACAGCAATGTTTGGTAAAATTGTAGATTGCTGATTTCAAAAGGGCAGATTTTTTCGCATTGAAAAAATATAAAAAAAAAACTGTAAGAACTTCACATTTTAATGTTTTTTTGTTTAATAATATTAAATAAAATCCTTTATGTAACCTTTCTAAATTAAATCAAATGGCGATGCTTGTAGCAGATTAATTTGTTATTTTCTAGATAAAATTTATCTCAAATATAAATAAATAAATGTAAATTCAACTAATTTATTTCTGCTATGCTTATCTTACGAGTATTTAGCGGAAAAACTGCTTATTTTAGCGGTTTTTTCTGAAACGCAATTTTTAACTAATTTTAAGTAGATTTAGCAAACATTTTTTTAAAATTTTCTATTAGTATGCTGGTAATCTTCAGTATAATAATTAATTACGAGTGTTAATTTTCAAATTTTCAACGAATTATTATAAAAATGTAATATTTTTAAGTTTCTGCTATTATCAGGTAAATGCTGTAATCAACGTATACGAAATTTTTAAGATGACGTTATTTCGCTCCCTCATTATTTTGAAAATGGCTCATATGTTGAAAACTGAGATATATAAATTTAAATAATTGGTAAAATAAAACTGTGCACGTTGTGGTTGAATGAAATTTAATTCAAATGTCATTGCGTATTATTTTTAAGATTATTATAGAAGGCAACCTCACGAACATTTTAAGAATAAATTTAGAATCATTTATCTCAGACTTTTTGTGCCAAACTGATTTTCATCTCATTTGATAATACACTGAACCACAGTGTATTATCAAACTATAGTTCATTTAGATGCTCGTATTTATTATTTTTTTTTTGTTTTTTAAATAAATCTTTTGTTACTACACACTGATAGTTGCAAGTACACCTATCCCTCGATTTACACGACACTATTTTTACACGATTTCGCTTTATCACGATTTTTTTATTGCTCGTGTAAATTGAGGAATATGGAAATTACCTCGATTTACACGATTTTTTTCGATTTTTATTAATAATGCGCCAGGTTATCCTCAAGATTTAGAACACGAAAATGTCAAAGTTATATTACTGAAAAAGAATATCACATCTTTAACACAGCCCTTAGATCAGTAAATTATTTCAACGTTCAAAGCATTGTACATTAAGAATGCTTTTACATATATTTTAGATCATATTGATATTGTTGAATCTTTAGGAGTGACGACAGCACGAAAAAAAATCTTGGATTGCATAAAGCATGTTGCACTGTCATATACTGCAATCAGAAAAATCAACACTTAGGGGATGCTGGAAATAATTGTGGCCAGAAATATGCATATTACAACCTTTGGAGCAGTAATATTCTCAAATACTTGAATTAACGTGTCCACTTGAAGAGTAAGGATTTGATGATCTTTTTGAGGAATACATTTCGGAGACAATAACAGACAAAAAATTGGGTGACGATGATTTAGTTAATATGGTTAACGAAATCGATAATGATGATAATAATGACTCAGGTGAAGACGAGTTATAAATGGTTGCATTGACACTAAAATTATTTGTGAAGGCCTTGAATTAGGACGAAAATTAGGAAATATCACTTTGTTCAACATGACCAAAATGTTGAAAGAGTAGACCTCTTTCGAGAGATATATTTCTCAATGCCTGGTAGATTATCAGGAGGTATATAAAGAATTGAACAATAATTCGTCACAATTTCACGAATTTTTGGCGGCATATTCTTTTTTTTAATTTCCAAAAAAAATATGCCGCCAAAAAGTCGCGGATCACTTTTTTTTCTTTCTTTAGTCCTATTTTCATCCATACATGATCTAGAAACTAAATCCGCTATCATATTAGAGTTACCACAAAACTGCATTTATATACATTCCAGAGCACCGTGTAAAATGCATCTAATTTGCAAAAATCTAAATTATTTACATACAAAGATGATGTACTTGGCAAAAGAAAAAATTTGATACCCATATTGTCTTATTTAAAACGAAGAGTTACCACCCCATTGCATTTTTGTCAAAACGCGAACTAGCACGAATTTCAAAAAAAGCTGAGACCCGTATAATTAAATATAAGGACTAAAGATTAAAATATGTTAATTTGGCATTTTTATTACAAACAACCCCGAACAAAAATTCAAAAACTGTTTTTTTTTTACAGAATATCCTTAAAAAAAAGAACATGGATGATCGTCCTTGGACAAATTGTATATACAGTTGGACGCGCCTTAAAAAAACCTTTCTTATAATACCCATATTGTATATGTTGGTAAGGAAACAGATTCTTAAATTAACAAAACATGCAAAAATAGACCCTTTTTCAAAATGGTCCAGATCACGAGAGGTCAAAGCTAGAGCCGAAATATTTTAGATGTCATCATAAAAAATACCAATGTTCATTTTGAGGGGGGGTACACCTTGCACGAATTTCGCTTCCATACAACTAGAGTCGCTCTAATATACAAATGTCCTTTTTCGATTTAAACGGTTTTCCATACAAACGTTTTTGAATTCGATTTACACGATTTTTTCTGGAACGTATCTATCGTGTAAATCAAGCGATTTGTGTACTAATTTTAGTCTTTTGTTACGGCTGGGTCTACCGATCATTGCCACAATTATTATTTTAAATCAGTTTTAGTTGGGTTTACCAATTATGAAAGTATCATTGCATTTATTTGGTTGTATTACAAAACATTGATTATAAGAATAAGTTAAAGAAATATGTAAGAAATATGCACAAACTAACTATTTGTATGTGTGTTTTATCTTGATTCGAGAAGCTGTTTTCAATAATTTTTTAATGTAGAATCTTAGAATCTCAGAATTTTTAAATATTTTTTATATTTGAAAAAATTTTTGACAAAAGAAGCCGTAACTAAGTTGTAATTCACAGAAAATAGTGTTCTGAAGACTTTTTAAAAACGGGTTAGCTCAGGGGTATGTTATCACTAGAGCCGAAATACTTTAGGAGTCATCATAAAACATGATAATCATGATAATCTTTATTTTCAAAAGGGACTCTAAATTACATTTTTCGTAATGGTACTTACAATTGCACACAAATCAGTTGGAAATCTACCAACACTGCCATTATTTTAGTGCTAAACCAACATATTTATTATAGTTACAAAAAAAAGAGCTGTCTTAGTCAAATATTGGCTTAAAAACAATTTAGAACTCTACTATAAAGAGGTTACAGCTACTACAAAATTTGTTTTCCCAAGCAATTTAAACAAAAATAAAATTTTATAATTTTAGTTGGTGGTTGTAACTACCCTACGGGTAAAGGGACATATCCCGGACCACACGCGAGGTATGCCCCAAGTTGGCAGTGACACGTCCTGGGCGGACTTTTTATATGAACGGGACATACTTTTACATGGCGTTTGTCATTGGAGGTGACGTATTTGCATATTTCGGGTACCTGGTGCGTGTTAGGTGATATGTGTAAAAATACATTAAAGAAAATTTAAGAACTAAAAAAAAAAATCTTTTTTGAATTGCGTCCACCGTAGCTCGATAACACAACCTCCTGCTTACAAAGCATAGAAGCTGGCAAACAAGCAAATAATCGTTTATATGTAAATGTTTTAAAACAAACAAAAAATTAAAATGGACCATAACAAACAATACAACAACACAACAAATGTAAATAAAAAAAATAACACAGAAAAACAATAAAAACTAGTTGAAGTGCAGTGCTGCCCATAAAAACAGACTTAAAAAACGAGGAAGTGCAAAAGTAGTTCTACAATAGGTCCTGGTGTAACCAGTCATTGGATATGTCATTAAAGGGAACTTGACTTTTCATTGCCCGTAGGGAATATTTCAAGATTTATTCCATAAATTTACTATGCATAATTTTATAAAGCATTTATGGATAAAGGGGAGGGTGATTAAATAATTCCCATAACAATTGATTTAAAAAACAAATTAACTAAATCTTAAAAAAAAATTTGAAAAGTAAATACAAATAGTTTTCAAAAAATACATGTTTAAGCTGTAGTACAAATGTGGTATAAAAAGTAAATTAAAATATTACATTTAAAACATTGCGCAGATCAAATAAGGCTGCCAGTGCTTGCTAAGCGGTATATCTCCATTTCACTAGTCACGGAAAGAGTTCATTAAATATTAGTGGCATAATTCAGCCCACAGTAATGGCACATTATACTAGTTTCATAATAGGTCCTGCTTTAACCATTCCCGGAATATGTCCCTTAATTGATTCCTCATTCCCCGTACTGTATTTGCTAGTTGTACCATCCAAAATTTTAAATATTTCGTTACTGCCCTGCGGGAAATGAAGGGTCGATTGACACAAAGTGGTAATTCTGTGATGTATGATTAGGGAGAACATTACGCAACTGGTGAAACCAAAATTGTGGTGCACCAAAATGTATTAATTTGGGGTGAAATGACAATCACGTGACTATAGTTATGGGGACAAAACATACACTGGTTGGTACCAGATATATCACGTTACTGGAAAAAAGTAATGGAACACCAAAGTGTACTGAAGCAACTAGGGTCGTTGCAGTTGCTACTGGTCATTAAACTGATTCAAAACCGCTAGCAGTGGATTAAAACATGGCAATTAGTACCAAAGGATGCAGTTCCTTGACTGCTACAAAGTGGACACAACACTGAAGAAATTTTTATATGTACCGACTTCGCGACAGTAGAAATGAAGACGTAACACTTCACTGGTTTAAAATAACTGAATACTGAACTGTTTAGACAGTAAAAAAGTTTGTCAGATATGGCGATTTCTGGCCAAACCTTGCGATCTTAAAACTCGTTTGGGAAGTTAATTTTCGAAATGCCGACTGGCGATTTTCGAGTGAATGGCGATTTTATACATAAAATATCGCTTCGAAAAAATTATCACCAGAATATGATTTTTTGCTCAACTTATTCAAAAACTTAAAATACTTTACAAGAATATATATTAAAATTTCAAAATTTCTGCATATTGGTTTCAAAATATCTTGTTAAGATATTTACAAGATTTTTGGTAACGATTTTTTTTGGCGATTTTAAAGAATTTCTTTTTGAATAAAATTGAAACTGAGCATATATTTTGTTGCTCTGCTTTATAACATTTTTATACATTAAATTCGTGCTGAATTGTTGCAGATCCTTCTTTTTATAAGATATTATTGTGAACACGAATTATAATGCAGAATACAAATTAAAATGTTTCATGAAGTGCTTTTTAGAACGGTAGGAACATAAAAATTAGTATAAATTGTTAGAGAATAGCAATGTTAGCAAATAGAGAAAAAACTTGCAAAAAATCTATATTTTGAACATCCGGACTTCTTGTCTAGTTTATGTACTTTTCCAAACTTAAATTGTTATAATAAATTTAATGTTATACTAGGTCGGATAAATAAGTCAGTGAGTTTTTGAATGAAACACAGTTTTTTGTGCAAAAAAAAATATTTTTCAACGTAATCTCCTTTAGGTCAATACACTTAGTCCAAAGTTTCTCCAATTTTTGTATCCCTTTCAAAAAGTATGATTTTTCGAGGTTTTAAATCCTCGTAAATCGGTCCAATAAGTTGTCATAATATTCGCCGTTTATTGTTTTTCCCTTTTGAAGGTAATCGATGTGGATTATCCCGCGTACATCCCAAAAAACTGTTGCCATCACCATATTGGCCACGATACGTTTATGGTCAATTGAGAGCAAACTCGGCACCCATCTTGCAGACAGCTTCTTATACCCAACTGATCATATAAAATCAAAACCCCACTGTCATATGAAATGCCTATGGCATCAATCGTGCTTTTTGAAGGTCAGCTATTCAATTTATTTTATGTGTTCGAAAATAATTAACTACGTAAGACGGAACTGGGATTGTTGTTAAACATACTATATGATCATTAGGGTGGCAAATACACATAAAGATTTGAATGGACATCATAATTATCAACTTCTTAAAACGTTTGTATTTGTAAAAAAAAAGTACCATAACTTTGTCTACTTTCAACAGATTTTAACAAATGAAGTCTCATTTCACTCAGAAAATCATTATCTTTAAGAAATATTGTTGCTCTAAAAGAAGACTGTAAACAAATCCTATAAGAAAACGAAAAAGTTTAAAAAGAATAGACAATTTTAAATATTATTGACAAAATCTTTTAAAGCTAATATTTTTTATTATTTTTTTAATATAAAGAAATATTTAAAAATACCAAGTAACTTGCTTTCAAATGCCGTTTAAAAATTCAAAATCGTTTAAAAAATGATCGAGTTACAAGTGTTTAAAAGTGCAAGTTGCAAAAAATACACTGTAGCACAGTTTATTTAATATTGTCAATTTACGAATCTTCGTTTTATTGTTGCAAGGTTGAATAAGTACGTAAGAAATGTAACGGTAAATTAATCTATATATATAAAACTCATTTTCTGTTTTGTTTGTTTGTTTGTTTTCTATACAAATTTGCAATTCTCAACGGGTTTTCCTCAAATTTGGCTTGAATAATCCTCGTACCTCAACTTAGATCGTGGTATAATTTTCATCGACCACGCCCACTTCTACACCTACTTTTGACAAAAAGTCTAAAATTAAAATATTTTACAACTTTTTTCTTTTTTTTCGAATACAAACTTCTAAGAAAGTTTTAACGGATTTCTTTGAAATTACTCACATATATTCTATGTTTCCCTACCATAGCCCACTCTAATAGCGACTTGTGATCAAAAACGTCAAAATCAAAAAATGTCACTATTTTGAATAAAGCTTATTTTGTCAATTTGAAAGTATTAAATCCGATTCAAAACAGTTTATTATTTTATTTTCATTTTATTGTCATTATTGTTTTAATGTTTTATGCTATAAACACATAGACCACAGCAGACTGCAGAGCTACACGACTGCAAATGCCGTTGACTGCAATCGTCGCCGTGTGGTCAGCTACTTATTATTTTGGAAACGACAGCAGCATAGTAAACAGCTGATCACGATTCAATTTAAAAATATCAACAGCTGTTTTTTATACAAATCAGGGATGTTAAAGTTGGTACAATTGTACTTTTTTTGGTACATTTTGACCATTTGGTACAATTTAAAAATTTTTAATTTTTCCCCTTTTTGAATTTTTATTGTTATTGTGTCCTTTTTCATTGCATTTATTCGTTTTATGTAATGAGCTCTTAAAATATATGCGACTATATCCGCCAGATTTTACGATTTATCATCATTTTAAGGATTTTGAAGAATAAAGTTGGCAATTTTTTTTTTTTTAATATCGATTAAAAATTTACGATTTTTTACAAAATTTATCTGGCAGCTCTTACATATATTGACACTTGCTGCAGCCAACTTCACTTTTATTTTGAATTTATTAAAATTCTGAAGAAGTGAAAATTGATATATAGATATGGCATCACTTATAACATATGGGAAACAGTGGACATTAGAGTGAGGTGAGTTTCTAAAAATAGAACTGTTGTGTTGTTGGAGTTGTACTTCTGAGATTATGTATGCAAGAACAAAAACACCGTGTATTGAATAAAACTAATTTTAATCACAACAAAACTCGACCTAACTATAGCTCAGAGGGCTAAAGCGCTCTGTCTAACGTGTAGTGCGAGTGCATGTGGCATTAGAAATCAGTTTATCTATACCACAGTCAGTGATTGCACAGAAAAATTTCATATAGACGCAATCGAACAATAAAAACATAACAAATATTACATTATTCAAAAATTCAAAAAAACAGGGTCACTGACGAACGTTCAATACCAGAAACTGCGCAGTCTGATTCAGAAAAAAATTGAATATTTGCAATGTAGTTATGATTTTTAGAAAATACACTCATTCTTCTCTACCACGCCTTTCACAATTAAATTAAATAAAATTGCATATTAATTATAGTATTAACTGCAATTGTCTGAAAAAGACGTTAAAATTCAAACTCAAACGAAAATTAAATTATTGTTAAAGAAATGAAAGAAAATTCCAAACAATCTTATATATGTTTAATTTAGAACGAGCTCTCAACCTCCGTATATTTACAAAAATAAAGCAAATCAAACATATTAGCTATGTTAATACTAGTATTTCGAGCTGGTTAAAGATCTCATCAGAACCCAATGTTTTAGAAAAGTTATAGCCTCCATAATAGGCAGAACTTTAACAAAAAACCGATTAATCATTAATTTGCTCCATTCTTGTCTTCTTAGTAAAAATATTACTTGAGCCAGAGTAAAAACTAAAATTTTTTAACTGAAGTCGTTAAAAAATTAAAACGTTTGTAGTTTTTGGTCGGTAGTAGCTAATTTTCAAAATGAACTGAATGTCAATATGTTTCCAGACATTTCTAGTCGTTGCTGGAATTTTATCCATTCCACACTGGTCTGCAATTGTGGAAAGAGTTTTTTCTTTTCAAAATATAATAAAAACTAAGGAAAGAAACAGACTACATTAGCCAACATTATCAAGTCTCATACAGGACTAAGGATTGGTTAAGAGCGACAAATTTATGCTGCTATGATGTAGAAATTCCAAATAGTTTATTAACTAAACAAATAATTCCATGATTGGTCTCATATATTCATAAGACTTTTTTATGCCTTATTTTATTCATACATATAATGTATGTTATTGGAAGGTTTTGTTTTTTTTTCTGTACAAGAGAATTTTTATGTATTTTTTTTTTGTTGTTTTAATAAATTTAAAAAAAATGGTACCGTCAACGTCCAAAAAGTACAATTTTTTTGGATGTTGGTACAAAATTGAAAACTCCATTTAACATCCCTGATACAAATGCATTTTTGTTTCAGTAGTGCCAATTACATCTTTTTTTTCTTTATTAAAATAGAACAACATGCTTGGTTGTAGACACGTATATAAAGTTCACTTAAAAATACAATTACTTATTTATAATACATTATTATAACGTGAAAATAAATTTATATAACCCCTCTTGAATATTAATGCAATTATACCATTTGATGTTGCGACGTTTTTTGTGTGTAACAAAATAAAATATTTTTAAGCACTAATTTGTTACATATTTTGTTTTATTGTCAACACTATTTTTGTTTTGCAGCCAACAAAAATAGAAATTAACCTAAGTTGACTACAGCGGCAAAAGTAGTCGGGTAGCCGTGTAGTTGTGTTGGTGCCAAAATAATCGTTTTCATATAAACGTGTGTATTTTATTTTTGACAGGCTGTAGTCGTGTAGCTGCAGTCGTCTATGTGTTTATAGCATTAATCTTTTATTTTTTTTTTTCTATTTTTCTATTTTTATTAATTATTATTAATTTAATAATTTAAAACTACAAATGTAACAGTATTATGTAATTACAATTTCTTACATCCCATACTTTAAATTAAAAGAATATATTATGGGATTGTCAAATAAATTCAAATTCAAATTCAAATTCAAAAACCATTTCGTTTTTAAGAATTTTTTTCCCCCATATAATATACCTACTGATTTTTTCGCAATGTCTTTATGATTTCATTTTTTTAAAATTTAATTTTCCTTACCGCTTTTAGCAATAACAAGTCCATTAAAAAAACAAAAAAAAATTCTTTAAGGATAAACTTTTTCGAAACCATGCACTAAAATCAATATGAGACATCTTTATGGATAAAGCACATTGATTTATAGTCGAGAATTGCTACTCAAAGCATCATTTTGTATTCAACATCTTTAATAATAAAATAATTTTTAATTTTGTAAAACATTTAAAGCGTTATTACTATTTTGTGCTAAAACAAATTAAAAACCATGCCTTCAAAAAAAGATCTGATTTAGGTGGTACCACAGCACAAGCTAAGAAAGCTCGCCTTCGGTGAACGTCTGAGACATTGGAGCAGACCCAACAACGTCTGGAGTCACAAAGAGCAAGACAATCTGAAGCCAGGGCTGCCGAATCTCCTCAGCAAGCCATTTCCTAGCTTAACATTTTTTGCATTCAAAAATCACAGTTGACCCGGGAAACACCGGGCACTTCAGCTCGTATTTAATAAAAAAATTATGTAATTTTTTTTATGTTAATTCTAAATTCTTGATTGAGTTTGCATTCAAAAAGCACACGTGTGTTCTTTAACAGTTTGAACTTCTTTGTTTCTCAAATTCTTTTAAAAATGGAAACAGCAGCAATGTCCATCGATTCTTCCGATTCGGGAAGGGATGTGTTTCCTATAAATTCCGGGTCAAGGTTTTTTGTTCCGAAAATTAGCGATTTTGGCTTGCCAAGTGAAATTAGTGAACTAAACCTACCAAGTAATGGTGATGTTTTAAAATATTATTTTTTTTACGTGATCGTGAGAAAATGAATAATAGAAAACACTCTTAGGAAGTCTCTCTCCGGAAGTAGCACAGAAAATAATTGCAATTTGGCGCAAAATTAATGTTTTAATAATCAATGATAAAAGTGTAGTAAAAAAGTTAAACGTTTTAATTAATAAGTATAAAAGATAAATAGAAAGCAAATCTAGATCTCATACATATAATAATATATTTATATCGGTAAATGCCAATGTTCAAAAACAACGCCATGTTGCTGTGGATTGATTCCACATCGCCTACAAGAGTTCATGATTGGTCAGCACACCACAAGAAAAAATACGATTCCTAAATGCGTGCTAAACATTACTGACCAACAATCAACTTTCCTGGTTTATCGCATATAGAAGTTGAATCTGAAGTTGGGTTTGCAAAACCACCTGCAAGATCAACTTAGCTGCAAAGAGGCCTTTCACTTTAAGCTGCGATGCGTTAAATTTTGATATGATGTGAGATAGATTCGGAATTTCAGATATTGTAGCTTCGTGTTTAGCGACTAATTTATTTAAAGACATTGGTTTTGCAAATGAAAATGGGGAACCATTTGTTAAGGACAAATCGAAAGTAGCTCGCGAAAAAATAAGAAGCAGGTAGTCGGTTTGTAGAATGCAGTATAACGAATCAGATTTGTTAGCATTTTCTTTTGATGGGAGAAAAAATAACGCTCTAACAAGGGAAGAAATAAGTGACAAATACAATCCGGAACTTAAGAAAGACCCCCCATATAGCGATTCTCAAAGAGCTGGAAAGCAAATTTTTGAGTCATATTAAAGTATATGCTAAAGACGCCAATACAAAACAAAGTAAGCTGTACGAATTCTTCCAGAAAAAAATCTATTTCTTACCAACTTCGCTGCGATGGAGAACCTACTAATACCGGCATTAAAAATGGAATAATTTGAAGTTTTGAAATTCTATTGGAGAACCCATTACATTGGTTTGTTTGCTTATTGCATTTGAATGAACTTCCGTTTGGCCATGTATTTAATGCTTTGGAACTGTCTGCTACAAGTGGACCACGTACTGCTAGTGGTACTCTTGCTAAATTAATTGAACCTGCGAACAACTTCTGGTAGGCACAGATTTATTTTAAAACAGGTTTAATTTTGTACTTCAACTAAGTGTTCTTTGGGTTATTTCAATTTAAATAAAAATAAAAAATTATTAAAATATAAAGCAACCCTTCACACAATTGAAATAAAAATTAAAATCCTAAGCTTTGATTTGATTTCTGATTTTTAGCTTATAAACTTTTTGTTGCAGGTTGTAGCAGATTTTAACTCCATTTCGTTGGAAAATATGCCTCCAAGAATGAAAACTGAATTTGAAAAAGATTTATCTACTGACATTTTATATCTTTATCGATTAGCCAATGCTGTATCGAAAGGTTTTTGTTCCCAAGATTTAGCCAACATGAAGCCGGGACAAATAGTTCACTCTCGTTGGTTAACAAAAGCCAGCAGACTTTTGAGCCTGTGCGCAGTGTTGCCCGGTTTAACGATTTCTCGTCATTTTGACGATTCTTAGTACCCAAAATATATAAATGACGATTGGACAATTTTTGCTTCCAAAATGATGATTTTTTGGCAATAGTTTATTTCGTTAAAAATTAAAAAACATTGTTTTTTTAGCGAAATCTAATCTTTATTTGCTAATATGATGGTAAATATAAGCATATTTTTTGAGTCATATGTTTTTTTTTCATCTTACAAATTTTTACTGGCAAAAATGTATCCAGTAAATACTTGTAAGTTCTTTGGCATCAAATTGTCACTTTACTCTCTCTTTTTGCCATTTTTTACTGAGTTTTGTGTAAACGGACACCTTCCAGTAAAAACTTGTACAAATTTTTGTGTTATCGAACAAACTTAATGTTTTATTTTTTAATTATGAAATTTTGCCACTTTATTTATATTATTAGGCCTGTTTAAGCACAGCATTTATTTTTGGATTTCGTTTGTTTCATTTAAAGTTGTATTTATTTCATATTTCAACATTTTATAAATATGAATATTCGGGCAAATATATAAAATATAATGATTTTCGTAGCTTAAGCCAAAGAGAAGTGTCAAAAATCGTGCTATATTACAACGATAGTACGTTAACATTTAAAATGTGAATTACATTATCGTATTTAATTTTTTTTAAAACTCTATCCCTCTTCAAACAAAAATATTTTGACGATTTTTTGACGATTTTTCAAAATATGATGACGATTTGACGATTTTTTCTAGAAAGTTTGACGTTTTTATGCTCAGCAAACCTGGCAACACTGCCTGTACGTTGCAACTAGTTCAAGAAATTTAAGAATTTTAGCAACTTACATTATGAAAGTCTATGTGCCAATGTACTTTAATGTTAAGTTCTATAACTCAGTTATATACCGTAGCTCACTTTTTTATAAATTTATATGGTCAACTCAAGTTTTACCACAAGACCTACGAGAAATTGTAATTAAATCAATTCAAAATAATGCATTTTTCGCTCATCCCGAAATATTTTTTTTTACCTAAATACCAGCTGTATGACCTAACTAAACTTAGAGTTTATAAGAAGCATTCAAATAACTTCGACTGTACAGATAATGCGAATTTGATTGACTTAGATGATGACAGAATATTGTCTGAGCCTCCATTTACCGCAACCCTTAAATACGAACACTTGTTAGCTTATATGGAGTGTGATGATCCACCTCTGCCTGATCCCAGAAATTCCATCACACATTCAAGGAACTGAACGATGTGCGCAACTGCTTACCGCTGTTTCATGACGAATTATAGCAAAGAATAGAGATGATGTTATGGCAGTGACTATAGAAAGTTGCACTAGATTACCGCGAATGGGGAGTAAAAAGTCTTAAAGAAATGATTTAACCTAAATTCACTAAGAGCACGTCTTCATTACTTTTTTTAATTTTTGTTATTTGAAGTAGAAAAAAACATTAATTTGAAACAAGTAAATTGATTTTAAAAAATTGTAAAATATTAAAAAAAAGCATTAAATTATTTTCAATAATATTAGTTTTTACTCAGTCGTTTTTGTATAGCAAAAAAAAAAAAAACTGTTACCGAAATAAAACTTTTCTAAGAAAAAAATAGTTATTTTGACCTTTTTGTGTTTTATTTTTATCAACAGCAAAAAAAAATTTTAAATCTAAATTGAATTTAATGACATGATAGTGATAAAGTTTTACAAGTCGAGTTGCATTTGTATTTAAATACATTTCTAGCAGTCTTTCTTACAGTATATTCTAAATATTGTTTTCAGCAACTTATTTTGTTTGCATTCATGACATCAAAATTGAAAAAAAAAAAATACAAAATTTTATGATCATCTTGTATATTTTGAATGATGGCTAGTAGTTTTTAATAAAGTTATACAGTTTATAGAATAATTGTAGCAAAAAATCTTTAGGTCAATTTGCGCGGGATCGGATTTGATTTTAGGCCTATGGTTTCTTCTGCAATGTTTCTTAGAATTTCACGTAGACTTTATTTTTGCTATCAGATTTTTGACGAAAAAATTCGACCCGCCCTAATGATCATATATGGGCTTGTTTATGAAAATACGTTAAAAAATTTCCGAAAATAAATATCTAGGGAATTTATTTTTAAAATTTAATTTTTTATGAAATTTGTTTGTATGTGCAGAAATTTAAGAAATCCATTGTTAAAAGGAATATAATTAAAAATAGGCTTATACTTTATTTGTTTGCCATTTTTTAACTTTTTACTCATATTACTTAAAACATTTTTTAAAAACAGCTTTTTTTAAGATTTTGAGCTTTAAAATTACTTTTACAGATATTTATCGCTTTAAAAGCTGTTATAATATTTTATTTTCCTTAAACATGTTTTATTCTTCTTTTAAAAAGTGTAATTATTTTACCTTTTTGTAGTTTTACTATTTTTTGCCTTTTTAAAATATTTTTTTTTTGCCATAAACATAATGGATTTTGATATTTTTGTCTTCTATGTTTATAAATTATTAAACTTATATCACTCATTTGGCTTAAGTCCCCCTAAAGTATGCAACACCAAGTTTGAAAAATGCAATACATACAAGCGTACAATTTATTTGTATTAAAACTTAAATATCACAACAGCCAGTGTTAATGTAATCTTAGCATTTTGTTCTTTTTAACATTTAAAATTTAGAAAACAAATGTAAATGCTTATTTAGATTTTTTATTAAAAAATAATACATATTTTACAACACGAAACTTTAAAAAACACAATTTTGTTTGCATTAAATAATGTTTTTAACTTTTAATTATTACCCATAATGAGAAGACAGTTGAAAATTGACAAATTCGATAAGGCTAGAAAAATGATATACGAGTTAAGTTTTCAAAACCTTTTTGAGTTTTGGTCTACTTATAGTCTAGTTTTATATCCCGCTGGGTCTCATTAGGAATTCAATTTCAAGTTGCACAGCGTAATTAAAAATAGTGACTACATTTATATTTATTTTTCTTTCAACTGGTTTTAACTATTGCTTTATTTTTATTAAAGATTATTTTAAGACATTTCATTTACTTGAAAAGGCTGAATAATGAATCGAATTATTCCAACTAATAAATTTTCATACCATTTTTTTATTTTTGTAAAAAAAAATATATATTTTTATAAAAAAAAATATATATTAAAAAAAAAAAAAAAATTAAATTGAAATACACTACTAACTTATAAGTGTTTTTATTTGTCAAGTTTTTTTTTCTAAATCAAAATTTTTTTGGTGAATACCAATCATTTTCAAAATTTGAGTCTGGCTACCCTAATGTAGCTATAGAAAATATATATGTTAATACTCGTGCACACATTCCCACATATTTATCAATACATGCGTAAACACTATTCTTATAAATTTATATTTTGTTTTTAGGTGTTATAGATTGTGTGCATAAACATTTGCATCAATACAAAATATATTTGTGATACCAATTTTGATCGCAGTATATACGGCATTGTTAATAGATTGAAATTGTGCAAAAATGTAAAAGTTTATAAATGTTGATTAAAAGAAAAAAAAACTAATACAGTTTTTTTTCTGTGTTTTCTTTAAGCTAATTTCCACTGTAATTAAAAAACCATTCAATGCATATTTTTCCGATGCTTTGACAGTTTTATACTGTCTTTATCAAGAAATTCGTATGTTTAAATTAAAACTTCAAATTAGCGTATCACCAATAAAACAATTTAAACTTAAGGCAGAATTAGTTTGTACGTTCTGTTCTGTTACGAATCAGCTGTTTTGTTTATATTCAATTGAAAGTCTGTATGTGTGGTTAGTTTTCACTTTTCCGTTCTGTTCTGTTGCGGACAAATCTATTGAAAATAGAATTCAACGTTAAGTGACAGCCTAAAGTGCGTATGTGTTAGTTTGTTGAGAAATCTTTTTCGCAATATTTGAATCAGGGATGATAAAGTTGGTACTATAGTACTTTTTATGGTACTATTTGAACCTCAAATATACCATGATACTCCTATGACTCATTTAGTACGATTTACAAATTTTCTATGTATGAATTTCTTGGTCCCTTTAAAATTCAATAATAATTAATTCGATTTGCAGTCCCATATGAACAATGAATTAATTTGGAACCAAACGCAGTGAATTCAATCACATGAATTTACTGAGTGCGACTGATTACAGATGATTATATTAGAGTATTATTAATCGATTAAACCAATTATTGAATTCAATCACTAAGGGTTATAATTATTATTAACTTATTTTGATTTTCAAAAAAGTAAATAATAAAAATCTTATAAAAATGTGAAATCGAATTTGTTTGCTACCAATCACAAGGATTGAATTCGCAAAAAACTGTGAGAAATGTAATTCAATACAGCAAGATATTAATAGCACATTCAAAAAATATTAAAAATTTGCTGAACTTAAGAAAAATTCTGAAAATTTTAAAAAATTTTTAAATCAATATCGGCTAATTTTCTTAGTATGTACTGCTCGTTTTTATATAGCTTTATGTACATTTTTCCGAAAAGTTTGGTATTGAAAATGAGCAAAATCGGTCCAGCGGTCCAAAAGTAATGAGTGATAATGTTAAAGTACCTCTAAATTTTCCATACAAATTGGTGTATAATGGACTGTATATTATTAGAATTCATTCTAGTGTCGGGTGTATAAAATATAACGTCATATTTTTCCACCAGACGCTTAGAGGTGTATAATATTTAAAATTTACTGCAAATTATTTTTTCTCCACAAAAACTTTTTTTTTCATCTCAAAAATGTTTTTTCGCGACACAATTTATTTTTTTACATCCAAAAAAGTTTTTCACCTCAAAATTTTGTTTTCACCACTTAACATATTTTTTTTAATATATTTTGTTAATTTATATTTAAATTTTTTTTTATACTTGTGATGCCGAGAAAGTACTATTTTATATGCAGGTTGGTACTATTTTAAAATCGCATTTATCATCCCTGGTTTGAATGTTTTTGGTTTGAGTTTCTTTTACTTTTTAAAACAGCTGATTCCTCTCACAGAAAAAGTAATTACAAAATATTACCTACAGAACAGAACGACACAGAACGGCAACAGAAAGTAACAACTAATGAGGCCTTTACAGAATTCCTACGTCGCAATTCCTAATTTGTCTAATACATACATACACAAAATATTTAACATTAACTTAAATTTAAACACAAATTTAAATTAATATCACAGCCGTTTATTATTTATTATTGCAACCCTAAAACTTGTGTTTATAAAGGGTGATTTTTAAAGAGATTTGCAATCACACCCATTACCAAAGTTTTTCTAGGAATATAACACATCATGTTTGCAAAAATTCAATAGTAGTAAGCGAAGATTTGGCAGTTTATGGAAATTTAAATTAATCAAAGTGCAGTCATTTTGGGCCGTAGGTTCACATGGGTTAATGATGACAAAATAAAAAGCAAACGATAATTTTCGATTTTAAATATTTTATGACCTAAATTAGCCCTGTTATTACCACAAAAGACAATTTCCTAGAAATCCGCAAAAATTAAATCGCTGTCCTACCCAGTGTACTGGCGGATATTTGTTAAATATTTATTTTTATTCTCTAAAATTTATTTAACAACCCAGCAAAATAGTAAAATCCAATCAACTGGTTGCAGAACAAGTTATAGTATATTATAACAGGTTCTAATTTCTGTTCTACAACCGGTTCTTTTTGTATGGAGTTTGTCCTATTTGCAATAGGTTCTTTACCTCCAAACTAGAACAGGTTGCTTTAGAACCAGTTCTGGAACCAGTTATAGAACTGGTTCTGGGATAGTGAAACCTTACATTTTGACTCCCAGAAACCTGTTCTAGAACCGGTTCCTTGTAACCGATGATAATATAAGCTGTTCTAGAACAGGTTAAAGGTAATCTGTTCTAAAAAATTTTGCTGGGAAGTCCACGAATTTCAAATATCAATTTTTCGATTTTGTTGAAGAACATTTTTTAAAATTTGGAATTGGAGATTTGAAAAATAGCCCAAAAATATTATCCGTATTTAACATCGCATTACGGCAGGTTAGCGACATCCTAAAAAAAACGGGGATTTTTTTATTACTGTGCTAGTTCTTAACCGATTTTAGATTTGTATTCCTTTTTGAAAACACTATTTTATCTGCATATCGGTAGATTTATCACTTAAGGTACGTTCAGATTAGTCAAATATTTGACAAAAAACATGAAATATTTCTTTGCCGTAATCTGAACACAAAATATTTTTGTGTGTCAACAGCAAATCAGCTGATTTTGGTCGAATCAAAATTATTTGCATTTCAAATAAATATTTGACAAACTTAACCATAGTGTGAACACTAGCTATCAAATATTTTCTTCTGATTTGAGCAAATATTTTATTTGATCTTACAAAAAAAATGTAAGAACAAACAATGGCAAATAATAGGTGGTAAAATCGTCAATTATAAATTTTTTTAATAAATTTATTAATAAACGGCTTTATAAAAAAACTGAAATGTAAATAGATATTAAAAAATTTAATCACTCAGATAATGGATTGGAACAGTGGTCCAAAATGGAACGATATGGAATGAAACGGAGAACGATTGGAATCGGAGCACTGTACACAATTGTGTTGTCGTACGTGAAAATAAAAATTTAATCATTCCGATAACAGAATGTAACATTGGTCCAAAACGGAACGATATGGAATGAAACGGGGAATGATTGGAATTGGAACACTGTACACATTTGTGTTGTCGGTAAGGTACGTTTTTTTAAGTTTTCAAAAATGTTGTCCATTTTGCGATATCATGCTTAGTTTTCGAGATACCAGCCATTTTACAAATGGCGATATTTTAAAATGTCCAGTATCTCCAAAACTAAGCGAGATAGACCAAAACGGACAAAATTTTTGCTCCATAGGAGTGTTAATATACCCTTATAACAAAAATAGGCTAGTCCGAGAGAGATGCCGAGTGATCAATTTTTAAAAAAACAGTTAGTTTTTTCGATTAAATAAATCTATGTTTTTTTACACTTTGATTGAATAAATATTTAATACAAATATTTGTTTCAATCTGAACGCCTCGAAAAATATTTTTTCGTTTATTTTATTTGACACTATTTGAGAGCTGTTTGAACAAACAAAAACCATCAACTATTTGATCATAGTTTGAACATAAAATAAAATAATTTTTTATTTGACTCAATTGGAAGCAAATATGTGAACAAATATTTTGTTCAAATATTTGACTAATGTGAACGTACCTTTAGAATAAAAAATATTACGACAACAACATTTTATTTTTTACAAAATAAGAAAAAAAGGTATTTTTCCCATATAAACAGAGTATGAATTTTCAAACGATTTCCAACTATTCTTTATCCGATTGTCAGCAAATTGCACACTTCTGCTTTAAAAATATGTAGGTGTTTGGATTGTAATACAGTTTCTTTATTTTTAATGTAAATGTCAGTCATTTGGAGAACAAATTTAATTTTTTACTAAACTTGCAGTTCATTAAAAAAATCAAACCACATCAAATGACTGTTATATGATTTAACATTCACTTTTTACAGTTGTTTTTTTGTTATTTAAAAAAATAAAAATGCAAATCTTTGTTTATTTTTTACTAACATATGTGGTTAATTTTTACTACAATTGTTAGTAATGTTTTGAAGAGTAAAAACAAATGACAAATATTAGTTGAATTTAATGAAATGTAAGTCGTTCTTTCTTCAAGTGAAATTTAATTTGTTTTGACTACAATTGCTATCGTCTTTACCTACACAACATCCTAAGTGCATATATATTATTTTTATATAGAAATGAAAAAAAAACCCGACCAATTCTTAAACAAATATCGCATTTAAAAAGAAAAACTCTATTGTGCACTGAAAAAAAAGCTAAAACTACTAAATATTAGTTAAGAGTCTACTGACGAAAATAATACTTTTTAACAGCACCTTTTCCGATTTGCATGAAACTTGGAATTAGTAATAATTAGTATG
The DNA here is from genome assembly GCA_021234595.1 of Delia radicum. Classification (NCBI taxonomy): domain Eukaryota; kingdom Metazoa; phylum Arthropoda; class Insecta; order Diptera; family Anthomyiidae; genus Delia; species Delia radicum. The sequence goes on along the minus strand of CM037853.1, from coordinate 146,960,467 downwards.
ACAAAACAGTAGTTTTTATTTTTTTTTAATTTTCAAAATGTCGGTAATATGGTGGTATTACTTAAAATGTAACATGTAATAAGTTAAACTCCTTACCCCCGCATTACATCGCAACTGTTGGTATAACTGATTGCCGTTAGAAACATCAAATTCACATGTTTAAATGGTATGAATGCATAATTAGTAGTGTTTCCAATTAGTCGACAAATGCTTTATAAGTTTTGTGAAAATTATGCAAAGCCTCCTGCGATATTTTAATGAAACATGTATTAGAATATTCCACCTAAGTCCTCTTGAATAATAAAATGTTATCAGAAGGCATTTTTTTTTTAGCGTTTTTAAACATTCAAAGTCAAAAATATTCTAAAATTTACTCCCGTTTTTATTCAAAACATACATAATGGCAATTTTTTTTTTATTTAAATATCGGTTAAAAATCGGTTAACATAAAAAAGTAATCTTTTAAATATTTTTGATCTTTTAAATATTTTGTTCACAGAGTTCCCAAAATTAAAAGTTTTAAAATATTTTTAATCGTTTACGATTTATCAAAGTTTTAACATTGGTTGCTAATATTTTCTCTAAAATATTAAATATTATAAAAACTTTTTAGTGAAGCATGTTCTATACGGGTCTATAACGGATTAATGAAATAAACCTTACCCTGCACACACATAAAGAATATTTGTAGCACAGTTTTGTGTAACTATTGTGGGCTGTGCAAAATATTCAAAATTAATGTAAGTATTACATAATTATTATTGCCCAAAACTTAGGCCTGCGGTTCGGCAAAAAACAAAAGATCTTCTTTAATCAAAAATTCTTTATCAAACGTCTTGATAGAATCGATTACACAGTCACAAAATTTGTTTCTTTTAAATATACTTACTTATGCAGATAATTTCTTATAAAATATAAAACCCAACATACCTGAAACGAAAAAAAAAAATTTAATAAATATCTGTTAGCAAAAAAAAAAAAAAAAAATAATATGTTTGCAAGCTAAAAAAAAATAAAATTAAAAATTATCAAGTTTGGCAAAATAACTGTAAGTTAGAATGAGTGAAAATTTAAAAATTTCGATTAGTCGATAAATTTGTAAAAATAATCAAATTGGAAAAACTTTTTCCTTAAGTGAATGAAACTTTTATTTTATAAAAACTTGCATTAATTAAATGAAAAGTTTCAAAGGACAAGCTCTGGGGTAACTTCATTGCTTTTATGCAAAATTCATTAATATCATGAAGAGAAATCTCTCACGACAGATTTACCTTACCTACTAAATATATGATATGCTTAGCGTATCAAAATTCATTTGATTCAATTTAGATGATTTTTTGAAAATTTGAGAGTTATCGCGTAAAAAAACATTACCATATAAGTGGTTATTATTGCGCCACAAGAAGTCAAGTTCAATCCGATAATACTCAGATCAATCCGATAATAGAAACACGTGCCTTATTAAGCTCAAAGTTGGCCAAAATTGCGATTTTTCACAAAAAAAAAAATCCTAACTTTCCGTCCTTAAAATCGAAACTATTTATCCAATGAATCTGATTTGAGTCTTATTAGATATGAAATGATAAATTAATCGATATAAAATTAAAATTATCTTTTCAAGAAGGCATAAAAGTCCAAAATAGTTTAAGAACTAGGCCAGTCATAAAAAAATGCGCAGACCACTAATGTACCAAATACCACTTGGCCGAGAAATTCGAGCACACATTTTCAATTCCTTTTATTTAATAGGCCCATTAACTGTGTGATAGGATATATAATTATTTTAGGAGGTTGTTTACCTGCCCTTAGATGATGACAAAAATGTACAAATCTGCAATTTCAAATTTAAAGAATTGTTTTTCAACAAAATCGAAAAATTCACATCAGTGAATTTTTTAAACATTTTGAACAATGAAAAAAATATCCCCCAATCACTTGGGTAGTACAGCGAGTTGATTTTTACGGATTTTGAAGAAATTGTGTTTTTTGGTAATAACAAGTCATATTTGTTGTCATAAAATATTTAACATCTAAACTTAACTACTTTTGTTGTTTTATTTTATCACCATTACTTAAAGTTGAAGAAAATGTTTAGGACATCATTAACCTTTGTTCATGTGCGGCGCCAGACTTCACAGTTTTGCTTACTGCTATTGAATTTTAAGAAACTTATTTGCAAGTATTACGACACAATGTGTGAAGCTGTCATTTCGGCCAAATTGAACAACGTTAACCCGCGCAGTGCCGCTTTGAGATTAAAGGAGATACTTCGGGATTTTATATATATTTGAACGGAAAATATTAAATTCCTTTTTTTTTTAAATCTGCCTAAGCTCTTGGTTTCAAAATCAGTTGTAGTTGAAAAAACTTTGAAATTATATTGTGGCATGCTAATATTTTTCTCGAAATCTGTAAAAACCCCAAAAATATGAATAGAGCTGTTGTTGTAGATCAACAAATTCCTCCGCAAATACAAAATGAAGAACAGAGAGAAGAATATATTGATGAAAGCTCTACAGATGATTGTGATGATTGATGTTGTTGCAGCATATCTCAATGGTGAGCTACAAGAGGACGTGTATATGCTGCCAACCACAAATGTTTGAAAATAAACAACATCCAGATCGTGTATATAAATTGAAAAAGTCGCTGTACGGGCTAAAGCAATCCGGCAGAGATTGGTATCGTAAAATCAATCAAATACTTATTGATTTAAATTTTGTTCGATGCAAGACTGACAATTGTTTGTAGGTTTTGAATTTAAATGGTGAGCTCGTTTTAATAGCTATTGCAGTTGACGACATACTATTGGCATGCTCATCTGAAAAAACTATGAGAGAAGTTGTGGCGAATTTAAACCAACACGTCGATGCTGTAAACAGAGGTCCAGTCAAGTATTATTTGGGTATGGAGATAGAAAGAGAGGGGCTGAGGGGTGCCATTTCAATACATCAAGCCAAATATACAAAAGAGTTGCTTGAACAGTGGCAGATGACAGACTGTATATATAGGTTTATAACCTTCGAACACACCTTTCGCTGCTGGTACAATTTTTGAAAAGTGTAAGAATGGAAATTGCAGTGGTTACGAAGCAAAAAACTACCAGTCATTGATCGGTTCCCTGATACATTTAGCAGTAATATCTCGCCCTGACATCGCCCATATTTTGTCAAAGCTGTCTCAATTCAATACTCACCCCGAAAAGGAACATTTTTTAGCAGCTAAACATGTGTTAAGATACCTTAAACACAAACCTAAAGGTGATTGGGGTTCAGATACGAACGATCGTAAGTCGTACAGTGGGTACGTTTTGTTTCTAGCTGGTGGACCAAAATTCTGGGAATACAGGAAACAGAAAATTGTGTACTTGAGTTCAATGGAGGCAGAATACGTGTCAATGTGCTAAGGTACCAAGGACGTTGTGTTCCATAGAAGTATAGTTTTCTTAAATCTGTTAGTACACCTACAACAATCAACTGTGACAACCAGAGTGCTATGTTTCTTGTTCAAAACCCTGTGGCACATAAAAGAAGCAAACATATCCCTATTCGCTACCATTATATCAGAGAGAAGTTTGAGGACATCGAAAATATAATTCAGTATGTTAGCACAAATAAAATATTGCAGATTTATTTACAAAATGTAAATAAAAGTAAAGAAAAACATTTAAAATTTTGTAATATGATGAACATTAAAATGTGAATTTAACTTTTTGAATTGTCTAATTTTTATATTTTTTGAAAATATTATGTAAAGTATTTGGATTGGGGTGGAGTAGGTTAGTTATTGATAACCCTTTGATTATCATTCTCTTATACAACCCAAACACTGTATTACTTATGTCAAACATAAATGTCATTTGTAAGTTAGTTTTAAGTTTCTTTTCTATTATTCGTTTAATCTTCTAATAAACTTTGTCAAGTAAAGTTCTGTGTTCTCGTGTACTTAATTCTGATATTTATTTAATTCCATTTAAAACACTTACGACAATACTAAAAATTTGTTCATAATGGAGCTGCTTTGAAAAATTCTGAATTAAGCATATTTCTTTTTTCGTTAAATATTAGTAAGATAAGAACAGCAAAATTATATTGGTTAAATCTACAAAAATTTAGTTATGTCTGAGCTTAATTTTAATTAATTAAAAGTTACAAATTAATATTCTAGTATAAGCGAAAAATCTTGCTTATTGGTCTTAATGGTCTACTTATACCGAAGAAATAAAAAAAATGTTAAATTTCCAAAGTTTTTTTTAGATTTTTTTTAAGCAACTTTAACTCAACCGTTCTTGCACCAGCTGTGTGCAATTTTTTAGCAAATATTTTTGTTGATTTTACCAGAGTTTACTGCTATTTGCATTCAACTAAATTTTAGGCAAATATAGCAAAAACATTTATCGATATTACAGTTTTGATTTTCTGTTTTTTGTCAAAAAATATTTAGCAAAAGTTTTTGCTAATTTGAGAAAAGTAAATTGCTATTTTCAGTTAACTTAAATTCAACTCGAATATAACCAAAATTCCCGAAATAGATCTATCAACACATTCCTGAAAGTGGTCAATTAATAAATTTGAAAACAAAAACTACAGATTATTTATTAGAACAATATACTAGTAAAGAAATAAAGAGTATGGGTCGAACTTGAATAATTTGCAGTTTCATTGCAAAATTTTTTATGTTTAACTTATGCTAAGTAAACACTATTTGCTAATTTTAGCAGTTTTTCTGCAACTAAATTTTTAATACAATTTTACTAGCCTTTTCTACTATTTTTATATGTCTATTTCTATGAGTGTACTTTACGAAATTCTCAAGTTTTTAAAATTCGGGACTGCCTATTCCACCAATTTATGTTATCTTATTTCAACTATTGACAAACTTTCTCTTGACAAACATCGATTAATTGCTTTGTAACTGGTTGCGTATGAGTGACATTTTTTCAAACTAATATTGCTCATACGTATTGTAACATAATTATTTGGGTTATTGAGGGTATTTAAATATTTGACTTTTATTTTAAATTGATTAAACGAGTTTTTTTAACTGATTATTCGAATGACATTTTAAAATAATCGACTAATCGATTTTTTTTTTGTCAAAAAATACACTCAAAAAAAAAGTTAGTAAATTCAGCAAAAAATTTAGCTGTGTCACCAAAATTTTAGTCAGAAGGGTGCTTGCAAAACAATTGCTACTGTTAGCAAAATCTTTTGCTGAAAATGAGCGATCTGATTTTTAGCAACAAAATAAGTAGATTCAGCAAAATTTTTGCTAACACTTAGTTGATTAAAAATAAAAAATCCTTGCTAAACATTAATAAAATTTTTGCTAAACATTAGTAGACTAAAAAAATCAAAAAATTTGTAGAAAAATTATACTTTAGCTAATTTATTTGCTCAAAATCTTAAATTTTTTTTGTGATTCTTTTTAAATTAATTTGTACCTCATTTATACTGAGTGAGATCGATAAAACCCCGACATATTTTCACTTACAACTACTTTTTTGTACGACACGAAACTTTTTTCTTGTCAAGTTACCTTTAAGAACGTTTTGAGATTATGTATGCAAAATATTGAAGCTATCGGCTTATAATTTCGCTTTCAAATGTTAACTGAACAAGAAGTGAGTAATGGCGTTCTTTTGGCATCTTCAGTGCCCTAATTGATAGAAGCACACCATTTCCAAAAAAAGTGACAGTATTGGGAACTTGTTGTGTAGGCTTCGTCATTCATTTAAAAATAATCTAAATATCAATTGATTGTTCTTAGTTCTGGAGAATTAAACAAAATTTTTTTTGTAAGAAATTCAAAGTTTTTTTTAAATGCTACGTTTTTTGTCCTCTCTTTTTGTTCAAAGTCCATTTGTAAACAAACTAATAATCCTACACACAGAGAAAAATGTAGCTATTTGCCAACTGAAATTCGGTTACTACTGCTCAAATTCGGTTATTACGAATTTCAGTCCGTAGGTACAACTGAACATTAGTTTTCACAACAAAGTTCGGTTAATCAAACTGAAGTTTTGTTGAGACACCCAAAATATCTAGAAATCTAATGTAAATATCGGTGTACTAACTGAATTTATAAGTTGTTACCCTTAAAATACACTTTTCAATTCGGTTGGCACTTTTTGCATTTTTGTGTATTTTGCAAATATTTTGTTAACATAATCTGACAACTTTTATAAAGAACTTGATAAAAAAAAATTTACTTTCAAACTTTTCTAAAAAAAACGTAAAAAAAGACTTTTTACAGACACGTACACTCAGGGAAAAAAGTTTCATCATATTGATGAATTTTAAATGGCTTGACATCAATCATTCATTTTGTTTCTGAAGTTTTCATATATATGGTGAAGAGTTTCGTACAAATTTATGTCAAATTTTCCATAAATCTTCATAATTTCATAAAAAAGTTTCATAAACCATGTGGACTTATTGTTATCTGTTTTCTTATCAATTAAAATTCAGAATTTCCGTTTCAAAATCATCAATAGAAATTATAAATTTTCATTTTAAATTAAATAAGAAAATGTAATTTGCAAATTATATTTTCTATTTAAAATTGAGAAACTATGGATCATAACATCAGACTTACTATTCAGTTGATGTGTTCTAAATTTTGCATGGACTTTTCTGAATATAAATTTAGTTTAGTTTCAGTGGAAACGGAAATTGTAAACATCAATTAATATTTCAAATTTTTAAATTAAAATTCTTATCTTAATTAATTTTTTCTGAACTTTAATAAAAATTAATATCAATTGATATTTTCTGAATTCTAGTTTGAAATTATGAGCCTTCAATGATATATTCTGAATTAAAGTTGCAAAAATATTGGGTTTTAAAAATGACTTTTCGTCATTGGCTGTAGAATTTATTGTATTTGTACACCAAAAAAGAAAATTTTTATGAAACATTTCGTGAAAAGCTATGAAACTTCTTTATATTTACACAGTACAACACATGATTTTGGGACTCAATTCTGAGTAATAATTTAATGGCCATACGAGATTTTTATATGTTATCTATGCATGGAAACAAAATTTAGAACATTCTCAATTATAATTGAAAATGTTCTAAATGAGAAACAAATTTCATAAATTTTTACCTATCAGCACGTTTTTTTTCAATTTTTTAATATTAAAGTTGAACTAGTTGCCCAATAATACTGCACATCATATTTTAAATAACTTTTTACTTATTGTGTTCGTTATTTTGGAAATTTTGATGTCTACATCGAGAAACAACGCCTTAATCTGTTTTATCAAAATAATATAAAATATCAAAAGTTATAACCCTAGTGCACACAGAAACTTTCGACTTCTAATAACGCTATTAAAAACAAATAATATGATGCTTTCTATAATCATACCAAATTTAATATAAGTCTTACTTCAGTTTCATCAGAGAAATGGGATCATAAAATTATATAAGTTTGCTTTAGATTTGCTTTAATTAGATAATATCAGATTAAATTACATCTGAATAATGGCGCGTTAAAATTTAATCCGATTTAATATACCGGTATACATTTATATCTAAACTGATACTAACATATACAAAATAAGCTATACAAATTAAACTTAATTGAAAACTCCAAATCTTACAAATGAAACAAGCTCTTTTTTTTAGGGTTCCTACATCTTTTGTGTATAAGGTGTTGAAATTTAAGAATCCAAAAGGAATCAATTCAAATGACAAAAATTGGGGGTAAATTTTGAGTATAAAATATTATATAAAATGATATAGGCAATTAATTGTACTATTGTATTGATGTAATACATATTCATATCCAAAATATGATTGAATGCATGAATTTATTGCTATGAAGAATGCATGAATTTATTGCTTCTAAGAGCACATGAAAGAATCGCTTTAAAAGAGACATAGCAAGTGGAATATCGCGAACAAAAATCATGCATTCTTTATTTGCTTTGGAAGCGCTTCGTTATCAAATAACGCCTTCCGGAAGCGCTTCTGGGTAAGCACTATTTTTTGCTGGGTATATATGACATCGTATTAAAAATTTTCGAAGAAATTTATTATATATATGAATATATATAATTATGTCCGGTTAAATATACTGGCAGACAAAAAAATATGTTTAAAGTTTAGGAAATTTAGACTTATTTAAAGTATATTCGGGTGACCAGTGTTAGTGTTGTTTGTGGGGTAATCGTTGATAAGTTAAAATAGATTACCAAGGAAGGGTGGGCAGCTAGGGGGGGCAAAATTCCATCAAATGTCCTCGTGAAACCGTGTTAGGGTTAAAATGTTGTATTAAATGTCGGTCCGGTATATTGTGAGGGGCTATTTCGCTAAGTGTAGGTATTTGTTAGTGTTGTTGTTGTCTTCAAAGGAAAGTTTAGAGTGTAGTATAGTGTTTAATGTGATTTTGACTTTTATTGTTCGGCCCTATGCCGGAATAGCGGGTCGTACCTCCCCTGACGTCACTGAGCTGGTGGACAGAGAAGAGCTATTTCCGGGAACGCCACAACTGGGGTTTCGTAACAATTGGCAGCGTTGAAATATTCGAGAAAAGACACATTTTGACACCATGTCGTGGACCAAGCCGCCACTTATTTGAATTATTTTAAATATTTGTGAACAAATTATTCATTATTTTTCTCCTTTTTCATATATTCCACATTTTATGATCGGAGTGAGCCCATCGAGGCTATCTATAATCCTTGTCTTGTATTAACAAAATCGTAAATTTTCCAAGGAAGCGTTTAAGCTCACTAATGTGACTGTAGTCTGAAAGATATAAAGATAAAGAAAAAATATACAATTGGAAATTTAAAAATATACCTGTCATCGCCCAGGTCTTATTTAAACAAAATTATGTATTTCCAATTCACTTTGATTTATATTTTGGACGATTTCAGATTCTTTTCAAGCGTTCTTGTGTGCTTACCCTTCATTTTAAACTTTTTCGTCAATTACAATTTTTTAAATAAAAACGCTTTAAAATTTCTGAAAAACAGAGACTGGTTTAGCTGCTTATTTTTAGAGTGTAGCATTTCCAGGAGCGCGGATCGAAATTTGTTTACATTTTTTCTTAAAAAAATTGTGAAAACTTCAGTCAAATTGGACCACGTTAACACATGATGCATATTGCTCAAAATTTGAGGCTTAAATTTATTTCGAAAAATTAAAAAAAAAATAGTCTCTGTGTGCTGAACACTAGTCGCTTTAATAGATTTTGAGATATCGTAATATATATCGTAAAAAAATACTCAAAACTATATTACTACGCAGTAAAAATTGTTCATGTTTTTACAAGCAGGATAAAACAAATGCGCTGATATAAGCGCTTACTATCACATAATACTGAGAAGCACCAAAAGAAACGAATACTTTTCGTATAAAAATAAACAAAAAAATGTTGAGCTTACTGTTTTCCCTAAAAGGGATGTAGGTTGTAAGCAGCTTACCCTAATCCCTTATAAAGATGCAGGTTTGTAATGCAGAAAGTTTTATGTCGTGGGTTATAAACGATCTGTACCGATTTTCACGAGTGATTTGCGATTGTGTTTGGTGTTTTCGAGTAAGTAATAAAAAATAATTAGTCATTTAACTGTTTATGAAGAGCTAGCACGTAGAGCGGTAAAAAAATAAAATGATTACATTATATGTCTAAAATTTTAACAACAAAAATTAATATCTGTTGAATTTTATGTGAAATAAATTATGTATAGCATACATATTATTACTTTTAATCGTAATAATGTAGACATGAAGTATGATTTTACTGCAATCCATGAAATCACAGCTTTTTATAAGCGCTAAAATCAGCGCTTATTTTGCCCAACTGGGTAGATGCGTGCGTAGCAAACCAAATTATAAAAAAAAGATTTAACTGCAAGTAAAGTATCAACTTTTAAAATGACACACTACAGCAGACGTAAACGTAAGTTTGGGTAGTAGTGGTATCTCCGTAGTTTTATTTCCGTTTAAAAAGATTATGTCAAATTTTGAAGATTGCTTTTTTAAATTTTGACAATTTTTTTCAAATGTGGCGTCTTTTTCAAATGTTTTAGATTTTTTTTTAAATTGTGTAATTTGTTTTTTAAGCAATTGTTGCCACCGATAAAACTAATTAAACTGTACAGAAAAAACTGTTACTAAAGTCAGAGTAAAAACTTAACTTTTTTTAGTAGCGTCATGATGCTTGTTAGGAAAAGACCCTAACGACGAGTTTGGTTACTATAAAGACAACAATGGAGCAAAATTGATGATTATTAGGGTTTTTATTAAAGTTCTCCCTATTATGGATGCGCAAGCTTTTCTAAGACTTTGGTTTCTGCTGAGATTTTTTGCCAGATCGAAATACTAGTGTCATTAATCTAACGAATATGTTTGATTTGGTTTATTTTTGTAAATATACGGAAGTGGAAAGCTCGTTATAAATTGAAAATAACATAAAAATAGTGTCGATGTATAGAAAAACAAAAAACAAATAAAACTGTATCAAATATTTTAATTAAACTCAAGTTTAGTTTTTTCTGTGTCCCTACCCAGTAAAAAAACGCTGCAAGCAGGTTTGTAAAGGAGTAAGCCCAAAAGAATCCCTTACAAACCTGCTTACATATGCCATGATTTTTATATGGCGGATTCGCACTTGGAAGCATTACTTTTGGGCAAAATAAGCGCTGATTTTAGCGCTTATAAAAAGCTGTGATTTCATAGCTTGCAGTAACATCATATTTCATGTCTATATTAATATTATTACGATTAAAAGTAATAACATAAATATATACCATACATAATTTATTTTACATAAAATTATACAGATATTAATTTTTTCTTGTTAAAATTTTTGACATATAATATAACTTGATACTTGTGTTCCAATAAAAACTAATTTAATTAAGGGCAATCATCAATCGTGGTTTACCCCGAAAATTAAATTATTAATAGATAAACGTAATGCTGCTTATAGTAGGTGGCGGAAATTTAAAACAACAGAACTTCATGTTATATTCAAATCTGCTAGAAAAAATGTGGTGCAAGAAATACAACGGGCGAAAACCTTATTTTATGGAAGAAATTTTTCTTCGGCCATTGACAATAGATCCAAATGGAAAGAAATCCGCAAGACTGGTATAGGACATGATAACGCACCACTCTGCGATGATGATGTCGATGTGTACTTTTTAAACGATCATTTTGTAAACATTAATGCCCTTTCTCCGTTGTATAACTTTTATAATGATTTGTGCATCGTTCCTTTCGAAAATAGCTTTAGTTTCCGTTGTGTTGACCAATGTGAAGTTCTTGAAAGCCTTTCAACTATAAAATCGAATGCAGTTGGTTTGGACAAAACGAATCCAGTATTTTGTAAAGCCATTATACAAAAGCTCTTACCATTTATTACACATTTATTTAACACAATCCTCACAAAATCCATTTTTCCAGAAGTATGGAAGCATTCAAAGATTATTCCTAATCAAAACAATGATTTTCGGCCTATTGCGATCCTTCCATTTTTGTCAAAAGTATTGAAAAATCTCATGAATAAACAGATTAAAGATTACCTTAGTCGACATAAACTCTTATCCGATTTTCAATCTGGTTTTGGTGAAGGGCAAAAGCTGCATAACAGCGCTAACGGACGTGATTGAGGATTTAAGAGCTAAACTTGATAGAAACATGGTTTCATTCTTAGTTCTGTTAGACCATAGTAAAGCCTTCGACACTGTAGATTCATACTAATGAAGAAAATTGAAAAAATGTTTATTTTTCTAGTTCAGCATGCAAGCTTATTAAGTCTCACTGACAGATCGCAGCTTGTAAGTTTTAACGGAAGGTACTCAACAGCTCTCCATGTAAGAAAAGGAGTTCCGCAAAGATCTATACTAGGCCCTCTTTTATTTTGTTTATATATAAACGATTTACCCAATGTAATGAGACACAGCAAGGTGAAAATGTATGCTGACGACGTTCAAATCTACAACAGTACTTCTATTAATGAAATAAATCTATGCGTAGAAAATATTAATTATGATATAGCCAATATACACAACTGGGATGTTGCCAATGGCTTAAGCATAAATTCTTCAAAATCTAAATGCATCTTTCTGTCAAAAAGTAAAAGAACTTTAAGTAATGATCTTCAGCTTTCTATAAACAACAATATTATCGAACTCGTAGACTCATCGAAAAATTTAGAATTCTAAATTAACTTGGTCCAACCACATAAACTCAATACTGGGAAGGATTTTCGGAATGCTTCGTAGTCTATGGATTGTTAAATATTCAACACCATTTAATATACGTATGCTATTAGCAAAAACGTATCTTATCCCCGTTCTGTTATATGACTGTGAAGTTTATGCAAACTGTGACTTTGCGGACCTTGGAAAACTTAAAGTTGCTTACAGCAATATTGCAAGATATGTCTTCAACAAAGGGCGCCGTGAATCTTAAATGTAGGAGTCTTATTTTATTCCATAAAATAATCACGTCAATGCAACCTGTCAACCTATACAGCAGAATACAATTTGCTAGATCAAATCGTGGGAATAATATTATCCAGAAAAAATTTAAAAGCCTATTATCACAACGCCAATTTTTCATTTACACCACTAGTCTTTGGAACCTTCTTTCTAATCGAATTCAATTCATAAACAACGCAAACAAATTTAAAAATGACTTTAAAATATACTTTGGGTAATTATTCAATTTCCAGTTATTTGTCTAACCTTTGAGGCCTTCCTCATATTAAACACTTGTTACTTTTAATTTTGTATTTTTGTCTTTGTATCTTAAATATTAAAATTTTAACTTTGTTTTTTAATTTTATTTAATATGTGTAATGTTTTTTATACTCACTAGCACTATAATTTATAAGATTTACATCTTGTTGTGCTAGATTATCTAATAAATATAAAAATATATTTAATCATTTTATTTTTTTTTTTACCGCTCAACATGCTAGCTCTTCAGAAACAGTTAAATGACTAATTATTTTTGATTACATACTCAAAAATACCAAATACAATCGGAAATCACTCGGGAAAATTAGTACAGATCGTTTATAATCCACGACATGAATCTTGCTGCATTACAACATGCATCCTTATAAGGGAGGAGGGTAAGCTGCTCACAACCTGCATTCTGGTTACGGAAAATAGTAAGCTCAAAATTTTTGTTTGTTTATTTTTATACGAAAATTATTCTTTTGCTGCTTCTCAGTATTACATAATAGTAAGCACTTACATTAGTGCATTTGTTATATCCTGATTCTAAAAACACGAAAATTTTTTACTGGGTACATAAAAGAACTGACAATTGTAAGTACTTGCCATTACCAAATATGTACTTACCCAGTCCCAGTGAAGAAATGGTAATGGCATGTCATAACTTTCCGCACTACCAGTAATGACTCCAGTATACTCTCTGCATTACTTAAACACAATTAATAAGGACTTACTAAGAAATAGATAAATTCCTAAATATTTCAATATCAAACAATATTGCGTTACCCATCAGTTTTTATTTTTATCATTATTTTAAAGATAAAGTAATGCTGTAACATTTTTATGCAAAACTTGATTTTAGGCTCATTATCTTTCATTTCTAGTAAATACATATACAGGGTGGCCCAGAAAGACCGAAGTGGTGTGAATTCCTTATAACTTTTTTATTATAATTTTTTTTTTTCTTTTCTTTTCAGTATTTTGTAAAGAAGACTTGGATAATTTATAATGGAGCAATACACAATTGAACAACGTGCCCAAATTGTTGAAATTTACTTTTCAAATCAACGGTCCATTGTGTTGACTCAGCGTGCATACCGTCGTCAATTTAATGTGCGGGTTGCACCCTCTCAGTCAACAATAAACCGTCTGGTTGCAAATTTTCGAGAACAAGGAGCAGTAAGGAACCTTCCTGGTCCCGGCAGACACCGAACTGTCCACACGGCTGACAATATTCAAGTGGTACAGGAGAGTATTCGGGAGGATCCAGAAACATCAACCAGGAGACGTTCGTCACAACTGGGCCTCTCAAGAACGTCGCTGCAGCGAATTTTGCACACCATAGGATTGTTTCCATACAAAATTCAACTTGTCCGCACACTGCGAGGGCCACAATGACTCTTTTACGCGACATCTTTGGTGAAAGAATAATTTCTCGTAACAGCAATTTTAATTGGCCTCCGCGTTCCCCGGATTTAACCGCTCCAGACTGTTTTCTTTGGGGCTATTTAAAAGGAAAAGTTTATATTAATAAGCCTAGGACTATTGAGGAGTTAAAAACCAATATTCGAGAAGAAATTAACAACATACCACCGGAAGTTTGCGAAAGGTCATGGAAAATGTGTTGGAAAGAGCACATTTGTGCGAAGCAGAATATGGCCACCACTTGCGGGATATCATTTTTAATAACTAATCCAAAAATATTCCCCATAAATTTAATGTATTTAAAAAAAAAAATTAAAAAAATATCTCTTAAATAAAAAGTTATAAGCAATTCACACCACTTCGGTCTTTCTGGGCCACCCTGTATAAGTTCTTATTTTTGATTTTTCGTAAGCTGGAAAGTTATGAGATTTTGTGCAAGCAAGTCATTTATATTTTAATCTATCAAGTAAAATATGTCGAGATAGCTCAGATGCACAAAGTTTTAATGAAAATTTTCATTAAACTAATGATGTTTTCTTCACAAAGTAAATGAAAAATCATTATCTTCAATATTTTTATGAAACTTTTTTAATGCAACTTTTTCATTTGGTGTATACAAGTTTTAATAAATAAAATGAATTTTTTCATAAAATTTTATGAAAAATTGCATTCATTTAATGAAAAGTTTCAATGGACGGGTTCCAGTGATACTTCGTATATATAATACACACAGAGAAAAATTTATCTATTTGCCAACTGAAATTCGGGTACTGTGACTCAACATCGGTTAATTCGAATTTCAGTCGGTTGGTAAAACTGAACATTTGTTTTCACAACAAAATTCGGTGAATTCAACTGAATTTTAGTTGCAACACTCAAAATATTCAGAAATCTAATGTTAATATCGTTGTACTAACTGAATTTATAAGTTGTTAACCTTAATATACACTTTTTAATTCGGTTGGTACTTTATTTCTCTGTGTGTACAAAAATTCATTGTTATCATGCAGACAATTATCTCAGTGTGGTAGAGTGGTTAACTGACTACCTGGAGATCCAGGTTCGTGTGGGCAAATTTTATAAAAAAAAATATTCTCTTAAAAAATTATGTTTTTAATAATTTAAGTTTTTTCTTATATTATCTTTAGACTTGTTTTTTTGGCCATACTAGTAAGCATTTACGTAACCACATATTTTTTTATCTTCCGTATGGTGTTTACTAATGATATATCATTATTTTGCACGACATCGCATTTAAAAGTAATGAGATTTGTAATGATAATTGTAAGTACTTTCCATTACCAAATATGTACTTATACGGTAATGCTTTTCCACACGTGGACGACTAGTCTCATTCTAAGCAGTGATTAACTAGTAGTAGATTTTATGAAGAGTTTTTAAAGAAAAAAGTGCTCTAAGGAGTTTATGTATGCAAAGCATTGTTGCTGAAATTGAAAATTAAAAGTCAAGTAAAATAATTTGCATTGTCAATATTTACATATGGATTATAACTACTTATACCAAAAGATATCCAATTTAAACTGTTATCTGCAATATACAATATAAATGTCCTTTCGTTATTATATTCATATAGTTTAGTGCTTTTTCATGTTGAATCCTGTACTTATTGTGTAAGTAAATGTGATTTTTCTGCAACAAATATTTTAAAGCTCGATAACAATTTTTCTAATGTCCAGTTTTTTTTAATGTCAAACCATAGCTCATGTCGTTATTTCATCATTTCTTTTTTTTTGTGACCATTGATTACTTCTATATACTATTCTACAATATTTATACGAAACATATATAACCAATACAAACTATGATTACGTTGTCGTGTTACACAACAGCTTGTCACATTTCTTGCTACTCCATTTTGACAGCTAAAATTGCTGTCATTCGTAATAGTGCTTACATAGTTTGTTTTGTTGATACATCATATAAATCTTCAGGAACAATTTTGTTAAGACACGTTAACGATTTGTTTCCTTAAACATAACAATATAACAAATGTGTAACCGTAGTTTAACTTGCGAATGAGGATTGCGTCAAATCTATATTAGTAAATTGTGGAATCGTCCTTTAAAGGATTTGTTTTAAATTGTGTATTAGTTATATGCATCTATTCACACATTTATAGCAGTTTATATTTTAAAAAAGATCTGACTTTGACATTTGATTTTATGTATTTGTATTGATTTATTGGATATTATTTAGGATTTTAAGATTTATGTTTTATGTTTCTGTATAAAAACTAAAATCTGATACACAAAAAAAAACAGAACAAATTTTGAAAAATGTGAAGGGCACTTTAATCTTCTCCATATACGAAGAGAAAAATGCTAATCATAATGATAAAGAAGTTTTATTAGACGAAAACTAAAGAATTCTTTATTTATTGCTAGTTTTCATAGATGATTAAGCTTTTATTAAACGGCGCATGTCTTAAAATTACAAATCGGTAAAAGATATGGTAAACTTAGTTATCCTTGTACAACTTATTTTTAAATATCTGATTGAATTTTCTCGTTGTCTTGCCTATGGTGTTGTTAAATGCTATAGACTATATTTTAAAGTGATACTAATTAAGTATGCGTGATAATGGGCTAAAAGATTCAGAAATTTGTTTAATTAATATGCAGCATTAGCAAGGAAATTAACGGTTTTCTCAGGTTTTACTATATTTTACTATTTTTGCACAATTTATCATTCCATTTCGCAAAGGATCAGAGCATTATTGTGCAGAAGCAAATATACAAATATGAAAATGCGGTTCATGGGAAAAACGGAGATGTGCCTAAAATATATACGACAGCATATCGAAAAAGGATAACCTGTTGGTTCATCTTTTAGTAAAGGGTGAAAACGAAAAAAATTCATAATTTTGAAATCTGAATAATATTAACACAAAAACCAATATATACACTCACAATATTTTTTCCAGTTAAAAATTTTGTAGTTTTTTTACATTATTCTACATGACTCAGTGACACTATTATATTTACGTACAGAAAAACTACGGGTTTTTGATAGATTAATTGTCAGTGGAAGCACTTTTTAATTACAGATTGTTAAAATTTGTATAAATTTTTTTAAATCAAATTTTTCCATCGTTAATATTTTTGGGCCTCATTTACCGCTTTTAATCGACCACACCTCCAATTTCGTTACAAAGTAAGCACTGTAAAAAATAACCTCAGGAATTATTTAACTTTCCAATACCACGTAGATTTTATTCTCTATTTAAAGGACAATTAAAAATTATGACTAATTGGAATACACAATCTTCGTTTTCACTAACTGACACTTTTACGAAGTCCACGGATTTGAGACACATATTTTTTAATCTATATTAACATTTTAATAAACATATACAGTCACAATATTTTTTCCGTAAAGACTACTGAATATACACATTAAATTAGCTAAAAATAAGTTAAAAACAAGACTTCTTACATTTCGTTTAAAACAATTGCATTTTTAGTTTATTTTCAACTGCTAAAAAATTAATTGACAAAATCCATAAAAACACTTGATTGTTTTCGTTTATTCCAATACTCAATATAATATAACAACTTTTTGTTTTAAATAGAAAATTTTTAACTGAATATTTCCACTACTACCGAATGTCCGTTTTTTTTTTTGTTTATTTTGTTTATTGAATAACAGACAGAAAGTTAAAACATATATTTCTTTGGCAATTTAACTGTATATTCCATTGAAACAACTTTACCGATTACATTTTTAATAACTGTTGATTGTTTATGGAAAAGTTCTTGTGAGTGAACAGTTTCTTGTGTGAAAACTATACTTAAAAATATTTGCCAAAACTGGATACAAAACTTTAAGTTTTGGAAAGATTCCTAGCAACCAGCCAATCTACGTCGCAGGAAACTGCTTCTGCATTTAATTCTCATTTTTGTATAAAACTACCATGTACCTCAAATATAATTTATAACCCCTTTTTAATGTAATCAATTTACCTTCTCCCTTTCATAGATCTGTTATAAATGTCCTATTTCAACCAGAAAACTGTGGAAATCCAATGTTCTCCATTTATATATTTTTTACTGCCAAAAAAAGGATAATCTTAAGATTTAAAAGGTTTATTCTATAATCGTTATTTCGCGTCAGATAATCTAAGGAAATTTAAATTTCAACCCTCGCCATTATAGCGTTTGCACAATCTGCATATGGGAATGGAATATGTGTACGTAGTGTGACTCCACTTTAGCCACAGTCATCGCTGTGTCGACCGTGGCTCTACTCGTTAAGAGGTGAGATTACGATGCATAGCTTTATGCTAAGGCAGTGAGTTCAAATACCAGTACGACACCAAAAAATAAAAAGTTTTTCATATAGAGCAAATTAACAATATAAAATACTTCGTTCAATTGACACATAAATTAACCAGGAGGGGGACGAAACTGCTGCAGTCTGGTGTATCCCTTGTGTCCGTAAAATTTTTCAATAAAAATGTTTTCTTCTTCTTCTTCCTGTAAAGAGACTAACTAAAGGAATATTTTTTCGTTTCGGCCGTTTACCTTCAAAATGACGAGTACAAAAATTCAACCATAAATGTTAATATTAGCGAAAGTTAGTTTAACAGAAACTTTCAGATAATGTCTACAAAATAAAGAGATTAACTTAATAATAAGCAGTTTTCAATTTAAAGTCTTTAGACTGATCAAATGCAAATTCTAAAAAAAATTACCTAAAATATCCATTTCCGTTTCCGTTATTTTTTTTTTTGCAAGGTTACTATTTTCTGGATTTGCCTTGTCTGGTATATATTAATTAATCAACAAACTCCAAAGTTTTAATCAATTTGTAGTTTTAATTATATTTTTAATAACCCCAGCAAATTTTTTTTTGAACTGATTACTTGAATCTATTCCAGAACACCTCCTTAACTATAGAACCGGTTCTAGAACAGATCTCTGGGAGTAAAAATGTAAGGTTTCACTGTCACAGAACCAGACCTATAACTGGTTCTACAACCGGTTATAAAGCAATCTGTTCTTTTTTGGAGAAAAATAACCTATTGCAAATAGGACCAAGTCCATACAAAATGGAGAACATAAATTAGAACCTATTACAATTCAGTATAAGTTGCTATGTAACCTGCTATTTAGATTTCACTATTTTGCGGGGATACACTGCCCTACGGTACGTATGAGTGATAATTAATATAAATTAACAATCATGCGTACCGTAGTACAATTGGCAAAAAACTTTTTATTTTATGCATGTATTTTCTTAGCATCGAAATGTATTTCTTCTTTGGAGTATGGACTCTAAGCTCAAAATAAAACATTTGTTACAATTAATTTACAAGAAAATGTAGAAAACATTTATTTATCACTTTTATTTTTCCGATTTCTTCAAACTTTTAAAAATAAAATATTTTTTTTTGCGTTTAACCAACTCTTACGGATACCCTCTACAAATGCGGTGAGGAGGAGGAAAGAGTCAGTAATGTTTATGGGCATTAGATTTAAATTTATCCACATTGTAATTCTCAGGGAAGGCATCTGAGTTAAGCTTATTCCACTTACGGCAAATTCGCATGCACATATGACAAAGTTGGCTGCACATCCCTATGAGACAACATACAACATTTTGCTTTACGAAGCGGTAGTAGTAGTAGTAGTAGTAGTTCTTTATTTTCATAATAATTCATTAATAAATACATAAATAAATTACAAAAAGTAAAATAAAGAAATTTTAAAAAATTTTTTAAAAATATAATCGACCTTGACTTAAGTCGTTGGTCGGCAGTTATATTAATATTGTATATAAACCAAGAAAAATATTCTAATAATTAAATTCATTGATTAAAAAATTTCTATAATTTATACAACTTTTAACAAAATTTACTAACGGTTTAAAATTAATCAAGTTACCGTTAAGCATTTTTACAATTTCATCCTCATTTAGCAAAACTTTACCAAAATAAAAAACCCTATATTCCCTAAATGCAGGACATCGTCCTAGGAAATGCGTTACGTTTTCATCTTCCATCATATTACAGATTCCACACAGCTTTGATGCGATTACAAGCCGCGGTTACAAGCCGCACACTTTTTAGAGATTGGCTGAACATTTGGAAATTTCCAGCACGAGATAAAATCATCAGTACGGAAATCATCGAAGAGCACTGTTTTAGCACCAGCTCTGGTATAACATCAGGCCCCATTGACTTTTTTACTTTAAGCTCCGCAAAGCGCTTTTAACTGCATGAGCTCGGAAGAATATCTCACATGGTAATCTTGCGAGTTCGGGCATAAATTGATTTATTTCGGCTGAGTTGAGACGATTCGTAGGAATAAAATATTTCATTCCTAGCACTATAACTTGTTCGACCATTTTCGTAGCGGCACTTACATTGTGATGTAAGAAACAAAGTTTACAGTGAAAGTGAAGTTTCATTGTGAACTTTTTGCTTCCTGTTTACCTGGATGAGAAGTGAGGAAGAGGTCGAGAGTATTTTCGTGTTCACCTTTAACGCTCGTAAAAGCGTTCGTTAATTCACTAGTTGCCCCCAAATTATGGTGTGTGGCGAGGAGTTCATTCGGAGTTGAGTGACTCGAATGATCGATCCAGAAGAGCAGTGAGCATTAAAATCGCCAGTAAAAATACTTGCTATGGTATGGGAAAGGACGTCGAAGTCATTAAAGGAGTTCACCCTCCCCTCATTTGGACTTATGTACAGAAACCCATAATGCTAAATGTGTTTCCTAAAACTAGTTTAGCAATTAAAAACAATGAGAGTTGGGGCAGCCTAAGGGGATCTCCGGCAAAAAGTCCGATTTTAAATCTTCGAATTTTTTCAAACTAATTGGCAAATCTAATAGATAAGACTTTGCCGAAATTAGTTCCGTTTAGTTTTTGAGATATTCTAATTATTGGTACGATGGCAAGCTGCCAAATCAAAGTTTTGTTTCCAAAAATGTTTCATATTAAAAAGACGGTACTAACATAAGCCAGTGTTGTGCGTGTTTAACCACTTAGATCACTACCTTTAAGTAATAAATCATTAGTAGTAATACAAAATCATTAATTTTTCATGTTAATACATTTGTAAAAAAGATGCTGGTAGCAGATAGACGAGATTAATTTTTTAATAAAAATTAAGAGAAACTTAATGTTTCAATAGCCCTATATTTTGAAGGCAGGGGAGGGAGACCCTAAAACCGTATGCATATGAAAGCTAATACTATCTAGATTACGAATTTAATATGCCCGCCGTGCTCTGGCGTGCTCTGTAGAACAAACTTGTTCGATTTTCAACTTTGCTCGAATATTTTTTGTAAAATTTCTGATTTTTCCAAAAGATATTGCCAATTAACTTTTTTTGAGTTGTGTTAGATATTTTTATTTTTCTGCCGATCTAATGACCCGATCTGTCTGAAATTTTGCATGGATAATAAGAATAAGTGTCATTTGTTAAATTTATACTGAATTTTGATTTGCAATGTACCACGCGAAAAATTTCGCGATTTATTTAATAACATCAAAAAATTTTTCAAACTTCTGCGCCTAAATTTCTAATTTTTTTTTAGGTAAAATTTTCCATATTTTGTACTCTATCCTTACCAAAAAAATATTTTGTTAGATCTGTTCCCCGTAAAAAGTTATAACGAATTTTCTACGAAAGTGTTTTATTAAATGTAACTTTCCCTTTTGATGAACAAGAAAGCATGCAAAAAAATAAATTTTTTGATTAAGAATTGTAAACAAAAAAAAACAATTTGAACAGTTTTGCAAAATTTTGATTTTTGCAAAAGATATTGCCAATTTATATTTTTTTGAGCTGTGTTAGATATTTTTATTTTTCTGACGATCTAATGACCCGATCTGTCTGAAATTTTGAATGGATAACTAGAACAAATGTCATTTGTTAAATATATACTTAATTTTGATTTGCAATGTATCACGCGAAAAATTTCGCGATTTTTTTAATAACATCGAAAAATTTTCGAACTTCTGCGCCAGAATTTCGAATTTTGTTTTCGGTAAAATTTTCTATATTTTATACCCTACTTGAGTATGCAAATTTGGTTTTTCGTGATTTGAGAAAAATATTTGCACTACGCAAATATTTTTTTTCACGTTTCTGATATCTACAAGTGATTCTCTTTTCAACCATGTGCAAAACTTATATAAAAACATAGCGGTTAAGTATGCGAATTTGGTTTTTTTGCGATTTGCGAAAAAACTTTGCACTAAGCAAGTACATTTTTCCACGGTTCTGATATCTATAAGTGAGTCTCTTTTCAACCATGTGCAGAACTTATTAAAAAACTTAGCGGTTGAGTATGCGAACTCGGTTTTTTGCGATTTGCGAAAAATATTTGCACTACGCAAATATGTTTTTTCACGTTTCTGATATCTACAAGTAATCCTCTTTTCAACCATGTGCATAACTTGTATAAAAACTTGGCGGTTTAGTTGATGCCGCAAAATGTACTAGGCCCACCCCACTGTGCAATGTTGTAAATGTTGTTACCCACTTGATTGTCTTTTTAGTCAAACAGTGGAATTAGTCAAACTGAATTTAACACAAATCTCAAAAATAATAACAATATTTTTTTATTTTTTCATAAAAAGTGACAGTTCTTTAATTATATACTAAACCAACGATTCGGTTTTAGAACTTAGCCTTAGAGCTTTAATTATCTTTAGAACTTGTTCTATGTTATAGATTCTTTTTACCGATTTTAGTATTTGTAATTTTACCAAGAGACTCATTTCCTATAAAACCATCAAAAAATATCCAACTTTCAACCTCTAACAACCTAAATTTTAACGAAACTTGGTATGGAAGGTAAGTGTCATATAAATGGGTCATCGTACGAGTTTAATTTAATTTATTTAATTGAAATATCACATGCAACAAGATTAAAATCTTTTAAATTACAGCATGTGATGTTATAATGTCATAATCGTTTCGTAAAATTTAAATTATGTAAAATTTAAATATTACAATATAATTATAATATAAATAAAATAGAACATAACAAATATTTAAAAAAATAAAATTATAAAACAAACATTTTAAAATATAGTACATTTTAATTGATACACAAATTTTAAAAGCTCGAGAAAAGTTTATTTTTAAATCGTAAAGTGTTGCCTATTAATTGAGTACTAACGGGTAGAGAGTTCCAATGATGTTCAGCGCTTATTAAAAAGTGCCAATCAGAATTTAAACTACGGCGTAGGGTATATATTAATGCCTTCCCTCTTTCAGATGAAGTAAACCGCAGACGGCTATATAGGTAATCTGGCTCTTTGGTATATATTATCTTGTGTAAGAAAATTAAAGTCTTTATCTTAAGCAAGTCACCAACACTTACGCCATATATAGATTTAGAATACTGCGACGTACCATCATAACGTTTAAGTCCATAGACGTATCGTATAACAGCATTGAAAGCTACATTAAGTTTTTTGGTACCAACAGAATCACAGCTAGAAAAAATTTCACAGCCATAAAGCAGTTTGGGCATTATAAAAGTTTTAGCAAGAAGTTTCCGAATATGTACTGGTGTCAAATGTTGAGTTTGGTAAAGAGTTCGTAGCATAGCAAAAGTATTTCCGGTTGCAGCATTTATGTGTGTATTCCACCTAAGCTCCTTATCAAATATGATACCGAGATTCCTTGCAGATTCAACAATTTCAATTTTTTGGCAGCCTAATGTGATCGCGATGTCAGTGGGTATTTTTTGTCTTTTTTTGATACGATAAGACATTTTGACTTTTTAGGATTAATGTGAAGTTTATTTAACGATACCCACCCATGTATTCTCCTGAGGTCATCGTTCAATTTTGAAATACACTCAAAAATAAGATTTTTCTTGCAGCTTGAATATATTTGAACATCATCAGCATAAATGTGTATGTTGCAATTTAATAGTTGAGATGGTAAGTCATTTATATATAAACAGAAAAGTAGGGGTCCCAAAATAGAAACCTGCGGCACACCATTCTTTATGGCCAGTGGAGTGGATGTTGAAACTCCTGCTGTCACTGATTGACTCCGATCTAGAAGATATAAGGCTATCAGAGCGGTAGCCGATGTAGAAAAAAAAAATTCGAGGTGAGTTTGTTGCAAAGTATGTTATGATTGACACAATCAAATGCCTTTGAATGATCAAGTAGTACAAGGAACGATATATTACCAACGTCGAGATTAAGTCTGATATCCCCAGATACGTTAATTAAAGCAGTAACGCAGCTATGTTTTGCTCTGAAACCAGATTGGTATTCCGAAAGAAGGCGATGATCTGTTAAATATTTGCACATCTGTTGGTGAAGAATTCGTTCAAAGACCTTGGATAAATATGGTAGTATTGAAATGGGCCGAAATTTAGTTCTAGACTTAGGGATAGGGATAATCTTTGCATGCTTCCAACAACTAGCAAAGCAGCTAGTGTGATTATGGTATTAAAAATATGTGTTATCAGTAATAACAACTTCGGTAGTAGAAGTTTTAAGAACTTTGGGTGCATATCATCATATCCAACTGCGTTCGACTTTACTGATAGACAACACAATAACACATCAGGAGGAATGACACGTGTGAATTCAAAATTACGCGTAGATTGTTGGGTTGGGAATTGAATTGGCATAACAGAAGTATTTCGATCTAAAATGTTCGTTGTTGACCGAAAATTTGTGAACAATCGATTTAATTTGTTAGCATTAACATTACAAGCGATAGTTGTAGTTTTTCCTATTCCAATTTCCTTTATAGTTAGCCATTTTTGTTTAGAGTCAACGGCTGATTGAAATCGGGAAGCATAAAACTTAGATTTTGCATCACGAATGCTTTTTTTTTAACGTTACGACGAGCAATGCAATATTCCTCGTGAAGCTCCGTTGTTCTGAATCTTTTCCAACGTGCATACAGTTCATGCCGATGATCTATTTCATTTTTAATACGATTGTTGAAACATGATTTACTTCCCTTATCACCACGATAAATACGAGTAGGAACAATAAGTTCGAAGAGCCGGCGTACATTGTTATTTAAAAAGTGAAGCTGTTCATCAACAGTAGCCATGAAATAAATGAGGTTCCACTGAATATTATTTAAATGCTCCTCAAGCAGATCATGATTTGTGTGTCGAAAACCTCGATAGCTAATAGGGGTTTTATCCTTCGATATTTTAAAGTCATAAGCCATAAAAATTAAATCACACTTCGAAAAACAGGGTACACTTAATTGATCAAAAAGCAATGATTTATAAGTATCACTTATAATAAAAATGTCGAGCAAAGTACTATTTGTAGTAGAAAAGTGAGTAGGGTTTTCCATGTTGACTACATGTAATCCAACGTGAGGGAATTAACTAAATAAGGCGTGGTCAAGATGTTTGCATTAAAGTCACTAGCAATAACAATGTCATAGTACCTTACGGTCAGAGGTTCCAAAAAACTAACAAAGGAATCATAAGGAATATTTTTATTAGGTCTATAGGTGCATCCAACTAATAATTTAGAATCTCCAGCAGTGACTTCGATAAATATGTATTCAATTTTATTTTTTGTTTTTTCAATTTGTCATGACAGTTATGTCATCGCCAGTTTTATCATCGGCAGTTGATATGCATACGATTTTACTTTGTATATGACTCTTAACGTATATAGCAACACCACCTGCGTGTGATGATCTGTCATTCCTGAAAAACTTATAACCACTTGCAGTAATTAAACTATCGGTTATCTTTTTACTAAACCAAGTTTCTGTTATACAAATAATATCAACATCAGATTCTTCAAACAGATACCGAAATTCATCCATTTTGTTTGCTAAACTTTGGGCATTTATATGGCATATATTTAAACCACTACGGTGTTTAGTTAGAATTCGAATCAAATTTCTAATACTATTATTGGAACTCGTCCTAACATTATTTATTAAAGACATTTAAAAAGTTGAAAAGAAAAAAGGCAACGCACTCATATAGTA
Organism: Delia radicum; assembly: GCA_021234595.1. Taxonomy (NCBI): domain Eukaryota; kingdom Metazoa; phylum Arthropoda; class Insecta; order Diptera; family Anthomyiidae; genus Delia; species Delia radicum. Next base: position 146,934,356 of record CM037853.1, on the reverse strand, counting down.
AAACATAAATAGCATAATTAATTATTTCTAATATTATTAATTTGAAATTTATAAAAAAACACATGCTTAAACAATAAAATAAATTCATTGGGTTTAATAGTATTAAATAAAACGTGAGCATAGTAAGTTTCGTGATATTTTTTGCAGTGTACACAGTTTTGAAAATATGGCAACATCATTAAATTAGTATTCCAGCATTTCATGTTGATCATGCCCATTCGAATCGTGCTGATAATGTGGAAAGTTTCTGATCAGCGAATAGAAAAAACATATTAAGCTCATTGATATATTCAATCCGTTTAGGTTCATAAGTAGCAGAGATTTTTATGTAGACAAGACCACGAAGTAGAAGTAATTAAGTTTTTCTTGCGTAGAGTTGTTAGCTCTAACGTTTGTGGAAATATCGAAAATTTAACAAAAGTATTTTATTGGGGATTTTTGAATTTTATTCATCGTCTTCTTAGACAGTGTACAATTAATACTATAATTAATATGCACATATTTTTCAATTGTTTGAGATAGGCGTGGTAGAGAAGATTAAGCATACTTTTCTAAAAATCATAACTACATTGTAATTTTTTTATTGAATTAGACTGCGCAGTTTCTGGTAACACAACCTTCATCAGTAATCCTTTTTTGACAATACTGTAATTATTTGTTATGGTTTTTATTGTTTGATTGCATCTATATGAAATGTTTATTTATTAAATGCAATCCTGACCGTGGCTTGAACCTGCTTTCTTTGCCACATGCACTTCGCACTACACTTAGACAGAGGCTCTAACCAACTGATCTAAGTAAGGTCGATTTTTTATATGGCTTAAAACCAGTTTCAATTACACGGGGTCGATTTTACATATAATTGTAATTGCAGAAGATAGCTAAGACAAACACCACAACAATTCACAATTGTTAGAAAATCATATGTAATCTAATTTCCACTATTTCCCACATTTTGTGAGTTGGCGCAACTATGATGTATTTTTTGTACATACGGTAGTTTGGCTATTCACGTAGTTAGGGAAGAGTTGCCAGGGAGCAAATTTTTGATATATTTTATTGGGGATTTCTGAATTTTATTCATCGTCTTCTTAGACAGTGTACAATTAATACTATAATTAATATGCACATATTTTTCAATTGTTTGAGATTTTCAATTGTTTGAGATAGGCGTGGTAGAGAAGATTAAGCATACTTTTCTAAAAATCATAACTACATTGTAAATTTTTTATTGAATTAGACTGCGCAGTTTCTGGTAACACAACCTTCATCAGTAATCCTTTTTTGACAATACTGTAATTATTTGTTATGGTTTTTATTGTTTGATTGCATCTATATGAAATGTTTATTTATTAAATGCAATCCTGACCGTAGCTTGAACCTGCTATCTTTGCCACATGCACTTCGCACTACACTTAGACAGAGGCTCTAACCAACTGATCTAAGTAAGATTAATACTATAATTAATTATACAATTGTACACTGTCTAAGAAGACGATGAATAAAATTCAAAAATCCCCAATAAAATATATCAAAAATTTGCTCCCTGGCAACTCTTCCCTAACTACGTGAATAGCCAAACTACCGTATGTACAAAAAATACATCATAGTTGCGCCAACTCACAAAATGTGGGAAATAGTGGAAATTAGATTACATATGATTTTCTAACAATTGTGAATTGTTGTGGTGTTTGTCTTAGCTATCTTCTGCAATTACAATTAAATGTAAAATCGACCCCGTGTAATTGAAACTGGTTTTAAGCCATATAAAAAATCGACCTTACTTAGATCAGTTGGTTAGAGCCTCTGTCTAAGTGTAGTGCGAAGTGCATGTGGCAAAGATAGCAGGTTCAAGCCACGGTCAGGATTGCATTTAATAAATAAACATTTCATATAGATGCAATCAAACAATAAAAACCATAACAAATAATTACAGTATTGTCAAAAAAGGATTACTGATGAAGGTTGTGTTACCAGAAACTGCGCAGTCTAATTCAATAAAAAATTTACAATGTAGTTATGATTTTTAGAAAAGTATGCTTAACAAAAGTAGTCGTACTTAATCGTACATATCTTTTTAACGGTTGAAATCACTTAATTTTAAAGCCACTGTAAATAATATATTTTGAAGTTAAATGGATTATTTTCAAAAACCGCGGTTTAAATCACTGTATTTAAAAAACTGCCCAGGCAGAAAAATACAAACGGCACGTGTTGGAAAAGCGTCTGCGACGGATGGTTATGTGTTGGAATAACGTGGGATTAACAATCTTGACAATAATGTCCTGTTACAAGATTGATAACAGCGGCCAACCGTTGTTTTGGCGTAAAAAGAACTATTTGCCATAATGCTCCTAGCACGTTTACCCAAATCATATGAAAATTTTGTCATAGCCTTAGAAACACGAGATGATCTTCCAAAGCTTAGTGCTCTAAAGTTAAAATTAACGGAAGAGGGTGAAAGAAGAAAAGTTGGTAATGAGTCAATAAATACCGAAAATAACTTACAAGTATTTATGTCGCAGTCAAACAAAAAGAATAAAAACGGAAGTAGTAGCAACGAAAACAACAACCGTTATTCAGGCAAGCAGAGGCAAAATTTTAAATGTTTTTACTGCGGCCGCAAAGGCCACTACGCATTGCAGTGCAGAAATGGTAAAGCAGCAGAAATAAACAACAAAACCGAACCGGTAAAGAAAAACGCAAACGAATATTCAGTATTTGCAGCAACCAGCAACAACAGTATGTTAAATCGTGATGTATGGTATTTAGATAGTGGTGCTTCTTCTCACTTGTGCTGCAACTGCAAATTGTTTTATACATTTGAAACACATACAGGGAGGACTAATCTTCTGGGTCAGTATGAATCGGAAGCAAAAGGGAAGGGAAAAGTTCGCTTTGACGAATGTAACATTGTAGTGAATGGCGTTTTGTTTATACCCGACCTACAATGTAATTTTATTTCTGTCGGCAGAGTAGCTAAAAAAGATGTTGTCAAATTTGACAATGAGAACGCGAAAATAATAGATAAACAAGGAAGAACTATTTTAACCGGTAAAAAGTTTGGTGATTTATATTTATACGGTGTAAAAAATAATAATTTGTTTTTTGAAAATGCAAATGGCATAATCGATATGGCCATTTAAATGTTGCTAGCTTGCGTAAATTGTCAGAGAAGGATCCAGTACATGATATGAGAGTAAAATTTCCTAAGGAAATAAATTGCTCTGTGTGTTTGAAAAGTAAATGCACTGTAAAACCTTTTTGTAGTTCTGACAATAGAGCAACAGATCTATTGCAAATTGTTCACACTGACATTTGTGGTCCAGTAAATAAAAATTCTCTTGGTGGTACACGTTACATATTGACATTTATTGATGATAAATCTCGTTATGTTTTTGTCTATTTTTGGAAAAATAAAGTCAAACATTTGAAACTTTTAATGAATTTAAAGCCATGGTTGAGTGCTAAACGGGCAAGAAAATAAAAATATTACGTTCTGACAACGGTACAGAATTTGAAAACAATAATCTTGATAATTACCTCAAAATAAATGGTATAGTTCGAGAGATCTCTGTACCGGACACACTACAACAGAACGGGGTAGCAGAACGTTTCAATAAAACATTGATTGAAATGGATAGAGCTATGATTGTGTCTTCAAATGTGTGGATGCATTTTTATGGGCAGAATCTGTTATTACTGCCGCTTATTTACGTAATCGAGCTCCAACGAGAGCATGGAATGGTTCAACACCATATGAAGTATGGTATAATCGTAAGCCAACGGTACAACACTTAAAAGTGTTTGGCTCTACTACAATCGCGTTAGATAAAAAACATCATCACAAGTTCTGAACAAAGGAAAAGAATACACCATGGTTGGTTATTCAGATACATCGAAAGCGTATCGGCTGTATGAATAAACAACAGGAAAAGTTATAGTTAGTCGTGATGTTTATTTTATTGAAAATTTTAATTTTGATATGGTAAAAAATAGTGATACTGTATTACAACATGATGCCAACCAAAAAGAAAACTTTGATTTTGAAAAACCACATAATGACGAGTCTACAGATGGCATAATGAAGATTCTACAGATGACTTAAAAAGTGACAGCGAATTTGAATCTGCAGAAGAAGATGAATCAGTTGCTGGTGCATTAATGGATGGTTCTGATTTAATTGCATTTAAACCCTTGATGAAGAAAGATCTCTTTGTGCGGGGAGTCCTAGAATAATACACACCAGACAGGTAGACCTAGAAAGCGACACAACACTTTGAATTTGATGCGTGCAAATGAAATAAAAATACCTGAAGCAGTTAAAGAAGCCTTATCAGGTGAGTACTCACAATGTTGGTGGGACGCAATGCAGAAGTGTAAAGCTATCATTGATACTTGGGAGTTGACAGAGTTGCCCCATGGTCAAAAGGTTGTTGACTGTTAGTTGGTATTTACTCTTAAGAACAGGGAAGGGCATATTGAACATTTTAAGGCTAGATTAGTCGCCAACGGATATGCTCAAACATATGGCATAAATTGTGCGGAAACGTTTCCCCCTGTAGTACTTTATGAAACAATTAGAATGCTTATTGCGCTAGCAGCGGAATACGAGCTTCATTTACACCTACTAGATGTGTCAACAGTCTATTTATATAGTGGTTTGAATGATGACGTTTATATAGCTCAACCTGAAAATTTTATCGATGAAAATAATCCAAATAAGGTTCTTAAATTAAAGAAGGTGTTGTTAGGGCTGAAACAATCAGGTCGTCAGTGGAACTTGAAATTAGATAAAATATTAAAGGAAATTGGTTTTCAACCCTGTAAAAGCAAACCATGCTTATATCGAAAGAAAAATGGTCACTACATCAATTTGATTGATTATTTACTAATAACATCCTCTAATTTAGATGAATTAAACTTAATCAAATCTCAAATTTCAAAAAGAGTATCAGTAGTAGATAAAGGTCCTGCTAAACATATTTTAAGTATTGAAATTGAGAGAAACGGTGTTATTGGTGAAATTACAATATACCAGAGGAAATATATAAAGGAACTTCTACAACAATATAACATGGAAGAATTTCGTCCGGTGTATACTCCATTAGAAGCAAAGTTTCAAGTTTTGTGTACCAACGAAAATTGTAAACAAGTCAACCAGGCAGAATACCAGTCGCTTATTGGTTCGCTAATATATTTAGCAATTTGCACACGCCCTGACATTTTACATTCGGTATGTAAGTTATCTCAAAGGAACACATATCCCCATCAAGAGCATATGGTAGCAGCTAAACGTATTTTAAAATAACTGAATAAAACGACTGATGTGCAAATAAAATACTTCAAAACTGGAAACCCTGTAACATGTAATGTTGATGCCAATTGGGGTGGTGATGCAGTTAATCGTAAATCCTACACGGGATATGTTTTTATCACGGCTGGTGGTGTATTTTCTTGGGAATCCAAGAAACAAGCAACAGTAGCTTTGGTGAAATCCAGCTACATTGTCCAGAAAAAAAATTGATTCATGGTGATAATATAGGTGCCTTACAACTCGTTAAGAATCCTGTCTATCATAGTAGAAGCAAACATATAGATATCAAGTATTTGGATTTATAATATTGTAATAGTAGCGACAATTTAGCTGATATTTTAACTAAGAATTTGTCTAAGAATTGTCATGTAAAATTAGTAGAAGCTTTAGGCTTTATAAATTTATAATTTATTTTTTAATTTGATTATAAATATGTGTGTTGAGGAGGAGTGTTGAAATATTTAGTACAACCCTGTTTCTGCAACGCACATATTGTATGAAAACACCCATATGATCTCGTATTCATTTTTATGCTTATTCGTTTTTTGAATTAAACGTTTATCTTTTTTTCTTTTAGGGTTTGTGACATTAGTCGTAATTTAACACATCGTGTTTTATTTCTTCGGAATACATCTGGTAATTTCTACAAATACCATATATTAATTTAATTCTGCCAATCCAATCATATATTGCCCGCCTTGTAGCGTATGGTAAAATATATTGTAAGATACTAAAACATGCAAAACTTCAATGTAAATTTTGTAAAGAAGTGTTATTATTATGTTCTCAATCATTTATAAGAGAGAACACTTTTAATGCGTTAATTATCATTAAATAGTTTTTTGCCTAAAATATTAATTCATATTTTGATCATTAATAAGTATTTACCATTGTATGTAATTTATAGCAACAACATTAATCCCTTTGTTTGTTACATTTTGCTAATCCGTTTGTTTTTCTAAAATATCATTCGATATTATCTTATTAACATTTAGCAGTAAGAAAGTGAATTCAATTGTGTTATAACTTTTATAAAGTGAAGATCAAATAAAAAACCTACTCGTTAAAATAAATTAAACTTTTTTTTATTATCAAACTCAAAATTTATTTTGAGTAAAATTGCTAAGTTTTTCTGAGGAAAAACCTACTACAGCTATAATTGATAATAATTGTACTTGAATACATTTTTGAAATTAATTTGTTTTTAATTTAATGATTACATTTTTCTTGTTAACACTTCTTAAAATCAATTCCTTTTTTGAATTACTGTAATTCAAACAGTACGATTGAAAACAAAAACTATTAGACCAAAAAATAACCCGTGGTTCAATTCTACTATTCACCATTCAATTAAACGTAGGGATTAAGCGTACTCCCGGTGGAAACGTTTTAAGACAGCAGTTCTAAAAGCTGAGTTTCGCTCTGCGAGAAAGGAAGTAAATAATCAAATAAGAATCGCAAAATCTGAGTATTACTCCAAGCGTTTTGGTTCTGCGCTTGATTCAAAACGGACTTGGGAAACCATTAAGGACATTGGAATTGGTGATCCTGTTAAACATACAACCTCCTCTATTAATGCTTATGACCTCAACAAAATTTTTACCAATATTCCCATGGTAACAACTGACAATATACCACTCGTCAACAATACAACTCATTCTAACAACAAAAATATGTTCGAGTTTTCATGTGTTACCCAGCTTGATGTTTTCACTAGCAGTATACAAACAAAAACCAATGCTGGTGGATATGATAATCTTCATCATAAATTCATTAAAGTAATTTTACCAGTTATTTTGTCCTTATTTAACTCATCTATTCAACACTATCATCACTACAAGTTATTTTCCTACAAAATGGAAGCACGCAAAAATAATCCCAATTCCAAAATCGAACACCGAGTATCGACCAATTGCTATTCTAAGCTTCCTGACAAAAGTATTGGAAAAGATCTTGCACCGCCAAATAAGTACTTACGTTTATGAAAATCAATTATTACGTGACAAACAGTCAGGATTTCGTCCTAATCACAGCTGCGTAACTGCTCTCATTGATGTTTCGGAGAATATACGGCGAAAACTTGATAACGGTAAAATTAACTATTTAGTCCTACTTGATCACTCCAAAGCTTTTGATACAGTTAACCACCAAATTTTGCTCGTCTACATCAATACAAATAATATCATCATACCTTACTGGTCGAATTCAATCAGTATTCGTAAACAACAAAATGTCTAATCCATTATCAATATCTAGAGGTGTACCCCAAGGATCAAGTTTAGGGCCAATACTTTTTTCAATTTACGCTAATGATCTCCCTCAGCATTTATCTCACTGCAGTGTCCACATATATGCAGATGGCGTACAATTGTACCTTAGTACTCCATCAAAATCAATCAATGAAAATGTTGACAAGCTCAATTACGACTTAAACAACATACATCGCTGGGCATCTCAAAATGGTATGTGCTTAAATCCACGAAAATCAAAATGTCTGGTGATTCACAAAAAAACTGTAACACTTCTAATCGAAAAGGATATCGTAATAAACAACGAGAAAATTGACATCGTACAAACAGCCAAAAATCTAGGATAAGTTTTCAACAGCAACCTAACTTGGTCAAGCCTAATTAATACACTGGTGTGACAAATTTATATAAAACTCAGAACTCTGTGGTCCATCCAATACTTTTCACCGTTGAATGTAAGAATACTTCTTGCAAAAGCCTATTTGATTCCAAGCCTAACATACGGATGCGAGTTGTTTTCTTATTGTGATTCCGCTAGTACGAAAAAACTTAAAGTCCTATATAATAACATTATAAGATATATTCATGGACTCAAAAAGCGTGACCAAGTTTCAACATTTTCGAAGACACTCTATGGTGTTTCTTTTGAAAACCTAACGGTTCTTTTGTTTTTTCATAAAGTAATTTTTACCGAAAAGCCGAAATACCTATTTGAGAAAATAATATTTGCTAGATCTTCAAGGGGTAAAAAGATCATTATTCCGAAATTTCGAAGCCTGGTTTCTGAATGGCAAGTCTTCATTAACGCTAGTCGTCTTTGGAACGCTCTTCCATATAACCAACAAACAAACAGCAACGCAATGTCTTTTAGGATTGATCTTTTTAAATATTTTGCTTAATTTAATTTAATTAATTTTATTTTGTTTATTTAAATTTTTTATATTTTTTATCTTTAAATTTGTATTCTTATTATAAAATGTTAATTATATGCATTTAATATTAATCTTTAGTTTAATTTAATTCAATTAAATCTGGCAAATATTTGTACACATATAAAATCCTGTACTATAATTAAAAGCTTAGTCTTGTTGTGCAGAAAATCAACAATAAATAAAAATAAAAAAGAAATAAATAATTATAAATTATTCTTCTATACCGTTACCCATGTAGTACTCCTGCAAGAGCTCTAGACAGGGACTTGGACACTGCATAGGGAAGTAATTTATAATTAACATATATTTTTTGTAAAAATTAAAAAAAAAACAGTTTTTTGAAATACAGTTTCTTGAACCACGGTTTTTGAAAACAATGCATTTTATTTTTTTATTTATTCATAATTTGTGTGCACTAGTGAAATTAAGTAAAGTAAAGGTTATAATTTTATAATATATATCTTCTCTACTAAGTTTGGTTGAAATCAGAAGTTTGAGAGATTCTTTTAGAAATTATTTTCGTAACTAAGTAGTTTTCGAAAATAAAAAAATTATTATTTATTTATTTATTTATTTATTTATTTATTTATATATTTTTTTATTTTTATTTATCGATTTCCTGCGCAACAAGAACAAGTCTTATAATTAAAGCACATGATTATATTGGTTTACAAGTTATGCCACATAAAAAATTAATATTAAATATAACAAACAAAAAAAAAAAATTAAGGATTAGTTAAAAATTAGTTCGCTTTAATAACATTTAAAGAACATTTTCTCTATTTATATATAACCCCACATAAATATTATTCTAATAGATTTGTGTATATAACATGTTTGAGTTTATACAAATATAAATCTCTATCTCAAAAAACTTTGGTCAGAAAGTTAAATAATGTTAATCCAATTAACCTTGTCCAGTTGGTCAATGTAATCACCAACATACAAATACAAAAGATCAATATATTAGTACAAAAAAAAATCAAAACATAACTGAATTAAAATAAAACTACTTGCTATATATAACACAAACACAAATAAAAGCTAAACGTGTTTCATTCACACTTAAATTCGGGGTATAACCAAAATTTGGCCCTGCTACCAAGTGATGATTTAATGTATAATAAAAATCATGTGTTTGGGTAAATTAAAAACAAAAATATTCCATGTGAAGAAAGATTTCCTAAAGTTACAAATTTGTTTAGAGATATTTTGAAAGTATAAAATTAAGTTGAAAAATTCCAAAAAAATGGAAGATAAAATCTTAACTTGTAAAAATGAATAAGTTTTTAAGCATAAATTCTATATATATCGGACATGTTGATTTCAATAGTGCACTCTATTTTTTTTACACACAATTAGTTTGAAGTTTGGTGCATGCAAATGCAGTTTTTTACATACAACGCTTTTTAAAAACATTCCATATGACTCCTTTCAGTTGAAATGTAATTGGATACTTATCTTAAAGGCTGAATCAGCCAGACGTAAACGCATCTCGGTACAAAAAATTTAATAAGTTAACTAAGAACGGAAGTTGTTGTGTAGTGCTTGTTGTTTCATTCAGATACATTAAATATCCCAGCAAAATATAGTGCTCACCTAGAAGCACTTTCGGAAGGAATTATTTAATTACCGAGCTCTTCCAAAGCAAATCCAGAAGGAATCATTTTTGTTCGCGATGTTCCAATTTGTATGTTTCTTTTCAGCAGCTTAAAAGTGCTTCTTTCATGTGTTCTAAGAAGCAATAAATTCATGCCTTAATAAAAAGCGCTTTTTCGTATTTTGATAACATTATTTTTTGTATTTTGATAACATTATGCATTCTTTACTGATACATTGTAAGCATTGTTCACTGCTTCAAAGATGGCTTTATGGGAAGCACAACAGAATGCCTTTCCTTATTGCTTTATTGTATGCAAGGTGATGAAGCGCTATTTTGAAAGCATACAAATGTAGTTATTGCTTGCCAAATCCAGGTTACTTTTTGCTGGGATATAGAAAATTTAAACCCACAATTAAAATCTGGTTTGAATAGACTTTTCGTTAATACTGCGTTTATACTACAACAAAAAACTAGTAGTTTTTGAAAACTCTATGTCAAATAAATTAATAATAATTGCATAAATAAAAAAGTTATAAACAACTTAAACCATATAGCTCATTCTGTGCCAGCCTGTATAATTAAGGCATAACAGTTTTTAAAAGACACACATATGAGTGATATACATATATTAATAATAATATAAAGTATACGCCTGGGTGGACCCAGGCGTAAGTATTTATTATTAGTTTTTTGACTACCAGTATCTTATCCATCTTATCCTCTACATTACTTCAATACAAATAATAATGATTTACTAATAACATGTAAATTTCCCCATGCGGTAACCAATTAATACTTATTTTTATCATTATTTTAAATATAAATTAATGATTTGTAAATTTTTTAAAAATTTATTTTTATACTCACTATTTTTTTCATTTATGGGGAGAGTGAGGTAATTGGGAAGTGGGGTAAATTCGAACTTTGCGTTTTTGTCATACTAATGCATTTTGAAAATTTCTAGCTATTATGCCTTGTTCCTTAATAAATTACATTGTGCGACAAATGGTAGGGGTCAGTGACCGGCGGGGGTTCTGCTTACCGCGAAAAGTTATATCAGTCAAAGAAAAAGTTATACGTGTCCCAGCGTTTCGCTGGGTTAGCTCTAGGTATCGATATATATCGATTTAAAGTTAGTTAGCATTGTCTAGGAGAAATTGTGATTTTTTGTGCCTGAACATCACTTTGCGATATTCGGTCATTTAGGTGGTCAAAATGCAGGAGAAAGGCACACAAAGTTACAAATTCGCCTACTTACTAACTACAAACCGATATATCTCGATTCCTAGACCTGACACCGCGAAACGCAGGGACACGTATAACTTTTCCTGGGAAGCAGAACCCCAGCCGACTTCGGCTGTCGCGCATTGTTATTATCACTTTGAGCAATCTATATTTTAGGAGACCTATTTTTAGTATTGTTTTTGTTAAAAAAAATTTTTCTTTAACATTTTTAATCATTTAAATATAAATTAAAAATAGAACTCTTGTGTTGTTGGAGTTGCACTTCTGAGATTATGAATGCAAGAACAAAAAAAAAAAAAACACCGTTTTTGAATAAAACTAGTTTTTATCACAACAAAACTCGACCTGACAATAGCTCAGAGGGCTAAAGCGCTCTGTCTAACGTGTAGTGCGAGTGCATGTGGCGTTAGAAATCAGTTTATCTATACCACGGTCAGTGATTGCATAGAAAAATTTCATATAGACGCAATCGAACAAATAAAAACATAACAAATATTACATTATTCAAAAAAAAAAAAATCAAAAAAAAACAGGGTCACTAACGTTCAATACCAGAAACTGCGCAGTCTGATTCAGAAAAAATTTAAAAAAATGTGCAATGTAGTTATGATTTTTATAAAATACACTCATTCTTCTCTACCACGCCTTTCACAAAAATTATTGTTACCGTATCTATGTTACGAATGACGTATTGGTATTCGCAAATATTGAAACATTACAAAAATTATGGCAGTTTTTGTGACTTTGGTCATAATTTGGTAATTTAGAACGTAAGGCTTAATTGGGACATGCAATTTAAGCATATTTTAAAGATTATTCACGGTGCTTTTATGGCATATATTGTAAATTATTAATTTATTTGGACATTACGCTTGCAGAAGTACAACAAAAAAGCAACAAAGCCCATCCTGCAGTACGATTTAGTAAACGCCATACAGGATATCATCTCGGCCACAACATCTTTAGATATTAATTTTTGTATATTTTTTTTTTTAATTAAATGTCCCTGAACTAAAAATCTGACAATTCAGTGAACTGCAAAAAGCGCAAGAGGACGGTTTACTTAAAGTGTGCAAAAATATGGGCCAGCTGTTATACCTGCATTCATTACAACTCAGAATGTTCAGACGAAGATAATAAACTATTCTTTATGTTTTTCATATTTAATTTTATTTTTTAGTTTTATTTCTTTCTGTTACTTATTTTCTATTTCATTTAGCTCGTCAATTATCATCTAATAAACAAGAATTATCATTTAAACTATTGTTTTTCCTAATAATAGAATATTTTTATTATGGAGTCCCAAATTACCCCACAATGTCCAAAATTACCTCACCTTTCCTGCATTGCAAAAATCGCCAAAAAATCCAACTTATAAAAAATTTAGTTGTGTTCTTTTGGGTTAAGAAGCTACAGCACTAACCACTATTTAGAATGGATCTATCAAAAGACTAAACAAAAATTATAATGGGAGCTTTTTTGGGGCTAAAAAGAAAATTAGTGCCAAATTATCCCACCTTCAGTTAGATAAGGTCGTAAAAAAAAAATTGGAAATCACAAGCTTCACAATCCTTAAAATATTCCATTATAAAAACAAAAAAAAAAGCTCAAAACAAGTTCTATTTAGCGGTAAAGACCACTGCAAATGTAGTTGAAAACAAATGAAATTTCACTTACAGAAAGTACGACTTACATTACAGTAAATTCAACAAACATTGTCATTTGTTTTTTAATGTTCAAAAAATTACTAACAATTGTAGTAAAAATTAACCGCATGGTAGTAAAAATAAACAAACATTTAATTTTTTTTTAAATAATAAAAAACAACTGTAATAAATGAATGTTAAATCATAAAACAGTCATTTGATGTGGTTTGTTTTTTTTTAATGAACTTCAAGGTTAGTAGAAAAATTTAATTTATTCTACAAATGACTGGCATTTACATTAAAAATAAAGAAACTGTATTACAACCCAAACAACCACATATTTTTAAAGCAGAAGTTCCCTGAGTGTAGTTCTATTATTTTATTTGAATAAAAAATAAGAAAAAATTAGATAATATTTAATAATAATGATCGTCACACATCAAATCTGATATATTTTTGCGGTACATTAAGAATATGAAATCCAAATTAAAAACGGAGTCGTGGATTTCGCGAAATCGGAATCAGCTAATTTTGATCAGAAACTTTTCATATATTTACCGATGTGAAAATTTATTTTTGAGTGAATATATTACTGTGGCATGTTCTTTTTTGGGAGACAACATTTTTGTTAACAAATAAATTTCCGTAAGCTAAATATTACCGAAAAAACTCCAAATTTAAGTTCAACTGCAAGTATATTTCTTATAATTTCTTAACTTGAAAATAAACTTATATTCCATGAAAGTCATTGGTGAGCAGAAACCAAAACTATAACAAGTTGGATTTTTCAATGGCAACGTTTTCAGGTAATTAGAAATTTCCGTAAGCTAAATATTACCGAAAAACTCCAAATTTAAGTTTAACTGCAAGGATATCTCTTATAATTTCTTAACTTGAAAATAAACTTATATACCATGAAAGTCATTGGTGAGCAGAAACCAAAACTATAACAAGTTGGATTTTTCAATGGCATCGTTTTCAGGTAATTAGAAAAATGTCACAAAAAAATTTAATCTTTTTTAAAAAAAACGCGAAAAATTTAAATTATACACTTTTTTTTATTTAGCTTGCAGATTCCTAATCTTCAATAAAATTAAGCTCAGATTTGAGAAATTTGTTTGTATAAAATGTTCAAGATTTAGATTAAAACTTGCAAAGTTCTATTACTAACGACTTTTTCGATTTTCCACTAACTTTTTTCTATGAGTGGAAAAAACACATGTTAATGCGAACTAAATTAAAGCGAATCCTGGGATAAATAATCAATATAAATTAATAATCAAGCTAGGACTACGAGCTTGATTATTTAAGTTAGCTTTTTTCGCCAAGAGGAATTGTAAGGAGCAGGAATATTAAATGAAAAAAATCACCATAATTTTTCCTAACCTTTTATCAAAGCTGAAGTAATAATTTTTATTTAGAAAAATTCTCTAAAAATTTTAGGAAACAAATCGAATACAACTAAAATTTTGTAAAGATAACTGCTATATTTGTTTATTTTATTAATATTTATCAAAAAAATCTGGTAATTTTAGCAGTTTTTTCTGCAAAGTAATTTTTATCAAATTTTTAGTAGCTTTTTGTGCTATTTTTAAAAGTGTATTTCTATGAGTGCATGAATATGTTATTTGTAGTTGTATCCATATTAATATTTTTTCCATACTCAGAATGCATATTAATTATGTGCAATCTTGACAAAATGTAACCGATAGGTGATGCAGGGTTGAGATATTTAGGAAAATGCTAATAATGATTGTCTTTTTGACCCGCTTTGCCTTATACAGTACATACATATACAGCTTAGACAGTATATAAGTTATATGAAGTTATATGGTTGTTCATTAGATTTTAATATAACTTGAATATGTTGTTATTATTAGATGCGTATCTTTTTTAGGTAAACAATCGCATGTTTAGAGATTAAAAAAAGGTGACAAAAATTAAAACATTTTTGTATGTAAGCCTTTTTAAAATTTAAGAAATTCTGATTTTTTGTACATTATATTAAAGTAGTCGAGAAAAAAAATGTTGATATACATTAGAGCTACAACTTTTTTCAGTTTTTGGAAATAGCTAAATTACATGGCATAGCCGTGTAGGTCTTATTTTTTCGCTGTTGTTAAAACAATTTGTTTAATTTTTAGAAAAATTAATAATTTAACTTAAAACAACGTAGTTTTTTATGTAATAACTAATACTATCATCAATAAAAAATATTTCCCGCCATTCAAATACACACATGCAGATCGTATTATACGATTTAAAAGAAATATTTAAATAAAAAAATGCACTTAGAAATTGGTTACGGTGCGGAAGGTTTTTGTTCCTAATAGGTGAAAAAAAAAGATATTTATTATCAGTACAATATTGTCAATGAGAATGTGCTCTGTAATTTTTTCGCAACTAAAAGTTATAACCCCAAATACCCATATTGCCTATACGCAAAAAAACATGGTTGAGGGAACCATATTTGAAGAGCATCATACATTTTTGGAGTTAAGATTGCGACAACCATGTTACTATGTCTGTGACAACCATACCCTTATATGCGTCTGTATCGTAATATGATAATTAGATTGCCATATTATGGTTTAAAATATATTCCAATATTATCATATTATGGTTCTTGAAATTTGTATGAATTATCATAATATGAGCCCTACAGTAGTCTCCCAATATTCTGTTGAAGCTGGATTTAAAAGATGTGCGTTAATAGTATATTTATTTAATAATTCACATATTTAAATAAACTTGGGTTTAAAATAATTTAAGTACTCAAATTCTCTTTGCGCTGTAGACTAAGCTTTGTGAAATATTGTGTCAGCTTTACATGCTATTATAGAATAAAGCACGCATAAAAATATTGTTAAGAATGCAATTTTACAATACATTTATAATGATCAAACCATGTTTGCACCAATCATAATAATTGCATTATAACCACATTATAGTCCTAGTTATCATATTAAGATCATGGATACGAATTAGGTCATCATTTATTACCATGTTATGATTATTGCAAAAATATTATGATTATTTCGTACTACATACATAAAAGCGCGTGCATTTTGTTTAAATTTTTCTTTCACACTTTTTTTCTTTAACAATATTTTTTTTGCGTAATTACAAACAATTAAAAAATAAAGGACTTTTTTAATTTTTTAAAATAAGCAATAACTTTATTTAAAGGGTGCGCGCCAATTAAACTTTTGCATAGACTTCATTAATTTCTATTTTAAACTAATGTAATTTTTGACTGAAACAAGATATTGAACTAATTTTTTTTTTTATTCAATCAAGAATTTTATTGGGTAAATAACCGTTATTTTAAAACGAAAATTGGTCCCAACTTTCTCCCGATATTCGAAAAACTTTGGACCTGAGTCGGACAAAATTTGGAATTTCACATTTTCAAATCGGAATATCTCGGAAACTATTGGAGGTAATCCACACATGTAAGCATGTTTTTTGTTCATCTTTACAAGAAGATTACTAATATGTTAATTGTTTGCAAATCGGATGAGAAACCAAAAAATGGCAAACACTCAAAATTTTTTATAAAAAAAGTACCCAACTTTGGGCAGCCATTTTGCCGCCCCAAAGCGCCTGGAAGGTTCAAAAACTTAAACTCCATTTTATGTCTTTTATGCATGTTCCAAATTTAATTGCAATCAGACCACAAGTTAACAAATGGCCGAATTATTTCCACAAATTTATGATTTATCCCACTGTGCAAAGGCGATCTGGCCCAATAGGCCCCATACCCCGACTCCCTCCATCTTCTGAGCCTCTCTCTGACATACCCATTGGGTACGCCACAGAAGGGTTCAGGGCCAATGAATTGTCGACGAGCTCCGCAGTTGGCCAAACAGTCAGCCCGTTCGTTGCCCTCATGCTCCCCAGCATAGGGTCAATTAGTTGTTAAGTCCGAGATGATTTAAAGAGTCGATACATTCCTTAACCAGACCCGAAGACACATCTTGAGCCCTCGAGGCACCAAGTGCCGCCTGGCTGTCAGATAGAATGTAGATCGTGGCCCCACGTGTCCTCCTCTAGAGGTATATGATAATAAATACTATAGTATGATGATAGATAATACAATAATATAATAACTGAAAAAAAAGAGAAGTTTTTACTAGAATAAAAGATAAAAGCAACTATATTATTGGTGAAATATGATTGATAGAATAATAGTTTAATTGAAACAACCATTTGTTGCTGTAGGAAACGTAGTTTTGTGGCCGGTATCATATTGCAACCATATTTTTTCTCTGAGTGTATCCTGTAGGCCCAGGGTTGCCACTAATTTGAATATATGGGTTAGAAAAGCTCTTGAGTTAAAGCCAATCGATTACAAATATTGAAGAAAGCCAAACACCCCTTCGATCAAATTAAATGAGCGTTATTATATACTAATTTGAGCACAAACCAACAACATCTTCCCATACAAATGTGGTAAACTTAAAAAATGTTTTTTGAATAACAAAAATTTTAGGACGTGCACGGACATGTTTTATATACCAGTGGATGTGACTTTAAAATATCTTTGGCTATAGTTTTATAAATTATATATAAAATATATTAAAAACAAACTTTAAATTGGGGAATTTCTCGCCCCACTTTTTAACCCCAAAACTTGAGATTGTGCAACTTAAAAAAATTGCGAATCAAATACTGTTTTGTGCTCTACAACAAATCCAAGTTTCATATAAATCTGTGGGTTCACCACTGTCTAGTTTCCTTCTTAGAAATAAAATTTACAGTGGTAGCGCCATAATTGGTTTAATGACAAAATTTTTTTATTTACAGTGTGATTTTTAAGTAAAAACAAATTTACAGTGGTAGCGCCATAATTGGTTTAATGACAAAATTTTTTTATTTACAGTGTGATTTTTAAGTAAAAAACAACAAAGAAATCTTTTCTTGAAAAATTACACCAATAGAAAAAAACTAGTAAAAATGTTCGCTAAAATTATTAAAAATTTGTTCAAAATTAAGTTTCAGGAAAAACCGCTAAAATTAGCAGATTTTGTTTGGTAATTTTGGTTAATGTAATGTAACAAATTAATTTGCTAAATTGAGCAAAATATTTGCTAAATATTAGTGGCCACAAAAATCACAACAAAATGTTAAACACGTAAATCTCTTATTTAAGATTTCAGCGAAATCAGCGCTTCTAAATTTGAAGTCTAGAAATTCCTAACAGATATTGCTGGTGATTTTTGAAAAATTTGCTGTTATTAACATTCAACTATATTTAACGCAAAATTTAAAAGCAAACACTTTGTTGATATTTTCAATTTATAACGAGCTTTCAACCTCCGTATATTTACAAAAATAAAGCAAATCAAATATATTAGCTAGGTTGATACCAGTATTTCGATCTGGCTAAAGATCTCATCAGAACCCGAAGTTTTAAAAAAGCTAGAGCCTTGATAATACAGTTTTTGTTTGATTGCTATTATTTAATTGATAAATTGCTCTTTTCAATTAAATAAAATTCATTTAAATTCAACAGTTTTGATTTTATTGCTCTTATAGTTTAAATTATTTGTGCAGTCAAAATGGCCGAGAAAAAAGATCTGGCCACGCCTTTTTATAATCAGAAACAACATTTTAGGCCATAATACATCTGTATACTTAGTTACAGGACAATATCAGTAAAAATTTAAATAAATTTTATGAACAAAATATTTATGCACAAAGTGGACATGGCCGTGGTACAACCCCGCCCAATTTTGGTGAGGTCATTAACAAAACTGTGTGCTATCTACAAACCAAATTTAAAGTCAATTTAGAAGATATTTGTCGTTTTAAATTGGCTAAATGTTACACTGTGCAGTGTGTAAAAAGTCTTAAACAAAACCAATAAATTTAAAAAATCTGCCATCTTAGATCGTCATTGAAAATTAGGCATTTGAAATCATTTTTATTTTTCTTTTTTAATTAAAACCGCTAGTTATAACCTTAAAAAATATTTGAGTTTTAAGTTTAAAATTTGATACCAAATGTGTCTTACGTCTTAAGGTTGAAATTCCACCATTTTAATAATTTCCTGTTTTAAAATTTGTATTATTCAAAATGAGAGTTAGGTTTTTATTTACATGTAGCATATTACTTAATATAGTATTATAGTATTTGTTCAGGTATGGTTGACTAGTTAATGTATTCACTTTTCACAAAACAAACAAAAAGGAAAAAAAGAAAATAACAAATAGAGACAGCATATATATTTTCACAAGTATAACTACGATGACAGTGAGAATAAGTGGGTCTAAAAACTTTTTTGTTTATATATACGCCACTGATTTCAGTTTAATTTTTCTTTTTTTTTATTAAATTGTTTGTTGAAATCTATTTGATATATGTATGCGTAGTACTTATAAACAGATATACCTTTAGTTACTAGGTTAATATAAATGGAAAATATTTTTATGATGTTCACATTATCTGAGGTCATCTCTAAAACGAAGATTTATAAAATATTTTTTTTTACTTGGGTCGTACAACATAATTATACTTCTAACAATGCTTCACTGCATCTAACAAGGAAACTACACAGTTGTGAATCCGCAGATTTTACTGAAACTTGGATATGTTGTCCAAGAAGACAATCATCCACTCTAGTCTTCTTTTTAACCGATTTAGCTAACAGTCTTACGCCAGTTTCCGTCATCAATGATCTCGGTTCCGACCACCTGCCTATTCAATTTTCCCTTAATAGTGAATTCAGATCTATACAAAAATCATTTTATGACTTTAAGAAGGCAAATTGGTCAAGATACGCTTTATTTATCAAAAGAATATTAACAGTCTCAGATTAAAGCGCCTACTGTAATCATCAGCAAGTCGATTCTATGATAGAAAACCTTAGTAATACAATATCAAACGCTGTTAACTACAGTGTCCCAAAGAAAATTTTTACAGCCAAATCTCAACCACTTCCACTGTACATTAAACATTTACAAATAAGGAATGTGTATAGGAAAAACTGGAAACGGTTTATAGACGTAGATGATCATTTTCAAACGAAAATGTTTAATTTTCGCATTTCAGAAGAAATTAAAAAATTTTTAAATTATTCTTGGAATAAAAAATTATCTACGCTAGACAAAGGTTCAACACCATTCTAGAACATATCAAAAATTAAAAAAAAAAAATCTTCAAACATTCCAATCTTAAAGCATAATAATACAAGCTACAACATACAGCAAGAGAAATGCGAAATACTAGCTCAAACATTTCGTCTAAATCAAACAATTTCTGAAAATCTTAGTGATCAGACAAATATATCTTTTCCACCAGCAATGTTGCTCATAGTGATATATGTATATCAACAGATAAAATATCATCGATTGTGAAGAATCTTAAACCTAGAAAATCACCTGGTGCAGATGGCTCTACCTAGAAAAGAAATAAAATATGTAACACAAATTATTAATTATTGTTTAAAGCTACAATATTTTCCGAAAACATGGAAGCACTCAAAAATTTTTCCACTACGAAAGCCAAACAAACCACCTGACTACCCTCTTTCTTTTAGACCCATAAGTCTTCTGTCATCGTTAAGCAAGATACTTGAGGAAGTAATGAAGGAAAAAATCTTAAATTTTATTGATGCTAAAGTAATATTACCGTCTCATTAATTTGGGTTCCGAAAGGAACATAATACAGTTCAACCGTTAGTAAGAATAAGAAACTTAGTGACATCGAATTTTAATACCGGGAAATCCACTGGTATGATTTTATTGGACATAAAAGCAGCTTTTGATTCAGTGTGGCATAATGGTCTTATTTACAAAATGATAAAATTAAACTTCCCAGTACATATCATAAAAATAATACACAGCCTTAATTCAGAACGATTTTTTAATGTTTATGTTGGATCTAGATACTCCACACAAAAAGAAATAACTGCTGGTTGTCCCCAGGGTTCCTACCTCTCACCAATATTATATAATATTTACACAGCAGATTTTCCAACTCTTGATGGTTGTGTCACCCCTATTTTTGCCGACGACACCGCGTTGCTTAACTCGGGTATAATTGCGACAGATGTAGTAAGTACTTTGGAAACTGCATTTATCGATATTCATTCCTATTTAACAAAATGGAAAATTTTAGTAAATCCAGAAAAAATGCAAGCTATTTACTTTTCCCGTAGACGTAAATAATAATTTCTTCCTCAACAACATATAACTTTCAACCATAGACTTATAACCTGGAAAATAACGTCAAATATTTAGGGGTCATACTGGATCCTAAACTCAAATTCAAAGACCATATTCCCTATATAATAGACAAAATTCATAAGATAACAAGATTGCTACATCCATTAAAAAACCGAAATTCTTAACTTAATATTGAAAACAAGAGCCTAATTAATGCCATAATGCTTTACGCTGCTCCAGTTTGGTCCACATCAGCTCAGTGTCATACAAAGAAACTGCAGATAACGCAAAACAAACTATTTAAGATGATACACAATTTACCTTGGCATCACTCCACTCGACGACTTCACACTCTAGCAAACGTAGAACTAGTAAATAACAAAATACAAATCAATTCGGAATTTGTTCATACTTTAAACTTTTATCTTAATTTAAAATGTTCATATAGGTTTTTTTTTTTAAATTTTTACCTTTTATTTTATATTAGCTGAAACCAAAAGCATTATAATAGTTTGTTATTTATATTTAAGTAGAAAAGGAAATAAAAAATCCTAAACTCTTTATGAAAATTGCTAAGAAATTGATTTGAATACCAAATAAAGAATAAATAAATTGGATAAGTTGTTGATTACAAAAAAATATTACACACATATTTTTTTAAGTGCGCAATCGCATGTTAAGGCGTAAAATAGGGGATTTAGTAATTTCAAAATATTTGTATGAAAACATGTCTAACATTAAAAAAATTCAGTTTTTTTTGTTCGCAGTATTAAAGTTCTCGAAAAAACAAAAATTTTTATACCCATATTGCATATGCTGTGGGCCCAGTGTTGCCACTTAATGAAGCATTTAAAATATGGGTGAAATATTAGATATCGGGAAAAGTCGTGTTTAAGCCGAACAATTACGAAAATTAAGAAAAGCCAAGACACCTAATCGATAAAATTAAAGAGGCATTATTATATGTTAATTTGACTGAAACCAACTACAGCTTCCCATACAAATGTGGCATTCAAACATTTATTTAAATAAGAGAAATGTTTGGACATGCGCGGACATCTTTCACATATACGTGAATGCGACTTAAAATACCTTCCATTTTATAACTAAAATAAGAAATATATTTAAAAAACCTAAAATTGGGCCATTTTTGATCCAACCTTTTTACACCTAACTTGAGAACTTGAGCACCTAAAAAAAAAACTAAGTGTCCAATACTTGTTTGTCCTCTCAAATATACATAATTTCCATTTAAATCTGCGTATTCACCAGTGTGTAGTTTCTTTGTAAGATATAAATATATTTTCCCAGTGTAGAAAAGCATTACCAAATAAGCTTGGTAATGACAAGTGCTTACAATTGTCATTGCAAATGTCATTAATTCTATATAGGGATGTCACGGAAAATAATGACCACCATATAAAAACCAAAAATATGTGGTTATGCTTACAAATATAGACTAAAATAATGAGTCTAAAAAAATTAAAAAAAAAGATAAATTTAACACAAAATTTTTTTTTTTAATTTTTATTTTTATTATAATTTATAAATTAATATTATACACGGGCATCTAACATGAACATGGACGAACATAATATCTCAGCTATCCTGACATGTTGTACTTGATAAATTAAAACATAAATGACTTGCTGAAACAATATGTCATTACTTTTCTGCTTATAAAAAATCAAAAATAAGTAGATTACTAGAGTTGATGAAATAATGAGTCCAAAAATTGATTTTCAAAAATTTGTAGATCATTACTTTATATTTAAAACAAGTATAAAACAAAGTATAATAAATTAAAAAAATAATAATAATAAAAGTTCGTTATAATTATTATTTAAAAAAAAATAAAAATTATGTTTTTCCGACCTATAATTCCGTCATGAAAATGAATTTATTCAAGTTCAAGGCCATACTCTATATTTCTTTATTAGGATATTGTCCTAACAAATAATCTATAGAGTTTTTTGTTTTCAATTTATTAATTGACTACCTTCAAGAATTTAATAATAGTATAATAATAATAGTTATAAATATAAGTACAATATTTATTTGCAGCACAAAAGACCTACATTGGTCGCGGTGCATAGTGCCTTCTGATCTAGGGGTAACGCATTATTTTTTGTATTGAAATAATAGGAAAATGGACTAGTTATTAGTTACTCATTACTATTTGTAATAAAGTAAAGCAGAGAGTAAGCTGGTGTCGTTACTGGCGGTCAAAGAATTAATGATATGTCATTGCCATTTCTACACTGGGTTGCTATATTTATTTTTTTTATTTATTTTATTAATTAATAATCATATAATGACAAATTATATACTATTACCCTAACCGAGCACTAGCTACTATGGCCTTCGGCGCGTTGTAGCGAAAACAGACCAGTGCCTCTGGTGGGAATCGAACCCACGACCCCCGCACTGATAAGCCAGCACGCTACCATCTAGCCTACCGGGGCGCACTGCTATATTTATATCGACATTTATTATTATATTATTATTTGAGATATCATACTTTTGTTTAAAATCTGGTAGGAACATCGATTATTTTTAAAAAAATAAGTCAATATTTATTTAAATTAACTGTGTTATAAGACACATGTGTGTTAGAAAGGTCAATACCCTGGGACTAAAACAATTCTTTCCAAAGGCTTCAGGTCCGCTGAGTCCGAACCTGGCCTCAGAGTTTGCTATATTTTGTATTATATTCGGGACGTTATAACATCGCGAATTATGACTTTTTCGCAAAATTTGTTATGTCATCTGCAATTCTTCCCTATTGCTTTAAAAACTCAGGGTTAAATTTTCCAATATATTACGAGGTTTCCGAGATATTTTAACATAAAATTTAGAAAACTCGCTGTTTCTACAGTCATAGAAAAAAGTTAGTATAAAAATTAGTAGACCCGTTAGTAATCCAACATTGCAAGTTTAAACTAATTTTTAGTTGAAATTGAGATTTTAGTAACAAATTTTGCTATTTTGATTTGATGAAATACTAAATGTTGAACTACTTTTTTTTTGTTGCTAAATTTACTGAAGTCTAAAAATATTGTTTTGATAACCAAAACTAGCAGATGCGTTGTAATGCGATGTGTGCGTTTTAGTATTTGTATTGTATTTCGTCAGTATAAAATAGACCAGTAAATTGAACACGTCGTATTAGAATAATATTTAGCAACATTTATGCAAACGGTTTCATTATAAACTAATAAAAAATTAAAACTTTAAAAAGTGTTTAATAGTTTTTAAAAAAAAAATGGATATACTTTTTTTCTGAAAGGAAACAATGAATATATGTTGAAGGCTTTGGAAAAATAAGTAGTTATTCCATTACAGTTTTTGTAGATAACGGTTCAGTCTTTGACATGTACACTTAGGAAATTATGTTGGTAAAGACGACAGCAATTGTAGTCAAAAACAAATGAAATTTCATTTAAAAAAAGGACGACTTACATTTCATTAAATTCAACTAACATTGTCATTTGTTTTTTAATGTTCAAAAAATGACTAACAATTGTAGTAAAAATGAACCACATGGTAGTAAAAAATAAACCAAAAATTTTTTTTTTTATTTTTTTAAATAACAAAAAACAACTGTAAAAAATGAATGTAAAATCATAAAACAGTCATTTGATGTGAGTTGTTTTTTTAAATGAACTACAAGGTTAGTTAAAAATTTGATTTGTTCTACAAATGACTTACATTTACATTAAAAATAATGAAACTGTATTACAACCCAAACAACTACATATTTTTAAAGCAAACGTTCCCTGAGTGTAGCATTCCGATGAACATACAAGAAGAACAAATGAGCAAAGGAAATAATTAAGACAAATAAAAAGACAGATACAGCTCTGTATTTAATTTATATTATAAATACAGGGCTGTATTTTAGTTGTCTTATTATTTATAATAAAAGATTTCACGTATAGATGGCGCTTAGCTTTCATGTAAACAACTAAAAAATGAACATAAATTTTTCATTTTTTTGCTGTTTGAATTCTAATAATACGAGTATTTAGGAAAAAGATTCTGCTAATTTTAATGCTTTTTCTTGAAATCTCATTTTTAACTAATTTTAGTAACATTTTATGCTACTTTTACAGACTTATCTTTATGAGTGTGTATTCGGGACGTTATAAGACCGCGGGTTATAACTTTTCCACAAAACTTGTCATGTCATCTGAAATGTCTACCTATTGTTTTCAAAACTAACTCAGTTTTAAACTTTCTAATATCTTATTCCATTCCGGAAAAATTGTCAGTTGAAATTTGTTAACATAGTAGTTTTCTTATAAATACAACGGATGATTTCTAAAAGAGAAATAAATATATTACACAGGTTAAACCTTAGTTTTGAAAACTATATGGGGAAATTTCTTATTACAAAACAACTTTAGTAAGAAAGTCATAATACGCAATGTTGTAGCGGCCCGAATATAGCTAAAAACGGTTTTTTTAAACTTCATGTTGAGATGAGAAATTCCGATATTCGGATTCAGCTAACCTCAAGCCTTTAGAAAAGTATGTTTTAGTCCTAGGGTCTTGACCTCTCTGACTAACTAATAGAGGCCTGTGTAGTCATACAATTTGTCTACTGATCTTTTTAAATAGGTTTTCATGAAGTCGGAAATGTACATACACAGAAACAAAGTGCCAACCGAATTGAAAAGTGTATTTTAATGATAGCAACTTATAAATTAAGTTAATTAGTGCAACGATATTTACATTGGATTTCAAGATATTTTGGGTTTTGTAACTAAAATTCAGTTGAATTAACCGAAAACTAATGATGAGGTATACCAACCGACAGAAATTCGTAACAACCGAATTTGAGTGGTAGTAACAGAATTTTAGTTGGAAAATAGCTAAATTTTTCTCTATGTGTAGTGTCTTCAACCCCTATACTCACTTTTGGTGCAGTATTTTTTTTTTTTGTCAATACACAGAAAATATTAAAAACGCGTTTCAATTAAAAAAATTATTGAATTAATTAATATTTTAATTGATTTCGTACATATCACGGCAATGATAATGCCAATTAAATTTTTGATTGAAATTAAAAAAAAAAAAAATTATAAATAACTATCTACTTACACAAAAAGCGTATGAACTACACGTTTGTATATGAGTCATTCCATGTCAGACCGTACAATTTTTGTTAGAAATTGACTTTGATGTCAATGATG
This sequence comes from Delia radicum, assembly GCA_021234595.1. Taxonomy (NCBI): domain Eukaryota; kingdom Metazoa; phylum Arthropoda; class Insecta; order Diptera; family Anthomyiidae; genus Delia; species Delia radicum. The sequence goes on along the minus strand of CM037853.1, from coordinate 146,907,995 downwards.
TCTTTCAAAATTTTAGTACGTATTCTTCATTAAAAAATATTTTATACGTGTTTCCAAAAAAAAGTTAAACATTTTTTTTCAAAAAGTTATGTGCACTTGAAAATCGTCAAAATCGTGAAAAATCTTCCGACATGACTTGACTAATGTTTTTCTAAATTCTAAATGGAATGCATTTTAAAGTTTAATAACTTATTTTAAAGCTATTTGAACTTTCTTTTTAAAAATGATTTGTTTTTTTTTTTAATTTATTTTTCATATTTTTAAAATTTGTTTTTTTTACTTAATTTCTGTTTTCTACCATCTTCGAACAAGTCGAATATCTGAAAAAATATTTTCTTAAAGCTCAATATAACCTTAATATTCCCTGTAAATTTCAGAATGTAAGTCGAATGGATTCTATTTTTTTTTCCAATTTTTTTTTTCATTGTAGTAGCACGAAAAATTACATTTTGTATGTGAACATTATATTTTCAAGCGTGTTAACGAAAATGTTAATGCATGCATGTATGCAAAAACCCACGCTAACAAATCCAGATTCTTCTTGAGCATTATTTGCTTTGCTTTTTCTATGTGCCGTTAGATTTTTTTTGTTTGTTTTACTTAAAAACAGCAATGCTGCTATTGAAAAAAGCCGAAAAAATAGAGTCCTTTCGACTTCCATTATGAATATTAAGGTAAATATCAGGGAATATTAAGGTTATATTGAGCTTTAAGAAAATATTTTTTTCAGATTTTTGGAAATGTTCGAAAATGGTGGAAAACAGAAATTAGGTAAAAAAAAAAACAAAATTTTAAAAATAAAAAAATAGATTAGAAAAAAAAAAAATTATAATACCTTTAAAATAAGGTATTATTATTAGACTTTCAAATCCAGTCACTAGTTTATGTCATGTCGGACGACTTTTCACGATTTTGACATTTTCAAATGCCCAAAACTTTTAAAAAAAAAAAATTTTAATTTTTTCTGCAAACAAGGGTAAAATATTTTTAATGCAATGAAAATGAAAATTATTCAAGTTTGAGGCCATACTTTATATTTCTTTATTAGGATATTATCATAACAAATAACCTATAGAGATTTTGTATTCAAATTTATTATTTGACCCTTTCAGGAATGTGTTGATAGATCTATTTCGGAAATTTTCTTGGTTCCCATCATCAGAACACGTTTTGAAAGCGGTAACAATCCCATGCCAAACATCGAACATTCATATAAACTAGTTTTCTCACTACATGAGAACTAATATATGAGCTTGCAGTTTTTTAATGTTTAATACGTCTGGAAAATTTATTTATTTATTTAAGTCTATGGATACAATATTTAAAACAAAATTACAAAATTTAAAGTAAATCGGAAGAGGTGTTGTAAAAAACATGTTCGATTTGACATGGAATGACTCATATGTGTTTTGGTATTGATGTGCTTGTTTGTTTGTGTGCTTGTTTTTATACTTCAAATGCATATGGTATTTATACTAAAACTTTTCTATTTAACCATGCAGTAAATGAAAAAACAATTTGACTCATATGTCTAAAAAGAAATATGCATTTTTTTATTTAATAGTCAATTAAAATATTAAGAGAATCAATTAAATATTTGTTTAGAAACAAATTTAATTCCAATCAAATCTTTATTGAAATATTTTAGGTTGATCATTTTTTTGTGAACCTAATTCTAGACCACACGTGAAGAGGGATACTTGTACAATATAAATATGTATGACTTTAGTAACTTGCTGCTGTATGGATTAGTTACGTATGGTGATTTTATTTCTTGTTTTTTTTTCGTTCTTAGGCAATTTTATATATGCGAATGTCTACAAATACACACATGTGTATGTAATTTATCAGTAAATTAAGCAATTTATTTTATTTATTCAATTTAGTAAATCACATACATTGAATCGTTTGTTCTAACTCACAAGGGAGGTATCCCGTCCCGTACCCTCAGATCGCAATGAAACTTTTGTATGTTGTAGATCGAGGAAAATAAGTAACACCTCTAAAATTTGTTAGGTGCCCAATCGCACAATTTCTCCTGGTGATTTCAAAAATATATGCAAATTTAGTAACAAATGAAGCGTATTTAAGCGTAAAAAAATATTGATAAGTTTGCAAACAGAAAAGTTTCGAACAAACTTCAAACCCTATTTCACCCACTAAAAACTCGATTCGGCAAGTACACAAAAAAAAATTATCAACCTGAAATATTTAATTAAAGAATTAATTTGAATTAAATTGGTTTTTAAACAAATATTTAATTGAAACAGTTAATACTTTAATTGATTTTGCATTTTGATTAATTGAAACCTGTTTTAAGCTTTTTCTGTTTACTGTGTAGGCAAATGTAGTTAAAAACAAATGAAATTTAACTTGAAAAAAATACGACTTACATTTCAGTAAATTAAATTAACATTGTCATTTGTTTTTTACTGTTCAACAAATGAACCACAATTGTAGTAAAAATTAACCACATATGCAGTAAAAAATAAACAAACATTTATTTGGTTTATTTTTTAAATAAATAAAAACTATACTATACAATGAATGTAAAATCATAATACAGTAATTTGATAGGGTTTGTTTTTTCAAATGAACTACAATTGTAGTCAAAATGAGATTTCGTCTACAAATGACTGTTTTTTTCACTTAAAAATAAAGATACTGTATTACAACTCAAACAACTACAAATATTTACAGCAGAAGTTCCCTGAGTGTATGTTTCTTCGACAATATTTCTTATTCTTGTACCTTCTATCACATACCCAAGTTTTATTGGGGTTGCGGTGGTTCGCGTCGGGATACCTCCCTTGTTAGTTTGTTAAACATAACATATTATAATAACAAAAAAATAAAACACGGTCTATAGTAAAATGCAGACATAACAAAAAATTTGTTACATTTATTTGCCTAAATCCAAGAAAATATAGGGTCCGCCAAATAATTTTTTTTTTTTTGAAAATGCTATAAAAAAAACTACTGAATATTTTCTCAAATTTCTTTTTTTATTTGAAAGTACAATCCTTCCGGTTAATAATAGAAAATAATTTCATTCAAATGGCTGCCTCGGCTGGCCATGCAGTAGCCTACACGATCGGTCCAATTATGGCCCAATTATGCCTCTGGACAAAAATCCGCATCAAACACTGACTCGTTTTGGGTGTATCGGCTTTTCAATGTATGCGTGCGGGTTTTCTGTGCCCCAAATGCGACAATTTTGCTTGTTTACATACCCGCCAAGATCAAAATGAGCTTCATCTGAAAAGATGATTTTTTTGGCAAAATCGGCATCATTCATTTTCGCACACATTCTGCAACATTGCCATGATTTTCAAAGTAATGTCGCAATATTTCCCAGCGTTGTTCAAGCGTATACACAACCATATTCGTTCAGCGGGAGGAAAAAACTAATTATCTGTCAAATCAGACATGAGCTAAGTGTTACCAATCACGAAATAAGCACTAGTTGAAAAAAAAAACGTTAGATGGCGGACCCTTTACATATAGTAGTACATATAGTAGTGTGTAAAACTTAATATATATTTAATATATATTTATATATGAGGATTTCTTTACTATTTTCTCCGAAACAGGAATATGTATTTGAGATGTAGTGCAACTTTTAGTTTTAATTGACCAATTTGATACAAATAATCTAGTCTAATCAGGATTATAAAAATAATGAGTATTAAGATTTTACTAAAATTTAAATGTACACAGAAAAACTAAAAACGGGTTTCAATAAAAAATTTTATTGAATCAATTAATATTTTAATTGATTTTGCACCTACCACTAAAATGATAGTATTAACTAAAAAAATTTGCAGACAGTTTATTAAAACTCTTTCAATTAAAATAATAATAATATCAATTAAAAGAGTTATTGTTTTTCTTTACAACCTCAATTAAAAAGTTTAGTTAAATTGATTAAAACTTTAATTGAAACTTGAGAAGAAAACAATGGTAGTTTTAATTGAAAACTCGTATTTTTTTATTTTTGTTATATGACCCCCATTAAATAAAAAAAGAAATGTAGGTTTGTAAATTAAATTGACATTTTATTTATAATAAAATTAAAGCTTTTTAATATAAAAATTAATTATAAGAAAACAAATAAAAGTAAAGACAAAATTTTTGTTTTGCTTGTCTTGTCTTGGACTATTTCTTGTAATTGAATTGCTTTCTTAAAAAAATCTCACACAATTTTAAAATGATAGTTTAATGACACTTATACTTATTGGAAATTTAATTATTTACAAAAATAATAGTTTAATTGTCTTTTTTCGATAAGGTTTATTTAAATCCACATGTGCACTTTTATTACCACAGATAAAACACGAAACTAAATTAAGTTTCCGTGCGTACACGAATATCTCAACAAAAAGAGTGTTGCAAACTCTAGTGAAATAACTACGATTTTGCGTGTATTTGAAATCGGTAAACTATTCAACTTATTAAAAGTTAATCATTTGCGATTTTTTTCTTTTTATTTACAAATTAAATAATATATTGATATAATGAAACCTTTGTTTGATTATTTAATATAAATAAAATAAAAAAAAATAGTTTGCCAAATTTTTAAAAATTTTGTTTACATGTTGTCAACACTGTATGGATATATTAGAAAATTCAATAAATTTTTTAATTGAATCAATTAAAAAAATTGTTTAAATTGCCATTGATATTCAAACAATCGATTAATAAGATATTTTTGGTCCATAATTTTTTCTGTGTAGTACCTAAGGGTGAGATCAGTCAGACTATTGCATGCATTTTAGTGTAAGTGCTTAAACATAATTTAATCGAAATATTTCTTATCAAATTAGCTTTGAAAATATAGTTAAACTGTGTGTGAAAAATATCAATGAAACCGATTAGTTAGCGTAAAATCTATAATCGGTAAAATATAAGAGAAAAAACAATTCAAATTTACAAAAAAAAAAACCAAATTGTTCTTTTACAGAATTTGCATATATGTTAACATTAGTATTGTTAATGGAAGTGCGCGGACCGATATTAAAAAGGGTATTTCTGGTCCAAATAATGCTTAGAAAATTTTGGATCTTTGAAGAAAAATCCTAGCATGTCAAACAGAAAATCAGCTGAAAGGCCAACTGTTTAGAGCTTTTAGTCAGAAAAAGTAAAAAAAGTGAGCGCCTAAAAAAAAGTGCCGAGTCAAAATTGCAGGAAGAATGAAGAATTTACCAGGACAATATTCAACATATGTATATTTTCGTCAAAACTAACTCGATTTACACTATGAAACTTTATTGGTCAATAAAAAAAAAATCTGAACTCTTTCTAGAAATAATTAGATTAGACTAGAGTGGCATTATGCACCGCGACTAGAAGTTGGTATTTTGTGCTGCCAGCGAATACACCCTATAGGTTCAGGCTCCCTACGAAGCCAACTATCCTACCAGGTAAACAGTTCCAAACGTCCGATGGCGTCACTATTCGACCACCAAAATAACGCACCCTCCTGTCGGAGAGCCTCGGACATTTGCAGAGAACATGCTCTGAGGTCTCGGTTTCCAATTCACAAAACCTGCACGTATCCGTAGAGGATCGTCCCATCTTGTACAATTGATACCTAAGGCCACAGTGTCCCGTGAGGTAACCTTTTCTTTTTTGCAAATTTAAAGGCGAATTATAAAAGTTCTATAAATACTAGGACGAGAGTTCAAATACTCTTGAAATCTTTGAACTTTTGGTCTTTAAATACTTTAACATCTTTCTATCTCTAAAACATTTGCATATCAATATTGTCCAAAGAAAAAAAAATTAAAAAAAAAAAAATATGGACACATTTCTACCAAATATGATTATTTGCAGACATACTTTTGTAACAGCAAAACCCCTGGGAATACAACTTATTTCCACAATCGGTTTTGGGAAAATCTTCTTAAAAATACTTAAATTATCATAATTATTCATATTTATTTGACATTTCATAAGCTTAACTTAACATATCGAAATGTGTGATCGTCGTTAGTGTTTTTGAGAAAAACAAAAATTTCTGCTTTTGGAAGTGCTAAAAGGGGAGTGTTTATAAAAACTGAAATCTTTTCAAACATAAAAGTGCCAAATTTAAGCCAGGAAATATATAAATTTAGAACGAACACAACTCATATTAATTTAATATTGCTATATCTAAGCAAATTTATTTCATAAAATCTACACAAAAATCGTTTTTTTTTTATCGAATTCATTAGTTCAGATTTAGTGTTCGTGTCATAAATGTGATACGAATGACCTTTTAAAATAACTAAATTTTTTATTTTTTTTTTTTTTGCAAATTTTCTGTTTTATTGAATCTCTCTCTCAAGGAATTTACAATAAGTGAACAAATCTTAAAACTATATATATTTATAAACATGAGAACAAAAAGTGTGAGATGTCTTTCAATGACTTAATCGTATGTGCCACACTGTGATTCGAACATACAAAAGTATATAAAAGAAATAATAAAACACTGAATTTTACCCAAAGGGTAGGGAATTTTCAAGGAGCCCAGCAAAACTTTGGTAATGGGTAGAACTTATTTCAGACCTTCCAAAGTAATGACTATCCATTCCAGTTTTTATTATTTTGAAGGTCCGAAATAATACCTTACTAATATGAATATATGTAACTGCTTATTTGTAAGATAAAAAACAACGCCTAACTAATATTGTGTTAAATATCTGCTTATTTGGAATAGCAAAAATAATAAGTTAGTTATTATCACTTATTTCAGACCTTTCGTAGTAATGACTATCCATTACATTTGTTTTTATTTTGAAGGTCTGAAATAATACCTTACTGATATGAACATACATCACTACTTATTTTGGAAGCTAAACAATTATGTCTTACTAATATTGTGTTATATACCTGCTTATTAGGAAGGGCCAAAGAAATAAGGTACTTGTAAGGTAAAAGGTAACTACTTTTTTGTAAGGTATATTTATAAAGATTCATAATATATCATAATTAATAATTTAAATGCAATGTATTTAAGCAAACAAATATATAGTTATACATAAACCTATTAATAACTAGTTATAATTGTCCTTATTAATAACTAGTTATTTTATTGCCTATTAATACCTTCTTATTTAGGTACATGTTATTACGTACTTATTTTTGCACCTATAAATAACTACTATTAACATCCTTACAAGTAATACGTCATATAATGGCTTTAAGCATTACTTTTGATGCTACAAATAAGAAATGAAATAAGTACTTATGTGTAACTGGTGATTTCCCTACATATTTTGTAACGTCTTATTTTTGTCCCTATATGCAAGCACAAAGCAAGGCCTTGCCTCCTATGACACCCCCATGTTAAAATCAGGTGTTCTTGGCCTCAACTATAAGTACTTCTGATTCTTGTTTTCTTCTTCCATTTCCATTCTATGGTAATAGCAAGTTTTCCTGGGAGGCTTAAAAATTTAAAATAAGAGCAAATATGAACCATAAGTTTAATTTGAATAGTCAGAATAGATAAAAAATTAATTGTCTAAATGAAAAAATTATTTCAAATAATTTTTTTTAATTAAACAAATTACGTGTTCGCGCTCAGATTTGAACCTGGGGTCTCTGGTTGTTAGGCGAGAACTCTACCAACTGAGCTATAGTCACGTATTATAATGGGTTGCTTAAAATGTAAATGAATTATGTTAAAAATATACAACTTGCCCTCATGCATACAAAAAATTACAAAGTAATGTGTCTAAATATAGATTTAAAAAAATAGTTTAAACATTAACTTTCGTTTATATTTCATGCATTATGTAATTGGTGATCGCTAAGTCATTATCTTATGTTTTGAAATAATGTAAATGGTGATAATGTACCATTACAATGTAACCTATGAGTTTCCAATAATTGGAAACTCATTACTTTATGTTTCGAAATAATGCTGAATGTAAGGAGTATTCATTACAAAGTAATACATTATGTAACCCATTATCGGTAACTCATTACATTTTTTTGGAAAATAATAATACATGTAAGAAGTATACTTTACAAGCTAATGCATTATTTTATCCCACCCATTGCCAAATTTTTGCTGGGCACCTAGCAAAAAAGGAACAAGTTTTCAATTTATTTTTGATCAGTGGAGGTAATTTTAAACTTCAAGTTCATATATTAGTTTTCATTTAGTGGGATAACTAGCCCAGTTAAATAGTAAAATCTAAATAACTGGTTGCAAAACAGCTTATACTGTATTATAACAGGTTCTAATTTCTGTTCTGCAACTGGTTCTTTTTATATGGAGTTTGTCCAATTTGTAATAGGTTCTTTACCTCCAAAGTAGAACAGGTTGCTTTAGAACCAGTTACAGAACTGGTTCTGGGACAGTGACACCTTACATCCCGAGGGACCGGGTCTCTGTTCGTACTACCCGCTTGTCAAGTAGATCTCATCCGTTTGTTGTCTATAGCCCGGCAAATCGCACAACGCATTACAGAGAAAATTCGTTTTCCAGTCGTACTAGCCGTATGTTGAATTGTCTCCCTGCGGAAGTCTTCCCTGCAAATTACAATTTAGAAAAATTCAAGTCAAATGTCCACAAACACTACTCCCTCTTTCCTCCTCCCCATAACCTATTTTCCTGATATCAACACAATGCAATGCATTAGTATTAGCATCCCCTGAGTGTTGGTTCAACATAAAAAAAAAACGTGTTCTGAAGACGGGAACCTGGAAAATTCCCGAATAGATCTATCAACAAATTCCTAAAAGTGGTTAATTAATAAATTTTAAAACAAAAAACAGTATATATTAATTGTTTGGACGATATCCTCATAATAAATATAGAGTATAGTCTTGAACTTGAATCATTTTCGTGAAAGGCGTGGTAGAGAACATTTTCATTGCACAATTAAAGGTCAAACAAAACATAACCTTTACTTTTAATAAAAATTATATCAAACTTGTAAACAATGTTTAACTATTTAAATTTATTTTCATCGGGATAAACATTAATTGCATTTATAGTAATTAAATGTGCTAAAATCCCAAAACTTATTTAACAAATTGTGAAAAGCAATCTGATGTAGGCGTGTCCCTATCCGGATTTCATTCCTGCCTAAGGAAATCTTCAGGGGACTTTGTTATTAGAATTTCTAGAGATATTTGTTATGTTAAATCACAAACTCAATGAGAATTTCTTGTCCTCGTCTAGGAGCGAGATTCAAAATTAAAAATATCAAAGAAAAACCAAAACAACAACAAAAATTGTCACAATTGGCTTTGTCATCTTCCAAATACTACTCTGTTTTTTTGACAGACCTAGCAATGTAGTGACGTTTATTCAAGTAAATCAACAATAGAAAATCATATGTTTTCTATTAGTGTCAGTTACATTTAAATTTGCACAAGCACCTGCATATTTGTTATTTAAATTTATTTTCATCGGGATAAACATTAATTGCATTTATAGTAATTAAATGTGCTAAAATCCCAAAACTTATTTAACAAATTGTGAAAAGCAATCTGATGTAGGCGTGTCCCTATCCGGATTTCATTCCTGCCTAAGGAAATCTTCAGGGGACTTTGTTATTAGAATTTCTAGAGATATTTGTTATGTTAAATCACAAACTCAATGAGAATTTCTTGTCCTCGTCTAGGAGCGAGATTCAAAATTAAAATATCAAAGAAAAACCAAAACAACAACAAAAAATTGTCACAATTGGCTTTGTCATCTTCCAAATACTACTCTGTTTTTTTGACAGACCTAGCAATGTAGTGACGTTTATTCAAGTAAATCAACAATAGAAAATCATATGTTTTCTATTAGTGTCAGTTACATTTAAATTTGCACAAGCACCTGCATATTTGTTATTTAAATTTATTTTCATCGGGATAAAACATTAATTGCATTTATAGTAATTAAATGTGCTAAAATCCCAAAACTATTTAACAAATTGTGAAAAGCAATCTGATGTAGGCGTGTCCCTATCCGGATTTCATTCCTGCCTAAGGAAATCTTCAGGGGACTTTGTTATTAGAATTTCTAGAGATATTTGTTATGTTAAATCACAAACTCAATGAGAATTTCTTGTCCTCGTCTAGGAGCGAGATTCAAAATTAAAAATATCAAAGAAAAAAACCAAAACAACAACAAAAAATTGTCACAATTGGCTTTGTCATCTTCCAAATACTACTCTGTTTTTTTGACAGACCTAGCAATGTAGTGACGTTTATTCAAGTAAATCAACAATAGAAAATCATATGTTTTCTATTTAACTAATTTTTCTGATTAGTCTAAAAATAATATTTTGATAATCAAAACCAGATGAGGTCGTTGTATTTGCGTATTTTTTTTATATTGTGTCAGTATAAAATATGAGAGTGAAGTAAACACAGAAAAAATTATCAACCTAAAATATCCAATTAAAGGTTTGATTTAAATTAGATTTGTTTGTAAACAAATATTTAAATGAATCAATTAATATTTTAATTGACTTTTAAATATATAAATACATATTATATTTTACACATAATTCTTAAATTATTTTTTCATAAACTGTATGGTTAAATACAAAAGTTCCAGTATAAAATACCAAATGCTTTCGAAGTCTACAAATAAAACAACCACACACAAACACACACACATATCCAGCATTACCAAAATACATACACAGCTCTACCATAATACATGTACACATGTTTCGGAAGGGCTCGTTATTAAAAAATGTATTCCAGAATTGCGTCTGGTAAGCACAATTTTTGCGGGGATTGTTCAGGTTAGTACAATTATGAAAATAAATATGATTTAAAATTTTCTACCAAAAAATATTTGTATCCTTTATTTATCCTCTTAATGTCGCTGCAAGTGGAATCTAAATTCATAGATCGAACATATTTGAAGGATTCCATGAAGATTTCATTAATATACTCAGGTAATCTCAAAAGGGAGAATATTTCTGAGGAACATATAAGAAAGTTTGCAGTTTTAAAAATTTGAAGATTTCAAAATGAAACGCTAAATTTATCATGGCAATGTATATATTTTTCGTATTTTTTAACGTTATTCATTATGTACTAATTGTTTATTTTTATATACGTTTAATAAAACAAAATAATGTTGGAAACAGTGTGTTACTTAACTCGAAATTAAAAATATTACAAATTCGGTCTAGAGAACTGAATATGCTTTTATACGAGGGCGGATAAATAAGTCCGTGACTTTTTGAATAAAACTCAGTTTTTTTTTTTTGTAAAAATAAATCATTTTTCACGTAATCTCCATTTAGCTCAATACACTTAAACCAACGTTTCTCCAATTTTTATATCCCTCCAAAAAATAGCATTTTTCGAGGTCTATAAAATAGGCATTTGTTTGATCATAATTTCATCGTTGGAGCTAAATCTCTTTTCACCGAGCCAATTCTTTAGGTTTGGAAATAGGAAATAGTTACTGGGGGCTAAATCCGGAGAATATGGCGGATGAGGGTACCAATTCGTAGCCCAATTCATGGAAATTTGCCATTGAGACTGCATACGTGTGCACCCGTGCATTAGCTTGATGAATATGAACTTTTTTCTTGGCCATATGTTGTCGTTTTTTTTTAAATCCTCGTTAAATCGGTCGAATAAGTTGGCATAATATTTGCCTTTTATTGTTTTTCTCTTTTGATCGATGTGGATTAGCCCGCGTGCATCCCAAAAAACTGTTGCCAGCACATTATTGGCCGGCAAACTTACCTCGGAGCCGGTTCCCCGGAGAAACCCATTGTTTAGGACTGCTGCTTGGTCTCCGCAGTGTTGTAATGGATCCATGTTTCATCCACAGTTACAAAATGCAGCAAAAACTCATTCGAATTGTGGTTAAACAAAACAATCCTTTGAAGTTGTCACACGATTACGTTAATGGTCAATTGAGAGTAAACGCAGCACCTATCTTGCGCACTTTTACTCTTCGATCGGCCAACACCATATCGTGGATTTTTTCGACATTTTCGGGTGTACTGACATCAATTGGCCGTCCAGAACGTTCAGCGTCATTTGTACTTGTGCGACCACAACGGTCGGTAAACCACTTTTTTTTACCATTGAAATCGATGGTGCAGAGTCGCAATGGTATTTATCAAGCTTTTCCTTGGTTTGATTGACGTTTTTTTTTGCAAAAAATAATGTTTAAATACCATTCGAAATTCTGTTTTTTTCCATTTTTAAAAAAATCCACGAACATCTGTTAAACGCAAAGTAAATGACGGAACTTGCTCAAAATTTGACAGTATTCTATTCACAGGTGGTACTTGATGGTAGAAGTTACAGTTCATATAACTACGAGGGAAGTTCGAAAGTCACTGACTTATTGATTCGCCCTTGTATTATTATGGTTGAGCTAACTGCAAATCTTGAAAGCTGTAACCGAATTATGTGACAGTATGTGCAACTACTTAAATTCGGTTGACGACAAATTCGTTTCTCACAACGAATCTGTAGTGCGATTCAATATTTTTTAACGATCCGACAATATCAAAATATATATACAACTTTTATTGTTTTGTACTAACGACTTAGCGATTCACACGATAGTCGACAACTCTATTTTTTTATTTAAAAATTTAACTTTTTCTAGATTGAATAAACAACACAAAAATTGTTGTCGCGTAGAGAACAACAACAGCTGACTTTAACAATAGCGAATATCGTTTAAAAATTTAATGAAAAAAAATTGTTAATTTTTTGTTAACTTTTTTAAACAATTCGATTATCGTTAAGACAATTTACTGAATCGCACTACTGTTCTCTGTGTTTCATTTTACAAATATGAATGTAAATATCTTTAAGGAAAATGGCATAACATAAAGCTTAAATTGTAATTACATAAATTGTTTTGAAATTTATGGTCAAATAAATCCTAAAAGATCAAAGTTGCAACAAACAAATTTGCACAATATAATGAACAAGCGAATGTAAATAAAATTATTTTATATATTAAAATAAAGTAATTAAATATAATTATTAGAATTCGTCAGAAAAGTATACATTTTTTTGGGATATCATCACTTTCTAAAATGTGCTTGCATAAACAAGAAAATTGATTAATTATTTTTTTAAAAATTAAAACCCCATTCCATTTCCCACAGATCGAAAAGAGCTGCTATTTTTCTAATTGTTTTCAGAAAACTTAAAATGACTTTTTTTAACACAATCAAAACGCATTTCTATCTGAGAAAAATTATGCAAAATTTTTCGCTTTGTGCAGTTAAAACTTATTAATCTCTCTTTACAAAGAATTGATATTTTATTGATTAAAAAATTTTTTGCTCAAAATACTAAAAATATTTTTATTATTTTTTTACAAAATCGATACCTTAATAACTTTTTAGCTGGTTGCGATATATCGTAAACTTATGAACCTTTTCTCTCAATCGGCAATACATTTTATTTTGTGTGATTAAAAAAAATATTCTTGATAGTTTTTGAAAAAATACCTCTCTATTGTCTTAATTTTTTTATTAATTTTTGGCGTAGAACCAAATGTTGAGTTAAACTTTAATATACATTAAAAAAAAGGGAAAAGGCACCATAAGCTGAAATTAAAAATAAATATAATAATGCCATTTTGTTTTTATTGTTGCAAAAGCCGTACAAAAGTGATGATATCCCAAAATCACTGAGCAGGTCCATCTTAGTAATTTTCTTTATCACACATTTGTCTAAAATTAAACTATTTGAACTGGAGAGAACATTCAGTTTAAGGTTTTGTTTTTATGAAAACATACAATGTTGCTAATTATATGCATATTTTAAAAATAACTAGGAAACAAGTTCTGAGTTTATAAACTTAATCATCCTAATTGTATATAGTATTGATATCATACACAAAATTTTCATTTAAATATTTTACTTACTATAAATGCAATATTATTATTATAAGATGGATTTGTTTGCAACTTAAAGCAATAAATATTTATTTATTTAATCCGAGTTAATAAACTTAATCATCCTAGTTGTATTTAATATTGATATGGTATACAAAATTTTATTTAAATATTTTGCTTAATATAAATGCATTATTAGTATAATAAGATGGATTTGTTTTCAACATAGAACAATAAATATTTATTAGACTGACTCCTCACCTTCTATGCAGAAGGAAGTGTTTTTGGTCCACCCCTCAAATTGTACTTTGGTTTGTTTGATGATGATTCCCAAAATATTTCGTTTATAGCATTGGTCCGTCTTTAGCAAGCTATTTTTTAGTTTTCAAAGAATTTTGAACTTTAACTAAAGACAAAGTGTACAATAACTATTAGTATCATATGAAAGGATTTTATATAAAATATGAGAAAGCATGTCCAGACATATCTTTTTTTCAGTGATATCCTGTAAGAAAAAGGATTATTAAATTTTTTGTACAAAGATTTTTGTGATATAAATGTCAAATCTTTAGTCGATTTAAGTAACACAATAGGGAAAATTATGTTCTAATCAGTTCAATTTTGTATTATAATTTTTCTTTAGTCAAGTGCATTATCTAAATAACTAAAAATTTTGTGAACGGAATGCGGTCTCCACGGCTGTCCAAACAACATTTTTTTTAATTAATCCAGTTTGCAAGCCGACTAAGTTTCTAGTAGATGTAAGGACGAAAATTCGGCTAAAAAAAATTCCACCACGAACTTTTCATGGCGGCATAATTGTTTTTCGAATTCAAAAATTTTACGAATGTTTTTGTTTTAAAAATGCAACAATTTTAGTTCGATGAATAAAAAACTGGTTGCATTTTTTTAATTCGCAAAAAAAGTTATGCCGAGAAAAAACTCGTATAGGATTTTTTCTTCTAACCTACTTTTCATCTTTACATCAACTAGAAACCGACTAAATTTTGCAGATTGGAATAATTAAATGTTTTTCTCAAAATTTCGTCCAAAGCACCGAGGAAGTGCACTAAATTTGCAAAATTTTTCCACACATAAGTAGATGATGTACTTGCCCAAGGAAAAAATTTGATACCGATATGATATGATTTGTCGTCAAACGCGAACAAGGGCATATTTAAAAAAAAAAATACGCTGAAACACAACTAACGATTGAAAAATGTCAATTTAACATTTAAATGACAAAAATCTACTTCCAAAAAACGTTAAATATCAATTTCTTTTACAGAATATCCCTGAATAAATTATATGACTGGACATTCATTTTTTTTCTTAAATTTAGTTTTTTTAAAAATTTATTTTTATACTCATTATTTTTGTCCATACTAGTAAGCATTTAGGTGACGACATATTTTATGATTTTTCGTAAGGTGTTTAGTAATGATATGTCATTAGTTTGGGCGACATCCCCACATACATGTATTGACGTGTTCTTATATATGTTCATCATATTTTTGAAGTTTTTCATAAATATGATAAAAACTTCATTTATTTTCGTCCAATGTAACACTTCATAAGTTTTTTTTTTCTTTTAATAATGTTTATTTTTTCATAAATTAAATAGTTATTATATAGACTATAAATAAACAAATAGTGGGTATATTATAACTAATAATACACAGTCCCAAATATCGGGCTCTCAAGTATACTTTATGAAACATATAATATAATTTTTGGTAATAAATATTTAATAGTTATTTACATTTGTATATAAATTGTAATAATATATCAATTGAAATGTAAGAAAAAGTTGAAAAAACCTTACTTTAATATTTTAAAGTTTAAAAGAAATGGTCCGAGGTTAAAAACAGAGAAAACAAATAAAAAGCAGTTGAATGACCACCAAAATTGTTTGATATTTGTAGCGTATTTGTCCGCTAAATAAACACTGGTATCAAACTTTGTATTCTCCGAAGTAAGTTGATTGCATGATATAGCCTTGACACTGGCTCTTCTGTAGATATGATAAATTATGGGTGTTTGATTTTGGATGTAGCCGTATTTATCCAAGAACAAAAAACAATGTTCTTGTTTGGTATAGTAACATTTAATGAGGATTTTATCCCAAAGGATTTCCAACATCTTCTAATGTTGTTGTTGCATTTGCCCACGGGAGGACGAAAAAGAATAGTTTCACATTTATTCAGATTAATTTTCATCTGCCAATCCGTCGAATATTTTTCTACAGTATAGAAAAAACGTCTGCAACTTATCATTAATCTTTTCAATTTTATCATCTGAGTGATAAACTATAATATCATAAGCCAAACCAATGATATTCTGTTTCATAAAAGGGCAAATTGGTGAAATTATTTTTCATATTTATGAAATTTTTCATAAATTTGATGAAATAGCTTTTTAAGGAATGACTCATTAATTCTATTAAAAATTTCATAAATTGGATGAAGAGTTTCATATATTTTAATGAAAGCTTTATACACTTTTATGAAATGTTTCATAAACATTATAAAACGTTTCATAAAAGTTTCATATATATGAAAAAAAATTGTAATTAAAACTAAGAACACATCTAATAATATTTAGTCGACTTTCAGAGTTTGAAATAATTTCTGTTAGCTTTTTAGTTTAAAAAAATCTAAAGGCTGAAATATAATTGGAATAAGTGACATATGAAGTGATAAAAAATTTAATTTTACAAATTGAAAATGAAAATTATTCAAGTTCGAGCCTATACTCTACATTTCTTTATTAGGGTATTGTCCTAATAAATTATCTATAGAGTTTTTGTTTTCAAATTATTAATTAAGCACTTTCAGGAATATGTTGATACATATATTTCGGGAATTTTCTAGGTTCCCATCGTCTGAACACGTTTTGAAAGAAGTGACAATCCCATGCAAACATCAAACATTCATATAACCTAGTTATCCCACTAAAGAGAACTAATATATGAGCCCGAAGTCAAAGATTATGACAATTGATCAAAAATAAATTGAAAAAAATGCAACCAGTTTCTTATTTGTATATGTATCGAACTAAAATTTTTGCATTTCTAATACAAAAAAAATTTTGGCGGTCGTGGTGGATTTTTTTTAATTCGAATTTTCGTCCTTACATCAACTAGAAACTTAGTTTGCAACTGGATTAATTAAAAAAAATGTTGTTTGGACACTTAGATAATGCACTTGACTAAAGATTAAAATGAAAATTATTCAAGTTCGAGGCCATACTCTGTATTTCTTTATTAGGATATTGTCATAACAAATAATCTATAGAGTTTTTGTTTTCAAATTTATTAGTTGACCATTGTCAGGAATGAACAAGTTTTCAATTTATTTTGATCAATGGTGATACTCTTTAACTTCGAACTCATATATTAGTTCTCATTTAGTTGGATAACTAAGTTATATGAATGTTTTATGTTTGCATGGGATTGTCACTTCTTTCAAAACGTGTTCTGATGATGGGAAAACTAACAAATTCCCTAACCAAGAAAATTGTCCAATAGTTTCATTTTCATTGTGAAGGTCGAAAAACAAAAATTTTTATTTTTAATAAAAATTACATCAAACTTAATTTTACATAATTTTGTTTAAAAATTTCGTTTCATAAAAACACGTGACTTATGTCTCCTAAGTGAATTATGTTTCAGCCTTTAATTGCAAATGATAAAAAATTGTAAAATTTCTAATAAAAATTTATATATAAAAGCTAAATTTTTTCACTAAGTTTACGAATTTTTTTTTATGGAATGATGAAGGTCTCTGAAACATTTGTCGTAAATGTTTATAAAACTTTTTATTGTATTAAAGAAAACTTCATAAATATGATAAATACTTGTTGATAAACTATTTATGAAACAATATCATCATTATGATGAAACTTTTTTCTCTGATTGTACTTATATAACCACCCTACGGTAAATGAAGGATTGATTGATCCAAAGTGACAAATGTGTGATATGTGAGAAGGAGACATATCGCAAAACTGGTATAAACGCAGACTTCAGTGTATTAAAGAGTGGCAATTTCAGCAAAATATCCAACCACTTGATTATTTAAATGATGGAAAAACTATGGCTGTTTTATTCTATATACTATATCATGTAACTCGAGAAAAACTAACTAGTGCGGGGCCGTAACAGTAGTGATGTAACTCTGGTCTGGTGCAAAATAATTGTGAGTAAAAAAAGACAATCGGTGCAGAAACAACCAACCCCTCGACTGTTTAATAGCGGACGTAATACTGAAATGATTCAAACAGTACCGACTTTTGGTCTGTATAAATAATCACATATCATAAATGCATGAGCGAAGGGCAGAAAGTTGATACAAGATTTTTGGTTTATTAAATTCAATATTGTTTCTAATTTATTAAATTCAATATTGTTTCTAATTTTTGATTGTAGAAAAACTGAATACGAACTTATTATTGACAAATTAATAACTTAGGTATTGCAATAAACTCGTATCGTTTCATGCTTCCGTATATTTTGAAAGCTCTACTAATTGATTTCTGGTATTCATGTTTCTTCTACCCTTTATTTGTTTTCAAAATTGATTAGAACTTTCTGAGCTCGCTTAATTTTCCAACAATTTCCCAGTAACTTTCACGATTTCGACAATGGGTTTTTTTTATACTTTAGTAAAATATTTTAATAGCTCATGGCATTTTGTTTGAAAATCAATAAGAAAATAATTTTAACAAAATGAAAACAAGTCCATGTCACAAAACTATTACGTGTCACATGGGTAAGTTTCCCCCTTCCATGAAATCGCCTTGCTAAAGTGACACCCCCGTTCCATATACGGTTTTCGGTTTCACTTCTTCTTAATTTGCATAGGGTAGAGTCTGTAAAATTATAAAATTATTGATAATATTCTATAAACGCTTCATTGTCGGAATTATTCATTAGGCTTATGAAGATTTTCATTAATTCTTAAAAGCATTTAATAAACATTGACTTTAATGAAACCTGTTTCATAGATTCTATTAAAGTTTCAATGGACGAGTTCTAGTGACAATTTCCATTAAAGCAATGAAGAAATTAATTACTCAAGTGGAGATAATTTTATCAGTGTAGGGTAACGGACGGACCTAAAATATTGTCGATATAAAGTGGGTTTAGTTTGTTTTCTAAAATAATTATATAGTAATTTTGTAGTATATTTATTAATGATTCCTCAGTAGATTTTCGGTGGCACTCGACATTTTGTTGAATTTACAAAAAATCTTAAGTAAATTAGGTGAGTAGCGACAAATTGTGTCAGAAGTTCAAAAATGTGCACATTAAACACAAAATTTTTTTTTTAAAAATCTCTGAACACAAATTTTAGATTATAGAAAACCGAACGTAAGTATTATTGTTTTTAGAACATTTTTGCCATCGCAATTACCAAAATTCCTCAGCTAAAGGTGCACAGAGAAAACATATTCGTGCTGACAACAATTTCTCGTTTTTGAATGATTTTTTTGTGATTACAGAACTGTTTTGTTACCATAAACAATCCTGAAGTACGGAAGAATCCCAGGTTATTTAAATATCAATACCGATGAGCATCCCTGGTGTGAATGTTACTATTTAATTTGGCGCTTGTAAAAAAGTGAACCATTTTTGATCCAAAACAACCGACAACAACAAATTTGTATTATGTTTTTTTCCCAAGCATACGAAATTTCTTTCCATAGAAGTTTTGCGTATCGAAATTTCAACAGTTTTTAAGATATTAATCATTTTTTGACAAAATGTTAGTCCCATGAATTGAGTTTGCTAAATGCCATTCTGCGACTTTAAAGAAATGTTGATATATGAAATTTCAAAATCGCTATACAATCTTCTTAATAATGATTTTACAAATTCATGTAGCAAGCGGTTCAATTGGTTTAAATCTTCACGCGTAGTTTGTTGCTCGATATTACCAAAAGTGTCCAGTGCTGAAAATAAAGTAGCTCACAGCTTATTTGATGAATCAATAATTTTTTGAAAAAAAGTAAATATGTCGAAATTTATTGCATTTTAAAGAAAAAACGCACACTCTATTTCAAAACATTTGTTTCATTATTATAATAAAGAAGAAACAAAAACAAAAAATTACACTCACGAAGATATACCAACAAAACAATTAATGTTCTAATTTAAATCTGTTCACAGCTTAAATGATGCATTATATAAAACCGTTATCTAAGAGAAAAATAACGGATCAATATTTTACATTTTTGGTGAATATCAATGATTAAGATCAATTTAAAGTGGTATTTTACAAAAAAGTTTGAATTCAAATACTTATTCGTATTTGTTAAGAATGGGAAAACGAACATCGATTGAAAAGCGGAAGGATGTAATTCGGCATTTCAGAGAGGGAAAGAGCCAACGGAAAATTGCTGAAATCGTAGCATTAAGTTCTTCAACAGTCCAGCACATCATTGAAAGGTTTTCTCCACGAAAATAGAATCATAAACAAGGGTAGATCTGCACCAAATAAGATATTCAATGATGTAGGTAAGCGTTGGATCGTAAGACATGTTAAGGAAAAATCCGATCTTAGTGCTCCAAAGTTAGCAGTTGAAGCTGAAAAGTACTCAGGTAAGCCCTGCAATCCGGAAACTATTCGAAGAGTTTTGCGAGAAGCTGTTTTCATGGGCGTACTGCCCGAAACAAGCCATTCATTAATGCCACTAGTAGAAAACGTAGAATAGAGTTTTCTCGTAAACATCTAAACAGGGATATTTCCTTTTGGAAGTCGGTTATTTTTGCTGATGAAAGCAAATTTAATCTATTTAGATCAGATGGCAAGTCCTATGTTTGGAGAAAACCAAACACCGCCCTAAATCCACGTAATTTGAGCAGTACGGTTAAACACGGTGGAGGCAGTGTAATGGTGTGGGGCTGCATGTCGTACTCAGGAGCCGGAAATTTGACCTTTAATGAAGGAAACATGGACAAAAATATGTATCTAGATCTACTTAAGGACAATCTCCTACAGAGTGCTGAGAAACTTGGTATTAGGGATTCATTTAGATTCTACCAAGATAATGATCCCAAGCACACATCTGGTATTGTGAGGAATTGGCTTATCTGGAACTGCCCTCATGTTGTACAGACACCTGCTCAGAGCCCAGACCTTAACGTCATAGAGAATCTGTGGTCAGTGCTTGAAAATAAAATCCGAAATCGCAATATTTCTAATGATGCACCAAACTAAAAAAGATGTCCCCCACACTAATAAATTTTCAGTTAATTGTACCATATGTAGGTATTTCTGCTATTACTACAATTAGAGTAAAAATACATTGTGTGTCTTAAAACAGAAAATTACACACATTGTATGTAATAAAATAAGCATAATGTATGTAAACTTACTTATATTAATGCCTAAAAATGTTTAGCAACATGGGAGTTTACTGCTATAAGTAAATCGGTAAGAGTGCATTTTAATATGCAAATTAAATCCTTACAAATATTTATTTTTTTAATCGTTTATTTTTAATATACAGGGTGGGGCAAAAGTTAAGAAGGCATTTTAAAATTTAATAAATTTTCTAATTGAATTTCTTTTTTATTTTTCTTTTTATGACTTCTAAAATAAATCTGGGAGATTAATTATGGAAGGTTACAACGTTATCCAGCGAATCAAAATCATATAACTTTATTTTAAACATCATCGATCAATAATTCAAACTCAACTAGCCTATCGTCGTCGTTGTAATGTGCGGAATTCACCCTAAGAATCAATGATTCGACGCTTAGTGACACGTTTTCAGGAACAAGGCTCAGTAAGGGATCTTCCACGAAGCGGAAGACCACGTTCTGTAATTAGTGAAGCAAATATTCAACGCGTTCAGGAGAGTGTTGAGGAGAATCCTGAAACATCACTCGAAGGCGCTCTGCTGAGCTGCAAATGTCTCGAAGGTCTTTTCGCAGAATATTAAAGAGAAATTTACATCTTTTTTCCATACAAAGTGCAGTTAGTGCAACAATTAAAGCCAGGAGATTCCTATGAACGATTAATTTATGCAGTTCGCATGCCAGAATTGCCCAGAGAACATAATGAATTCATTCATTATCTGATAATGAGCGATGAAGCACATTTCCAATTAAATGGTTTTGTAAACAAACAGAACTACAGAACATGAGGTACTGAGAATGGCAGTGGTGTAACTGTAAATGGCGAGCGATATCGAGATATGCTCCAGAATTTCTTAATGCCAGCTCTTTCTGACAATCCAGAGGTGTGGTTCCAATAAGATGTGGTTCCAACTCTGCACACACTGCTCGAGCAACTATGCAGCTCCTAAGGCTGATTTTTGGCGAACGTTTAATTTCCAAAAATTCGGCATTCAATTATATATTATTATTTTGTAAAAAAAAAGAAATTAAAATTAAAAATTAAAAAAGTTATGATTGTTTGTCAATGGCTTTTAATGCTATTTAGAAATGTTGAGGTTAAGAAGAAGAAGGATCGTTTTTTTTTTCTAAAAATTATAAACACTATTAATTTTAAAATCAGACTAGATTAGTTTCTGCCTGTTTATGGACAGGCGTCATCAGTGATTTTCCATTTAGATTGTACATATTATTATTTGTGTCTTATAATTGTCACATTGTCTCTATATGATAAATTTTTCAACAACCTGCGGCTGTAAGAATCAAACCTGCGCTCATCTTACATTACAAATGTAACAATACCAGGTCATGACCGTTTAGCGATCACACCCAAGTATGGCCTCGAATCTAATGCAGCTAAATTGCAGTTTTCTTTAATATTAGCTTTTTTTTGTTATTGTATATTATACTCAGAAGTGACAACACTAACAACACAAATATTCAATTTTTTGATTTTTGTTTATTTTTCTAATCTCGTCTGTCTCTATTTCACAATGTTACCAGAATGATGTATGGTTTTTACGTTCAGGGTTGACAACTTTTGCGTTTTAAGTTGAGACATCGCCATGGGACTGGTTGAACTACTTATGGGATTATACAGTTAACATAATAAGAATATTAATATTTTTTAATTTTTTCCGCAGTCATGCTTACAAAACTGATAGTTTTTTTTCTTACAAATTTCATGTTGTGGTTTCAAATCCTGATGGTCTTTTATTAATGCATTTGCATCTTCTTTTCATTTTGCAATAAATGTCTGGAAAAATTGAATCTTTTAATAATCCCGAATTCATATTTAAATGTTTTTAGCACGTTTTTTCCATTTTTCTTATTTAAGTTGTTTTTTGTTTCAAGAAAATAAAAAAAAAATATTTTCGATTTTTTTAATCATATATTTGACAAATTCTTTATTACTGTTAAAAGCATGTACTTTTACAGAATATGCGTTTATAAACTATAAACATGTTTTGAAGCATACAAAACACTATGTGTTGTATGTAATCTTAAAGACAAAAATGCGTAAGATAATATTTTGAACAGTTTGTGCCTAAATTTATGCATTTTCAGCAATTTTACATGAAAACTTACTCTTTTTACATGAATTTTTTTGAGTGTATGTAACCACATAGGTAATAAGTATAACATAAGAAGATTCATCACGACAAATGTAAGTAATTGCGATAACCAAATATGTACTTATATAAACACTTATATGCACTCAGGGAACTTCTGCTTTAAAAATATGTAGTTGTTTGGGTTGTAATACAGTTTCATTATTTTTAATGTAAATGTAAGTCATTTGTAGAACAAATAAAATTTTTAACTAACCTTGTAGTTCATTTAAAAAAACAACTCACATCAAATGACTGTTTTATGAATTTACATTCATTTTTTACAGTTGTTTTTTGTTATTTAAAAAAATAAAAAAAAAAAATTTGGTTTATTTTTTACTACCATGTGGTTCATTTTTTACTACAATTGGTAGTCATTTTTTAAACATTAAAAAAAAAATGACAATGTTAGTTGAATTTAATGAAATGTTAGTCGTCCTTTTTTTAAATGAAATTTCATTTGTTTTTGACTACAATTGCTGTCGTCTTCACCAACATAATTTCCTAAGTGTGGTAATGATTTTCTACACTGGTTTTCTAATATGTAGCAAACAAAAAAAAAAAAAATCTGCTAAATTCAGCAGTTTTTCCTGCAACGCGATTTTGAACTAATTTCAAATAGTTTTTGCAAAAATGATTACTACCCAGCAAAACCACTAAATACCCAATAATGAGTAAAGTCCAAAGAGTAATGGGTGGGTTCATTACCTAGTAGAATGTAAATTAACAGGTTACTTAAATGGTTACCGGGTTTGGAAAAGTTATGTGTCTACAAATAGATTTTCATAAACAAAAATTGATAAAAAAAATGTATTACAAGTATTTTTTTAATTAAATATATAAGGTGGATTCGCTGAGGCCCGAACCTGGGGTCTCTCTTTGGTTGTTATGCAAGTACTCTATCAACTGAGCTATCGTCACATATAATAATGGGTTGCTTAAAATGTAAATGAATTGCTGTGCTTCGAGTTAGAGTTTGTGATGCTAAAAATATATAACTTACAAAAAATAACAAAGTAATGTGTCTAAATATAGATTTTCAAAAAAAAATATTTTAAATATTACTTTACGTTTATAGTCCATGCATCATCTAATTGATGATCGGTAAGTCATTACTTTAAGCTTTTAAATAATATAAAAGTTAATGATGTATTATTACAATGTAACCCATGAGTTTCTAATTATTCTTAACTCATTACTTTATGTTTTGAAATAATGATGAAGGTACTGAATATTCATTACAAAGTAATGCAGTATGTAACCCATTATTGGTAACTCATTACTTTTTGTTGAAAAATAATGATACAGGTAAGCAGTACAAATTACAAGGTAATTCATTACTTTATCGCACGCAATTACCAAAATTTTCCTGGGTAGTTTTTTTCTTTTAATCAACATATATAAACTTTTACATTTTTGCACAATTTCAATCTATTAACAATGCCGTTTATACTGCAATCAAAATTGGTATCACATATATATTTTGTATTGATGCAAATGTTTATGCACACAATCTATAACAACTAAAAACATGTGCATTATGTCAAAATAATAAATTTATAACAATAGTGTTTATGTATGTCTTGATACATATGTAGGAATGTGTGCACGAGTATTAACATATGGGCAATTCCTGGGCGACGGACGCGACATTCGCACACTTTATTTGAGCCAAAAACAATATAATAATATAAAGATGCGGTATATATCCTCAGTGTGTTGAAGCAAGGAAGAGTACTAAATTTGAGGATAAACATTGGGCAGAATCAATAATGTAGTAAAAAGATATAATAAGCAAATATCAGCAAGAAACGAACGCGATAAATAACTTCTATATTTGTTGCGTCCGTTATATTCCGCATCTTTATATTCCTTTATTGTTTTTGGTTCAATGTAGCGTCCGTCGCCCACGAATTGCCCATATGTATTTTCTATAGTTACATTAGGGTTGGCATAATCAATTTTGAAAGATGCTTGACATTCACCAAAAAATCTTGATTTGGAAAAAAAAAAATCTTGACAAATAAAAACACAGATACATTAGTAGTTGTATTTCAATTTAGTTTATTTTTTTATGTAAATATATTTTTTTTTATGGCTATTTTCAACTGTTTTTTCATTATGGGTAATAATCAAAAGTTAAACATATTATTTAATGCAGACAAAATTGTGTTTTTTAAAAGTTTTCGTATTATAAAATACGTATTATTGTTTACAAAAAAAATCTAACTTATCATTTAGACTTGTTTTCTAAAGTTTGATATAATTTTTATTAAAAAAAAAAAAAATTATGGGTTTCTCGACCTTTAATTGTGGAATGAAAATGAAAATGATTCAAGTTCGATGCCATGCTCTATATCTATAGAGTTTTTTGTTTTTGAATTTATTATTTGACCCTTTCAGGAATGTGTTGATAGATCTATTTCGGGAATTTTCTAGGTTCCCATGATCAGAACACGTTTTGAAAGAGGTAAGTAACAATCCCATGCCAAACATCAAACATTCATATAAACTAGTTTACTCACTACATGATAACTAATATATATATTAGAGCACCCATAAAGTATATGGGATGTGCATAATTGTTTTTTTATCGCTCTCCGCACATTTTCAGTTAAGACGAGAGTAAAAAAAAGAATTTAAACAGGCCAAGCAGTTTGAACTTTTGACCTCAAAAATAGGACAAAAAACCTTTGTAGCTATTTTTGCTTATAACTCCTAAAATAAAATTTTTACGGGATTAACCTTCATAGCCTAATTTTTAAAGAATTAAAAGCGAAGATTTTTCTTTAACATTGTTTTGACCTAAGTCTTACCGGTCGTGGTGTTATGCGTGGTTAAAGTTAAAATTTAAGTAAGAACTTTTTCTTCATAAAATTCTCGTAAATATTCAAATGGGTTAAAACTTGAACTCTTTGCATAGTTTAACAGGGTGTTTAATGTAGTTTTACAAAAAAATAATTTTGGATAAAATAAATCGACCATTCCATGAGAAAACACAAATCCTACTATGAAGCAACATTTTTTTTTTTTTAATTTCAACTTATTTGCTTTCAAAATTATTTTTTGCTTTAGTACTCTTTGCCTTAGTACTATAAATTTAATGTATTAATATAACAAGTTATATAAAATAAAAATTAAATATTTTTTTTATTGTATTGCTAAAATAATACTGAATATTATTCCGTGAAAAATATTTGTAAATATGGATAGAAATGCTTTATTGAAACATTCCAATTTAGTTGGTAAGTTTTTAAGATTATTTGAGTTTTTGAAGGTCTCCAAATGTTTTTTTTTTGTAGGAAAAAAAAATAAGCGGGTTTAGTGGAAATATGCTTCCAAGCAAATATCTTATCTGTATCTTATTGAAAATAATAAAAAAAGTGTAAAATGTAGTGTTTCCGAAAAGATTCATTGAAGTTTTTCAAAAATTTGAAATACCAACAAAAAGACGAGACGGTATTGAAAAAAAACATTATAAGATTATATAATGAGTACAAAAATATAAAAAAAAACCGATTGCGAAAATTAAATTGTCCGAGAGCAAAGGCATTTGTTGATTCCCTAGATGGTTTGTTGATGCTTCCCACGTTAACGCTTTAAATTTGTTAAGAAAACAAAACAAGCAGGAAGTGATCGATTTTTTGAACGACCATCGTAAATCAATGGTAGCTGTACGTAAAAGAGTACAGTTAAACTTTAAAGATCAATCAACGGATTTTGTTATGATTGATAATGATACTTCTGAAGAAAAAAT
Source organism: Delia radicum (assembly GCA_021234595.1). Lineage (NCBI taxonomy): Eukaryota > Metazoa > Arthropoda > Insecta > Diptera > Anthomyiidae > Delia > Delia radicum. The sequence goes on along the minus strand of CM037853.1, from coordinate 146,880,890 downwards.
ACACCGAATCTGATACTGATACCGACTTGACTCCGAAGGCTCAGTATATGTACCGCCAAGACAAATAATTAGAACAACTAAACCACCGGTTTAAAACTTTAGTTGATAAGAGCTTAACTAAAGCTCTTGATAGGTATCACATTTCTAATACCGGAGCTGCAATAATTACTGGCCAAACAGCCAGCAATTTAGGACATGATGTAAAATCATTAAATATGTCTTCCGGAGTATATTAGAAAGCAACGGATTAAGCATAGGGGAGGAGATTTTTAAAAATATAAAAAAACAATTCCCGGTTAATGCAGCTTTTACAGTGCATTGGGATGGTAAAGTGTTCGAGGATTGCACAAACGAAAACCAATTAATGTGCAACAGATTGGCAATTATTTTGTCGTCAGATGGTGATTCTAAGGTTCTTTGGAGTTCCAAAAGTAGCAAAGCAAACAGGTGCTGTTGAAGCTGAAGCAGTTTACTCTGCTTTAATGGATTGGAATGTAGAAAACAATGTTATGGCGATGTGCTTCGACACAACAGCAAGCAATACAAGCTCATCTATTGGAGCTTGCGCAGTTCTCGAACAAAAGCTAAACAGGCACTTATTGTATTTCGCATGTAGACATCATGTCATGGAATTACTTGCTGGAGCAGCTTTCACAGCAACAGTGGAGCCAAAAACATCAGGTCCAAAAATTCAGTTGTTTGAAAAATTTCGGAAGATATGGTTTGAACTTGAACATGACAATTTTGAACCTGGTATAGCAGATCCAGATGTATCCAAACATTTTCCTGATAATGTTCGTTTATTATAATAAATTTCATCAAAGATCAAATCGAAAACCAAGTGGATATAACAAGACACGACTATATTGAAATGTTAAAACTAAGTTCGGTCTCTCTTGGAGAAAATATTCCAAACTATACAATTTCTCAGCCGGGAGCTATCAGCCAAGCAAGATGGATGGCAAAAATTATTTACTCACTTAAAAATATTTCTCTACAGAAAACAATTTACTCTTCCTCGTAAGTATATGTTGCAAAAATAAATAAACGCTTTGACTACCGACTTTATGTAATTTGTAAGATAGTCAAAGGGTTATGAAGATAGTGATTTTCAAAGAGTAACAAATAATTAAATCGTTTCAGCTCATCAACTGCAAATTTGCTAAGATTTAATATATTCGTGGTTCGAATTTATTTAAAGCATTGGTTTTTTGTGTCAATTGGCGCCAAAAGCACCATCCAACGACTTGAGTCTTTTAAAAGAATTAGAGATATTAACTTGTTGACAAAGACGTTGCAGATGCTGTACAAAATAAACTACTTAAGCACCGGTGGTAGTTAAATGAAGCAAATATTGCATTGGCCTTCTTCGACGGTGATGTAGACGTTGAAATGAAAAGAAAAATGGCTTATAATTTAAAAAAAATCTGGACATCCGGATCAACCGAAACGAACAAATATAGCTGCAATGGATCTCATGTCAATTGAGTTATGTGATTTTGTAACCAACAACACCTATTTATTTTTTAATAATTTGTTAAATGAGGAAATAACAGGAATTAGTCAAAAGTTTTTGTTGGGAAGAAAATGAGAGCTACAATTCAGCGAAAGCAATAGTCAAACAATTATTAGTTGTAAATGATATTGCGGAAAGAGGATGTGCTTTAATTACACAATTTAATGCTGTTCTAACGCATCATGAAGACCAAAGCAATTCATTCTGCATGCTATGGAGCAGAACTACAACGATCTGTCAACAAAGAATTTTTCTAAAAATAAATTTTTAGAATATTTAAAAAAATCCAAAGACCCAAAATAATTATTATCATGTTTGAGAAATACTTTAAAATTAATTAAGGGGAGCATTTTATTGATTTTAATGGTTTAGTTTATTATTTATGCTTTAGTTTAGTATATTGCTGTGTTATTTATAAATTGTATTAACTATTAAAATATGAAATCAACTAATTAATGTAAAACAATAAAACTTATACTGAATTTAATTTTAAACATTTTTTTTTTGTAATTTAAGTGTTCTTAAAGGAAGCCGTTATTTATTTTCAGATTTTATAATAAATTAGTTTTAAAGAAGTAGTATTAAATGCATTAAATTTATAAAAATTATCAATTAAGTTAAAATCGTAAAAAAAAAAAAAATTTTGTTTCAAAGTAGGATTTGGGTTGATTGCATGGAATGGTCGACATATTTTTTCCAAATTATTTTTTAGTAAAACAACATTAAATACCATATTAATTACGCAAAGACCTGAAGTTTTTCCCCATTCGAATATTACGAGCATTTCTTAAAAAAAGGTCTTACTCAAATTTTAACTTTAACCACGATACCCCACGATCTGTCATTTTTCGGTCAAAACAAGGTGAGAGAAAAAATCTTCGCATTTTCATTCTTCAACAATTTTGTTATGAAGGTTAATCTCGTAAAAATTGTACTTTAAGAGTTACAAGCATATTTATCTATTAAGCTTTTTCATCCCTTTTTGAGGTCAAAAGTTCAAACTGCTTCGCCTGTTTAAAACCTAAAACTAAAATTTTCGCTAACATTATTTTTTTACTCCCGACTTAACTTAAAATGAGCGGGGAGCGATAAAAAAACAAATATGCACATATGGGTGCTCTAATAT
>CM037853.1:146841624-146878148 GCA_021234595.1 Delia radicum | reverse complement strand
AACTAATATATATATAAACTCGAAGTAAAAGATTATCACCATTGATAAAAAAAATTATTTGAAAACTTGTTTGTTATGTGCAAGGTCCACCTTTAGTGTATATTCAATACACGTTTTTTGTTTTTTTTCTCCTTTTTATTTTTGTTTTGTTTATAAACAAAAACAGGGCTAGTAAACTAGACTGTACTTTTGATATAATTTTTAATTTGAAAACAAAAAAACTCTATAGAATATTTGTTAGGACAATATCCTAATAAAGAAATATAGAGTATGGCCGCGAACTTGAATAATTTTCATTGTTTTCTGAATTTCAAATGTTAAAAAGAAAAAAATGCTAAAATAACAGTAATACTGGCTGTTTCATATTTAAGGAACGCTTATTATAAAAAAATAAAACACACCTAGATGAATGAGTGATATATAAATGTTTCGTATAATTTGAATTGCGTGAGTGTTAGTGGTGCAAACTATATTTTTTGTTGCATACTTTCGAGAAACGTATTATAAAAATTGTATGCTTGTATATGATGCATTTTTTAAACTTGCTGTTGCATACTTTAGGGGAACTTAAGTCTAATGAGGGGTATTCATAAGTTTTATAATTAATAAACAGAGAAGACACAAAATAGCAAACTCCAAACGATTATGGCAAAAAATATTTGGAAAAAGCTAAAAATAGTAAAATTACAAAAAAATAAAAAATTAACTTTGTAGAAAGAAGAATTACAAATTTTTAAAGACAACAGCTTGTAAAGCGAATAGTATCCGAAAAAGGCAATTTTTAAGCTAAAATATCTTAACAAAGAGCTGTTTTTAACTAAAAATTTTACTTAAAATATATTTATGAGTAAGAACGTCGAAAAATGGCAAAAAAAGAAAAAAATAATATAAATATTAGTCTTCTCTGTTTATAAATTGTGAGCCTATTTAAACAAAACTTTGAAAAAATTTAAATAACAATTTTGTTTTAAAGTGTTTTTTTTTTGGTTGGACTTTAAAAACATATTTTTCTTGATTCTTGATGCGCATTAAAGATTCTTGTAAATCAAGCGAAATCAAGGCCGGCTGGTAACCCTAAGTTACATTGTTAAATTTTCATTGTATACATACAAGTAATGTTATGTAAATGTTCTTAAATTTTCATCTCTTGTATGATTTCATATACTACAACATATTGTTGTAAATGATAACAAAGCTATTGATAACCGTCATATACAAATTTTATTAGAAGAATCAGAGGAACATTTAGCTGCCAATAGGCGGTTCATTGAAGAAATTTACATAAAAATTAAAATCGTTTTTAATTATACAAAAACTAAAACTTGTGTCCTTAATGAGAACAATTGGAATTAAAAATAGACTATCAGTAGAACAAAATCCCTAAAAAGGTTTTTGAAAATCTAGCTCGAATTTAACTTGTATACCCTTTTGAAATTTGGGCTTTTTGTCCTTTTATTCCTTTACCGCTGAACATTTACATTACCCAGCAATTACGTGGTAATAAAAGATTATTGATTAGATTATTAGATTATTATTAAATTTTTTGATGTCATTTTTCAACTAACATAATCAAATTATATCAACAAATTTTTACTATTAAAACATTCATTTTATTCATATTTGGCCGCCCACTCCACACAGTGCGCCTCTTCCATACCGGGTCCCAGCGTAGAAAAACATTACCGTATAAGTTAATGGTATGTACTACAAATGCCTTAACAAAAATCTCGTTACTTTTATTTGGGGATGCCACGACATACCATGTAATGACATACCATTACTAAACACCTTACGAAAAATCCAAAAATATGTGGTTACCTATATGCTTACCAGTATGGCCAAAATATTAAGACTTAAAATAAATTAAAAAAAAACTAAATTTAGACAGAAAAATTATTAAACTAAAATATCTAATTAAAGATCTGATTTGAATTAAATTTGTTTCTAAATAAATATTTAATTGAATCAATTAATATTTAATTAACTTTTCAATATATAAATACTAATAATTTTATTTAGAGTTAATTTTCAAATTATTTTTTCATCCTCTTTATGCTTAAATAGAAAATGCTCAGTATGAACTACCAAATGCATTTGTACTTTACAACAAAACTAGCATACACACAAACATACAAACCGACGAAGCATGAACAAAAACACACATACCAACGGTTTGTTAACACACTTTTATTGTGAGTATCGTATTTGTTCTTGTAGAAGTTATTAAAAACTTATTTTTTTTTGACTTCCAATAAAAGATTTAATTGATGTTATCATTGTTGTGAGAGGTGCAAAATCAATTAAAATATTAATTGATTCAATAAATTTTTTCTGTTTAATAAACAAATGTTTATTTAAAATTTTTAATTTTTATTTTTTACCATGGTAGTACCGATAGAACAGTGGTACACAACCCACATTCCGTCAATGCTCAAATGAGACAATAGAGTCGGATATACTACTGTCATTGATAAGCGCGAACGCCCTCCTTTTATAAATGGTATAAATAGTAGGAGATTAAATAGAGAGAACTAGTTCCTACACCGAGTTAAACATCCAAGGTACTTGAATGTTTCCTTCGACGCCTGAAAAACATGTTTATTCCAACGGACATCACACTGAATTTTCATGCCTATAACATCAGGAGTATATGACTCATCAACATTAATACCACCCATATGCACAGATGACAACGTTGGCTCCACATCCCTATGAGACAACATACAATATTAGGTTTTGCGAGCATTAAAATCAACCATATTCACAAAAGCAGATGAGAGTGTCATTTATAATATGCCTTGTCCCCCAAACCTCAACAAGGAAAATGAATGACAAATGTTGCTGTCATCTGCGAGAGATTAAATGGGGGTGAAAGTCTGACCAAGAAGATCAATAATAAAGATAAAAAAGGGAGAAAGAACAGAACCTTGAGGCACCCCTGAATTTAGCTGAAACTCATCTGATGAGATCCCATATATAACCACTCGTATAGTGCGATCTCTGAGAAAGCTCACAAAAAACGAGAGAAATCATTACAGACGCCAAATGCAATAAGCTTTGATACCAGTACGCCGTGTCACACACGAACGAACGCTTTGGAAATATTCTCACCAAATCTGTGAATGGAGCGACTCCAACGTTCCGCAAGGCACGCTAACAGGTTTCCCGTAGAACGGCTTCTACGAAAGCCATACTCTCGATCACTTATAAGTGAATTTGACTCTAGATAATTAACAAGATGGTGATTAACCATGCTCGCCAACACCTTCGAGATAGCAGAGCACATTGCGATTCGGCGGTTAATTTTCAGTGTTACTAGCCGAACTTTTTATGAACATTAGCAACCTTCCAGCATGAGGGAAAACACCCACAAGGAACGAAGATCTAAAAAGGTTAGCCAATGCACGGGCAAGCGTCGAAGAGCACTGTTTCAGCACCAGTGCTGGTATACCATCCGGCTATGCTGTCTTTTTAACGCTGAGCTCCGCAATAACCCTTTTAACTGCACGTGCTCGGAAGAATATCTTAGGCATAGTACACGATACTCTTCGAGTTCGTGCATTGGTTGATTGCTTTCCAGAAATTCGATTTCTCTGTGAACATCTAAGACAAAAGGTTAACTTTATCAACCGAGTCAGGGAATATTTGGTCATTCATTTTACGAGATAGATGAACCAGCATTTTCATTCACTCTTTTAACAACTGACCAAAAGCTTTTACTGCCCGAGGAGAAGAAAGAACTTTAGCACGAAGACGCTGTTCGTAAAGAAGCTTTTCATGTATAAGTACCTTGGAACACTCAGATCTGGCCTGTTTGTGATTTTGTCATTACGCCAATTTCTGAACGCTTCATCTCTGGACTGCATTTTACAAGTCTGGCTAAACCAACATTTGTTCATTGGCTTAGACGAAATGCGTTTCGTGGGAATAAATGATTTCATTCCAAGCACTATTACTTGTTCGACCATTTTCGCAGCGGCACTTATCATCCAGGAAACAAAGTTTCCAATTAAAATGCCGCAAAAAATTGTTGAGCTCAGCCCAACATGTCTTTTCGTAAATAAAACTAGAACGCTTCGTGGCAGTTGTCCTGATCCTGAATTCAACTCAAAGACAGCTAAATTCGGGATGATTTGTGGTTAACTATTGCTGGCACTGTTACACAACATCATTACGCGTGAAAATCGCAAGGCCCCTATGAAAAATCAATAGGGATACAGGATGATACCCAGGCATGTGGAAATCCTGTCGATCAGCATGTGTGGTGAGCATATACTAAAATGAAATTCGCTCTCAAACTGCGTATATTGCAGAAGTTAATACGAAATCTACCTGACATTGCAACGTTAAACAAGTCAAGTCTATCCTCCATACGATATTTTGTTAATGGGTTTATGATTATGAACCCATTAACAAACGGATACAAGGTCCAGCACCACGTGAAAAATATATTAAAAAGAATGGGAAAGCATAAAAGCCCTTTGGTTTTGTCATTGCTAAATATGATATTTGAGCTGATGGTGATATTCGAATATTTTGGTATTTTCAAATATTGAACAGGTGATCCCGGGATCTTAATGAATGGAGGCCTCTATTTTAATATCGTGGTATTATTTTTCAAATTATTTTATTGTACTAATATATGGCGGTGTTGTTGTTTATTTTATTTTTTGTTTTTTCTATTGTTTTTTGTAATATTGCTTATCTTTCTATTTGTTATTGCACTGTGTGTATTATATACATACATATGTTATTATTGTTATTATGTGCAATTTTTTGTTTTCTGTTTTATGCTTTCTGTTTATTTGTTGTCAACGAGTTTTGTATTTTATTATATTTATTTATAAATTTGAAATGATTGAGTTTTTTATTTAATTTTTTTTTTTTTAATTTTCAATATGTTATTGCATATTATTAATTTGACACAAAAAACGGACGACAGAAATAAAAAAATTATATTTTTAAATTAAAATAAAATTGGAGACGACACACGTAAGAGACGACTATTTTACGTGTTAAGGCAGAATTAGTTTGTACGTTCTGTTCTGTTATGAATCAGCTCTTTTGTTTCCGTTCAATTGAAAGTCTTTATATGTGAATTATAAAAATATAATTCAACGTTAAGTGACAGCCTAAAATGCGTATGTATTAGTTTGCTGTGAAATCTCTTTCTCAATATTTTAATGTTTTTGGTTGGATTTTCATTTACTTTTTAAAACAGCTGATTCCTTTCACAGAAAAAGTAATTACAAAATATTACCTACAGAACAGAACGACACAGAACGGCAACAGAATGTACCAACTAATGAGGCCTTTAACGGTACGACAGACAGAACACTAGTGTCTTACTTTAATACAAATAATAAGGACTTACTAATAACTAGTTAATTTTCCCATTATTTCAATATAAAAAATAATACGTTACCCATAAAGGCTTATTTTTATAATTATTTTAAATAAAAAGTAATGATCTAACATTTTTTTGAAAATCTATTCTTAGATTCAGTATTTTTTCACTTTTCGTAAGTGCATACATATTTTTGACTTTTTGTAAGCTAAAAGTAATGCAATTTTGTGCAAGCAAGTCTTTTATGTGTTTATCTATCTATAATATTGAGATTGCTCAGATGGTTGATCTACCTGGGGGACAAGGTTCGACTCCAGTGTGGGCACATTTCATAAAAAAAATAATTTCAATAAAAAAAATATTTTTTTAATAAATTTAGTTTTTTATATTTATATTATTGGACAAAATGTGATTACTTTCCAGGTTACACAAAATGAAAAATAAATATTTATATATGTACTTATTAGAGTTGAAAAAATAATGAGTCAAAAAGTAGATTTTAAAAAAATGTTGAGATATTTTTTTTATATTTAAAATAATAATACAAATAAGTACTGATGGGTAACGCATTATTTCATGTATTAAAATAATGGAAAAATGTACCGGCTATTAGTAAGTCCTTATAATTTGTCTTAAAGCAACGCAGATAATAAGCTTGTTTCATTACTGCTAGTGAGACATGTCATTGCCGTTTCCACACTGGAGTAGACTATTAACACAACAAAATATTACTTGGGTTAGACAAACAGTGGAAAAAAACCAAGCACTGGCATACCACTGGCTAACCAAGCAGTTGACAATTAATTTCATGCAGAACACTTGTTGACGACGTTTTACTAGCATTCCCGAAAAAGAGTTTTGCCAGCATTTGGTTTACAATAATTTCAGGGGTCTAAAAAAACATCCCAGTCAGAAAGTTAGACTGGTACAAAAATCAAGCACTGGCATACCACTGGCTAACCGAGGAGTTATAAATAAATTACTGGCAGGACACTTGTTCGAGACGTTTTACAAGTGTTGAGCGGTTTACAAAAAACATTGGCTTTGACTACTATACCAAAGTTGGCACAAAGCGTTTCCCATTGCTATCCGGTAAAAAATTGCCAACGGCTCAAAAGCCTAACCACTCCTAGAGTATTTTTTTTTGTAAAAATGATGATGATTCCATTAAAAAAGTTTGTATTCAGAAGTTTCTGAGTTCGAATATTTTGAATACCTATATAAAATTATTTTGTGGCTTCTGGCAAAGCTCTTTTAAGACCAAATTTTGTTTTTCCAACGTTGACAAAGGTTTAGTTTTGATTTAAGCTATTACAATTATGATATGTCTTGTTAGTGGGTACAGCTGTCGACTGTTAATAACGGCAGGACTAAAAAAATTATAAATCAACTTTTTGTAATTTTATTTTGGAATAGTTTTTTAGACCAGCGTTTTCATGCTTCGCCAACGTTTTTCCAATGTTGGAAATATTAACAAGTATAAAAAAATTACAAAAAAATGTATGCCTTGAACAGGGATCGAACTCGGAACCACCTGACTACAAACACTAAAACAAATCATCATCATTTTTATAAAATAAATGCTCTACCTTGGGTTAGACTTTGCGCCATTGGTAGTTTCTAACTGGATAGCACTGGGAAAACACTGTTTTGCCTCCGCAAGTATAGTGTTCTCAGCCAATTCTTTGGGAATGTTTTTTTTAAACCACTGAAATTATTATAAAAAAAACACTGGTAAAACGCTATTTGTAGACTTTGGTAAAGCGTCGGTTAGCCAGTGGTATGCCAGTGCGTTGAAATTTTGTTTCCTCCGGTTTTGTCTGGCTTATTTTTAACAGACTTACCTTTTGTCTAATTCTGTTATCATTTTGAGATTCGGAAAGCACTTGTTGCCAGCACATGTACCATCCTGTTCAAGTGCTTTGCCAGCTGTGGTCCGCTTATCGTTTTCTGACTGGGAACGTAATATCAAAATAACAACATTTTACTTTAAAATCTAATAAAAAAAAACTTTCAAATATGTATAAATAATAAATTCGTAAATACAGGAGAATATGACCAAAATTTTCTCTACTGTACTTTATAAAATGATTTCAATTGCATTTTGTGGTTTGGCAATAAGTGTGAAAAGAATGTGTGTCGTGCACTTTAGACCATTGAGCCAAATAAACATGCATCCATTTGAATAACCAACAAACTGCTAAAAATATCTGTTAAAATAGTCTTACATTTTTAAATTAGAAATAACTGAAATTAACTTCAATAAACGACACTTTAATAAACATTTCCTTTTTTATACTATCTAATACATACGCAGTCCTAACAATGGTAATGTAAAAACACATTATTTTGAAATTGTCTTTCATTTATGCTTACTGTTGTTTCCATATACATACATATACCACTTGACATACATTCATGTTTTCAGAGAGTTAGTTTGAATGGTGTTGTTGTTACAGGAGTATGTATGTGTGAGTGTGGTACTTGTAATGCCCAGGCAAACATGACTAGTGGTTTTCAAATTAGGTTTTCTTTTTTCTTCGTACTTTTGTTTATAATGATATAGGTATGTATTATATATATGAGGTTTTCCAAGATAATTGTCCATCTAAAAAACGGATATCGTATCAATGACACACTTACAGTATTTATTCTTCTAAATGGAACGAGTAAAAAACAAATTTGGTATTACCAAAAAAAAATAAAACAAAACAAAAAAAAAAACAAATTGTGACAAAAAAATTTAGAGGTGAAAAGAATATTTGTGGTGAAAACCTTTTTGGATATAAAAAGAAATTATGTGGTAAAAAAGCTTTTTTAGGTGAAAACATTTTTTTTGTGGGGAACAAAGAAAATAGTGGAGAAAAAATTTTGAGGTGAAAAAAATTTGTGAAGTTCAAATATTGTTTACATTAGTGATGCCAAAAGCTATTTTGAAAATTCCTTACGTTTGTTATAAAAATACATCTTTTTCCCTACATCTAAAAATTTGTTTCCTACATATTTCCCTACGCCAATAATTAACTATGATATACAAAAATGAATAGAATTTTTGCAATCTCGTGATAAACATTTAGGTCTGAAAGCCATATTAGTTATTCAATTGAAACCAATATTACAAAAATTTGCTAACAATAAGCAATTACATAACAATAACAATTATTTAATTTTAGAAAATAAGCAAAATATTCTTTAAACTTAAATCTCTTTTTTAAAAATTATTGTTAAATTTTACAGAATTATGCATTTAGTAAATAATAGGTTTTACTAAGCAATTACGCGGTATTCAATTGAACAGAAAAAATGTATGAATTCTGAATACACTGGGAGAATTATACCCCATTAAAGTAATGAAACCAAATCATACAATTTTTTTCGTATATTCAATGAAGAATTTCATTCTATCCAAAAAATATTATTAATATTAAGGAATTTTTATAAACATTTTATAATATAATTTTCCATTTTTATAAAAAAAAATTCATTCGATTTCATAATTTATCTTTATAAAGTTAATGAAAATTTTGCAAAGAGCCATGAAATTATTTCAAAGACTTAATTTTTTATTTTTTTCATAAAATTTTATAATTTCATTAATTTTAATACATTTGAAACTTCAGTTTTAAGATTTAATACTTAAGTGTTCAACATATTTTAAAAAGTGCTTTATTATTTCACTGTAGCCTTTTATAAATTTTAACCTTTTATGAAATTGTTTAAAAAATCATATGATGCGGCTCATTAGCTTAGTTCCAATGCATTTTTCAAGACATTCGTTAAGAGTTTTATTAATTCAAAGAACTTATGTTTCATAAATTCTATAAATGCTTTATTGTCGGAATGATGATTTTCATAAATTCTACGAACATTGACTTTAATGAAACGTGATGTATTAAATGGTATTACAATAGACTGGAATTGTTTGACAAACTATATAAAGGCATGTGTTAATTATAGAAATTTTTTAGTAACTGAATATAATTTTTAAACATTTGTGTTACATATCATTCAAACTATCTTTTGTACTATTTTAAATAGTTAGTCGACTGACGACATATAGTCAAAATCGCTCATTACTCACAATATTCTTATTTTAAGAAACTATGCTTTGTGTAATAACATGTATATTGCTAAATTAAAATAAAGAGTACTACTCCTAATGAAACGTGTTGCATAAACTATATGAAAAGTTTCAAGGGACGAGTTCCAGTGACAATTTTATTAAAGCTATGAAGAAATTCATTACTGAAGTGAAGATAATTCTCTCAGTGTAGTGACCGAATATTCGTGGCTCGGCCTTGGTGAGAAGTATCTTAAATTATTAAAATAAAATGTATAAAAGTTTTATTGAATGTATTAAAGATGTTTAAAAAATTGTTTGTTTTTACACTGTATAATTGTAGTGAAATTTTGGGAGAAAATCCCTAAAAAAAGGAATTTTCCCGACAAATGACATCGTTGATTCACCTTTAAGCATATGGTGAAAAAATTATTTTATACACCAGACGCTACTATGAAGTTGTACTAAGATTCACCTTTTTGTAGGTAATTTGTATAAAAATTTGGAGCTATCTTCAAATTTTCACTCCTAACTTTTGAACCGCTTTGCCGATTTTTCTCATTTGCAATACCAAACTTTTCGCAAACATCCTCATCCATCTAGGTAAAAATGAGCATTTTTGAGCCGTGATCAGTATGTTAAAATAGAAACAAGGACATGGTTAAATCGCCTTAATAATAAATTATATTGGACCAAATTATTAAGGATCAAGAATATATACTTTATTTGGTCCAAGATTGATATTTCGACATATTAGAAACGGAATGACAAACTGATATATAGTGTACGAAATTTCTTTGGGCTCACCAATGTTTTCAATTTTAACAAAAGCGGGTAAAGCTAGGACAATTCTGAAAACGAGAAAATAATTCTTTTTCGATAATTTTTCAATGATAAAATATATTTTTTCAATTGATTAATTTTTTTATTTTAAAAAACATTAAAAATTAAAACGAAATTCAATTGAGCGCAATTCAATATAATTTGAAAAAAATTGAAAAATTTGCATTAAATTACGAAATTTCTGTTGCTAAATATAATAGAAATCCTTTGTATGTCCTATTGGCACCATTGCCGTAAACAGCAACTCCAAGCCAAAAAGGCATTTTAAAATTTTTAAAAGTAAAAATTTTATGAACTTGCGAAATTTATTTTTTTTTTAATTTTTTATAAAAGATATGGCTTGAAAACATAGCTAGTTGTGTAGAGTTTATCTTCACGACGGACTTAATTGATAAATTATATCGCTGAATGTGTTCTTAAGGTCTCTTTACGTAAACATTCTGGCCCACCGTGGAACTCAAGACAACTTTCGAGACTTAAAAATTTAAAAAATAAACGTTATAAAAAGTATAAGGAATCTGGTTCACTTACCCATTAAGGTAAATATTCAGTAACTCGTGCTGAATATAACTTGCTCAACACGAGATTATATAAGGACTACTTAAATAATATGAAAAATAATTTTAAACGTGATCCCAAATCATTTTATAAATTCGTGAATTCTAAAAGAAATCCGGTGGTTATCCTTCTGTTGTAAAATATTTAACTAATGAATCTTCTGATGATGTTGTCATAAGTAATATGTTTGCGGATTTTTTTTTCCACTACGTATTCTGATGCTTAATATAATAATTCCAACGATTATCATATTCCAATAATTGAACAACAGACAATATCAATTGCATCTATAACCACGTCTCACATTAAAAAATGTATACGGGGCCTTAAATCTTCATTTCATCATGGACCTGATCGGGTACCAAGCTGCATACTTACTAATTGTGCTGAAGTTCTCTCTATTCCTTTATCGATCATGTTTAATTTATCTATTAAATACGGTTATTTTCCCAAATACTGGAAAGATTCTTATATTATTCCTTTATCTAAATCAGGAAATAAGTCTCTTGTAACTAATTATAGAGGTATTGCCAAACTTAGTTCAATACCCAAACTGTTTGAAAAATGTTTAACTGATCATTTTTGTTATACAATATCATCGATATTATCACCTTCTCAACATGGTTTCCGTAAAGGATGCTCTACAACCACAAATCTACTAAATCTCACAACAATAGTTAACCGCGGATTTACAAACGGTCAACTTACTGATGTTATCTACACAGACTTTAGCAAAGCCTTTGACAAAGTTAATCATAATCTTCTTTTAAAAAAATGAAAAAAAAAATTATATAAAAATTAAAATTGTATAAACTGGATAGGATCTTACTTGAGTGGCAGAAAACAACGTGTGTTATTTAACGATTCTAAAGAAAAAAATATCGATGTAAAATCTGGAGTACCGCAAGGAAGCCACCTTGGGCCAATTTTATTCTCCCTCTTCATAAATGACTTACCACTTTCGATTAAATTTTCCAACGTCCTAATGTATGCTGACAACGTTAAAATTTTCTTAAGTTTTGATAAAATTTCTTATCATACATATCTTCAACAAGATTTAAATAACCTCTACGTATGGGGCAATGCAAATTTAATGGAATTAAACTTGAAAAAATGCAAACATATGCGCTTCTCCAGAAAAAACTTCGTTCCTTCTTACTACTCTTTGGGTGGAGACCAATTAGAGTTAGTGGATTCATTTTATGACCTTGGTGTTTTATTAGACCCCAAACTAAGTTTTTCACAACACATCACTCTGGCCGTTAATAAAGCTCGTGGAGTTCTTTCTTTTATTAAACGATGGGCTAAAGAATTTACTGACCCCAATATAACTAAACATCTTTATACTTCCCTAGTACGGCCAATCTTGGAATATGGTTCCGTAATTTGGGATCCTCAACATAATATTCGTATTCAAATGATTGAATCAGTTCAAAAACAGTTTTTACTTTTCTGTTTACGAAATTTCTACGTGGGATCTATTGTTAATCTTCCATTATACTCTATTAGACTTGCTCGTATCAAACTACCAACCTTGGAAAGCCGAAGAAAAATGCTATATGTAGTCAAGCTGATTAATGGTGACTTATGCTCCGAATTTCTAATGATGTTAGGATTATTAAACGCAATATTATTTTATTTCTAAACACATACATTTATATCTATGTTATTTGTATTAATGCAATTTGATGTTATTGTCTGTAAGGATTTTTCCATAGACTAAAATAAATAAATAAATAAATAAATAAAAAAAAAGTACAAAGAATTGTATATTTTCATTCCTAGCTGGTAGCAGTTTTTACCAAACTCATTTCGATTTGTGACAACTGAAAAGCTGTATAAATTCCGCCAATTTAATTCTAATAAACAAATAAGAAAAAGCATCAAAAAATTTTGAGGACTTTTAATTTTTGTGGACCAAATACAATTTTGAGTATGTATTTTTGTTTTGTAACAATGGGAACAATGGGAAACTTATAAAAATATGTGAACACTAGGGTTACAACTTTTTTTCTAAATTTTTATCTATCAGCTCGTAAGGGGCAATAATGTATTAATAATATAATAGAAATTGCCTTTTCAAGTCATTGTGAAACAAAAACCTCCCGCATAAAGTGCATTTTCCTTAAAATGCATTTTTTCAAGATTTTAACATTAAAGTTGTGCTAGGTGACCAATAATACTTCACATCATATTTTAAGCAACTTTTTACTTGTTGTGTTCGTTATTTTGCGAATTTTGAAGGCATTATCTTTTTGTATTTTATTATACATCACACATTTAAATATGACTAAACCCCTCATTAGTTGTTACTTTCTGTTGCCGTTCTGTGTCGTTCTGTTCTGTAGGTAATATTTTGTAATTACTTTTTCTATGAGAGGAATCAGCTGTTTTAAAAAGTAAAAGAAACTCAAACCAAAAACATTCAAATCAGGGATGATAAATGCGATTTTAAAATAGTACCAACCTACATATAAAATAGTACGTTTTCGGCATCACAAGTATAAAAAAAATTGTATAAAAAAATTGTATAAAAAAATTGTGGGCGTTGTGGTGTAATGGTTAGCGCGTTGGACTTTTACACAGAAGGTCCCGGGTTCGATCCCCGGTGCCGGCAACATCAAAATAATATGTATGAGTTTTTTCTATCCCTCATACGTATCGCAAAGTCCACCTTCGGTGTTCCCATAGCAATTAACCCCACCGAAGTAAAATAATGAATCAGGGCTATGAACCAAAAAGCTTCAATAAGTTCGCCAACTTTCCATCAGGTGGCGAGCAACAACTGTTCTAAGACTTATCATCTCGCGCAATTACAGTGGTGCCATGTCTGAAGCCCTTCATCTTTCCCCACCTTTCATCTCTATACTATCCCTTTCCAAAGAAAGCAACACACTAAATATAGGAAGTATTTCCTGAGTGTTGCCTCTCTTTTTAAAAAAAAAAAAAAAAAAAAAAATGTTAGGAGGTGAAAACAAAATTTTGAGGTGAAAAACTTTTTGGATGTAAAAAAATAAATTGTGTCGTGAAAAACATTTTTGAGGTAAAAAAACTATTTTTGAGGTGAAAAAAAAGTTTTTGTTTAGAAAAAAGAATTTGCTTTGAATTTTAAATATTTTTCACCTCTTTGCGTCTGGTGGAAAAAGATGACGTTTTATTTTATACACCAGACACTACAATGAATTCTAATAATATACAGTCCATTATACACCAATTTGTATGGAAAATTTAGAGGTACTTTAACATTGTGACTCATTACTTTTGGACCTCTGGACCGATTTTGCTCATTTTCAATACCAAACTTTTCGGAAAAATGTACATAAAGCTATGTAAAAACGAGCAGTGCGTACTAAGAAAATTAGCCGATATTGATTTAAAAGTTTTTTTAAAATTTTGAGATTTTTTCTTAAATTCAGAAAATTTTTAATATTTTTTGAATGTGCAATTAATATCTTGCTGTATTGGAGTTCGATACTAAAATTCGTAGAGAACGGTCGCCTCTTGTAAAGTAGCGGATAGTTGTTATTGACAAAAGTATCAAAGTTTAAAAGTGCAAACAATTTCTTTATTGTCATCTGTTGTTTTTTATTTGAACTCACACGTGTGACAGTTTACATTAACAGTAGTGATAGCAAACCTACTATGGCCCCGGGGGCCAAATCAAATACCTTAACTTTTAAAAAGTCAACGACGAAGAAACAAAAATGGTCTCGACCCCTGAATTTAAGTATGTTTTCGGACTTACCAACAACTTCCAGAAACCGGTTTAGTGCTCTGACCGATGCCAACGATATGGAATTGGACCCAATGTCCAACATAACTGAGGTTAAAAAGGTTAAACCTCCACCACTTGTAGTTGATGATAAAATTCCTCTTAAAGATCTTCAAAATTTAATGGGTAAAGATCCAATATATAAACGTACATCCATTGGAACAAAAGTTTTTCCAAAAGATACTGAGTGTTACGAAAAGTGCAAAAAAGATTGTATTGGAAAAAGATATTGAATTCCATACTTTCAACTCCAAAGAAAATCGTCTGTACAATGTATTTCTGTATGGACTCATAAAAATTAGTACCGATGATATCAAAAAAGATATCCAAGGTTACAATTTAACACCTTCATCCATTACTGAAATAAATACAAAATTCAGTTCTGTCGACAATGCAGTATACAAAGTACAATTCGTAAGAAAAAATTTTAACCCAAAATCATTAGGTAATCTAACTGCAATATGCAACATTATTGTATCTTGGAAAAAGTATAAACCAAGAAAGTCAGAAAATCCAACGCAATGTTGGAACTGCCTTATGTATGGTCACGGTGGTGAACATTGCAACCGTCTCCCAGCGTGCATGATATGCGCGAACCGACACCACACCAATGATTGCCCACTCAGGAATCAAGACAAAATACCAGCTGTATTTTCTTGCTTTGACTGCAAAAAGCATGGTAAAGAACGCACAGACCACTCTGCAAATGATATTAATTGCCCTTTGCGCTCCCTTTACTTAGAGACCAGAGCAAAAGCAACTTCAAATAAATCACGCAAATACAACAACAACATACAACAAAACACACCTCAATATAATAATACTGATCTTCCCAATAGTAATCAAACCAACAATTACACTCATCGTAGTACATTATCGTATGCCGATTGTATGAGAGGAAGTAACGATCTGTTTAGCGTAGATGAACTCTTCAATATTTTCACCACAGCATTAGGTGATCTACAACAATGCACGACAAAAATACAACAAATTCAAGTCGTGATGTCAATGGTAAAGTATGCATATGGTCTTCGATAATTCTCATGGCTTAAATATTCTTCACTGGAATGCTAATGGCATTTCTTCTATTGCTCATTTAATTCAATTCGAAAATTTAATTGAAGAGCAAAATATTCATATTGCCTCTTTAAACGAAACACATCTTAATGAAAACCACAAAACATATTTCAAAAACTATTTAATATATCGTAACGATAGACAAGATTCAAGAGGGGGAGGAGTAGCTTTGGTTGTTCGCAGGTCTGTCAAACATAAACTACTACCAATTATAAATACAACGAAAATCGAAAACCTTTCAATTGAAATTTTACTTAACAACAAATTACTTATCATCTCCACTGCTTACTCGCCAAGATATGCAGCTAGTTTTGCAGATGATATTATTAAATTAACTTCATTGCATAAAGAATTTATTATTTTAGGTGATTTTAATGCTAAACATTCTTCATGGCATTGCCTTAAAAACAATACTGCGGGTAACATACTGTACAATCTTCAGCAGATACATAACTTCTTTATATATTATCCTAATAGCCCAACATTTTATCCATACCAAAGAAACCGTAATACGTTAGTTATTGACTTGGCACTAAGCAACAGCACACTAGATATCAATGTGGAAGTAATTGAACCCGGCATTCCATCAGACCATAGACCTGTTGTCTGTAAAATTGGAAATGCGACGACATTCGAATTAGACACAAGTCAATATAATTACAAACTAACAGACTGGGCGACGTTTAGAAACATAATTAACAACGGTATCATTATAAACACAGAAACTTACAGCACTGAAACCGCAATTGACCATGAAATTGAAAAGTTTATACACATGATTTTAGAAGCGCGAAATCAATGTACCCATAAATTTAGTCTCTCTGGCAAAACGAATTTACCTATGGATATATTTTAAATATAATAAAGACCCGTAAAACATTAATAAGGAAACGCCAACGGACGTCAAACTCATTTGAATTAAATTTTTATAAACAGAATATAAAACTGATTACTATTATGATCAACAACAAAATTAATACCCACCGTAATGACAAATGGAACAAATGCTCTCAAAATTAAGGCCGGGTGACAAATCGTTCTGGAGAATCAGTAGAAGCTTAAGAGGCAAAAACAACAAACAAATACCGCACTTCAACCAAGGCAATACAAAAATTATAACTGATGACGAGAAGGCGAAACTACTGTGTGAAACATTTTCCGCTTCAAATAACCTTACGTCTTTTATAAACATTCAAATGATAAAATTGTTAACTCAAAAGTTAATCGATTAAAGTCAACTGTCATCATCGTTGATGACTTGGCTCTCACATCATTAGATGAAATAAATTTTGTAATTACATCTCTTAAACCATCAAAATCACCTGGTCTAGACGATATCTCAAACGTTTTAATTAAAAATCTACCTCCTAAGGCAGTGCAATTACTAATGATTATTTTTAATAGCTGCCTACAAATACAATATTTTCCGAAACATTTCAAAAAAGCAAAAGTCATTGCAATTCCAAAACCTAATAAGCCTAGGAATATTCCAAGCAGTTATAGACCTATTAGTTTATTGAGTAATTTAGGAAAACTGTTCGAAAAAATAATTCAAAATCGAGTATGTGATGTTGTCGAAAATACGTCGATAATAGTTAACGAACAGTTTGGTTTCAAAAAACAACACAGTGCTATACATCAAGTCAATCGTATCACTAATATAATCAAAGCTAATAAACGTATAAAACAATCTACAGGCCTTATAATTTTGGACGTAGAAAAGGCATTTGACACAATTTGGCACAACGGGCTGGTATATAAACTGCTTCAGGCTGATATACCAAAATATCTGTGCAGTCTTGTTGCAAACTTTCTTAACGATAGAACATTTGTAGTAGCAGTTAATAACACACTATCTTCTCCAAAACTTATTGAAACTGGGTTACCCCAAGGTTCTATATTGTCACCATTACTGTACTCTATTTATACTTCGGACTTTTCTCCTCCCTCTTATTTGAAGGTTGCATACTATGCAGATGACACTGCCCTCATTACATCAGCAAACTCACGAAGGCGCTACTGAAAAAAATGGAAAAGGGATTTTCAGCCTGCAGAAAATACTTTTATAAGTGGAAAATTAAAATTAACCCCAACAAAACCCAAACTATCATATTTCCCTACAATAAATCCCCAAAACGTTTACCAAGCCGTCAATTAAATTTTGAAAATGAGAGTCTTGTAATACAGAATGACGTAAAGTACCTGGGTACGCACCTGGACAAGAAACTGAACTTTGCAAAGCACATTGACGAAGCTTGCAAAAAATCACTTAAAAAGATTAGAGCTTTGTGGCCAATGTTAAATAAACGCTCGTTACTCAATCCAAAAAATAAAAATTTATTATACAAAAGCGTTGTAAGACCAACATTGACATACGCAAGTCCAATTTGGTATAAAGCTGCAAAAACACATCTGAGGAAACTTCAGATAATACAAAACAAATGCCTTAAGATCATAAACAACAAACACTGGAGATACTCTACACAGCGCCTCCACAGCGAAACCGGTTATGAGCGAATAGACGTCTTCATAAAAAAACTCGTTGATATATATCATGAGAACATTAAAAATTCTTCTTATCAGCTGATAAGAGATTGTATAGAATCGGCCTAAATGCAGCTTTAAAACAAAAATCACCAAATTGAAAATCATATGTATGTAATGTATTATCTGTTGATAATTCAATTAGATATATATATATTTTCCATTAATATTTGAGATTATTTCTCTTTTTTGTCATGTAAAGGTTTTCCTATTTTTCCTTAAAATAATATTAGTATAATATAATATAACAATATTCAATACCTTTGATTAAAGATCTAAATCGTTGAAATATCTTAAGATAAAATCTCGAAAAATGTAAATATATAAATAAGTACTGTAAATAAAGATGTTTTTATAATTGAATGAATGAATGAAAATGATCTTGCTGTATTGAATTACATTTCTCATAGTTTTTTGCGAATTCAGTCCTTGTGATTGGTAGGAAACAAATTTGTTCTTTCATTCGATTTTAAAAACACGCAGCTAATAGTCAATTTGACATTTTTATAAGATTTTTATTATTTACTTTTTTGAAAATCAAAATAAGTTAATAATAATTATAACCCTTAGTGATTGAATTCAATAATTGGTTTAATCGATTAATAATACTCTAATATAATAATTTGTAATCAGTCGCACTCAGTAAATTCATGTGATTGAATTCACAGCGTTTGGTTCCAAATTAATTCATTGTTCATATGGGACTGCAAATCGAATTAATTATTATTGAATTTTAAAGGGACCAAGAAATTCATACATAGAAAATTTTGTAAATCGTACTCAATGAGTCATAGGAGTATCATGGTATATTTGAGGTTCAAATAGTACCATAAAAAGTTCTATAGTACCAACTTTATCAAATATTGAGAAAAAGATTTCTCAACAAACTAACACATACGCACTTTAGGCTGTCACTTAACGTTGAATTCTATTTTCAATAAATTTGTCCGCAACAGAACAGAACGAAAAAGTGAAAACTAACTACATATACAGACTTTCAGTTGAACAGGAATAAAACAGCTGATTCGTAACAGAACAGAACGTACAAACTAATTCTGCCTCAAGGCAGAACTGTATTGTTGCTTTTTTGATGTGTTTTGTTATACATATTTCTCAAAATTAATTAGATTTATGGTATTTTAAAAGCACGAAATTTTCTATGCCAACGGTGTCAAGTTCCCTCTAACTAACGGTTGGCCACTGTTATCAATCGGGTAACAGGACAATTTTTTCCAGATTGTTCATCTTTCGTTCTGCCAACGCATAACCGACCGTCGTCCACGCTTTGCCAACACTGTACCGATTGCATTTTTCTGCTTGGAAGTTTGGAAGTTGGAAGCATATGGCATAATAAGTTTACGAAAATATATTTATAAGAAACCTAATTATTTTAAATCTACTATGTAAAAGAAATGTAATTTATTAGTTTGTAAGTTTTCAATTTATCAAAAAACTAATAGATTTGATTCGCCGCTTCAATATATAATTTCACAAAGTCTAATATCTGGAAAAAAAATAGAAATAATTTTTGGTCTCGGATCACATGTTTTTTATATGATTTTGTATTCCGCAATATAAAAAATTTATTTGCAACCAAATATAATTTAGTCAAGAATATCTGATTGTATATGGCACATAAAATAATATAAAAGAAAACAAATTTTTGGATATGATAATATATGGCAACGAATATAATAAAAATATTAAATTAGAACTCCATATGATGTTATTCGAAGCAAAATTTAAGACATAATTTAATCAAATTGCTTTTCTTTTAATCCAATCGTTTTTGCACGGGTGAAATTTAATTCTAACAATTAAGTGAATTAAAAGACATACAGGAGGGCTGTTCACTTAAAATGTGCTAAAATAACGGCCAGCTTTCCGAGTTGTGTTTATTTTTTTTTTATTAATGTAATGAATGTAGGTCTAGCATTTAACTCAGGATATCCAGACGAATATTAAGAATTTTTCTCTATGTGTATCATATGTAGTTTTATTTCTTTCTGTTACTTTTTTCTATTTTATTTAGCTCGTTAATAAGCAAGAATTACCATTACAACTATTGTTTTTTAAATTTTAGTATATATTTTATGAAGTCCAAAATAACCCCACCTTTTCTTCATTAAAAAAATCGCCAAAAAATCCAACTAACGAATATTTTAGTTGTGTTATTTTGCGTTAAGAAGCCACACCAGTAACCACTCTTTGAAACGGATCTATCAAAAGACTAAACAAAAATAAAGGTGGATGTTTTTGAGGAGTTAACAAAAACTAGTCCCAAATTATTCCACCTTACCGTAGTAATGTTAGTAATATATTTTTAGATAACGATTTTTTTTTTTTTTACTTTTACTTGAAGCATTGATTTAAATTTAATGTTCTTTTCTAAATATTTCTGGACATTTTTTAAGGGATTTGCAAATTTTAATACAAAACATTTGTTCATTGGAGTATCTAGTTTATGCGCAATAATAAAATCTTAAAATTTTTAACTTATAAGGATAAAACTAAAAACGACAATTGTTAACATCCTTGCAATAGCAGTGCGATATCCGGATACACACGCCGACATGACTATATTCAAATATTAAAGATAATTTTCTGTAGATTTATATTCTTAAAAAAAAATTTCATGATTTTGCGAAAAAGTTTCGAAAAATTAAGCAAAGTATACGAAATAATGGGGGAAATGATGTAAATATAAAAAACGCGATATTTCAAAAATTGCAAATGAGAAAAACATGTTTTTGTCATATTTGGCATTAGCGTACTTATATGTTTCGAAGCGAGTTTTCTTTGACTGTCGAGTAGTGTAATTATCAGACTCCTATTACTTTAATATAACTATTAAAGGAAACTAAGACAAAAGCGGGTATCAAATGAAAGGTAATTAAAACGACATTTTTATAAAAGTTTTTTTTTTTGTACTTTCAAGGTTATCAAAATGACAATTTAACTAATCACTTTTTACACCCAATAGTTTTCATTAGAGGGATGAAGCTTAAGAAGTGTGAATAAAGCGATTTCGTAAATAAAAACACAAAAGAAAACAACTATTTGCATATAATTTATTTAGACAACTCCTTACTTCCATATGAAAAAACTAAAAACAGTCTTAAAAATCATTTGGGACATAACCATTAATAATACGCTTTAATAGTTGCAAAAATTAAATGAATGTAAGTGGTGAAGCGCCCTAATGTGAAGGCATAGATAGAATTGCTATTGTACTGATAGTTACTTTTAGATATTAGAGATAAAAATGGGAATGTACATAAATACAAATTTAGGTTTATTTCAAACTAAGTAAGTGTAATTATAAAAATGTCCATTTTATGATATTATTATGGAAATTTCGTTTTTAATTTGCATAATATGTGCCCTTAAAATGAAAATGTGTTCAACTATAAATTTGTTTGATTACTAAGAAGACAAGAATGGAGCCAAATTTATGATTAATAGGTTTTTTGTTAAAGCTCCGCCTATTATGGAGGCTCTAAAAATAACATAAAAAAATGTATATAAAAATCTAATAAAACCTTTGTCTTTTGTTTTATTGAGCTAAAGATCCTTTATTTTATAATTATAATTATTTATTTCCAATATTTCGTCTTCGCATTGGAAGACTTCTTCAGGGAAAATTTTTTATAATTAAAAAAAACTTAAAAATAATAATTACAAAAATGGCGGGAAATAAAATATTTTCTAATGTCAAATTGAAAATTAACCCAGAAAACAAAGTATAAATAATGGAAATATCATAACATAGCAAACAATTTTAAATTAATAGTTTCTTAAAATCTAAATGAGAATTATAATAATTTTATTATTTCCTATTGACTAAATGTCTGTAATTCTGTGCAATTTTGGATGTGTCTGTTTTATAGTTAATCCTTTGTGTTGATGGTACTTTTATGATCTGTAACATTTCTAATGTATATCTTCGTTTATAATTGCTTTCTGTGTTTAAAATTGATGTGTTATCAAAATCTGGATAATGATTGGAGTTGCTGCAGTGTAATGATAATGCTGTTTTTTGCGTAGAAGTGGTTTTATTGTATTTTTGATCGGATTTATGACCTGCTATTCTAGTTTTCAGTTTATTCTTTGTGGTACCTACGTATACTTTAGTGCAATTTTCTGTGTCATTACCCCTACATGGTATCTTATAAACTAAATTGGACATATCAAATTTACTTATTTTATCTTTGTCTTGCTAAATAGTGAACCTAATGTGTTATATGTTCTATGTGCTTCTAAGTATTTCTTATCATCGAAAATTTTGGATTTTTCTAATCTTTCAGATATAAGAGGAACATAAGTTAAAGATTTATAAATTTTGGGTTTCGCAACCCTTATCGTATTAACATTATTCCGATTTTTAAATTGTCTTATTAATTTGCAGCTTAAATGTATTGGGTAATTATTATCCTTCAAAATATCCTTAATTTTTCTTATATTTCAACTCAAAAAATGCGTGATTGGAGCATGTTTTGAAAAAACACCAAAAAAAAATGTTTACTCTTTAATATGGCGTGGTTCCAAGAGAAAGAAAATTAACCTTTTAGTATATGTCTTTTAGGATATATACCTAGTGAAGAGAAGCATAACCATATAAGTGGTTTAATAAGTAAGTAAATATTTGGTAATGGCAAATATTTAGAATTGTCATTACAAATCTCAATACTTTACTTAAGGGCATGTCGCGCAAAACTAATCACATATCATTATTAACCACCTCGCGAAAAATATAAAATATCCGGTTACCTGTATGCTCACCAGTATGGACAGGAATTTTTTTTTAAATGTGCCCACACGACATTCGAGCCTGAGACTCCAGGTTGTCAGTCAACCATCTGTCCTATTAAGACATCCCAGTGCAGGAAAGTATTACCAACAAAGGGGTTAAATAAGTACATATTTGGTAATGGCAAGTACTTACAATTGTCATTACAAATCTACCTACATTTATATAGGGATGTCGAGCAAAACAATAACAAATTTTTATATGCGTAGCAGTACAACAATAATGAGTTCAAAAATAGGTTTTCCAAATAACTAAATTTAATAAAAAAAAAAACATTTAATAAAAAAAAAACAAAAAAACTTTTTTTTTATAAAATGTTCCCACACGGCATTTGAGCCTGGGACTGCAGATTGCCAGTCAACCGCTCTACCATCAAACCTATTTCGACATTTCAGTGTAGAAAAGCATAACCTTATAAGTGGTTATAAATGTATCTATTTGGTAATGGCACATAGAAAAAATTGTTGCCAAAACAATGGAATTTGTAAAATTTAAAATTTATTGCTAACAATATTTTTATTTAAAATGCTTATAAATTGTAATTTTTAATAAAAAATTCTTTAAAAATGAAAATTCAAAATTACATAAAAACCAACAAAAGGTGTTTGTATTTACAAACTTCCAGCTGACCAAAAAATCACAATTAAGTAATTACATATAAACATACTAGAGTTTTGAAAATAATGAGTCTAAAAATTGATTTTAAAAAAATGTTCAGACAGTTACTTTATATTTAAAATAATGATAAAACAAGTACTTATGGGTAAGGCATTATTTTTTTGTATTAAAATAATGGGAAAATTATCTGGTTATTAGTAAGTCATAATTATTTGCTTTTAAGTAGCGCATAGTGTACACTGGGTACTGAAACTTTTTCACAAAGTGACCAAAAATTTTTTTAAGAACGATTAGTACTTTTTTTTTAATTTTTCCACAGAAGCAATAAAGTTGCGCTGGAACTTCAAAACTTTTCATTAAGACTAGTTTTTTTAGAACTTGATGAAAAATATTATTTTATTTATTAAAAGAATCATTCATTCAATGAAGGAGTATCATTGAAGAAATAGTTTGATAAAAATATGAAGGTTTTCAATAGTTTAAAAACAATGTTGCTTCTCTTTGCGTGTTTCATTAGTTGACTGAAAATATGCATTATTACTCGTATTTGTCGAAGAAAATTCTCTCTGTGTTTGCTGTTTTTTTTTTTTTTTTGAATTTTTATTTCTACTGAGAAAGGAGACCAGAAAACATTAACAAAAAATTAATTTTATGAATACTGATATCAGCAGCTTTGTTTTCTTAAGTACATTTAACCTGTGTACAAACTAATCTTGAGATAAGTTTTCATACAAAAACAGATATATTTTTATCAGCACTTTTTAACCCTTAAACGCGAGATTGGGCAGCCAAACAAAAAATTATTTATTTTTTGCTTCCCTACAATACATCCAAAATTCATCGAAATCTGCGATTTCGGGTTGGAATACCTCCCTTCTAAGAGAATTATTTGAAATTTTAGCATACAAATAATAAATTTGTACTGAAGCGAATCATTTATATTTTATACAAATGAAATTTCTCTGAAAAAGGACGACTTAGATTTCAGTAAATTCAACTAACATTTTCATTTGTGTTTTAATATTCAAAAAATGAGCCACAATTATAGTAAAAATGAACCACATATATTGTCTGTTATCTATTGTCTGTCCTGACTTTAATACACTTTGCTTCCAAATTCAAAATCCAAAACAGTTTTGAAAACAGTGCACAATTTTTTAAACACATTCTTCGTTTCAAAAGTTTGATTGCATGTCCAAAAACTAGTAAAATTACAATTATAACTTTTTTCAAAGAATATATTATAACTTGTAGTGATTTTTTAACACAGTTCCAAGAAAATTGTAAAGCAAGATATATACTTTTTTGGCCAAACCCGAAAATTTTCATAAATTTTTTAAATATTTAAATTTAAAGATTTTTACCACTAAACTATTACAGCTTATTAAAAAGGTTTTCGATTTCTTTTTTTGTGAAGTATTATGAACATGGAGAATTTTTTGTTTTTAAATCCATTATATAATAAAGATTTTTTGGTAGATAAAAAGTAATGACAAACAAACAAAATTTTTTTTTTAAATTTAAATATATTTTGAAGTAGATCAGATAACCTATCACGATACGCATGTTTTTTCTTTATTTTACAACATATATTACTCCAGGCTAAGACTTTTAGAAATCGGTGAATTTTCACAAAATTTACACGCCCTAAAAATGTTTATACACGAGATAGTCAACTTTGACAACCAGTAAGTACACCCTGTACTAAAGCAGGCTGACCAAATCAAACATTACAAAAGGTTAAAATCTCTTTTACATTTTCTAATTTGATTCGTACTGATCGGAGTTTAGAAGTTCTATATTTATTAGCGTTCATTTTTTTTCAAACACCCCACGGTGAGCCGTGTATTAACCCAGGAAAAAATTACACATTCCAAAAAGAAGGTGATGCCCACACTTGCTTACATATCTCATTGCCAAATTTAGTAACTGCAATACCAAACTCATTCCAACGATAGAGTCAAAAAAGCAAGTAGTATTGTAATCAATTCTTTAAATTTAAACTAGAAAGCATGAAATCAATAACAAAGTAATTATTTACTTAAAAGAAATAACAATGTTATTAACTTATATGTTTAACTTTTTGTAATCAAGATTAATCATATACTTTTTCTGAATAAAAGGACGTCATTGAAAGTAGTTCCTCATTTTGAAAAAAGAAGTTATACAATTTTAAAGAATTTATCTTATATATTTTTTCAAACAAATTTTTATTTGCAGGAAAATAATACTAAAAACAGAAATTGCATGTTGCCTCAATTTTGTTAAACTGTGGTTAGGTATAAATTAGGGAAGCGCACGTGAGCAGAAAATTGTGAGTGGAAGTTGAAATTACTGACGTTACCGTGAGTGAGTGTAAAAAAATTTTTCGAGGGTGATTGTGCGTGAGTCATATTTTTGTTTTTCAATTTTGAATCGTTCTTTTTTTTGAAAAATTTATATTTTCGTGGTTTATAGCTCCAAAATTATGACAAACCCATGTTATAATAACACTTCGATGTTTCACTTTTTAGGATTTTATTTCCGTATGAGTTTTGATCGTTATATTTGAGTGACTTAGGAGTATAACTATTTCTTTTTTTTAAATGTAAGTACTTCTTATTTTTTCTAGGGAACTATTTATTTATTTTTTTTGTGTAAGTGCTTCGTAGTTTTACAATGGAACTATTTCTTTATTAAAAAATGTATGTAGTTCTTAAAAATATAAAGTAAATGGTTCTTCGGTAAAAAAAATAATCAATTCTAAGGAATCAATTATTTTAGTCTCACGCCCTGTTAAAAGAATCGAGTAGGTAATCTAGTAAGGAATGCGTTCTGCCCAAAATGCTTAATTACAAACCCGCTTACCTTTTTGGAAATTTTTTGCTGGGAACCTACGGTACGTATGAGTGTCAGATAATTAATATTGATTATCACTCATACGCGCTGTAGGACAGTAAATATTGCATGTACACTAGGGTGGTCCTTATTTTTCAACTTGCGATTTTTGGGGCTGCCCCCCTCTTAAAATATTTGTTTGGGTACAAAAATTCACCATGCAAAAAATTTGAGTTCTAGCATAACGGGAAGATGTCCCGCATCGCCCTTGAAAATCGGGCCCCTTGGAAAAATGGTCATAATTAAAAAAAAAAAATCTAATTTTTTTTCTTCAAAATTTAAAAAATATAAAATAATTTTATAACTACTTGGATATATTGAAGCATTTCAATATATCCAAGAAATTTTATTTATATTAAGAAAATTTTCATAAACTTTTTTCATAAAATTTAATAGTTTCATTAAAAAAAATTCAATTGATTTCGTAAATTATCTCTTCATAGATTTAATGAAAATTTTCTTTAAAGCTATGAAATTATTTCAAAGGCTTATTTATTTTAGTTTTTCATTAAATTTCATAGTTCCATTAATTTTTATAAATTTTAAACTTCAGTTTTAAGATTTAATTCTCAAGTGTTCAGCATATTTTATCAGTTGCTTTATTATTTCAGTGTAGCCATGCATTTACTTCGGACTTTTATGAAATTGTTTTAAAAATCATATAAAGCTAATTATTGGCTTGTTGCAATGCATTTTTAAAGACGTTCATGTAGAGTTTTAATAATTCAAGGAACTTATTAATATTAAAAAAATGTATTAAACAGTTTCATTCTATAAACGTTTCATTGTCGAAATGATTAATTAGCTTTATAAGGAGTTTAATTAATTCTACAAACATTTTATTGAAAAGTTCCAATAAACGAGTTCCAGTGACAATTTTTATTGAAGCTATGAAAATATTCATTGCTGAAGTGAAGATGATTCGCTCGCTGTATAAAAAAGAGTAAGTACTGTTGTTATTATACGGTTTTGCTTATACTCAAAAAACCAATAACAGGGGCCGCATTCGTGATCGAGCGAAATCGTACGCAAACTATTTTTTTTTAATGAATAACTACAAAAATACTAATAATGAAAACATCAAGTTTATATTTATTTCTAATAAAGGGCGAAACTACAACATCCCTGATCAAAACTATTTCCTTCAAATATTTTGGAGAATAGAAAATTAATTTCGATCAAATATTTTGGAGAATAGAAATTAATTTCGATCATAAAATGTCGATCATGAATGAGTTAATTCGGTCGTGGTTTACATTAAAGCGTGAACGTGGGTTTTGGTAATCATTTGTTTGTTAAAAAAACAATCGAAAATTTCCGTAACATATAAAATATAAAAATAACCCACATAAACAGATCGTAAAGACGTTATGGACGGTATGACAAATTTAATAAGCAAAATAAGGATAGAAGATATTGTGTTTTTATTTCATACCAAATATAAATTTATGTTGCTAAATTTTCAACTATTTTTTTCGAAATATTTTATTACGTTGACATTTGAAAGTTTTTTGGTAACGATTTTTTACTAGAGTTTTTATATCGCACTTTTTTAGAACTAAATAAGTGTGCTGACTTCACTGTAGTACACAGTAGAGTAAAGTTGGCCCACTTTTTTTTATTTAAATTGAGAACTTAAATTTTAAAACAAAAAACTGCAAAAAAATAACAAACTGAATGATAACAAAACAAGTGGAAGCATTAAAGTCCGATGTGCCGAATTTGGTATTTTGGAATTTTGGATACCCTCCATCTCGGTGTTTGCATTCACCAGGGAAACTACAAACAATATATACATCTATATTCTTTGTAAAAGTAACAATAAGTATGTTGTTTTTATAAGTTAATTAATGTATGTATTAATTAATGTATTTGGGACGAAGAAAAAAATGTTGTATCAATTAAAGTTTCGTTCGTTAAAAGAGAACTGCATTGTATATAAATAGAGATAAAGATTTACACAATTCACCATGTATGGTTTGTGTCTTTGCTATAAAAAAATGGTCGACATTCATGGCTCTGAAATCGCTATGTTTAATTTCTGATATTAAATATATATTTGTATTGGGAGTTAAAATCCAATTGATATTGTTAGAAGAATCCAATAGCAATTGTTGGAAGAGTCCAATGGAGAAAATTGGCAATAGCGCCATTTATTAAGTTATAAAGGGATAGGTTTAAAGGGAAGTAGTAAGAAAAAAATTGTTTCAAAAATAATGAATATATTGTGAATTAATAATTTAATTTAATATCTAATTCTAATTGAGAAAGGATCTAATTGGAAGAATAACTGGCACCACCTATTAAATTGTGAAGGAAAAAACTTTGGTTTTGTAAATGAATTTAGTAGAAAAAAAAACTTAACACTCGATTAACAAGTATTAATGAAACAAAAAAAAAATGGAACCGATTAATAACTCAGAAAAAAAGTTATTATGTTTTTTTGTAGTGTCATTTATCAGTCACCCTGTATTACAAAACAAAACAAAAAAAACAACGACAATATTTTGTGTGTTTTTCCCAAAATGTTTTTTAAAAGAATTACAAACATTTAACAAAGTGAATATACCCTCCGCAATATGGGATGGAAGGTTTAAAACCATGCCTGCGGATACATACAGAATGAAATAGTTATTAAATACCCGTTTACATTACGACACATATGTTTATCCTATACATCACATAAGTCAAACAAAAAGTGTGATAAAATTAAGTTTGTCAAAAAATTAAAAAAAAAAATCTTTTATGTGTTTAGAGTGTTTTCGACACACAAAAAGAACGAAACTGGTATTTTTTCAAATTATAAAAATGGATAACAATATAAATCGAAAAATAGATCCGGTGACAAATAAATATGTTTTGCTGACATATTAAACTTTTGTCAAAAATTCGTAATTTTTTTGGAAGCAAAAATCGTCCAATCGTCATTTAGTTATTTTGGGTATTAAATATCGTCAAAATGACGATAAATCGTCAAACCTGGCAATACTGCATGCTATTGCTACTAAACATACATACATACCATTTATAAAACCTACATACATACAGGGTGGCTGATAAATATTACATTAAGAAAATCAAATAACTTTTTTTCAATACATAAAAATATTTTTTTATTCTTTCATTTGAAAAGCAATAAATTTTTATTAAGTATTTTTAATGGGTTTTAATTAAGATGACTTCAACGCTCGATGACGTCAAATGCAAGCGAAATTCCGTGTAAATTACAGAGAAAATTCCAAGCTAAGGGGCAAGTCAACTGTGTTCCATTTGCTTGTTATTTGATTTTTTAAAGGAAAGAAATGAAAATCCTTAAGCAGAACTGTCCGTATTGACTGTCTGGTGATACATATTTGAGCAAAAATATGCCGCCTAATGTGCCCCTTAAGTTTGGTTACGCGGCAACGCCAGCCTCCAAAGCATTGTAGTGGAGCACAATCAAAATGTTTATCCCATTCGTTCATTTTCCTTAAATTGAAAGACGAGTCAATGAAACCAAAAAATATAACCGATTAATAACTCATAACGAAAAGTTATTACGTTTTTCTTTTTAGTGGCATTTATCAGCCACCCTGTATTACAAAACAAAACAAAAAAACCACAACAATATTTTGTGGGTTTTTTTTGTTGTTGTACGTGTGTATTGTGACCATGGATGGTAACCGGTTGTATGTGGATATTGGTCCTGGTAACGCTATTTTCTTTTATTTCGGTAACGGTATTTTAGGGGTTACGATACTTCAGTTATTTCGGTAACGGGATTTTAGCGTTAACGGTATTTTATTAATTTCGCTAACGGTATTTTAGCGGTAACGTTATTTTAGAAATTTCGGGTAACGTAATTTTAGGGAAAAAGATTTTTCAGTTATTTTGGTAACGGCATTTTAATCGTAACGTTATCTTAGTTATTCAGGTAATGTTAATGCACACCGATATTTTTGGCCCCATTATGCCCGAGTTTTGATGACTGGATAGTTTTTGATCATACTTTGGGAAAAATATATCTATTTACAGAAGTTTTTTTTTTTAGATCTTGTTAGATTATTATTATTTTTTTTAGATCTTGTTAGATTAGATATTAACGGTGTTTTACGGATAACGGTATTTCAATTATTTCGGTAACGGTATTTTAGGGATAACGATAGTCAGTTGGAAGGGTGCTTGAATTGGTGAGAGTATTTTAGCGATATTGACTGCCATCCCTGATTGCGTATATTCTTGTGTATAAGCATTGAATGTATGTATGATGAAATAAATAGAATATTTTAAAATTTGATTCAAATTTTAAGAGGTATTCCCACATTTGCACTCATAACTTTGAACGCGTTAACCTATTTTGATCATTTTCACTAGGACACTGCTCATGATATCAACAAACAATTTGACTGAAAATTAGCACCACCTCTTCTGTATTGGCGGAGTATTTTGTATTAACACAGACAGACGGACATGGCTGTATCGCCTTCTCTATTCATGCTGATCAAGAATATAGTATATGGGGTCCCAGAATTTTTTTAAAAGAATTACAAACATTTGACAAATTGATATATACCCACCTGCACTATGGGATGGAGGGTTTAAAAACTAAAACAAATTTAATATACAGTCGCAAGCGGGGCATGAGGAGTTCCTTTAAACCAAAAGGCGGTCGGTTGAAAAAAAAATTAAAAAAATTTTCGCACTCCAGATTTTATATATGATATTAAAAAAAGATATCAAAAAGTTGTAAAACAATGTAAAGGGCGAACTCACAATACAAGGACATTAAACAGAACCATGGGTGTATCCTTCAAAAGAGGAAAACTAAAAAAAAGCTAAAATTCTTAGAAAAATTTCCTCACTCTAGTTTTGATATATGTTAATAAAAAATATATCGCAGATATGTAAAAAAAATTAAAGGACGAAACCAGAATACAAAAATTAAAATCTTAGGAATATTTCTTCACTCCAGTTTTTATATATGTTATTAAAAAAGATATCAGAAAGTTTTAAAAAAATCAAGGATGGAGTCAGAACACAAGGATATCAATCTGATATCTTCAAAAGAGGAAGATTTAAAAAAAATCTTAAAAATCTTACGAAAATTTCCTCACTCCAGATTTTATAGATATTGCAGATTTGAGAGAAAAAATGGAAGGACGAAATCACAATACAAGGACATCAAACTGAACTATGGGGGTATCCTTCAAAAGAGGGAAATTTCAAAAAAAAAAAAAATTTTAAATCTTATGAACTCAAAGATTTGTGAAAAAAAAACTAAAGGTCGTATTCAGGATACAAACATTTCAAACTGAACCATGAATGCATCCTTTGGAAGAGGCGAATTTTAAAACATATTTTATATCTTAAGATAAGTTCCTTTCTCCAGTTTTTATATACTTTAGCTTTTAAACCAAATAGTGGCCCGTTGAAAGAAAAACTTAAAATCTTGGGAAAAACGTTTTAAAAAAGATATCAGAAAGTTATTAGAAAAAATTTTAGGACGAAAGATTAACACAATGTCATCACTTCATAAATCAAAAAAAAAGGAATGAAAAAAGGGAAAAAGGAAGGAACCGTGAAATAAAAAAGAAGGGGAAAAATGAAAGAAAAGAAAGACATTTTAAAAAATAACAATTCCCGGAAAAGCGATAAATTAAAACAAATAAAATTTCCGACATGAGAAAATCGTAAATAAGACCCATCTTAAGTCAGTTTCAACATGTGTTTTTTTAAAAAGCTCATATATGTCTATTTTATGACTAATTTAGTCATTTTGCATTCAAAGAAGAAGTTCTAAGAGAATTTACATAGGAGAACAAAATCATATCTTTAAAAATTAATAAGGTTATGACCACCAATTCTATATATTTCAGGCACTCTGATTTCAATACAGTACTTAATTATTCGATCTATGGTGCAGTTTTTCTACAAAATGATTTTATAAAAAAATATTTTACTATCGTTCAGTTTTTCCACAAAATTACGTTTTAAAATGCAATCAATCCTCTGTTGAAATGTAAACACAACCCCTGTATATTTGAGGTAAATACTTGATTGACACAACTGAAGATTAAACCTATTAGGAAGAGGTGTTTCAGCAAGAAAACAATTAAATTTATATGGTAAAGATAACGAGCGATTTATAAAAAAATAGCTTTCCTAAATGAACCCAGAGTACAACTTTTAGTATAATATGTAAATACCTTTGATAAGTATATGTGCAACAAAATTTATATTTGAAACAGTTTTTCTAACAAAAACACTTCTTTTGTGAAAAATATGTACCAAAACGGAGGTTTATATTAGGAAAACTTTAACAAATACAAACATTTTTAGCTGAAAATTTCGAAACATACTTTTGAAATATATTTACATATCATACTAAAAGCTGATCCTTGAAGTCATTCTGTGAAATTTTAAACAAATCTGAAAGTTTTCATAAAAAACGTTTTGATAAAATAACTTCTTTCATACTAATATAATTGCTTTATATTTATTTTCAATCAATGACCGAACTACAACAGTCCTGATCGAAAAAATTTAGTTTAAATGTTATGTTTTGAGAACTAAAAAAACTAACTTCGATAGCAAAAATAAGACCAGGAATGCCGTAACCCGAGCAATGGTCTTGTGCTTAGATATCGATAGAAAAAATCAAGTTTATTGTATTTGCAAATTTTTGTATATAAATAACAGCAAGAAAATGTGAAAAACTTTAAAATCAGCATGCCCGATATAAATAGAATTGATGGTTACAACCTTATTAATTTTTTCACGTCATGCAGTGTTATTAGTGTCTGACAAAACAGTTCGGTAAGAAAATATATAAAAAAAAATTATTTTGTAAAATGTTTTTTTTTGCAAAATTTGATTTTGAAATTTAAATTTAAATAAAAGTCCAAGTTGAGCAACGAATTCCCCTTTAGGTAGCCATACTCTCGGCAAAATAGGAAAAAGTTTGGAATTCAATTTTTATTTGATTGCTTTAGTGTTGCTCTTTAAACTTGACATTCAAAATCACACTGAGAAAATTTTGTTGGGCGAAAAATAATGAAATTCTTCAGTAAATCTATTCAATTTTCATTCACAAAAAAAACGAAAATTTATAAAAAGCTACATATTTTTTACGAGACAAACTTTTTAATGATGCCTTTTCATTGAATGAACGAAAATTTTCATAAATATAATGATATTTCTTGGTATAATTTTTTGAAAACTACACACAGAGAAATAAAGTGTCAACCGAGTTGAAAAATGTATATTAATGGTAACAACTTATAAATTCAGTTAGTACATGGATATGTACATTAGATTTCGGAATATTTTGGGTGTTGCAACTAAATTCAGTTGAGTTACCCGAACTTTGTTGTGAAAACGAAAGCTAAGTTGTGCCAACAGTCTGAAATTATTAAGAACCGCATTTGAGTAGTAACCGAATTTCTCTGTTTGTAGCCTTGACTTAATCAAAAGCTTCAATAGCCTAATTCCAGTGCAAGTTCATTGATTTATGCAAAAATGTTTGAATGTCTTGCAGATAGTTCTCGAAACTTGTCTATAACGTATTACAATGCCAAAAAAAGTAAAATATATTTTTTTGCCGAAACTGTTAGGTCATATAATACACTGAGAGAATTCTCGGCATGATATAAATGAGTTTGTGCATAGAAGCAGCTAGAACTCGTCGTAATCGAAGTTTCATAAAATTTTATAAACAATAATTTTTTTTTATTAATAGTTTTAGTCACTTAATAAAAAGTTTCATTAAAAAACTAGTTTCGATAAAAGTATTAAGCTTTTCATTAATTCTAGGAAATTTTTAGTTCAGTTTATGAAGAAAAGTTACTTTAATTTACAACATTTTTTATTATTTATCGTTCACTAAAATACTCTTTGCCTATCTTCATCACCATACTTTTTTAGGTTTATGTGTTATCATAAACTGCCGAAATTATTCTGAAAAACATTTCAATGTTAAGTAGATATCCAGGTTTTTTTTTTTTTTTTTTGTTGGCGAAAATATAGATTTTTTGACAATTATCCATTAAACAATAAATTTGGACAAATAATGCTTTTATTTGGTATTGTGCTTATTTAATAGTAGATTTTTGACAAATAGAAGAAGCATGTCTATTATCCAGAACACCAAATAAAGACCATATATTCTTGAAAAATATACATACGTATTAGCGAAATGATTCCAAAAATTGCAATATGTTTCTTCGCAATTAACACAAACATAAGTTCAAAGCATCCTCATTTAAGTTAACATATATAGTAGATGTTAGTGCACTTGTCATCCGAGATTAAAGTAATTTTTGTGTAATTTCCATCAATGAATTAAACAACAATAACAACACAAAAAAAACAAGAATTCTGTGCATGTTTTATTTTATCAAAGGGAAGTACTTACCATTAAGTACATGTACACGTATACTGGCAACATCTGCATTTGAAGGCGCACATGAATATTTGCCCGAATCGGCTAAATCGGCATTTTGTATAAGTAAAAATGATGTTGTAACATCACCCTTTTCAGTTATAACCGAAACACCACCTCTCGATGAATCATAATTAATGACCTGCAAATTAAAATGGAAATAAATTTCAACGACACATTCATCATTCATGTCAGTCATGTACCAATAAGAACATTGTCAATGTAATTTTCAGTAAAAACATGTTAAAAGAATGGAGTTTAAAAAACGAATTAAATGATAAATTAAAACAACAAAAAGGAAATAAACTGAATTTCGTGTGTTTTAGCCATAAACCTAACAACTTTTATTTATTATTTCATTATGTTTTAGTAATAACAAAAATACCGTTAGGATGACAGAAGTTCAATTATGAAAAAAAAAGTATTGGCACCCACAATCCAAAAAAGTTTGGTTGTTGTAACTTTTAACTGTTGTTAAACATTTTTTTTTAGTTTTTGATTAATTTCCTTTTATTTTAAGTTCTTTAAATTTGTATAAGGCAAAAGTTTTAGAATTATGGGATAACTCACTAATTTAAAGTTTGGTAAAAAAAAATGGATTAATTAATATTCAATTTGTTCATTTAGACATTTTGTATTGTTAAAACTAAAGTTGTTGTAACTTATGTTATTTAATGTTCATTAGGGTTATAACTTCTTTTATGTACAAGCTCCCAAGACAGAATCTTTTGGACAATTTTATACTGATGATTAAAATGAAGTTTTTAAATCATTTATAAAAAACATAACGCACGGAGAGCTAATTTGAAAATGCTTTAAATTTTTGTTATTCTTTATTAAAAAAAAAAAAACTTTTTTATTTTAATTAGTGTACCATTGCGTTGACATTGCAAGAAGATATTTTTTATTTAAGAATAAAGAAAACTCAGTAAAAAAGAAATAAAAACATTTCGTAAAAACACGAAAAGATCTTAAAAAAATATCGCCATATTATTAAATTTTTGCGTCTAGATAGAGGAAAACAGTTTTTATTGAAGGAAATATAATTGAATTTAGAGATGGGCCTTCTAGTTCATAGTTCATTTCGTTCAATTGCATTTATTGAACTAGTTTGTTGTTTTCAATTATACATATTGTTATATTGGTCAATTGTTGGTTTAACAAATCTGCATAGTATTAGAAAAAATCCCAATTGAACGGTTGAAATTGAACTAGCTCATTTGAATTAAATTAAAATTGCACTTATTCATTTTTAACCGTTCATTTGGCATTTAATCTCATACAATGCATATTTGAGCAATCGACCAATATATATGAATAATTGAAAAAAAAAAAAAAATGATTTGTTAATGAACCAACGACCAATATATATGAATAATTGAAAAAAAATTGTCGAACAAAATTATCAGCTAAAAGAACGAACTACCTCAATAAATGCAAAATGAACTAGAATGCCCCACTCTAATAGAAATATTTAGTAGTACTACACGATACTACCAAAAACTAAGTAGTTTGATGCAAGCTATTAATAAAATTTCATAAAATTTATTTGTCGCTTACTAATGCAATAATATCGCGATTTGGTCAAACTAGCGAAAA
>CM037853.1:146752192-146841524 GCA_021234595.1 Delia radicum | reverse complement strand
AACTCCATTACGATTATGGCAAAAAATATTTGGGAAAAAGCTAAAATAGTAAAAATTACAAAAAAAATTAAAAAATTAACTTTGTAGAAAGAAGAATTACAAATTTTTAAAGACAACAGCTGTAAAGCGAAGAGTATCCGAAAAAGGCAATTTTTAAGCTAAATAGTCTTAACAAAGAGCTGTTTTTAACTAAAACTAAAATTTTAATTAAAAATATTTTATGAGTAAGAACGGTCGAAAAATGGCAAAAAAAGAAAAAATTAATATAAATATTAGTCTTCTCTGTTTATAAATTGTGAGCCTATTTAAACAAAACTTTGAAAAAATTTAAATAACAATTTTGTTTTAAAGTGTTTTTTTTTTGTTGGACTTTAAAAAACATATTTTTTCTTGATTCTTGATGAGCATTAAAGATTCTTGTAAATCAAGCGAAATCAAGGCCGGCTGGTAACCCTAAGTTACATTGTTAAATTTTCATTGTATACATACAAGTAATGTTATGTAAATGTTTCTTAAATTTTCATATCTTGTATGATTTCATATACTACAACATATTGTTGTAAATGATAACAAAGCTATTGAATAGCCGTCATATACAAATTTTATTAGAAGAATCAGAGGAACATTTAGCTGCCAATAGGCGGTTCATTGAAGAAATTTACATAAAAATTAAAATCGTTTTTAATTATAAAAAAAACTAAAACTTGTGTCCTTAATGAGAACAATTGGAATTAAAAAATAGACTATTAGTAGAACAAAATCCCAAAAAGGTTTTGAAAATCTAGCTCGAATTTAACTTGTATACCCTTTTGAAATTTGGGCTTTTTGTTCTTTTATTCCTTAACCGCTGAACATTACATTACCCCCCAGCAATTACGTGGTAATGAAAGATTATTCTGAATCAATTAAAATATTAATTGATTCAATAAATTTTTTAATTGAAATCCGTTTATAGTTTCAATCTGTGTAGAAATTAAGGTAGAAATTAGAGACGGCACAAAAAACAAAGCGCTGTCAAAAGTTTGTTTCGATGGCACACAATTAAAACCATTTTCAAAGCATTATCTGGTATGGAATAAAAGCATTTCAAAAGCATTATTTTGGATTGCTTTTTGAAACGTTCGCAAAAAGCACTTTGGGAACACTTTTCTCACAAACTTTACAACGGTTTATAAAAATTAAAGCACTTTAAAAACATAGCTTAAAAGCGTTTTTCTAACGTTTGGCAAAAAGTACTTTAGCAGTACTTTTTTTACAAAATAAAGATCGGAATATATGAAAAAACTATCTCAAAACATTAGTGTGCTTGAACAACTTCGTTTTTTTTTTTTTTTTTTGCAAAATTGTCTTCAGTAATAAAAAAAAGGATATAAAAACATTAGACATATTTAGTACTTTGAGTACAAACCATTTAAATCAGAATTTATGGTCAGGACCTTATTAAATTTTTTGATGTCATGTTAGTTGAAAACTGCAAAAATCAAATTATATCCAAAAAAATTTTACTATTAAAACATTCATTTTATTCATATTTGGGGCCGCCTACACCACACAGTGCGCCGCTTTCCATACTGGGTCCCAGCGTAGAAA
Organism: Delia radicum; assembly: GCA_021234595.1. Taxonomy (NCBI): domain Eukaryota; kingdom Metazoa; phylum Arthropoda; class Insecta; order Diptera; family Anthomyiidae; genus Delia; species Delia radicum. The sequence goes on along the minus strand of CM037853.1, from coordinate 146,839,934 downwards.
ATCATTACCGTATAAGTTAATGGTATGTACTACAAATGCCATTACAAATCTCGTTACTTTTATTTGGGAATGTCACGACATACCATGTAATGACATACCATTACTAAACACCTTACGAAAAATCCAAAAATATGTGGTTACCTATATGCTTACCAGTATGGCCAAAAATATTAAGACTTAAAATAAATTAAAAAAAAAAACTAAATTTAAACAGAAAAATTATTAAACTAAAATATCTAATTAAAGATTTGATTGAATTAAATTTGTTTCTTAAATAATATTTTAATTGAATCAATTAATATTTTAATTAACTTTTTCAATATAATATACATATTTATTTAGATTTAATTTTCAAATTATTTTTTCAATCCTCTTTAATGCTTAAATAGAAAATGTTCAGTATGAAATTCAAATATATTTGTACTTTACAAATAGTGGTACACAACCCACATTCCGCCAATGCTCAAATGGCCAATATAGTCGGATATACTACTGTCATTGATAAGCACAAACGCCCTCCTTTTAATACGGTCCTAAAGCTCTCATATAGACTTTGAAGTTCCTGCCCATATATTGGAGTTTGTATTCCATCTTCGGTTGGATAAAGGTTGTATAAATAGTAAGGAGATTAAATAGGGTGAACTAGTTCCTACAACCCGAGTTAAACATCCAAGGTACTTGAATGTTTCCTTCGACGCCTGAAAAACGTGTTTATTCCAACGGACATCACACACTGAATTTTCATGCCTATAACATCAGGAGTATCTGGACTCCTCCACATTTATACCACCCATATGCACAGATGACAACGTTGGCTCCACATTCCTATGAGACTACATATAATATGGGGTTTTGCGAGCATTAAAATCGACCATATTCACAAAAGCAGATGAGGGTGTCATTCATAATATGCCTTGTCCCACAAACCTCAACAAGGCTTGGCCTACGATTAAAGGAAAATGAATGACAAATGTTGTTTTCATCTGCGAAAGATTAGATAGGGGTGAAAGTCTGACCAAGAAAATCATTAATAAAGATAAGAAAAAAAAGGGAGAAAGAACAGAACCTTGAGGCACCCCTGAATATAGCTGAAACTCATCTGATGAGATCCCATCTATAACAACTCGTATAGTGCGATCTCTGAGAAAGCTCAAAAAAAAACGAGAGAAGTCATTACAGACGCCAAATGCAATAAGCTTGATACCAGTACGGACGCCGTGTCAACACACGAACGAACGCTTTGGAAACTGTGAATGGAGCGACTCCAACGTTCCGAAAGGCACGCTACCAGTGTTTCTCGTAGAACGGCTTCTACGAAAGCCATGAATTTGACTCTAGATAATTAACAAGATGGTGATTACCATGCTCGCCATCACCTTCGAGAGCGCAGAGCACATTGCGATTCGGCGGTAATTTCAGTGTTATTAGCCGAAATTTTTATGAACATTCGCAACCTTGCAGCATGAGGGAAAGACACCCATAAGGTACGACGATCTAAAAAGGTTAGCCAATGGACGGGCAAGTGTTGAAGAGCACTGTTTCAGCACCAGTGCTGGTATTCCATCCGCTATGCTAACTTCTTAACGCTGAGCTCCGCAATAAACCCTTTTAACTGCACGTGCTCGGAAGAATATCTTAGGTATAGTACACGATACTCTTTCGAGTTCGGGCATTGGTTGATTGCTTTCCAGAGAGTCGAATTCTCTGTGAACATCTGAGACAAAAGGTTAACTTTATCAACGCGGTCTGTGAATATCTGGTCATTCATTATAAGAGTTGGAATAGATGAACTAACATTTTCATTTACTCTTTTAAACAAAATGACTAAAAGCTTTTACTACCCCGAGGAGCAGAAAGAACTTAAAACTTGAAGATGCTGTTCGTAAAGAAGCTTTTCATGTGTAAGTACTTGGAACACTCAGATCTCGCCTGTTTGCGTAGCAGATCGGAATTTGCGATTTTGTCATTACGGACCAATTTCTGAACGCTTCATCTCTGGATCTGACTGCATTTTGCAAGTCTGGCTAAACCAACATTTGTTCATTGGTTTAGACGAAATGCGCTTCGTGGGAATAAGTGATTTCATTCCAAGCACTATTTCTTGTTCGAACCATTTTCGCAGCGGCACTTATCATCCAGGAAACAAAGTTTCCAATTAAAGTGCCGGAAAAAATTGTTGAGCTCAGCCCAACATGCCTTTTCATAAACAAAAATAGAACGCTTCGTGGCAGCTGTCCTGATCCTGAATTTAACTCAAAGACAGCTAAATTCGGAATGATTTGTGGTTAACTGTTACTGGCACTGTTACACAACATCATTACGCGTGCAAATCGCAAGGCCCCTATGAAAAACCAATAGGGATACAGGGTATACCCAGGCATGTGAAAATCCTGTGGATCAGCATCCCCACGCACCTGCATTTCACATAAGGCGAAAACATCCGGGCGATGGAAGCGAATGTGAGCATATACTAAACAGAAGTTCTCTCTCAAACTGCGTATATTGCAGAAGTTCATCATTATGACCCATTAACAAACGGATACAAAGGCCCCAGCACCACGTGAAAAATATATTGAAAAGAATGGAAAAGCATAAAAGCCCTTTGGTTTGGCCATTGCAAAATATGATATGTGTGGTGATGGTGATATTCGAATATTTTGGTATTTTCATATATTGAACAGGGGATCCCGGGATCTTAATGAACGGAGGGCTCTATTTTAATATCATGGTATTATTTTAAAATTTTTTATTGTACTAATATATGGCGGTGTTGTTGTTTATTTTATTTTTTGTTTTTTCTATTGTTTTTTGTAATATTGCTTTTCTTTCTATTTGTTATTGCACTGTGTGTATAATATATGTTGTTATTAAGTGTAATTTTTTGTTTTCTGTTTTATGCTTTCTGTTTATTTGTTGTCAACGAGTTTTGTATTTTATTATATTTATTTATATATTTGAAATGATTGAGTTTTTTATTAATTTTTTTAATTTTCAATATGTTATTGCACATTATTAATTTGACACAAAAAACGGACGACAGAAATAAAAAAAATTATATTTTTAAATTAAAATAAAATTGGAGACGACACACGCAAGAGACGATTATTTTACGTGTTAAGGCAGAATTAGTTTGTACGTTCTGTTCTGTTGTGAATCAGCTGTTTTATTTCCGTTCAATTGAAAGTCTTTATGTGTGGTTAGTTTTCACTTTTTCGTTCTGTTCTGTTGCGGACAAATCTGTTGAAAATATAATTCAACGTTAAGTGACAGCCTAAAGTGCGTATGTATTAGTTTGTTGTGAAACCTTTTCTCAATATTTGAATGTTTTTGGTTGGATTTTCTATTACTTTTTAAAATAGCTGATTCCTTTCACAGAAAAAGTAATTACAAAATATTACCTACAGAACGGCAACAGAAAGTAACAACTAATGAGGCCTTAACGGCACGACAGACAGAACACTAGTGTCTTACTTTAATACAAATAATAAGGACTTACTAATAACTAGTTAATTTTCCCATTATTTAAATATAAAAAATAATACGTTATCCATAAAGACTTATTTTTATAATTATTTTAAATAAAATGTAATGATCTAACATTTTTTTGAAAATCTATTCTTAGATTCATTATTTTTTATATTATATTATTGGACAAAATGTGATTACTTTCCAGGTTAACACAAAATGAAAAATAAATATTTATATATGTACTTATTAGAGTTGAAAAAATAATGAGTCAAAAAGTAGATTTTAAAAAAATGTTGAGATCATTTTTTTATATTTAAAATAATAATAAAAATAAGTACTGATGGGTAACGTATTATTTCATGTATTAAAATAATGGAAAAATGTACCCGCTATTAATAAGTCCTTATAATTTGTCTTAAAGTAACGCAGAGAATAAGCTTGTTTCATTACTGCTAGTGAGACATGTCATTGCCGTTTCCACACTGGAGTAGACTATTAACACAACAAAATATTACTTGGGTTAGAACAAAACTTACCCAGCCAGAATCTAACAGTAGAAAAAAACCAAGCACTGGCATACCACTGTCTAACCGAGGAGTTGACAATTAATTTCATGCAGAACACTTGTTTACGATGTTTTACTAGCATTCCCGAAAAGAGTTTGCCAGCATTTGGTTTACAATAATTTCAGGGGTCTAAAAAAACATCACAGTCAGAAAGTTACGCTGGTACAAAAATCAAGCACTGGCATACCACTGGCTAATCGAGGAATTGTAAATAAATTACTCGCAGGACACTTGTTCGAGACGTTTTACAAGTGTTGAGTGGTTTACAAAAAACATTGGCTTTGACTACTATACCAAAGTTGGCGAAAAGCGTTTCCCATTGCTATCCGGTAAGAAATTGCCAACGGCTCAAAAGCCTAACCACTCGTAGAGCATTTTTTTTTGTAAAAATGATGATAATTTCATTAAAAAAGTTTGTATTCAGAAGTTTTTGAGTTCGAATATTTTGAATACCTATATAAAATTAATTTGTGGCTTCTGGCAAAGCTCTTTTAAAGACCAAATTTTGTTTTCCCAACGTTGACAAGTTGTTGCCAGCAAACCTTAGGCCAGTACTTGCCTATTTGAACAATAAAGGTTTACCCAGAGCTGTCGTTTAGTTTTTTTTAAGCTATTATAATTATCATATGTCTTGTTAGCTCAGTGGGTACAGCTGTCGACTGTTAATAACGGCAGGACTAAAAAAATTATAAATCAACTTTTTGTAATTTTATTTTGGGATAGTTTTTTAGACCAGCGTTTTCATGCTTCGCCAACGTTTTTCCAATGTTGGAAATATTAAAAAGTATAAAAAAATTACAAAAAAATGTATGCCTTGAACAGGGATCGAACTCGGAACCACCTACAAACACTATAAACAAATCATCATCATTTTTATAAAATAAATGCTCTACCACCTTGGGTTAGACTTCGCGCCATTGGTAGTTTCTAACTGGATAGCACTGGGAAAACACTGTTTTGCCTCCGCAAGTATAGTGGTTCTCAGCCAATTCTTTGGGAATGTTTTTTTTTAAAACCACTGAAATTATTATAAAAATAATACTGGTAAAACGCTATTTGTAAACTTTGGTAGAGCGTCGGTTAGCCAGTGGTATGCAGTGCGTTGAAATTTGTTTCCTCAGGTTTTGTCTGCCTTTTTTTAACAGACTTACCTTTTGTCTAATTCTGTTATCATTTTGAGATTGAGAAAGCACTTGTTGCCAGCACATGTACCATCTTGTTCAAGTGCTTTGCCAGCTGTGGTCCGCTTATCGTTTTCTGACTGGGAACGTAATATCAAAATAACTACATTTTACTTTAAAATCTAATCAAACCAAACTTTCAAATATGTATAAATAATAAATTCGTAAATACAGGAGAATATGACTAAAATTTTGTCTACTGTACTTTATAGAATGATTTCAATTGCATTTTGTGGTTTGGCAATAAGTGTGAAAAGAATGTGTGTCGTGTACTTTAGACCATTGAGCCAAATAAACATGCATCCATTTGAATAACCAACAAACTGCTAAAAATATCTGTTAAAATAGTCTTAAATTTTTAAATTAGAAATAACTGAAATTAACTTCAATAAACGACACTTTAATAAACATTTCCTTTTTTATACTATCTAATACATACGCAGTCCTAACAATGGTAATGTAAAAACACATTATTCTGAAATTGTCTTTCATTTATGCTTACTGTTGTTTCCATATACATACATATACCACTTGACATACATTCATGTTTTCAGAGAGTTAGTTGAATGGTGTTGTTGTTATGTGTGAGTTTGGTACTTGTAATGCCCAGCAAACATGACTAGTGGTTTTCAAATTAGGTTTTCTTTTTTCTTCGTACTGTTTGTTTATAATGCTATAGGTATGTATTATATATATGAGGTTTTTCAAGATAATTGTCCATCTAAAAAAACGGATATCGTATCAATGACACACTACGGGTATTTATTCTTCTAAATGGAACGAGTAAAAAACAAATTTGGTATTACCAAAAAAAAAAAAAAAAAATAAAACAAAACAAAACAAAAAACAAATTGTGACAAAAACATTTAGAGGTGAAAAGAATATTTGTGGTGAAAAACTTTTTGGGATGTAAAAAGAAATTATGTGGTAAAAAAGCCTTTTAGGTGAAAACATTTTTTTTGTGGGGAACAAAGAAAAATAGTGGAGAAAAAGATGCCAAAAGCTATTTTGAAAATTCCTTACGTTTGTTATAAAAATACATCTTTTTCCCTACATCTAAAAATTTGTTTCCTACATATTTCCCTACGCCAATAATTGACTATGAAATACAAAAATAAAAAGAATTTTTGCAAACTCGCGATAAACATTTAGGTGTGAAAGACATATTAATTATTCAATTGAAACCAATATTACAAAAATTTGCTAACAATAAGCAATTACATAACAATAACAATTATTTAATTTTAGAAAATAAGCAAAATATTCTTTAAACTTAAATCTCTTTTTTAAAAATTATTGTAAAATTTTACAGAATTATGCATTTAGTGAATAATAGGTTTTACTAGGCAATTACGCGGTATTCAATTGAACAGAAAATATGTATGAATTCCGAATACACTGGGAGAATTATACCCCATTAACTAATGAAACCAAATCATACAATTTTTTTCGTAGATTCAATGAAGAATTTCATTCTATCCAAAAAATATTATTAATATTAAGGAATTTTTATAAACTTTTTATAATAAAATTTTACAGTTTTATAAAAAAAAAAATTCATTCGATTTCATAATTTATCTTTATAAAGTTAATGAAAATTTTGCTAAGAGCCATGAAATTATTTCAAAGACTTAATTTTTTATTTTTTCATAAAATTTTATAATTTCATTAAATTCAATACATTTGGAACTTCAGTTTTAAGATTTAATTCTCAAGTGTTCAACATATTTTATAAAGTGCTTTATTATTTCACTGTAGCCTTTATAAATTTTTAACTTCTATGAAATAGTTTAAAAAATCATATGAAGCGGTTCATTAGCTAAGTTCCAACGCATTTTTCAAGACATTCATTAAGAGTTTTATTAATTCAAAGAACTTCTAAATATTAAAAAATTTTATTAAACTGTTTCATAAATTCTATAAATGCTTCATTTTCGAAATGATAATTTTCATAAATTCTGAAAACATTTCATAAACATTGACTTTAATGAAACGTGTTGCATAAATTCTATGAAAAGTTTCAAGGAACGAGTTCCAGTGACAATTTTTATTAAAGCTATGAAAAAATTCATTACTGAAGTGAAGATAATTCCCTCAGTGTAGTGACCGAATAATCGTGAATCGGCCTTGGTGAGAAGTGTCTTAAATTATCAAAAAAAAAAAAAAAAATGTATTAAAGTATTATTGAATGTATTAAAGCTGTTTAAAAAATTGTTTGTTTTTACACTGAATAATTATCGTGAAATTTTGGGAGAAAATCCCTGAAAAAAAGAATTTTCCGGACAAATGACATCATTGATTCACCTTTAACCATATGGTGAAAAAATTTGACAAATTTTTTTATACACCAGACGCTACTAAGAAATTGTAGTAAGAATCAACTTTTTGTAGGTAATTTGTATAAAAATTTGGAGGTATCTTCAAATTTTCAGTAATAACTTTTGAACCGCTTTGCCGATTTTTCTCATTTTCAATACCAAACTTTTCGCAAACATCCGCATCCATCTAGGTAAAAATGAGCATTTTTGCGCCGTGATCAGTATTTGAACAGACAGACGCATAGACACAAGGACATGGCTAAATCGCCTTAATAATAAATTATATTGGATCAAATTATTAAGGATCATCTAATTTATATACTTTTGTTTTTTTTTTTTAATTTAACCAATACTCAGTGGATGCCCCCTACTCATGCAGTGCATTTTATTGATCAGGAAAATAGGGTATGGGAAGGAGGAAAGAGGGAGTAGTGTTTGTGGATAATTGATTTAAATTTTTCTAAATTGTAAGTAACATGGAAGACTTCTGCGGGAAGTTTGTTCCACATACGAATCGTTCGACTAAAAAACGAATTTTCTCTGTAATACGTTGTGCGAAACACAGGACAATCTACTCTACTAGATAAGCGAGTATCACGAATTAAAACTCGGGCTCGTGGAATAAGTTCACTTAAATCAGATGAGCATCTTCCATGGTAATATCGATAGAAAAAGTGTCACACAACCCACATTCCGAAGATGCTCCAATGAATCAATAGAGTTGGATACACTACTGTTATTGATAAGCTTCACCTCCCACCCCTGAACACGGTCCAGAAGCTTCAGAATAGACAGTGGAGCCCCTGCCCAGATATGAGAGTTGTATTCCATTTTCGGCCGGATATAGCTGGTATAAATAGTAAGGAGATCGGATGGAGTGAAGTAAGTCTTGCACCGTTTCAGAAAACCAAGACACCCTAATGCCTCTTTTGACACTTGAAATACGTGCAACATTGGGTCTTGCGTGCAACATTGGGTCTTATTCGCGCGACCCCACTCGGAGATTGTAGAAAGGTCTTAATTGAGTGTGTCATTTATGTTCTGCTGCGCATGCCCTCTATCTCCAAAGAGCTTGGTCTGTGACGAATGAAATGAATGACAAATGTTGCTGTCATCCGCAAAAGCGTAGATAGGATTGAAGGTCTAACCAAGAAGGCCATTAATAAAAATAAGAAAAAGGGTAGGAGAAAGAATAGAACCTTTCGGTACCCCTGAATTAAGCTGAAACTCGTTTGATGAGACCCCATCTAAAACAACACGCCACACACGATCGAACGCCTTGGAAATATCTAGAGCAACCACTTTACTCTCACCAAAGTGGTGGAGTGACCGGCTCCAACGTTCCAATAGAAACGCCAACAGGTCTCCCGTCAATCGACCGATACGGAAGCCATACTGTCGACCACTTAAAAGTGAATTGGTTTCTAAATATTTCACAAGATGCTGGTTAACCATAGTCTCCATCACTATGGAGAGCGCAGAGCAAATTTCGATTGGGCGGTAATTTTCAGGGTTGTTAGCCGCGCCCTTTTTAGGGATTGGCTTGACATTGGCCACCTTCCAGCATGAGGGGAAGATTCCCGCACGGTACGAAGAGCTGAAAAGTTTTGCCAATGGACTTACCAACGTTAAAGAGCACTGTTTCAGCACCAGTGCTCCTTTTAGCTCAATACACTTAGTCCAACTTTTCTCCAATTTTTGTATCCCTTCCAAAAAACAGGATTTTTCGAGGCCATAAAATAGGCATTTCTTTTGATGTTTATATCGCGAAAGAAAGCTTTAATCTGTTTTATCAAAATCCGCGAAACACGTCAAAATTGAAAACGTTTGTGTCCTTTAAGTTGTATATTCGTCGCTATTGTCTTATTACTTTAAAATTTTAGCTAAAACCTTTTTGAAAACCGCGAAAAAATAAAATTGTGTTACTTTATATTATTGGGGACTAATACGAGTACACGGATAGGGCAGCTTAAATTTAATAAATGTAAAAAAAGTCAAAAGTTATAACCCTAGTGCATAATAAAACTTTCGACTTTTAATGACCTGTTTAAAAAAAAAATTAATTAATTAATATATAATAGAACGAAATTTAATATGAGTCTTAATACAGTTTTATCCGAAAAATGTGCCCATAAAATTATATAAGTTTGCATAAGTTTAGTTTAGTTTTAATTAATAATATAAGATTAAACTACATACGAATAATGGCGCTATACAATTTAATCCGTTTTTATATAGCGGAATAAATTTATATCTCAACTGATACTAATATATACAAATTAAGCTATAGTTGTATCCGATTTATGATTTTAAAACTTCATAAAAATCCGAAATATTTGCAGAAATAATTACAGTCGAATACGAGGGCGAATCAATAAGTTCGTGACTTTTCGAACTTCCCTCGTAGTTATATGAAATGCAACACTGCTCCCATCAAGTACCACCTGTTGATAGACTACTGTCAAATTTTAAGCAAGTTCCGAAAAAATCCACGATATGGTGTTGGCCGATCGATGAGTAAAAGTGCGTGAGATTGTTGATGCCATAGGCATTATATATGACAGTATGGTTTCGATTTTAAATGATCAGTTGGGTTTAAGAAAGCTGTCTGCAAGATGGGTGCCGCGTTTGCCCTCAATTGACCTTAAACGTAATCGTGTCCAATAACGTGATGGCAACAGTTTTTTTGGGATGCACGCGGGATAATCCACATCGATTACCTTCAAAAGGGAAAAACAATAATCGGCGAATATTATGCCAACTTTTTGGACCGATTTCACGAGGAGTTAAAAAAAAAAACGACACCAAGAAATGCCTATTGTATGGGCCTCGATCACCTTTTTTGGATGCTAACCAAAAATTGGAGAAACGTTGGACTAAGTGTATTGAGCTAAAAGTAGATTATGTTGAAAAATATTTTTTTTTTTTTGCGAAAATAAACTGGGTTTCATTCAAAAAGTCACTAATCCGCCATCGTATAAGTTTTGCTGAAGCTTTAGTAATCCTTTTATACTTTAGCCACATTCAAAAAGTGTACAACTCTATAATTTTTTAACTAAATCCTTTCCATTTGGACATTTTATTTTATTCAAAAAATTCTCTTGAAATTACCAAAAAAATAAGTTGTTTGAGAAAAAACTTTGAAAATGAAGATTTTATTTACTTTAGCAACAAAATTTAAGATATAATTTTATCAAGTTGAATTTTTCTGCATCCAATCGTTTTGGACGGGTGAAACTAAAAGATATCCAGGAAGCTGTTCATTTAAAATGTGCTAAAATAACGGCCAGCTTTCCGAGTATCAATGAATGCAGGTATAGCATTCAACTCAGAATATTTAGACGAATATTAAGAATATTTCTCCATGTGTAACATATTTAGTTTTATTTCTTTCTGTTACTTTTTTCTATGTCATTTATCTCGTTCATAAGCACGAATTACCGTTGCAACTATTGTTTTTTAAATTTTAGTATATATTTTATGAAGTCCAAAATTACCCCACCACGTCGCAATTTACCCCACCTTTTCTGCATTGAAAAAATCGCCAAAAAATCCAACTAACGAATAACTTAGTTATGTTATTTTGGGTTAAGAAGCTACACCACTAACCACTCTTTGAAACGGATCTATCAAAAGACTAAACAAAAATAGTGGTGGGTGGTTTTTAGGAGTGAACAAAAAACTAGCCTCAAATTACTCCAACTTAACCTAGTAATGTTAATAATATATTTTTAGATAATGAACATTGGGAACATTGATTTAAGTTGGATGTTCTTTTCTAAATATTTCTGGACATTTTTAATGGATATGCAAATTTTAATACAAAACATTTGTTCATTGGAATGTCTAGTTTATGTGCAATAATATAATCTTCAAATTTGTAACTTATAAGGATAAAACTAAAAACGACAATTGTTAACTTCCTTGCAATAGCAGTGCGATATCCGGATACACACGCCGACATGACTATATTCAAACACTAAAGATAATTTTCTGTAGATTTATATTCTTAAAAAAAAATTTCATGATTTTGCGAAAAAGTTTCGAAAAATTAAGCAAAGTATACGAAATAATGGGGGAAATGATGTAAATATAAAAAACGCGATATTTCAAAAATTGCAAATGAGAAAAACATGTTTTTGTCAGATTTGGCATTAGCGTACTTATATGTTTCGAAGCGAGTTTTCTTTGACTGTCGAGTAGTGTAATTATCAGACTCCTATTACTTTAATAGAACTATTGAAGAAAAACTAAGCCAAAAGCGGGTATCAAATGAAAGGTAATTAAAACGACATTTTTATAAAAGTTTTTTTTTGTACTTTCAAGGTTATCAAAATGACAATTTAACTAATCACTTTTTACACCCAATAGTTTTCATTAGAGGGATGAAGCTTAAGAAGTGTGAATAAAGCGATTTCGTAAATAAAAAACACAAAAGAAAACAACTATCTCCATAATCCATCATCTTATTTTTTGCATATAATTTATTTAGACAACTCCTTACTTCCATATGAAAAAACTAAAAACAGTCTTAAAAATCATTTGGGACATAACCATTCATAATACGCTTTAAGAGTTGCAAAAATTAAAATTAAATGAATGTAAGTGGTGAAGCGCCCTAATGTGAAGGCATACATAGAATTGCTATTGTACTGATAGTTACTTTTAGATGTTAGAGATAAAACTGGGAATGTACATAAATAATAACTTAGTTTCATTTCAGTCTAAGTAAGTGTAATTATAAAAATGTCCATTTTATGATATTATTATGGAAATTTCGTTTTTAATTTGCATAATATGTGCACTTAAAATGAAAATGTTCTCAAATATAAATTTGTTTGATTTCTACGAAGACAAGAATGGAGCAAAATTTATGATTAATAGGCTTTTTGTTAAAGCTCTGCTTATTATGGAGGCTCTAAAAATAACATAAAAAAAATTTCAATAATTTGAGAATATCAAAGTGACAGTTTACTTTAAAAAAATATTAGAATATATGCGTAATAAATACATAAAAACTAATTCAATTTCAATTCAAAAAATGCGTGATTGGAGCATGTTTTGAAAAAACACCAAAAAAGAAAATGCATACTCTTTAATATGGCGTGGTTCCAAGAGAAAGAAAATTTACCTTTTAGGATATGTCTTTTACGATATATACCTAGTGAAGAGAAGCATAACCATATAAGCGGTTTAATAAGTAAGTAAATATTTGGTAATAGAAAATATTTTGAATTGTCATTACAAATCTCAATACTTTACTTACTTAAGGGCATGTCGCGCAAAACTAATCACATATCATTATTAACCACCTCGCGAAAAATATAAAATATCCGGTTACCAGTATGGACAGGAATAATGAGTCTAAAAATAAATTTAAAAAAGAAATATATTTTTTAATTTAAATTTTTAATTTTTTTTAAATGTGCCCACACGGCATTCGAGCCTGAGACTCCAGCTTGTCAGTCAACCGCTCTTCCATCTGTCCTATCTAGACATCCCAGTGCAGGAAAGTATTACCAACAAAGTAGTACTTACAATTGTCATTACAAATCTACCTACATTTATATGGGGAGCAAAACAATAACAAATTATTATGTGCGTATCAGTAAGTACAACAATAATGAGTTCAAAAATAGGTTTTCTAAATAACTAAATTTAATAAAAAAAACATTTTTTCAAAAAAAAACTTTTTTTTATAAAATGTTTCCACACGGTATTCGTGCCTGTTACTGCAGATTGCCAGTCAACCGCTCTAACCTATTTCGACATGTCAGTGTAGAAAAGCATAACCATATAAGTGGTTGTAAATGTATCTATTTGGTAATGGCACACAGAAAAAATTGTTGGCAACAACAATGGAATTTGTAAAATTCAAATTTATTTCTAACAAATTTTTTATTTAAAATGCTTTTAAATTGTATTTTTCATAAAAAATTCTTTAAAAACAAAAATTCGAAATTACATAAAAACCAACAAAATATGTCTGTATTTACAAACTTCCAGCTTACCAAAAAATCAAAAATAAATAATTACATATAAACATACTAGAGTTTTAAAAATAATGAGTCTAAAAATGGATTTTAAAAAAATGTTCAGACAATTACTTTATATTTAAAATAATGATAAAAACAAGTACTTATGGGTAACGCATTATTTTTTTGTATTAAAATAATGGGAAAATTATCTGGTTATTAGTAAGTCACAATTACTTGTAAGTTACGCATAGTGTACACTTGGTACTGCAACTTTTTCACAAAGTGACCAAAAATTTTTTTAAGAATGATTAAATCCTTAGTACTTTTTTGAAATGGTATTAATAAATTTTTCCACAGAAGCAATAAAGTTGCGCTGGAACTTCGAAACTTTTCATTAAAACAATGCTAGTTTTCTTAGAACTTGATGAAAAATATTATTTTATTTTTAAAGAATCATTCATTCAATGAAGGAGTGTCATTGAAGAAATAGTTTGATAAAAATATGAAGGTTTTCATTAGTTAAAAAAAAAATGTTTCTTCTCTTTGCGTGTTTCATTAGATGACTGAAAATATGCATTATAACTCGTATTTGTCTAAGAAAATTCTTTCTGAGCTTGCTGTTTTTTTTTTGAATTTTTATTTTTACTGCGAAAAAAGACCAGAAAACATTAACAAAAAATTAATTTCATGAATGTGCGCCACGGTAGGCTAGTTGGTAGCATGCTGGCTTATCAGTGCGGGGGTCGTGGGTTCGATTCCCACCAGAGGCACTGGTCTGCTTTCGCTGCAACGCGCCGAAGGTCAAAGTAGCTAGTGCTCGGTTAGGGTAATCTATATACATATATAAAATTGAATGTGTGTTTGTTTATTTGTTTGTTTGTACCTTATAGGAGACCAAACCTCTGGACTGATCTTCCTGAAATTTTCACAGCATTTAACTGGGACTCTGGCATGATTAATAGGGTACTTTTTTAGACCACGCCCACTTTTTTTAAATTATGTAATTGCTCTCTTATAGTTTTTAACAGATTTACTTCAAATTGTATACACATTATACTCCAGGCGAGGTAGAAATAATCATTTCTTACGCCACGACCCCTTCACGCCCCTTTTCACGCCAAATTTTGTTTGAAAGTTTTAAACTTTTTGTTCTCTGTACAAATTTGTTCCTTCCAACGGATTTTTTTTTATTTGGTAGTATATTGCTCTTAATACTGTTAACGTCGCCATATAACTATGAACCACGCCCACTTCACCGCCCTTTTTTTTAATTCAGATACTTACTTATACAACTAACAATGTTTGCTATACAAAATACTTTTTTTGTAATATGTATTTACCTAAAGTTTTATACACTTTTTATCTACAGGTAAGGTAGAAATACATTTTTTTATTACCAAATCCCCCTTTTTTGCCCCATTTTACCTTAAATTATAATTAATCTGCTTTCAATATACATATATGAAATGGAATGTGTGTTTGTTTTTTGTTTGTTTGTACCTTATAGGAAACCAGACCTCTGGACCGATTTTTCTGAAATTTTTACAGCATTTAACTGGGAGTCTACCATGATTAATAATCTACATTTTTTGACCACGCCCACTTTTACGCCCACTATATACTACACATTATATACTCCAGCAAGGTAGATATAAACGTTTCATACGCCACGCCTCCTTTCACGCCCCATTTTGTTTAAAAGTTTTAATCTTTTTGTCCTCTGTATATTTATAGAAAAGTTATTAGCCTTAAGTCAAATGTTAGGCAGGACAACGTCTGCCGGGTCAGCTAATTAATACAAATAAACTTTTAAGGCAAAACAGCGTTTGCCGAGTCAGCTAGTAGTATATAATTTGTAATTATATTATTATTAATTAATAAAATAAAAAAAAAAAAATAATAATTGCATGAATACTGATATAAGCAGTTTTGGTTTCTTAAGCACATTTAACATGTGTACAAACTAATCTTGAGTTAAGTTTTCATTCAAAAACAGATACATTTTTATCAGCACTTTTTAACCGTTAAACGCAAGATTGGGCAGCCAAACAAAAAATTATTTTTTTTTTGCTTCCCTACAATACATCCAAAATTTATCGAAATCTGCGATTTCGGTTTGGAATACCTCCCTTCTAAGAGAATTAGAATCATTTCAATTTCATACAAATGAAATTTCTCTGAAAAAAGGACGACTTAGATTTCAGTAAATTCATCTAACATTTTTATATGTGTTTTAATATTCAAAAAATTAACCACAATTGTAGTAAAAATGAATCACATATGATGAATCTCATATCAAAACCGATATTCGTTAAACCCGACCCTCTTAGAATTTTATGAAATTTTGCATACAGCTACATTTTACCTATGCAAACACAACCTCATAGTTAGAAATTGCATTTTTGAAAATATGTGGGCGTGGCAAGGTATCGAAGTTTATGAAAAATTACGATAATATGTACTTTCAAGCTGTGATTACTACGGAATGGCTGAACCGATTTCAAAGATCTTGGTACCATTAGAACGGTATTTAAATCAGATTTCGAAAACATACACTGCACATTGATACACAACACTGTTTTCTACATTACCATTACAAATAACGAATTTAATAACATCTTTATAGTTGACCTTCAGTTTCCATCGATTTCAAACCGGACTTTTCAAACATCAGTTTGATGAAACTTCACTAAAAGTTAGCAAACATTCCGAAAGTCAACAGTATGAGCTGCGCAAAAAAATCTAAAAAAAATAAAAAAAAATTACCAAGGGTAAGTCCATATTTTGGGGGTGTCTGAAAAATTTGATAATACGATTCTTGTTCTAGATACGTTCCAACAAAAAACGTGTAAAAAAAAAACGTGTAAAAAAAAGCACGAAGCCCATACTTAAATCAGGGATGTGTTCCAAAATTAAAAAAAAAACGCGTTAGATAAAAAAATTCCTACACGTTGTTCTAAAAACCGTGTAAAAAAATTAAACACGTGTTACATAAATTAAAAAAAATAAATTAATTCATATTTTTATTAAAAAAAGGTAACAGAAAACTTAAATCCATCAGTAAATATTGTACATGAAAAAAATTAACTTGAGAAATAAAAGAAAAAAGCTTTATTAGCAAATAGCATAACTGCTTAGTAATTAGCCATGTTTATTGCCAACTGGACTACTATTGCTTTCATCACTAGATACTCGTATATCTAACATATCTGAGGAGTTTGAATCCATTGATGAGTTCCGTTCCATAATAAGGTCGTCTGTAGTTGGTTTGGTTTTAGTTAGGAAGTCTGTAATCAAATGCTGGGTTTTTGGTTTTTTCGAGTTGCTTATGCAGTTCATGGTACCCAGCTGTACAAATCTGGAGGTTACGTTGAAATTTCAATGCATTTCAATATGCGTTGCCAAAACACAAATAAATAAAAAAAATGCAGCAAATTTTGTCGTTTTATCAAATCTATATTTATAAAAATGCACACAAAGTATTTTACTAAGTAGACATTTGATGTAAGGCATCCTGAGAGTTTTTGATTTTTTTAGTTTAAAATTATTTTGGATTCGTGTTAGAACAAATAAACCGTGTAAAAAAGAAGAGTTTGTCTTTTTTGTGCACCGTGTTATTTCAAAATAGTGTAAAAAAAGACCGTGCAAAAAAAGAGTTGGGTGTATTAGAATTACAAAAAAATCTGTATAACTTTCAAAGTATAGCTACTTTATTCTTTTTTGTCACACAATGATATCAAAATATAAGAAAGTTAACAAGAGATGCATTTACTTAAAAAAATTAAAAAAAAAAGAAAAAAAACGCCATTTTAGTTTTTAGATATGTTATATATATTAAAGCGACCTTTCAGATTTTTTTTTTTTTTTTTTCGAAAAAAAACCCTTGGCCTTTAAAGTGTTTTCCTAGTTTAAAGTTTTATTTTTGCCAAAAAAAATTTTTCAGTGCAATATAAAATTTTTGCAGTGTATGTTTTCGAAAGCATATTTAAATACCTTTCCAATGGTACCAAGATCTTTGGGATCGGTTTAGCCATTCCGTAGTAATCACAGCTTGCAAGTACATATTATCGTCATTTTTAATAAACTTCGATACCTTGCCACGCCCACATACTTTCAAAAATGCAATTTCTATATATGAGGTTGTGTTTGTATAGGTAAAATGTAGCTGTATGTAAAATTTCATCAAATTCTGAAAGGGTCGGGTTCAAAATGTGCCTTTTTTTTATAGGTTTTGATATGAAATTCATCATATGTTAGTAAAAAAAATTTTTGATTTTTATCCATAAACAGCTGAATAATACCTATGATTTGAGTACATGACGAAATTCGGGAATTTTTTTTGTTTTGACTTTACTGACTTTGTTTTGAGTTTAGTTTATTCAGATATATGAATTAATAAAAAATAAAAAAAACTTCATTATTGGTAAAAGTTAAATTCGCAAATATTTTGAAAAGTAAATCTAATATTAAAATTTGGTGTTCTCAATCGTGGTTTACAACCTGAAATCTATCACAATTGATATGTCGTATCACCAATGCATTTTTAGTGTTTAACCGTATAAGAGTTACAAATTAAATTTTTGTTTGTAAACTACAAACAAATCGGGTTTAAACCTTCACTGCATGGCGCTAAATATATGAATGATATAAATACTTCGATAATATGTAAAATACTATAGAGCCAGATTTGTATAGTATCAAATATCAAGAAGTCCTTGCATTTAAACAATAACAGTTTAGACAATAACAATTTAAACATTATTCACAAAGTAAAGTGTTTAAAGGAAAACTATAAGCTCAGTTTCTGTATTTTGGTGTTTTAAAAAAAAATCGGCTTCTCTGGATTCGCAGGTAAACTTTTTGAAAATAAATATTTTGAAAAACGCCGAAATTTATTTTTCTGTGTCTTTAATCAATATATTGGATTACCAGGATAATAAAAACCTCTATTATCATTAAAAAAAGTATTTAAGGGAATATACTGGTTAATAACAACACCGAGATGGAGGGTATTTAAATATTCGGCACTGCCGAATTTTATTTTATCCACTTGTTTCCAATACTACTACTATTTTATTCAATAAGAAATAATTCAGACGTTTTTAAATGAGTTCCTAAATCACTATATTTATAAATTTATTTTATGATTACACTACTACGGCCAAAAATCCTCGCTGTGAAACCATAGCTGTTAAGTAATGATTACTAATCGTAATAATTAGTAATTAGATTATTTTTTTTTTAAAGTTGAAGTAATGATTATATTACGATTGTTTTCAGATTCGCACAATTACTAATTGATTACGATTACAGATAATCCAAAAATAATCAAGATTAAAAAAAATTACGAGAAAATAATCAAAAATAATAAAAAATAATCAAAAATAATTCGACTACTTTCAAAGATTACTTTTGGTTGTTTTCAATTATTTTTTTATTTTGATAAATTATGGCAATACTGTCACAAAAAAAATTTTTCGACATAAAATTCTACCAGTATTTAATGTTAGTTGTTTATTTAATTTTTTGTTATTATTATTGTTGTTCATCGATTTGATAATTGATAGATAACCTGTTTGCATTCTTCATAATTCTGCATTCTTCTTAATTTCTTTTATATGCATTTCAAAGCAATTGCTTGTGCAATTAAAAAATAGTTGTTAAAATTGCAAAAAATCGTCAACATTTCAAAAAATCCTCAAAATTAATAAAAATCGTCAAAATTATTAAAAATCGTCAAAATTTAAAAAAAATCGTCAAAACTTAAAAAATAGTCAAAATTATAAAAAAATCTTCAAAATTACTAAAAATCGTCAAAATTGAAAAAAATCGTCAAAAATTTAAAGAAAAGTTAAATAATCTGTGCGATAAGTTGACTTTGCCACATTTTTCTGCAATAGACATACAGTACCTGGAATGTACAATTTGGTAATGGAACCAATTGCAAAGGCCCTGAACTTTCTTAAAGGAGAAAGGAACAATAATGATGGTATTTTTATATTTTGCTTCTTTAAAATATAAATTTATATTAATATCATTAAAGGATTTTTAATACAAACTATTATGACACTGAGCAATAGGCTGCATAAACTAAGCAGATCCCAGGAGATGCAACAATTATCATCTGTTTTTTACAAATGGAACAGAGGTTAAGAGAAAGGTTCCAACCATATTTCATGTTGAAGTCTGAGGCAAATATTGCAATTGCAGCAACAGTACTAACCCAAAGCATTAAAATTAAATGGCTCAAGGTGTTGCAGATATTAAATCCAGAATTGCCGGAATTAACTGTGGAGAATATAACCAGCAGAGTTTTAGAAACACTACAGTTTATACGCCAAAAATTGTAAAACATTAAATTTTGAAACGAAAATTAATAATGTATCGAATATTCCCGATTTTTTTTATACCACTGATGATGGTGAGCTTATGCGTACATTTATTTGTTTCTTACTTTAAAGATTTGACTTTGCAGATGATGAAATTGAAGTAAGTCCTTGTCCACAAGAACAGATTAGAGTTGACCAACGATCCGCAATAAAACATAAGTTGGCAAAAGTATGATTTACTAATGGATGCATTTATTTTTTAACACGCTTTTAACGTCGTCAGCTCCAGTTGCCGGGATGGTCAAGTCCGAGGCGGCAATCATTGTCTGATTTTGCATTTGAAAAATAAGTTGTAATGAAGGCCAATTGTAAATATATATATATTATAAAACTTTTTTTTGTGAATTGAAAGTATTCTGAATGTATTTGTTTCTCTTTATTATTTTGTTCACGTATTTTTCCCTCTTTGTTAATTTAGGTACTAAAATTGTTATTGAAGTGAATATTCCTATATTTTGTATACAAAAACTATCTAAATTTTTTTTATTTGTTCAGAATTTTTTATACGTTGTAAATGCAAATTTTTCAAAATAAAATGTATGTATAAAATGATGTAAATTTAAAATTTTTAAAAAATAATCTAAAATAATCAAAAATAATCCTTGAAAGTAGGCAATTATTTTTTTGATTACTTATGATTATTTTTAATTATTTTCGCGTAATCCTAATTAATCTTGATTATTTTTGGATTATTTGTAATCATAATCAATTAACAATCAGGAATTGTTCAAAAGAGAATTATGTAATCAATTCCATTCTTTTTAAAATGTAAGCTAATTGATTACTAATCGTAATCCAAATTTAACAGCTCCGTGTGAAACACATCTCTCTTGAAATACTTATTTACACTCAATACAAATCTAACGAAATTTTTTTTCTAATTTTCACCTAAGTTTTTCGTATATTTTGATAAATTTTTCAAAATTTTATCACATATTTTTTTTTTTTTAGAACATAAATCTACAAAAAATTATCTTTAATTAGAATACAGTCTTGTCGGCGTTTGTATCAAGATATCGCATTCTTATTACGAGGAATTTGAAAATTGGTTTTTTTGAGTTTTATCCTTATACGTTTTACACACAGAGAAAAATTTAGCTAGTTGTCAACTGAAATTTGGATGCTAGGACTCAAATTCGGATATTACGAATTTCAGTCGTTTGGTAGAACAGAACATTAGTTTTCACAATAAAGTTCGGTTAATTAAACTGAA
Source organism: Delia radicum (assembly GCA_021234595.1). NCBI lineage: Eukaryota > Metazoa > Arthropoda > Insecta > Diptera > Anthomyiidae > Delia > Delia radicum. The sequence goes on along the minus strand of CM037853.1, from coordinate 146,818,821 downwards.
TTTTAGTCCAATACCCAACATATTCATAAATCTAATGTAAATATCGTTGCACTAACTGAATTTATAAGTTGTTATCATTAATATACACATTTTAATTTTTATAAATATTTTTTACAAAATAAATTTTTTTACAAAAATGAGTTCATTGAAATATATAGTTTGCGCATAGTGAGAACATTATTCAAAAACTGCAAAAGAGAAACTATTTTTTTACATTTTTATATTCAACGTATTTAAGTCTATTTAAAAAATTTGTATTTCAAAGACAGCCCAGTAAAACTATCTATTATACGGTAATAAGTTTGGGAATACAAAATTAACGTCGGTAAGTGGTTATCTTTCGATTACAAATCCAATTATTTTAACAAGAGCACGTCCTTGCTGGTACCACCTTACAAAACACATATATCCCCAGTGTAAATGTAATAATTTTATTTTTGAAAATTAGATTTTTTTATATTGGGTATTAGGGAAATGTGGTGTACCATGAAACGAAATTAACAACTATATACCTAAAGAAAAGACATATAAAATGCCACACATAGTCTGCATTCCAATGTTCAGGTAGTTTAAAATTGAAAAATAATTGGAAATTTTGTTTCAAGGTACACCCAAAAGTGCTTATTTTTATATATAAAATATGTTGTTTTTAGATCACACTTATCATAACCATAATATGATAATCTGTATCATAATATGATAATTAGATTACCATATTATGGTTCCAAATATATCCCAATATAATCATATTATGGTTCTGGAAATTTATATGAATTATCATAATATGAGCACTACAGTATTCTCCCAACATTCTGTTGAAGCTGGATTAAAAACATAAGCGTGTTTTTTAATAGTATATTTATTTAATAATTCACATATTTAAATAAACTTAGGTTTAAAATAATTTAAGTAATCAAATTGTCTTTGCGCTGAAGAATAAGCATTGTGAAATATTGTGTCAGCTATACATATAGCGTGATTACAGAATAAAGCACGCATAAAAATATTGTTAAGAATACAATTTCACAACAAATTTATATTGATCAAACCATGTTTGCAGCAATCATAATAATTGCACTATAACCATATTGTAGTTCTAGTTATCATATTATGATCATTGACATGAATTTCGTCATCATATATTACCATGTTATGAGTATTGCAAACATAGTACGATTATTTCATACTTAATACTTGAAACCACGTGCATTTTGTTTAAATTTTTCTTTCACATTTTTTTCTTTAACAATATTTTTTTGCGTAATTACAAACAATTTAAAAATAAAGCACTTATTTAACGGGTGCGCGACAATTAAACATTTGCCTAGACTTCCAGGGTAAACCGGGTTGACACTGCAAACTTATTCCTGCTTGTGCAAAACAGATCACCATTACAATTACCACCACTACGTTGTTTGTCCATTTTTAATGTCTTTTTGTTTAATATTATTCAATTTGTTGGGGCTGACTGACTTCTCACAACTTCTTTTCACAAAATATCAAACAAGAATGAAACTAAAAGAGAGAAGACGCTCATAAAAAACCCGACTGATCGTCTTATAGTTGGCGCAACTCTAATATGGCTGCAGTAGAGGAATATGATAATAAATACTATAGTATGATTGTAGACAATACAATAATATGATAACTGAAAAAATAAGAGAAATTTTTACTAGAACATGATAAAAGCAACCATATTATTGGTGAAATATGATTGATACAATAATAGTTTAATTGAAACAACCATTTATTGCTGAAGAAAACATAGTTTTGTGTCCGCAATAACATTGTAACCATATTTTTTCTCTGCGTGTAACTAAAGTTATTAGTTACCTGATTTTACTTTAAGCTCAAATTTCATCCGTATTTGAACTTAGTTTTCGACCTGCAATTTAGTAATTCGTGACTCTCAAATTTACAAGTTTTGCAGTTAATTTAAACCACAACTGTTTTCAATTTACGTCACCTAAATTTAGTAGACTGTGTTTCTCAATATCATTAAAAATTCTGTAAATAGTATTGAAACGATTTTTTCAAACATTACGACTCTAAATATACATAATTCATATGAAATAACATCAGTAAAAAATATTAATAAGAATAAGGCTCTTTTGGTGATAAAAATATTTTATTTTTAAAATTTGTAATTTGTCTGTCCTGACTTTACTTAGCAGGATATTCATACTAAATACGTCAGCATATTCATATCAAATATTAAAAACACTGCTTCTAAATCCAGAATCAAAAACTGTTTTGAAATCAGTGCACAATTTTTTAAACACATTCTTCTTTTCAAAAGTTTGATTGCATGCCCAAAAACTAGTAAAATTACAATTATAACTTTTTTCAAAGAATATATTATAATTTGTAGTGATTTTTTAACACAGTTCCAAGAAAATTATAGAGCAAGATATATACTTTATATGCCAAACCCGAAAATTTCCATAATTTTTTTAAATATTTAAATTTAAAGATTTTTTACCACTGAACTATTACAGCTTATTAAAAAGGTTTTACATTTCTTTTTTTGTGAAGTAAAGGGTCCGCCATCTAACGTTTTTTTTCCGATGCCGATTTTGCCAAAAAAAAATAATAATAATAATAATAAACAAAAAGGATTACTGATGAAGGTTGTGTTACCAGAAACTGCGCAGTCTAATTCAATAAAAAAATTTACAATGTAGTTATGATTTTTAGAAAAGTATGCTTAATCTTCTCTACCATGCCTATCCCAAATAATAAGTTTTTGTTTTTAAATCCACTAAATAATAAAGATTTTTTGGTAGATAAAAAGTAATGACAAACAAACAAAATTTTTATTTTTAAATTTAAATATATTTTGAAGTAGATAACCTATCACGATACGCATATTTTTTTTTTATTTTACAACATATATTACTACAGGCTAAAACTTTTAGAAATTGAGGAATATTCACAAAATTTACACACCCTAAAAATGATAGTCAACTTTACGATCAGTAAGTACACCCTGTACTACAACCAAACTGACCAAATCAAACATTACAAAAGATTAAAATCTCTTTTACAATTTCCAATTTGATTCGTACTTATCGGAGTTTAGAAGTTCTATATTTATTAGCATTCATTTTTTTTTTTCAAACGGTGAGCCGGTACGTATGAGTGTCAGATAATTAATATTAATTATCACTCATACGTGCTGTAGGACAATAAACATTGCATGTACACTAAAGACGTGCATTGTAGAACTGTAAGTATTGCCAAAACAGATGTCTCAGATAAATGCTTGTTATTTATTATTTTCATGATATTAATGAAACAATTCCATACATTATTTTTCGTAAATTTAATGAAGCATTTCAATAACTCCAAGAAATTTTATTAATATTAAGAAAATTTTCATAAAATTTTTTCATAAAATTTAATAGTTTCTAATAGTGAATTTTTATTGTTGATCTATATAAATTGTATGTGAGTTGTTGGTTAGTTCGGTTCAAGATCATGAAAAATTTTTCATATTAACAGAAACTAACCAACAACTCACATACAATTTATATAGATCAACAATAAAAATTCACTATTAACCACTCACAAGGTACAGTGCAAAAATTCGCTTAATATATATGCTAGACATATGTTGAAAAACGAATAAAAATCTTCAATGTTTGATATTCCTTCACTTACAATGTAAAGGATAGAATATGATGACATTTGAAAATAACTGCCAGTCAAATTTTCAACTTAATTAGTTGAACTGGCAACTGTGGTAATAATTAACAACTAAACATAGCTTTATAGAAAATAAGTTCGCAGTAAATTTCGTCATACTCAAAAACTAAGTTACGGCACATTTTTAACCTAACTAGTTGAGTTAAATAGATGATGTTTACAATTTAACACTTTAAGGCACGAAGAATGTTGATGAAGGCCGTTGCGGGCTAGAAAGTTAACTCCATTCATGCAGGTGTCAAATAACTTTTTTCTAATTGTTTTTTCTGTTAATTAAAGTAAATTATCACAAATAAAATTATAATTTTTCTGTTAATATGAAAAAATTTTTCATGATCTTGAACCGAACTAACCAACAACTCACATACAATTTATATAGATCAACAATAAAAATTCACTATTAACCACTCACAAGGTACAGTGCAAAAATTCGCTTAATATATATGCTAGACATATGTTGAAAAACGAATAAAAATCTTCAATGTTTGGTATTCCTTCACTTACAATGTAAAGGATAGAATATGATGACATTTGAAAATAACTGCCAGTCAAATTTTCAACTTAATTAGTTGAACTGGCAACTGTGGTAATAATTAACAACTAAACATAGCTTTATAGAAAATAAGTTCGCAGTAAATTTCGTCATACTCAAAAACTAAGTTACGGCACATTTTTAACCTAACTAGTTGAGTTAAATAGATGATGTTTACAATTTAACACTTTAAGGCACGAAGAATGTTGATGAAGGCCGTTGCGGGCTAGAAAGTTAACTCCATTCATGCAGGTGTCAAATAACTTTTTTCTAATTGTTTTTTCTGTTAATTAAAGTAAATTATCACAAATAAAATTATAATTTTTCTGTTAATATGAAAAATTTTTCATGATCTTGAACCGAACTAACCAACAACTCACATTTAATAGTTTCATTAAAAAAAATTCTATTGATTTCATACATTATCTCTTCATAGATTCATAGAAAAATTTCTTTAGAGCTATGAAATTATGTCAAAGACTTATTTTTTTTTTTATTTTTCATAAAATTTCATAGTTTTATTAAATTTTATAAACTTTAAACTTTAGTTTCAAGATTTAATTCTCAAGTGTTCAACATATTTTATAAGTTGCTTTATTATTTAAGTGTAGCCATGCATTTACTTTGGACTTCTACAAATTTTAAAAATCATATAAAGCAACTCATTGGCTTAGTTCCAATGCATTTTTAAAGACGTTCATGTAGAGTTTTAATAATTCAAGTAACTTATTAATATTGAAAAAATGTATTAAACTTATTAATTAGCTTTATAGTGAGTTTCATTAATTCTACAAACATTTCATTGAAAAGTTCCAATAGACGAGTTCCAGTGACAATTTTCATTGAAGCTATGAAAAATTCATTTCTGAAGTGAAGATTATTCTATCGCTGCACACAGAAAATAGATTCGTTGCTACAACCGAATTTTTTGCCAACCGAATGCTTGTTGTTGCATGTACCAATATAATATTTTTTGTAGATTCAATTGAAACGACTAATATTTTGTGATGAACATCAACATATGTAATTATCGAATTTATTAAAGAAGTACACCATATCCATCAATCTTTTTTTCAATTGTTTATATTTTATGTAATTTGAAAAAAATATTACAATACAGTTTATTTAATGAAAATATTAATATCAAAAAAAAAAATTATAAAAAATTCATGATTTTTGTTGCTAGTTTAGCATCATCTTGAAGACTGTTTCCTATTTCAAAAACCTGTATTTATTTAGAATAATTTTTCTAGATAGAAAAAATCCTTAGAATCTCATTTTTATTTGTACAACAAATCGTCAGAAATTCAGGCGCTTCTACAGAAAAAATTGACGCATCTTAGTTTTTTGCAATAATCTTTTATTTGGATTTGCAATAGAAAAAGTTTTACCTAAAAAACACAGATCATAAAATTTTTATAAGAAATTCCTACAACTTTTTTTTATGAAAAAAGAATTTAAAATCCGAGAAAATTCTGCATCTGCGTTTTTTTATATAAAAAAAAAAAAAATAAAATCTAATGGGGTTTTAATGGAATTTTAACACAAAAAGTTCTTGTGAATATAATGGATTCATTTAAGTTTTTTTTTTTAAATTTTTGTTTTTTGTTGCTAAAAATCTGAACTATTTTATTTAGATTCAAAAGTACTTAAATTCTCAGAAATTTTTTCTTTAAGATTTAAGAAAATTTACGGATTATTCAAACTTTTATTTTATCTTAGATTCTAGAGATAAAACTTTACTTTTTAAAAACGTTTTTCTTACAAAAACTTGTTTTTTAGAACTTTTACTATATAAGATTCTGAAAATATTTTTTTACATAAATGGACCACAAATTCTGAGAACAATTATATATACTGATTTTTTTTTTTTAATATTAAACCAGCTTCTGAACTATTTTAAGAAAATCCAAATTAAAAGATTAAATATTCTAAGCTGTTTATCCTTAAGATTAACTCTGACTCTTGCATTCATACACTTAAAAACACAGGTTGTTTTTGCATGTATAACATTTTGAATTCCGCACAATGAATTCTTCCACAAAACGTATTAAATTATTCCTAAGACCAATAAAAATGTATCCAGAATACTTTAAAATTTGTATTTTATAACGGTAACATTTTCCTTTGGAAGCACTTTACACCCTTTTCAGTTGATCTTGAATGGAAATGAAATGGAAAAACACTACATTAGTTTCGCAACGAGCCTTCAGAGTCTTTGATCTCTGTTTCAACCAAATATTCCAAAAATATTAGATTTTTATGACAAAAAGCTTCCAATGAAAATGTTCACCATCTCAACAATTTCTATTCTTATGCTTTATCTTCGAGGAAGTCTTCTAAGTATTGTCCATAAAGGCTATAACGATATTATTCAGCTTTAGCTGTAAAAATAAGATAATTAAAAACAATAATTATACATGCAATTACCTTCTTGAATTGTTTTTCATTATGATTAAATAAAAATTTTTCATATTAAATTTTTCTGTACATTTTTCTGTACTTTTGAAATATGTTTTTTATATTATTATTTTTTTTTTTTTTTGACAAAGTATTCAAAACCAATTTACATTTGCTTTAGAAAAGAAAAAAATGTTGTGTTTATAAAAAAATATATACCGACAGTTTATGTACTCAACCGATAAATCACAAAATTTAAGTTTTTAAAACAAACAAATTATTCTAACTGCAATTTGATGATTGTTGTCACTAAGTAATAATAATAATTATTAATTATGATGTCTTTCTATGGTTGTGTCTCTGGAAACAGAATACCAAAGATCATTTCTACAAGTATTGGTTGGAAAAACAATCGCTTTTGCCTGTTGCACCAACTTTTCGTTATGTGTATTTTCTTTTTATAATTAAGATGTTTTGTTAGTTTCGATTATAACAATATTACGATAACAATTATATTTTGAGATAACCAATTGATTTTAAGTAACTATAACCGACCTCCAACTGATTATTTCCCTGTGTGTGTATAAAAAAGATTGAGTATAATTGTTATTATACGGTTTTGCTTATACACACTCACTCAACTCAAAAAACGAATAAAAGGGCCGCATTACCGCATTTTTTTAGTGAATAACTACAAAAATACTAATAATGAAAAACCAAGTTTATATTTATTTCTAATAAAGGGCGAAACTACAACATCCCTGATCAACACTATTTCGTTCAAATGTTTTATTTTGGAGAATATAAAATTAATTTCGATCAAAAAATGTCGATCACGAATGCCTTAATTCGGTCGTGGTTTACGTTAAGGCGTGAACTTGGGTTTTGGTAGTCATTTCTTTGTTAAAAAAAACAATTTTTTCTAAGAAAAATGTAAAAAAATAACCCACATAAACAGATCGTTAAGACGTTAACGTATCTCGGTATGGCAAATTTAATAAGCTAAATAACGATAGAAGTTATTGTGTTTTTATTTCATACCAAAATATAAATTTATGTTGCTAAATTTTCAAATATTTTTTTTTGAAATTTGTTACTAAGTTGATATTTGAAAGTTTTTTGGTAACGATTTTTTTACTAGAGTGAAGTTAGCCCATTTCTATATAGCACTTTTCTAAAACAAAAAAAAATGAGCTGACTTCACTGTAGTAGACAGTAGAGTAAAGTTGGCTCACTTTTTTTTATTTAAATTGCAAACTTTAATTTTAAAACAAAAAAAAAAATGCAAAAAAATAACAAACAAACTGAATAATAACAAAAAAAACTAAAAACAAATTTAATATACAGTCACAAGCGGGGCATGAGGAGTTCCTTTAAACCAAAAGGCGGTCGGTTGAAAAAAAATTAAAAAAATTTTCGCACTCCATTTTTTATATATGATATTGAAAAAGATCTCAGAAAGTTGTAAAAAAATGTAAAGGACGAACTCACATTACAAGGACATTAAACAGAACCATTGGTGTATCCTTCAAAGGGGGGACATTTAAAAAAAAGTTAAAATTCTTAATAAAATTTGCTCACCCCAGTTTTTATATATGTTAATAAAAAATATATTGCAGATTTCTGAAAAAAATTTTAACGACGAAATCAGAATACAAGCATTTAAAAAAAAACATTAAAAGTCTTAGGAAAATTTCTTCACTCCAGTTTTTATATATGTTATTAAAAAGATATCAGAAAGTTTTAAAAAAATTCAAGAATGAAGCCAGAACACAAGGATATCAAACTGATATCCTTCAAAAGAGGGAAATTTCAAAAAAAAATCTTAAAAATCTTACGAAAATTTCCTCAATCCAGTTTTTATACGTGTTATCAAAAAAAATATCGCAGATTTTAGAGAAAGAAATGGAAGGACAAAATCAGTATTCAAGGATATAAAACTGAACAATGGGGAGGAAAAATTTAAAAATAAAGTTACTCCAGTGTTTAGATATATTATTAAAAAAAGATATCAGAAAGATGTGAAACAAATTCAAGAATGAAATCAGGATACAAGGACATCAAACTGAACATCGTTCAAAAGAGGGTAACTTCAAAAAATTTTAAAAATCGTATGTCAATTTCCTCACTCAATTTTTAAAATATGTTATTAAGAAAGATATCGTAGATTTGTGAAACAATTTTAAAGACAAAATCAGGATACAAAGAGGAAAATTTAAAAAAAAATTTTAAATCTTAAGACAGTTATCAAACTGAACCATGGGTGTCCATCAAAGAGGTAAATTTCTAAAAAAAATTAAAAATCTTATAAAATGTACGCACTGTTTTTATATACATATGTTATTAAAAAACATATCAGAGTTGTAAAAGAAATTCAAGGACGAAATCACAATACAAGGACATCAAACTGAACTATGGGGTATCCTTCAAAAGAGGAAAATAAAAAAAAAAAAATTAAAAATCTTATGAAATCAAAGATTTGTGAAATAAAATCTAAATAAAATCTAAAGGTCGTAATCAGGATACAAACACTTCAAACTGAACCATGAATGTATGCTTTAGAAGAGGGAAACTATTTTAAATCTTAGGATAAGTTCCTTATTCCAGTTTTTATATATTTTAGCTTTAGCTTTTAAACAAAATAGTGGCCAGTTGAAAGAAAAATTTCCTGGATTAGAAAATCGTAAATAAGACCCATCTTAAGTCAGTTTCAACATGTGTTTTTTTAAAAAGCTCATATATGTTTATTTTACGACTAATTTAGTCATTTTGCAGTCAAAGAAGAAGTTCTAAGAGAATTTACATAGGAGAACAAAATCATAACTTTAAAAAATTAATAAGATTATGACCACCAATTCTATATATTTCAGGCACTCTGATTTCAATACCGTACTTAATTGTTCGATCAATGGTGCAGTTTTTCTACAAAATTATTTTATAAAAAAATATTTTACTATTGTTCAGTTTTTCCACAAAATTAAGTTTTAAAATGCAATCAACCCTCTATTGAAATGTAATGACAACCCCTGTATATTTCAGGTAAATATTTGATTCACATAACTGTAGATTAAACCTATTAGGAAGAGGTGTTTCAGCAAGAAAACAACTATATTGATATGGTAAAAAAAACTAGCGATTTATCAAAAAATAGCTTTCATAAATGAACCCAGAGTCCAACTTTTAATATAATATGTGAATACCTTTGACAAGTATATGTGCAAAAAAAAAAATTTATTTGAAACAGTTTTTCTAACAAAAACACTTATTTTGTGAAAAATATGTACCAAAACGGAGGTTTGTGTTAGGAAAACTTATACAAATACAATCATTTTTAGCTGAAAATTTCTAAACATACTTTTGAAATATATTTGTATATCATACTTAAAGCTGAACCTTGAAGTCAATCTGTAAAATTTTAAACAAATCTTAAATTTTTCATAAAATCATTTTGATAAAATAACTTTTTTCTTACTAATATAACTGTTTTATATTTATTTTCAATCAAGGATCGAACTACAACAGTCCTGATCGAAAAAATTTAGTTTAAATGTTATGTTTTGAGAACCAAAAAACTAACTTCGATAGCACGTTAATCGACCAATGGTCTTGTGCTTAGATATCGATATAAAAAAATCAAGTTTATTGTATTTGCAAATTTTTGTATATAAATAACAGCAAGAAGATGTACCAAACTTTAAAGCCATTTTGCGGAAAAACTGTACCAAAGAAAAAAAAAAAAACTACGCCATTGAAATCAGCATGCCCGATATAAGTTTGAATTGATGGTTACAACAACGTTATTAATTTTTTTATGTCATGCCGTGTTATTGGTGTCTGACAAAACAGTTCGGTAAGAAAATATATAAAAAAAAATTATTTTGCTAGTGTAAACATATTTTTTTTGGAAAAATTTGATTTTAAATTCAATTTTAGGTAGCCAAACTCTCGGCAAAATAGGAAAAAGTTTGGAATTAAGTTTTTATTTTATAGCTTAAGCGTTGCTCCTTAAACTTGACATTGAAAATCACACTGAGAAAATTTTGTTGGACGAAAAATAATGAAATTTCAGTGAAACTGTTAAATTTTCCTTCACAAAAAAATAAAATTTATAAAAAGCTAAATATTTTTACGAGGCCAAGTTATTAATTATGCATTTTCATTGAATGATCGAAAATTTTCATAAATGTAATGATATTTCTTCGTATAACTTTTTGAAAACTACACACAGAGAAATAAAGTGCCAACCGAATTAAAAAATGTATATTAATGGTAACAACTTATAAGTCAGTTAGTACAAGGATATTTGTATTAGATTTCTGAATATTTTGGTTGTTGCAACTAAAATTCAGTTGAATTACCCGAGCTTTGTTGTAAAAACGAAAGCTAAGTTTTGCCAACCGTCTGATATTAGTAAGAACTGCACTTGAGTAGTAGTAACCGAATTTCTCTGCTCGACTTAATCAAAAGCTTCAATAGACTAATTTCGGTGCAAGTTCATTGATTTATGCAAAAATGTTTGAATGTCTTGCAGATAGTTCTCGAAACTTGTCTATAACGTATTACAATGCCAAAAGAAAGTAAAATATATTTTTTTGCCGAAACTGTTAGGTCATATAATACACTGAGAGAATTCTCGGCATGATATAAATGAGTTTTTGCATAGAAGCAGCTGGAACTCGTCGTAAGCGAAATTTCATAAAATTTTATAAACAATAATTTTTTTTTATTAATAGTTTTAGTCACTTAATAAAAAAGTTTCATTAAAAAACTAGTTTCGATAAAAGTATTAAGCTTTTCATTAATTCTAGGAAATTTTTAGTTCAGTTTATGAAGAAAAGTTACTTAAGTTTACAACCATTTTCATTATTTATCGTCCACTAAAATATTCTTTGCTTATCTTCATCACCATACTTTTTTAGGTTTATGTGTTATCATAAACCGCCAAAATTATTCTGCAAAACATTTCAATGTAAAGTACACTTAGGAAATTATGTTGGTAAAGACGACTTTAATTGTAGTCAAAAACAAATGAAATTTCATTTAAAGAAAGGACGACTTACATTTCATTAAATTCAACTGACATTGTCATTTGTTTTTAATGTTCCAAAAATGACTAACAATTGTAGTAAAAATGAACCACATGGTAGTAAAAAATAAACAAACATTTTTTTTTTTTTATTTTTTTAAATAACAAAAAACAACTGTAAGAAATGAATGTAAAATCATAAAACAGTCATTTGATGTGAGTTGTTTTTTTAAATGAACTACAAGGTTAGTTAAAAATTTTATTTGTTCTACAAATGACTTACATTTACATTAAAAATAATGAAACTATATTACAACCCAAACAACTACATATTTTTAAAGCAGAAGTTTCCTAAGTGTAGATATCTACGTTTTTTTTTTTTTTTGTCTTTGGGCAAAAATATAGATTTTTGGACAATTATCCATTAAACAACAAATTTGGACAAATAATGCTTTTATTTGGTATTGTGCTTATTTAATTGGAGATTCTTGATAAATAGAAGAAGCATGTCTATATGCAGAACACCAGATAAAGACCATATATTCTTGACATATGAAAAAAAAAGTTTTTTTAAGTCAACAATTTTTTATTAAAAAAGTTGGCCCCCTCCAAATTTAAAAGCTAGATACGAGGCTGGTGATAACTAAATGCTGTTTTCTAAAAAATGTTTTGAAAAATTTACATACGTATTAGCGAAATGATTCCAAAAATTGCAATATGTTACTTCGCAATTAACACAAACATAAGTTCAAAGCATCCTCATTTAAGTTAACATATATAGTAGATGTTAGTGCACTTGTCATCCAAGATTAAAGTAATTTTTGTGTAATTTCCATCAATGAATTAAACAACAATAACAACACAAAAAAAACAAGAATTCTGTGCATGTTTTATTTTTATCAAAGGGAAGTACTTACCATTAAGTACATGTACACGTATACTGGCAACATCTGCATTTGAAGGCGCACATGAATATTTGCCCGAATCGGCTAAATCGGCATTTTGTATAAGTAAAAATGATGTTGTAACATCACCCTTTTCAGTTATAACCGAAACACCACCTCTCGATGAATCATAATTAATGACCTGCAAATTAAAATGGAAATAAATTTCAACGACAAATTCATCATTCATGTCAGTCATGTACCAATAAGAACATTGTCAATGTAATTTTCAGTAAAAACATGTTAAAAGAATGGAGTTTAAAAAACGAATTAAATGATAAATTAAAACAACAAAAAGGAAATAAACTGAATTTCGTGTGTTTTACCCATAAACCTAACAACTTTTATTTATTATTTCATTATGTTTTAGTAATAACAAAAATACCGTTAGGATGACAGAAGTTCAATTATGACAAAAAAGTATTGGCACCCACAATCCAAAAAAGTTTGGTTGTTGTAACTTTTAACTGTTGTTAAACATTTTTTTTTAGTTTTTGATTAATTTCCTTTTATTTTAAGTTCTTTAAATTTGTATAAGGCAAAAGTTTATAGAATTATGGGATAACTCACTAATTTAAAGTTTGGTAAAAAAAATGGATTAATTAATATTCAATTTGTTCATTTAGACATTTTGTATTGTTAAAACTAAAGTTGTTGTAACTTATGTAATTTAATGTTCATTAGGGTTATAACTTTTTTTATGTACAAGCTCCCAAGACAGAATCTTTTGGACAATTTTATACTGATGATTAAAATGAATTTTTTAAATCAATTTATAAAAAACATAACGCACGGAGAGCTAATTTGAAAATGCTTTAAATTTTTGTTATTCTTTATTAAAAAAAAAAAAACTTTTTTATTTTAATTAGTGTACCATTGCGTTGACATTGCAAGAAGATATTTTTTATTTAAGAATAAAGAAAACTCAGTAAAAAAAGAAATAAAAACATTTCGTAAAAACACGAAAAGATCTTAAAAAAAATATCGCCATATTATTAAATTTTTGCGTCTAGATAGAGGAAAACAGTTTTTATTGAAGGAAATATAATTGAATTTAGAGATGGGCCTTCTAGTTCATAGTTCATTTCGTTCAATTGCATTTATTGAACTAGTTTGTTGTTTTCAATTATACATATTGTTATATTGGGTAGCAAAAATCCCAATTGAACGGTTGAAATTGAACTAGTTCATTTGAATTAAATTAAAATTGCACTTATTCATTTTTAACCGTTCATTTGGCATTTAATCTCATACAATGCAGATTTGAGCCATCGACCAATATATATGAATAATTGAAAAAAAATGATTTGTTAAATGAACCATCGACCAATATATATGAATAATTGAAAAAAAATTGTCGAACAAAATTATCAGCTAAACGAACGAACTACCTCAATAAATGCAAATGAACTAGAATGCCCCACTCTAATAGAAATATTTAGTAGTACTACACGATACTACCAAAACTAAGTAGTTTAATGCAAACTATTAATAAAATTTCATAAAATTTATTTGTCGCTTACTAATGCAATAATATCGCGATTTGGTCAAACTAGCGAAAAATTATTTATTACTATAAATTACACTACACGACGTCCAGAGTAAAAACTCGCTTTAATATAGATCTGTTTTAAGAAACTATGTACGCTGATTTCCAAATCTGGTAAAGAAATATTTTTTATTTTGATTATATATTTTTTTTTTTTGCACACTAGAGTAACAGCTTTTTTTTTTTTTTTTTTGTTTGCTAAATTTTTTTTTTGCTAAATTTTTACCTACACGTAATGGGCAATCATGTATAAAGTGCATTTCCTTAAAATGAATTTTTTCATTTTTTACTTATTGTGTTCATTATTTTGCGAATTTTGATGTCTATATCGCGAAACAACGCTTTAATCTGTTTGATCACAATCCGCGAAACACGTCAAATTAGAAAACGTTTGTGTACTTTAAGTTGGATATGCATCGTTATTGTCTAATTACGTTAAATTTTTAGCTAAATATTAAAGTTTAGTTTAATTAAATAAAAAAAGTATTATGCGGAAAATTTTTTGAAAACCTCGAAAAATAAAATTGCGTTACTTTATATTTTTATGTGCTAACATACGTCTAGGGTAGCTAAAACTTGATAAATGTAAAAAAAAGTAAAAAAGTTTCAACTTCTAATAACCCGATTAAAATTAATATCATGCTTTACATGATCATACGAAATTTAATATGAGTCTTAATACAGTTTTATCCAAGAAATGGGCATAATAATTAAATAACATCCGAATAATGACGCGATACGATTTAATACGATTTTATATAACGGTTTAAATTTATATCTGAACTGATACTGATATATACAAAATAAGCTATACTTGTATCCGGTTTTTGATTTTAAAACGTCATGAAAATCCGAAATATCTATTAATCCTTTTAGACTTTAGCCACTTGCAAAAGGTTTACAACTTTATAATTTGTAACAAATTCCATAGCATTTGGAAATTTTATTATATTCAAAAATAAAAAATAATATAATGAAAATGAAAATGAAAATGAAGATTTTGTGGAATTTATTAACTTACACCATTGAATAACAAACACGAAAAAAACGTTGAAACTAAACTTAGAGTTTTAGATCGAAAAAAATTTTAGACTAAATTAAGAACTCATAATGTTACAAATGAAATAAATTCTTTTTTTAGGGTTAAGAACCAGAAAGAAATCAATTCAAAAGACATAAATTGGGGTAAATTTTGTGTATAAAATTATACACAAAATGATGCAATTAATTGTACTATTGTATTGATGTAATACATATTTACATCCAAAATATAATTGACAAATTTTCTAGTGTGACTGCATGGGGTAATATACAATTTTATTTAAAATAAAATTGTGTTTTTTAAAATATGATATAATATCAAAATATATATTATTTTGCAATGTCTAGGTATATAAATATAACGTAATTATTAATTGGATTAGTTTTAGCGTATTTTAAATGCAATATACAATTATACGTAACTATATATGACATCATATTCAATTTTTTCAACGAAATTAATTTTATATACGAATTGATATAATTATGTCCAGTTAAATGCACTGGCAGGCAAAACCTTATAAGTGCATATAAATAAATGTAATATTTTATGCAAACGTTTTAACTCGGGAAATTAAAGATTTATAACCGTCCAAAAAACAAATTAAAAGCAAATATCCTATATAATTTGCCTGACACTTATAAGGAAGCTTTTCCGATGGGTTCCCTTTGAAATAAATGAAATTCGGATAGGTGATAAAACAGCAAAAATATATGAAAAACGTATCTATTTTTAAAATTTGTGGTGAAATTTAACACATCTTTGTATGAAAATATGTTTAAAGTTTAGGAAATTTAGACTTATTTAAAAACAGCGTTAAAATGCTCGAGAAAACACACATTTTGAAAACCATTTGACACTATGTCGTGGACCCCGGCTGCCACTTATTTGAATTATTTTAACAAATTATTCACAATTTTTTCCCCTTTTTCATATATCCGACTTCATGTCTTGTGTTAAAAAAATCGTAAATTTTACAAGCAAGCGTGATTGTTGTCTGAAAGAAATAATATTTAAACTAAATTATATATTTCGAATTCACTTTGATTTATATTTTGGACAATTTCAAACGCTTTTCAATTTATCTTTAATCAATTTTTTAAATAAAACCCCTTTAAAATTTCTAAAAAAAAAATCAAAGTTTGAGGCTTAAATTTGTTTCAAAAAATTAAAAAAATATGGTCTCTGTGTGTGGAATACGAGTCGCTTTAATGGATTTTGAGATATCGTAATATATATCGTAAAAAAATACTGAAAACTATGTTACCAGATGCGTGTGTAGCAAACCAAATTTAAATAAAAAGATTGCACTGTAAGTAAAGTAACGACTTTTACGGCACAAGTAAACTTAATTTTGAGTCTTAGTGGTATCTCCATTTTAAAAGATTATGTCAAAATACACAGAAAAAATCATTGTCAAAAAAATTTCAATTAAACTTTTGTTCGATTTCAAACTTACTTTCAATTAACTGTTTAATTGAAAATGAATTTGGTATAAAATTTTTTTTCAGTTTATATAACGTATAATAACAACATTGAAACAAATGCAAAAATTTTAAAAAGTTGCCAAAATTAAAAAAAAATCGTTTAAGTTGAAAATTCGCGTTTCTTTAATTTTGGTGATTTTTTTTAATTTTTTTTTCGAATTTTGGTGTTTATTTTGGGTGTTTTTAAATTTCTGCAATTTTGGGGATTGTTTTTTTAAATTTTTGCAATTTTTTTTTTCAAATTTTGCGATTTTTTCAAATGGTCTCGATTTTTTTAAATTTTGGCGATTTTTTTTACAATTTTGAATATTTTTTGAAAATTTTGTAATTTTTCCCAATAGTAAACAATATTCAATTAAATTTTTAATAGATGTGAATAAAACTATATATAATTGAAAGTAATATTAATTAAATAGATACAAATTCTTTTAGTTGTTACGACAACTGCATCAACACGACCGAATTCAGTTAAACTTTTGCTGAATCAACAAATATTTTAATTAAAACTCAATTTTAGTTTTTCTGTGTAGACATATTTAATTTTTAGTTTGCATTGTCTCAAACAATTATTTGATTATATTTTAAGTCAAAGACTTCGAAATCTCTTATGAAATGATTTTATTTATTGCTTTTTGTCGAAAATCAACTCTAACAATGATAGTCGCCCATTTGCAGGCGATGTTTTCTAACGAAATTTTAAGATTCGAATCATATAAAACTATTTCCTATTTGATCCAAGTCAAAAATAAATATTTTCATATTAAATTACTTACTACTTTCTAACGAATTGTAGTAAGTTTTTAAATTTGTCAAATCATTTCGGGGGGGGGGGGGGGGCTCTAGCCCCCAAGCCCCCCCCCCTAGCTACGTGCCTGGCTCGGGCTTATAAAATTTATGCATATTAAAACATTTTTAAATATTATCATTGTGTATAAAATAGACATTTCAATAAAATAAACTTTTGTATTAGCCTTGCAAATACATTGAGAATGTTCTGAAATATTTAGAAAATAAATTTAAATTTTAGTTAATTTTCAACGTGACTCAAATACCAAAGCAAAAAAAAATTTCGTAATATTATGAATATTACTATTGAAGATTTGCAATTATTTGCAGAACCTGTTTTTGTATTATATATTTCCTATTAGATTTATTTGAGCTGAGTCTAAATCTGGCAAAAGATTTTTCTCATTTTTGTAGTTTTTGAAATTAAGCGGTTTCTATATGTTAAATACTTATTTTTTTAATATACAAATTGTCTTCTTTTCTAAATATTTCTGGATATTTTCAATTGATTTGCAATTTTAACACAAAAAAGAGTGGAATGTTTAGTTTACGTATAGTGATAAATTTATTTTTATTAGCGCCCAGGTGAAAATAATACTATATGGTAATATATGAGCAAGAACGATTCGATGTATGAGCATATAATATTATTTCGTATATCAGCATTTATGAAGATGTATGTCATGAATGGAAGCATATATAGGTTCATACATGCAAAAATAAAGTTCATATATGGTGATATAGGATATCATGTATTGAAATATATGCTAAATATTTTTTCATATATATTTGTTGTGTGATTATTCATAAGTGTTTATTAGGGCAACCTAAAATAAGCTAGAACTTGTTTATTATTTGAAAGAATGGAACTATTTTGACCGAATACAAGTTCTGATCAGGAAATTATGAAAATTTTAAGCAATATTTGTTAGGGCTTTTTTTTAGCTTATATTTTGATAATTGCTTATTTTGTAAATATTAGCTTATTTTTGACCTTTTTCTTTAAAAATGAGGCTCTTTTTAGCTTTTTTCTTTCAAAATTGAGCTTTTTGCTTGTTTTAAGCAATCGGTAGTTTGAAGCTTTTTTTAGTTAAGCAATTAATGTTACATGTTATTGGTTATTACAAAATATTTTGAAGCTTAATAAAAGCAAACTCTCTATTGCAGCTTTGTTTAACTGACAATGTTTGGAACGCAAACTTTTTTTTTAAATTTTATTTATAGTAAAAATTTAAAACTTTTTTTTTAAATTTAAACGGCTTATTTTACTGTTTTTCGGGCTTTTCTTTTAGCTCCTAAAACATTGCTTTTAAAGCTTTTTTTTTGGTTGCCTTCTAATTATATATTTACTTATATATCATTGACTTGAAAAAATTTAATTATTTTTTAATATACATATGTTCATTAGGGTTATAACTTTTTTGTTGAGAAAAAAAAAAAAAAAAAATACAGGGCACCTCCTTATGGACAATATTGTACTGATAATAAATATAATTTTTTTAAGTCGATTCGGAACAAAAACCTTCCGCTCCAAAACCTTTTTCATTTAAATAATTATTTTAAATATAATGCAATGAGTATGTGTGTCTTGAAATGGCGGAAAAATATTATTTATTGATGATGGTATAAGTACATAACAAAAACCATGTAATTTTAAGTAAAATGTTAAATTTAAAAAATAAAAAAAAAATTATAATGAAAATTTTATGGCGTCAACTTTTTAACGATCACGAAAAAGTTAGATCGTGGTTCTTTTTATTTTATTAACAACTACACTGCTGTGCCATGTTCTTTTTAATATATATAAAAAGTACAAAAAGTTATAACCCTAATGTTCGCGTATCATTGACTTAGAAATAAACAATCATTGTTTCTAGAAAGTTATTGAAAGTAAGATTCGTGAGTTACAGAATCTAACACTGATGCTTAAAGTCTTATGACCGTTATAACTTTAAATAGGCTCGCTAATAAAAGCACTTTATTTTTGTTTCACTTAATTTATATATAACATAGTGTTGTAATGTTCTACTATTTTGCAGAGATAAATTCCAACTTGAATTAAATTATAATAAAATATTCTGTTTATTATTTTTTTTCGCAAATATTTATAGCTTTTTAATTAATTTTATTTAAAAAGCAATTTCATGATTACAAAATACAAAATCCGGTATGCGTAAAAACATATAAGTGTACTCAAATGAAACATATAAATGTGGGTACTCAAAATTTCAAAAAAGATTTTATTGGAATGATCCTTGATACTTAGCGCCTTCTAGAGCTGATTAAAGTATATTTTAAGAACGAAAAATGGGAAGGAAGTTTTTTTACAGTTTTTTTTTGGTCATTTTTGTAAAATTTATTGTTCAAATAATGAATTTTACTTGAAAATATGACTTTGTAGTTGCTATCGTTGGCATTAACCACAAATAAACGCGAGGTGGTGATATTACAAAATGTATTGGATTAATGGGTTTCTTCTCCAGTCCTTCCAAAGCCCTGCTTCGTTAAACAAAGTTTGTCTGAGTGGCTGGGCTTAGGGGTTTTCTCCTATGTGATATGCAGTTTAGTGGTTTCGCTGAGTAAAGTTTTTCCATTCTGCGATTTTGTACAAAAAATGTATTTTATTCTTCTTAGTTTAAAGGAGCTTAAGATCATTTATTTATTAATTATTTATTTCCAATAGTTCGTCTCCACATTGGGTGACTTCTTCAGGGAACAAATATTACAATTTGAAAAACTAGTTTTAATAATTAAAAACTTATATACGGGGCGTTCCATGCCAAATCGGATACCATTTAGCTTTTGGTCGTCGGATTTTTTTGAAACTTTTTTATCTTTAGTATAGGTTGAGAGAGGCCTTCATGATTTTTTTTAAATTTTTTCATCGAACCGTTTTCGAGATATCAAATTTTGAAAAATTTCAGAGATTTTTTTTCAAACGCTTATAACTTCGCGAAAAAAGGTCTAAATGAAATTTTCAAAGAGGCAAAAAATGTGTATTTTTGAACATATTTTCAGTGAAAAATATCAAAAAAATTTTTCCAATCATGCTTATATGAAATTTTTAACTTTTAAATATAAATTGTCGATTTACAAAAAACACGTACTGATCGATTTTTCTGAAAATTTTTCACAGCAAACTCTCACCTTTTCTGCAACTTTTTCAGCTATGCTCTTAATGGGATAATGATGGGATCAATTTTTTTTCGATTTTTGAAAATTTTTTTTTTCAGTTTTTTCTGATAAAAAATTTCTAAAAAAATATTATGCTCAGAATTTACTTTTAATAATTATCTGACTCATAATTATCATTTTAATTATCAAATTTTATTATTACAGAAAAATTTTTATTAATTAAATCTATTTTCGCACACGTTTAAATATATTATAAATCGTATATTCAACAGATGATGATATTTTTCACTGAAAATATGTTCAAAAATACACATTTTTTGTCTCTTTGAAAATTTCATTTAGACCTTTTTTCGCGAAGTTATAAGCGTTTGAACAAAAAAAATCTCTGAATTTTTCAAAATTTGATATCTCGAAAACGGTTCGATGAAAAAATTTAAAAAAAATCATGAAGGCCACTCTCAACCTATACTAAAAGATAAAAAAGTTTCAAAAAAATCCGACGACCAAAAGCTAAATGGTATCCGATTTGGCATGGAACGCCCCATACATATAATAAATTTTTTTAAAAAAGGTGGGAAATCAAAAATATTTTCTGTCACTATGAAAAAATAAAAAAAAAACTTGTTTGTTATGTGCAAGGTCCAACTATGGTGGATATTCAGTACACGTTTTTTGTTTTTTTCCTCCTTTTAATTTTTTGTTTTGTCTATAAAAAAAAAAACAGCGCGAGTAAACTAGACTGTACTTGTCTTTAATACAAGTTTTCAATTTATTTTTTGATCAATGGTGATAATCTTTTATTTCGAGCTCATAGATATATTTTAGTTCTCATGTAGTGAGTAAACTAGTTTATATGAATGTTTGATGTTTGGCATGGGATTGTTACCTTTTCAAAACGTGTTCTGATGATGGGAACCTAGAAAATTCCCGAAATAGATCTATCAACACATTCCTGAAAGGGTCAAATAATAAATTTGAAAACAAAAAAACTCTATAGATTATTTGTTAGGACAATATCCTAATAAAGAAATATAGAGTATGGCCTCGAACTTGAATAATTTTCATTGCACAATTAAAGGTTGAAAAAAACATAATTTTTATTTTTGAAGATAAATGATTAACGCGTATGGACTCAGAATGAAACACACAAAAGATTATTAATGTTATACAAACAAATTTTTTGAAAATGGTCTGCCTCTAAGTGTAGAACATTTTTGAAATTCTTCCTCCTCCTGTCAAACACAAAATGGGTCATATAAAGTCTCTGTAATTTGCTCTCATTATCATTAACTAAATAATAAGCAGTGGAATTAGGGTCAACTGCATATAATTCGGAGTCAAAACTCATTATTGTTGTTCGACGTGGTCGTTTTTGTAAGAAGTTAAACATATTTGCTTAATAAAAAAACGCAACAAGTTTTTACATTCGCTTACCGCAGCATTACAAAAAAAATAGAAAATAAGTGGTTACCACATAATTACCCTGTGCAACAAAACACAATAAATTGCAATCACTTTTCAAGTGACCTAGTGTATGTTGTAATTCTAACTGATTGTATTACAAAACCGGTTTTAGAAGTTCCAATGCACCTTCAAATTTTCGAGATAACGCTAAAAGAATATTTTTTGCGACTAGTTCATTTCCACACTTTAAACTCAGTCATTTTTTAGCCGATTTTGAATTTTTATTTAAAATGAAACTACCTGTTCTTTATAAGTGAGCTAAAAAACGACTTTATCAACTTTAACTCTTCTGATTATAGTAAAACTTTGCATAAACATTCTTCTAGTTAATGTGGTGTTTACATATTTTTTAATTTTTCATAATTCGTTATAGTTCGCGTTTAATAGGTGCTTACACTTGGGGTTTTTTCGCAAATATGCTACAAATATGCAATATGCATTACCTTTGAATGCATTTAGATTAAAAACTTAGTGTCATTTTAAAGAACAAATCCTCTTCTTTAAACAGTTGCACATAAATAAATTTTTTACACAAAAAGGATAACGTAATTGAAAAAATGTCCTGAATTCACGAATATCTGAAATTAATTTAGCATTTAACTAAAACTTAACTAATTTTACAAATTTAAACCTCTAACCGGCAAGCCCGCCTCCAGACTGGGTATTTTAAATTGGCCAGAAACGCACCAATTGAGTGTTTTATGATAAGAAAACCATGTGTATAAAATATAATGTATGAAATAGTTTTTTATGTGCAGTGCATAGCTGGGAAGCGAGAAGGTGTTAAAGTTAAAATTTCGTAAAATTTAAAAAAATAATTCTTATTTTAAACGAGCTTAAGATCCTTTATTTATAAGTTATAATTATTTATTTCCAATTATTCGTCTCCACATTGGGTGACTTCTTCAGGGAACAATTATTATAATTAGATTGATAAAATTTTTGCTTTAATAATTAAAAACTTATGTAATAAATTTTTTATTTTTTTTAAAGGCGGAAAATCAGAAATATTTTCTGTTAATATGAAAAAATAAAAATATCCTTGAAAACAAAAATAAATAAAAATAAAAATATCACAGAAAACAAAAATAACTATAATAATATTTAAAATCTTAACTAGAATATTGAAATACATATATAATTTTAAACATCATAAAAATTATCTTAGTATCTATTAACTAAATGTCTGTAATTTTGTTCAACATTTGCTATGTCTGCCTTATAGTTAATGCGTTGTGTAAATGGTAAACCGTTTTTATATTTAAATTATTTCGATTGTTCGATATTGTCTTATTAATTTACAGCTTAGTTGAAAAGGGTAATTATTATCATTCAAAATATTTTTAACCTTATCTATATTAACTCCGTGAAATTCTACATATCTTATCTTCAAAACTCTTTCAATTAGATTCCTTGTAGTATTAATTAAAATTCTCTTAGGGTGTTTTGAATAATAGTTAATAATTCTTACAGAAGCTGTGGGGTTTTGATACCAATCTATTACTAAATTATTATTCCTTCTTATTATTAATGTATCTAAATAAGGAATTTTAGAATTTCATTCCTCTTCAATTGTAAGTCTTATATTGTCATGAAATGAATTAAATGTTGACAAAATATTATCCACTAAACGATCTGGAATAATGCAGAACAAATCATCAACATATTCTGTGATTAATTTCGGTTTTACATCTAATTTCTCTATACAAGAATCTAATATTTTGTCTATTACAATATCAGCTACAACTGGAGAAGCTGGAGATCCCTTTTTTTGTATATTTATTCTACCATCATATTTAAAGTATCTGTAATCCACTATACAGAATTTTAGAATACGTAAGAAAAGGCTTTTTTTCTATTTTTGTTTATTTCTTTATACAATTCCATTTCTCCTCAATAATATCCAGATCTTATCTATTGGTATATTTGGAAATAAAGATGCAACATCAAGTGAAATTAATTTTTCATCATTTTGTATTTGTAATTTTTTTATATTTTCCTTAATCATTTTCATTATATTTTGAGTTTTCAGTTACTTTCTTAAGAATACTTGTAACGTTAATACAGAGTTTATAAGATGGAGAATTAACAAATGAACATATTTGTCTTAAAGGGAATTGCTCTTTATGTATTTTAGGTACTCCATACAGTCTAGGTGCTGTAGATATATTTGTCTTAAATTTGTTCTTTTCCAAAGATTTAATAATCTTCAATTTGAAAAGATCCTCAACTAAATTATTATTCGTCATCTGTAATCTATGCGTTGGATCCCTATTTGTTAATTCATATGTGCTATTATCACTTACAATATTATACATTCTTAAAACATAATCGCATTTATTCATTGCCACAGTTGTATTCCCCTTATCAGCACTTAAAATATCTTTTAATAATTTTCCAGCTCTATTAACCTTTTCCAACAATAAATTTATCCCTATTTGACAATCGTTCCCTATTCAAATGGCTATCTACAATATTTGTAAATCTATTCCTTGTTATTTCCTGTTCCTCTTTTCCTGTTTAAGTCTGTATAAGGTCTTCACCATCTGCTATGATTTTCAGAACTGGAAAATCTTCGCTTTTAATTGGAAGTGCGTGTTTCTGTCCTAGAGAAAGAACCCATTCTGCATCAGTGGGGATGTTAACATTTGATTTGTTAACAAACCATTTCTTATTGTGTTTAATATCCAATTCTCTTTGCTGTAAATTAATAAGATCATTAAACTTCTTCTTATGTGCCTCTTTTACCTGTAAACATAAATTTATTACCAGTAGCCTGGTGTTGAATAAATTTGTTAGCCGAAATTTCTGTTAAAACAAAAATTATTTTTTTTTTTCAATTCATTTTTTTTTGCAATATATTCTACAAAAATTAACAACAATTAGCAAATCGTATAATTATTAAAATTAAAGATGCCATTATTTAAGCAGCCATTGATGCAAGGATTGGAAAAATAATTTTGCTTATGTTATATATAATTATTTCTCTATATTTTTAGATATTACAATAACACATGTCCTCAATATGGGAGTATGAATATTTTTATATCTTGTAACTTATAGGTTATTGTAAATTATTTTTAAAAGAATCACAAACAAATATTTATGATTTTCAGCAAAAAATTAACTAGTTATATTTTCGTAAAATTTTTTTGAGTTTTTTTCAGTCTACTAATATTCAGCAAACATTTTGTTAACTTTTAGCAAGGATTTTTAATTTTTAATCAACCAAGTGTTAGCAAATCTTTTGCTGAATCTACTAATTTTGTTGCTAAAAATCAGCTAGGTGCTTTTAAGCAAAATATTTTGCTACAATTAGCAATTTTTTTCAAGCACCCTCCTGACTAAAATTTTGCTGACTTAGCAAAATGTTAGGCTGATTTTACTGACTTTTTTTAGTGTATCCTAAAACGTGCGTTTAATTGGCTAAAACGTTCTGAGCAATTCCATTTAATATCACCGTGAAATTAATAGATTTTTTCCGATTTTGATAAAATTTTGTGAGTGTGTGAGGTGAACGCAAGTAATAAAAAAAATTTTTAGTTTTTTGGAAAACTCTGGTAACCCTATGGCTTCAAATTGTGGGGTAGGGATTTCACTTAAAAAGCCATTACTTTTGATGTGTAAAAAATATCGACAAATTTATTTTTGCATACGAACGGCTAGGTTTTGGGGTATAAAAAAATAAATAAAAAAAATTTTACAAATTTTTTAAAAATAAAAATTTTTGAAAAAAAAAATTTAAAATCAATTTTTGGAAAAAAATCCATTTTTTAAAGTTTTTATACAAATAGCTACACATGTGTGTCTATGGACCAGGTTTCCAACGGGCCTTACCCATGGGTAGATACCCCTCCATTTTTCAGGCAGAGATTTTTGCTATCTGTGTCTGCGCGGAGGAGTGTCTACGAAGGGGCACTATTAGATCTCGTATCTACATTCTTTCCGACAGTCAGGCGGCATTAAGGGCTTTAATGTCCTATGAGGTGTCATCTGGTCTGGTCATGGAATGCATTCTGGCTCTTAACCGACTTGGCAGGCGCAACTCGCTTACCTTAGGGTGGGTTCCTGGTCACGAGGGGCATGAGGGCAACGAGAGGGCAGATTGTCTTGCTAATTGCGGGGCCCGAAGGCCCTTTATTGGCCCTGAACCATTCTGTGGTATACCTTTGGGGTATGTTAGGGAGAAGCTCGGGTCGTGGAGGGAGTCAGAATTCTCTCTCTATTGGAAAAACTCTCTTGGCCAACGACAGGCTAAGAGATTGATTTCTTTTTCCAGTGCAGGATCGAGAAGACTCTTGTCCCTCGGGAGGGGGTGACTTGAGAACCCTGGTGTCTTACCTGACTGGACACTGCAATCTCAGATACCACCTGCTCAAAAGGGGTCTTTCGGACACGGATGAGTGTAGGTTTTGCGAACTGGTAGCTGAGACTTCAGAGCATGTTCTTTGCGAATGTCCGAGGCTATGTGAAAGGCGTGCCAAGTTTCTTGGCAATCGCTTTGTCTCCCCTTCGGACATTATGAAGATTTTGCCTAATAGGATTATTGGCTTTATAGGTAGCTTGAATCTTTAGGGTAACTTTAGGCAGCACAAAAGACCTAAGTTGGTCGCGGTGCATAGTGCCATATAATCTAATCTAATACACATGTGTGTTAAAGACCCTGAAAATTTCAGCATGGAAAGCACCTTACTTAGTGAGATATCAGAAGAAATGTAGAAGTATGTATGTACACCAGAAAATGTGTTTTTTTTTTTTTAATTGTTGCTATTGAAAAACTACTATTACTATTGAAAAAAAAAACACATTTCTGGTGTACATACTTCTACATTTTTTGATATCTTACTAAGTAAGGAGCTTTCCACTCTGGGTATTTATAAAATTTTAAATATTTTAAAAGATGGATTTTTTCCAAAAATTGACATTAAAGGTGGTTTTACTATACTAACCTAATACATAGGAATTATTCACCCCCAAACAATGTGCTCTACAGTGTTATTTTTTCTATTATAACTTTCTTGTATTGCACAAGCTGTTATTTTAACAAATTATATTGAATATAAAGTACGTTAATAGTCATTTAGTTATTTGTGAAAATATGTTATATTATATAAAAAACATGTAATCATTGCCACCGGGTGCAAAATTGTAGCAAATCTTTTAGCTACACTCAAATAAAAAAATCTGTAGCTTTACAGAAAAATTATATTTTAGGCCACATATCGTTTAGATAATTTTAGCAAAACGTGTCTGTAATTATAAGTTAGATGAAAGTAGTAGGAAAAATAAGTAAACGTTACTTATATTTAGTAAAATTTTATTACACCCTTAATGGAAATCGATTTGATAAAATCACCCAAGATTTTTTTAATAAAAACGAGTAAAAAAAAAAAATTTTAATTAATTTTTATCAACCTTTTCCTTTGCTTAAATTAGCAACGAAAATCAATTAAATATGTTGTAATCATATGTAATAATAGAGAATAGGAACAATTTTTACTAAGAAATGACTTGGTTAGTGAACAAAACAGTGACTTGGAATACAAAACATTTTACTTATTTTTCTACGAACTTTTTTTCTCGAGTATATGTATATGTATTACTTAAGGATGTTAACTTTCTATAGTGTACTTATAAATACATTTATGTATGCTAGCGTGTCCCGTACCATTCAAACTAATTGTTGTTGTAAATTTGTTCAAAAATTTTTTAAAATTTTGTTTACCAAAATTTGTATCAGTAAATGCGTTGTAACAAGGGAAGCTACAAAAATATTTTTTAAAATTTTGTTTGATTAACGTTAGTCCCAAAATGCATATTTTATAATAAAAAAATTTATGGCACCAATGAATGACATCATTGAGGACTTATGGATCGCATACAATTTTCATAACTTCAAAGAGCATCCTTAAATAACATTTTAAATTTTGTGAAATGATTTCCTTCAATATCATTATAATATAACAAACCGGCAAAAAATTTGTGTTTTCCAAAATAATCGTGCTTACTTTAATATATAATTAAAAAAAATTTCGGTTTATATTTATATTTTTTGGTGGAATACTTAATATATATTTTGAAATTTTATAAATGCAATAAGAACTTTAATTAAATCCGAACAAAAACATTAATTTTAATATTTTAAATTTTCTTTAACCATGCGCCCCGGTAGGCTAGTTGGTAGCGTGCTGGCTTATCAGTGCGGGGGTCGTGGGTTCGATTCCCACCAGAGGCACTGGTCTGTTTTCACTACAACGCGCCGAAGGCCATAGTAGCTAGTGCTCGGTTAGGGTAATAGTATATAATTTGTAATTATATGATGCTTAAAAAAAAAAAAAAAAATTTCTTTAAACTTAACACCGCCATCCCTTTTTTCTGTTGCAGATAAATAATTAACGCGTATGGACTAAGAATGAAATACACAAAAGATTATTAATGTTATACAAACAAATTTTTGAAAAGTGTCTTCCTCTAAGTGTAGAACATTTTTGAAATTCTTCCTCTTCCTATCAACCACAAAATGGGTCCAATATTCGAATTTTTGAAAATGCTCATCCCGTTTTTACTACACTTATAATCTCATACAAAGTCTCTTTAATTTGCTTTCATTATCAGTAACTAAATAATAAGCAGCAGAATTAGGGTCAACAATAATTCGGAGTCAAAACTCATTATCTTTGTTCCACGAGGTCGTTTTTGTAAGAAGTTAAACATATTTGCTTAGTAAAAACACGCACGAAGTTTTTACATTCGCTTACCCTCAGAACCCAAATCGCGTAATATGAACTCACTACACTTGAGTTAATTTACACTATATGTACTGATTCTGTGCCGCAAATATGTAATAAAATATATGTGTTTAATATTTTGAAACCAATTTTTTCGATTTTCACTTTTTTACAAACAAATGCGCTGCACTTCACGTATTACTAAGAAATTGATAACGTAACTCGATAAAATTGTGCGCAGTTTCGTATATGTCGCTATAATGTACCATAAATACAAAAGGAGTAAGAGCTCCACAAAAATGGAAAAAAATAAACGTGATTTTTTTTTAGAAAAAAGTAATTTTTGCGAGGCACAACCACAGATTTATTTTTCAGTTTTTTTTACCCCTAAAATAAAAAGATTTAGAAAAATGTCCTTATATAAACATCAATAATGACATTAAACCATAGGTCGGCAGAGCGTAAAATAAGGTTGTGTGTGTGAGCGTACTACCCAGCAAACACTAAATCGAGCGATTCAAATTACCGTTATAGTTCCCTACACACAAAAAATAGTTGCCAATAACTTGCCTAAAATAGGCCTATCCAAGTTGTTTTATAAAATTTAAATAAGTTTTTAAATTGTTTAGCCAAAAACTTTGAAAAACTTTCCAAGATAGATAGGGCTATTTTAGTCAAGTTATTGGCAACAATTTTTTTGTGTGTAGGTAATGTGTTACGCTTTTCACTTAAATATACATATTTGAAATTGTCCAAACATTTTGTATGACTTAAAAAAAGGAATGCTGAAGTTTTTGGAATGGGAAAACGTAGAAAAGAAATTAACAACGATATTAATATACAAACGGAACTTCTAATACTTCCAAACTGATTTATTTATAATGTTATGACAATTTATTATTAATAAAATGTGTTTTAAATTTGATAACATAAAATGCATTGCATGTTACCAAATGCATTATCAATCATAAAATATTTTTCGTAATTCATTATTAAATATAAATGTTTGTTGGGTAAGTATTGCTGAAAAAAATATAAAAGCATCCGCCGCATGTACACTTGTCAGAGTCTCATCGACAACTACATGAAAGAGCGTAAGTATATGTGTGAAGTGGTCTTTGCACAATTGTGCTATGAAATGCCGACCTATGCATTAAACCCAAATTTCGCCATAGCCTTAGATTATTTTTTTTGGATGATATGCCATGAACTACGGCAACCATTTTAAAATAGATTTACTTAAAAAATATTATGGAATCCACTTACAAAAAATAATTTTTGAAAAATCAAATAATTTAAATTTCAATCTGAGGTTAAAACTTTCTTATATTTTCTAATTTTCTTTGAAATTACCGAAAGAAATTTGTTGCATTTAATGCATGCGGACTATGGACTTTTCTGCTCTTTCTTCAATCCCACAATTCCGGGAGTTTTGTGCGATATTTCCCGGCAATTACTTTTTCATTAATTCACAGATTTGTAACAAATATTAAAATTTTTTGAATGGAAACATCATTATTTGACTTTTTTAAATTACACAGGAGTTTAAAATGTTACAGTTTAAAAATTAGTAAATATCTGACCATCAATATTTCGTTCATGCTGATTTCAATGGTGTACTTTGCATCTAAATGTAAACCGCCAAATTTGGACATTTTTCTCGAAATCTGTAACATTGATCAAAAAATTAAGTACGCCATTGAAATCAGTATGCTCGAAATATATGTAATTAATGGTCAGGTGTATATTAATTTTTCTATGGTCGTGTTGAAAATAAAAAAAATAGTTAACCCTCTAACGGCTAAGGCTGCCTCAGGGCAGTCTTCATTAAATTTACCACAAATTAATATATTAATATATTTAATTACAAATTAATATATTCCGATAGAAAACTAAATTTGCAAAATATTTTGCAAAGAAATTTTTGTGTGCTATCCACGGTTTGGAAGCGATAAAGCCTTAAAATCAAAATTTTCGTAAAATTTTAAAAACTAATTATTAAAAAAAAAAAATAGTTTTCAAAAATCTAAAAAAACCAATTTAATTTGACTAAAAACTCTTCATAATAAAATAAAAGTAAGGTTGAAGCTTTATCTTTAATAATAAGTCCTTGCTTTAGTCCAAGGACTCACAGGATTTTATCAGTATTCCTCTAAAGGACATCGTCTTAACTTATAAACTAATAGACGGATTTTTATGAAATTTTGCAGAAAGAAGACTTTAAGTATTAATAGCAAAGCGTTGAAGTTTGAACAATATAAATTGAAGTATATGGTGATATTTATTTATTTTAAAAAATTTTGCAATTATCGATAGCTTTTTTAGAGCAAAATATTGATTTATATTTTTTTATCAAGATGATTATTTTGCTGTTAAATTTATCAAGTTAAAAAATATTTTTTTTAGATGGAAAAGAAATTATTGTTGAAATAAAATGACAAACAAATTCAAATCTTTTCAGTCAATGAGAAAAAACAATAAAAATTATACCAGTGAGCACAATTGCATTTCACACCAATTTTAAAGTTTTTATTTAATTTATATCAAAAATATTAGTCAGTTAAAAAAGAAAGTTTAAAGAATCGAAAAAGCATTATTTTGTAGTTTTTTTTGTAGATTTTTTATAACTATTCACTTTTTTTGGTAAAATTAAACGAATTTTTTTAACTTTAAAAATTACAATCCATTGAATTCTGAATACCCAATATATATTATTATAAAAACTAATGGAAAATGCAATATAAAATAAATATTTAAACAAAACTTATTACGAAAGGTACATAAATTTATTTTTTTTTTTTTTTTTTTTATTAATTAATTATTATATAATTACAAATTATATACTATTACCCTAACCGAGCACTAGCTACTATGGCTTTCGGTGTGTTGTAACGAAATAAGACCAGTGCCTCTGGTGGGAACCGAATTCGATTGTAACAATTGAATTCGATTGAGATAACCGATTTTACGAGGTTGCACCAACCGAATAGATTCGGATGGATGAAATTTTAGAATTTTTATGAGAGTGTGACTAACCCGGAAGATGAAATATTTCAAAACAAATATAGACGTATGTTTTATTGCTTTTGTTTCGCGCGACACTGTATGGGTGTATGTTATACAATTTCACAAAAACAAATTTTCATGCTGATTTTCACAAATTTTGTAAAAAGAAAATTTATAAAATTTAATAAAGTTTCTAAATTTTTTAAATCAGTTGTTTTGCTTGAATTTTTTCTGCATTTTTAAACAATTTTTCTTAAGGTATCGATTTTAGATATTTTTGCAAATTTGGCTCAGTAAAAAATAAAGTACTGGAATATTTAAAAAAAAATCATTATGTAGCTAAAATAACCAGCAAAATTTAAATTTAAACTAAATAAAATTATCATAATAATAAAAACTAAAGAGAAATAAAACAAATTCTTAGAAAAGTTAAACAATATGGATATCTAAATGCATTTTTTTTTTAAACAACTGCATCTCGAATATACAAGCAGAGTAGCAAGTCGTACCGGTGCGACTGAAGGCTAAGCCACAGCGAACCGCGCCGCTGCCGAAACTATCAGATTTTATCGGCTCCGGCGAATAACTTTTCGATTTCTATGAAATTTTGAGCACTGAGTCCTCAAAACAACTCGGTACTGTTTTTTAAATAGATATGTTTTTTTTAGTTCCAAAGACCGAGTTTTTGGGATGTCAGTTAAACTTGGTTCACCAAAAACGAATTTAGTCAGCGATTTTCAAGTTTGTTAACTAAAAATTGTCGGAACTTTTTTTAAGTTCAGAATTTTGTTCTTTATCAAAATAAAATAAAATTAACAACAATAGCAGTTTTCCAGCTACAAGAAGCATTAACCTAAGTTTCATTAAATGAATTATAATTGAAAAAATTATTTGTTCCCTGTTTAATATTTATTTAAATTTTTTTTTTATTTATTTTACTTTTCTGAATTTTTTGACATCTCACTAAACTCGACTTGAGCAATTACCAACATGTAAACAGTACCGCATTTCAAATTGTCATAAATTACCAAAACAAAATTATGTGCTTATTTAGATTTTTGTATTCAAATAGCTTTTTCTAATAAAGGGTGAGTTTTTTAGCAACTTTCTTTTTGTCAACGCTATTTCTGGCAGCTCAGCTGTTTTCGTGTAACATGTTACTGTTAAAAATGTTCAGTTTGGTCTATAATTTAACCATGATTAATGAATTTTATTATCAAAATTCATGATCGGTGCATCGTGAACTTCTTTCAATTTATAGTCAGTTTGGGCGACCATCTGAGGCGGCTTTTCGGAATCTTGTGATCAAATTTCGCACCAAATTTACATTTTTGGAAATTAAACCACCAGCATGCATACGTAGAGTGCGGTCAGAGGAAAATATCGCAGCTGTATCCGCCAGTGTTGTTGATGACCGTGAATTATCGATTCGGCGCAGTTCGCAGCAATTGGGGCTCTATTACTCCAATACGTGGAAAATTTTGCGGAAGGATTTGGGTGTGACAACTTTTAAAATACAGCTGGTGCAAGAATTGAAGACACATGACCTAAAACAACGGCTAACTTTTGGTGAATGGGCGCTGGCAAAGTTGGATGAAGATAACCTTTTTTATCGGAAAATTGTATTCAGCGACGAAGCTTATTTCCTGAACAAGCAAAATTGCCGTATTTGGTGTAAAGAGCAGCCAGAAGTATTGCACGAACCGCCAATGCATCGCGAAAAAACGCACTGTTTGGTGTGGATTATGGGCCGGTGACATCATTCGAACGTACTTTTTCAAAGACGATGAAGGCAGGAACGCTACTGTGAATGGTGAGCGCTACCATGCGATGATTACAATTTTTTTTGTTGCCCTTAATGGAAGAGCTGGACTTGGGTGACATGTGGTTTCAACAAGACGGTGCCCAATGCCACACATCATAGCATAATTGAGAGGCGAGTTCGGTGAACAGTTCATTTCACGTTTGGGGTAGCCTAGATCGTTCGATTTAAAGCCCTCAGACTATGTTTTGTGGGGCTATGTTAAGGCTCATGTCTATAGGGACAAGCCCGCAACGGTTGACGCACTGGAAGCCAATATTGAAGAATTTATTCGTGAGGTACCGGCCGATATGTTGGAGTATGCCAAAATTGGACCCATCGTATGAAACATTTGAGCCGCGGTCAACATTTACATGAAATCATCTTTAAGCATTGAATTATATAGATCGTTCATCGACTCAAATAAAGATTTCATACAATTCTCTAAATTTTATATGTTTTTTTTTTTAAATCAAATCCAAAAGCTCTTAAAAATTCACCCTTTAGTTAAAGCGCCTTCTATTAAAATCTAATGGAACTAAATGTTTGGTGGAACTAAATGTTTGATGTACACAAAAAAATTTATCTAAAAATGATGGCATATTTTAAGGATCAACCAAAAACATTTTATGAAAATTTCATTTAATTAATGAATTTTTCATTAATTTAATGAAAATTATTCATTGAATCCGTGAATCCAACTTAATGAAATACAGTCATTAATAATGCGAAGGACAATTCTATCAATGAACTTACATATTTAGTTACAAACAATTTTCAATTTCTTATTAATTTAAAATTATTTAACTAGTTTATGATTATTTCATACATTTCCACTGAGCTGTTTTTTGATAATTAAATTTGTTTATAAATGAATACTAATGTTTTAAAATTCAAATTTTTTGATGATATTTTAAATTCAATTAAAATAAAAAATCATGATGTGAGCAAGATTATTCAATTTCAAGATCATTTGTTTTTTGTTAAACAGAAAACCGTGCAATGTTTATTTATTACTCAAAAAAGTTTTTGCCCGCTAACTTATAGCAGACTTTATCTACTGAAAGGTCCTTACATGTTTCATTTCGCGTCACCGAAAATCATAAGAGAACCAATGTAGAATTGTTAGAATAAAGATTAACGTCCTAACCGTATTGTTTTATTTACCCGATGAGAAGTAAGTACAAATTGCAAGAATTGAACTAATTCAAATCAAAAATAAAACATTTTTAACTAATAAACATTGTTCGTGTATAGGCTAGAATCTCTAGTCATAATACACTGTATTTTTATTGTTTATTAAATAAACAACAACACTTTCTGACATAGTATTAGGACCATAACTCAGTTTTGCCGTACTCTGCAATTTTTAAATGTTTTTCTTTTAAATTTTCAAAAATTAAAACCAAAAGTTTATTTTTCGATCTTTTATCATACATTATGATGTGAACAAGATTATTCAAGTTCAAGATCATTTGTTTTTTGTTAAACAAAAAACCGTGCAATGTTTATTTATTACTCAAAAAAGTTTTTGCCAGCTAACTTATAGCGGACTTTATCTAAAAACAAATGATCTTGAACTTGAATAATCTTGCTCGCATCATAATTTATGATAAAAGATCGAAAAATAAACTTTTGGGTTTAATTTTTTAAAATTTAAAAGTAAAACAAAAAGTCATCTGTTATTTGAAAAGTACTTTTTATATAAAATAATAAATAAAAATTACTAAATTAATCGAATATTTAATGTTTTTACAAGTTTGATACAATTTTTATTAAAAATAAAAATTATGTTTTTCGACCTTTAATTGTGCAATGAAAATGAAAATTATTCAAGTTCTAGGCTATACTCTATATTTC
The DNA here is from genome assembly GCA_021234595.1 of Delia radicum. NCBI lineage: Eukaryota > Metazoa > Arthropoda > Insecta > Diptera > Anthomyiidae > Delia > Delia radicum. Next base: position 146,783,353 of record CM037853.1, on the reverse strand, counting down.
TTTATTAGGATATTGTCCTAACAAATAATCTATAGAGTTTTTGGTTTCAAATTCTGTAATATCCTAATAAAGATATATAGAGTATCGCCTCGAACTTGAATAATTTTCATTTAATGTTTTTGTTTGGCGCAGCGGAAATTTTTTTTCAGCCGGTTAAAGCTTCTTCGCCGAAAAAATTTCCTATTCAAATTTTTAGTCGGCTTGCTTCTCTGTATATAACTTGATAATTGAGGAACATGTTACTCAATACAACAAAAAGAAGAGACAAACAAAAGATTTACAAAAAATATAACCCAGAATTGTACAAAAATGAATTGTGTAGTATATTTTAATTACCTCCTCGTGATGATACCAAAATATGTAGGCTGGTGGTTCCGGGCTAAATTTAACTGTACATGTTAGATTTATAGTACTGCCTTTGTCGACATGAAGGTCAGGTCCGCCAAGGATGGTAGCCGTTGGCACTGTTGACATATAAATGGCAATTTATTATTATTGTTGTTGTTGTTGTGTAGTTTTGTTTTGAAGTCATACAACCAGACATACGCAAACACACAGCGTAGATGAATATCCAAAAAATATAGAAAAAAAGAAGAGACACAGTTAATAACATGAAAATCCACAATGACAAAAAAAAAAAACAAAAAAACTTCCTGGTATACCTTAACAACAATGGCAATGACAAAAAACGTTAAATGTCGGAACATTACGTTTGCAAATAAATATGGTCAAACAGAAAACGAAATAACAATAACAAAATTTATGGTTTAAAAAAACATACAGAATAGCAAACAAAAAGTTGTTAAAGTATTAAATACTTTTTCAAACTCTATATCAACATTTGTTTATTGGATGTCTTGCTTTTTAAAAGCCTTAATAGTACCCAGTAGAAAATTGTTTAACTAGTTCCAAAAAGTACTAGTTTTGGGACGAGTCAACACAAACTAGTTTTCAAAATAGTAATTATTAAAAAATCAAATATGCACATAATTTTTTTTAGTGTAAATTGAATTGAGGTGCAATTTAGGACCAGTGGTAGGTAGCAGCGCGTTTCTTAACTCTAGGCTTAACTCCAGTAATTTCAACGTATGCCAATTTAAACGCACAAAGCTTAGTGCCGAGAGATAGATCTACGAAATTTCATGAGATTAAAAATATTTTTGATGACAGCCTTTATGACGTCATTGGTGTTACTGAGACTTGGTTGACGAAATATGTTTCTAGCAGTGCCGTGTCGTTAAGTGGATTCCAAGTTTTTAGAAATGATCGTGAATGGATGAGAGCGGGAGGGGTTTGTTTATATGTTTCTAAAAAATTAAAGGCCCGAGTTGTTTGTTGAAAGCTTATTTATTGAAATATCGTTGAACAATTTAGACAAAATTTTAGTCGGGATTATTTACTTACCAAAAGGTGATTTTAAAGAGTGTGAAGACTTACTAATTGATCAGTCGAGTAGGTATACTAACTCAATTATAATGGGAGATTTTAACACCGATTTTTTTACTAATTCTGAGTTAGTTAGAGAGTTCTGTTTACGTTCCAGCTTATCAGTTGTACACAATAGCATACCAACTCATTTTTGCCAAACTTGGAATAGATCATCAATACTGGATTACTTCTTCGTAACAGATATAGATCTTGTTTTCCGGAAAGAACAATACCAATTTCCTCCATTAAACTCTGGTCATGCAATAGTGTCTCTGTCGGACCGACTAGAGTTTGAACGTAATTTAATTGAATACTGGTATAGAGACTATAAGTCATTTAATTTTAATTTATGTATGACCCAATTAAGTGCTTTGGACTTTTCAGAACTTTATAGTACAATTTGTATTGATGATCAGTTGACAATTTTTAACCAGATCCTTACTAACTTATTTAACGATACCGTTCCCCTCAAAAAGTCATTAGCTAAAAAACGTGATAAATGGATGGATTCCCCAGAAATAAAAGAATCAAAAACCAATAGGAATTTAGCTTGGCGAGCCTATTGTGAAAATAGGAGTGAGAATAATCGCAAAATTTATTGTATATACCGTAATAAAGTTAAGTCTGTAATAAGGCGAGTAAGGAGAAATGTGTGTATTAAGTATTTTGAAGGATGTTCACAATCACAATTGCGGAGTAAACTGAAAGCTGGTGGAGTAATTGGTGATGAAAATATTCAAGACCAAATTGATGTTGATGAGTTCAATAGGAATTCAATTCTTCCCCCTGTCCCACGACCTAATAATATTTCCTTTCCTCCTTATAATTATCCCAATGATTATGGTTTCACTTTCGAAACGTTGACGTTGTTGATGTGTATAATGCAATGATGACTATTAAAACAAATGCTGTTGGCCCAGATGGTATACCTTTAAAGTTTTTAAAACTTGTTTTTCAAGGTATTTCCACACCATTGCTTTTTATACTTAACAATATTATAACCTCTTCCTACTTTCCAAACAATTGAAAGATTGGAAGAGTTACTCCAATACCAAAAATAAAGTCTCCTCGCCTTATTTCTGATTATCGGCCAATAAGCGTCTTAAATGCGAGTTCTAAGATTCTCGAAGTTTTACTTAGAGATCAAATGCAGGAACTTCTAAATTCAAGAAATTATTTAAACCCATACCAATCAGGATTTAGAAAGAATTACAATACTACTGGGTTAGTATTAGATGTAGTTGAACAACTAAGGGGTAATTTAGATATAAAGTTAAATTCAGTGCTTATATTTTTGGATTACAGCAAAGCTTTCAACTCTCTGAATCATGACTTACTTTGTAGTAAATTATTTAACCAATTTGACTTCGGTTCTTCGGCTTGTCGTTAATGTTTTCTTTCTTTAATAATAGGTATCAATATGTTCAAAGTAACGAGAGAATTTCTGCACCATTAAAAACTTTTAGAGGGGTGCCCCAAGGGTCAATTTTGGGGCCCCTTCTTTTTATGGTTTATATAAACGATTTGTACCAGCACGTTAAATTTTGTAGATGTTATACATATGCAGATGATATTCAGTTGCTAGCTGATGATAAGGGATTTGGTCTTTCGTATTTGGAAACCAATGTTAATAATGATTTGCTTCATATTATGGAATGGTCAGAATCCAATTTTCTAAGTTTAAACCCTTCTAAAACACGATGTATGTGGTTTTCACAAAGTATGATAACTCCAAACATTGTTTTAGGCAGGGAGTCGATACAGTTTGTTTCTTATTATAAAACTTTGGGAGTGTATATTGACAATAATCTGAAGTTTGACTGTCAAGTAAACAGGGTTATAGCAAAAATAAATTTCGTTATGAGGCGTCTATATAACACAGGTCTGTATTTACCAGACAATGTTAAATGGAAAGTTGCTACAGCACTTTGTCTTCCTATATTTTTGTATGGCTTAGAAATATATTCGGGTATGTCAGAAGACAATATTTCGAAAATGAAACTATGTTTTAATAGGGTTGTAATAAGTGAGACCAGCAAGTTATTTGTTTTAGCTCTGATGAGCAACTATTTTATTAAATTAAATTACTTAGTCTACCTTAATTGTATTTCGTGGGTAACCATCATATGAGTGGTTCCCACGGTTCATACTATGAAGGTGTCATATTAACTTATCAAAAAAGTACGTCATTTAGCCAATCACATTCAAGCTTAAAATTTATGAATGTGATGGCTTAAAGTACGACAATATCGAATTGTTAATTACACTACACCCTCCTTTTTCGGGAAAAAAGAGTGGTCAAGTGTAATTACTTGATCAATCTTTTTATATAACTTAACAGATAAAAATTAATTAAGTTTAAGTTTAAGTTTAAATTTTTTTTTTTTTTTTAAATATTCATTTGAATTAATAATTAATATTTAAAAATTTCTTTTCTTTTTTATTTTGGTCTCTTTTTTTTTGTGTTTTATTTTAGTTTAATATTTTATTTTTATTTTTAGTTTAAAAATTACAATTTAATTAATTAATTTTTCTCTCTTATTTTTTTCCACTTAAATATTTTTTTTTTTTTTAATTTCAACCTATTCTAAGACTTTTTTAAGTCTATTTTTATGTATTGTTAGGTTTTTATTCTTGTAACTTATTACTACATTGTTCTTATTTAACAAATTTAGAACCTTAAAGGGGCCTAGATATTTATTTTCTAACTTATGACCTGTTTCATTTCTTAAGTAAACAAGGTCACCTATTTCCAAATCTAATTCTAAAATTTTCTTATCGTAGTTTAATTTTTGTCTACATTTATTCTTATCTAGTAGAGCCTTTGCCCTAGTATAGGCTATTTCCAATTTGTATTTAATTTCCTTAGCATAACTGTCTACATTATAAAGAGGATCTACCCTCTGTATTGAGTTGAGTTCGTGGAATCCGTTTGGGATTCTTCCGAAAACAAGCTCATACGGACAATATTCATGTGTCACTGATGGGGTGGTATTAAAACAGTACGTGAAGTACTTTATCCACTCATCCCAATCATCTCTTTGAACAGATATGTACGATCGTACGTACTCGTTAAAAGTTCTGTGACTACGTTACACAGTTCCTAGCGTCTGATGATGGTGAGCTGTAGACGTTATATTGTCAATCTTTAAATATTTCGATAAGTCATCTATAATAGAATTTTTATACTCTGTTCCCATGTCCGTAATGAACGTCTTCATCGGACCGTACTGGAGTATAAAAGATTCAAAGATAGCCTTCGCAACAGTTTTTGCGCTTTTATCTGGTATTGGTACAGTAACCAAGTACTTTGTCAGGTCACATATAAGTGTGATTGCATACTCATTGCCATTTTCCGTACGAGGTAATGGTCCAATAGTATCTACCAATACAGTATCGAAAGCTTTTGTTGGAGTTTCGGTTATCTCCATAGGGGTTCTCGTGTGCCGTGTAGTTGTGGCCTTTTGACACTTTTGGCATGATTTGACATATCTCGATATGTCTTGAATCATTTTTGGCCAATAGAAGTATCTTTTTATCTTATTCAATGTTCTAGTTATCCCAGAATGTCCCCCTCGTACTGGGTCATCATGATACATTTTAATAGTATTCACTATTTCATCCCCTTCTGTCAGCTGGGTCACCCTTGGAAGTAGCGCTACTTGTAATTTAATTAATTTTTCATTGCCCACGGCCTTAAATTCATTAATTGTGACAAATTCGAAAATTTGTTCACTGGGTGCCATTTGTAATTTGACAATACCTCGTTTGCCGGCTGTTAATTCCAGCCTTGGAAACAGTTGTCCTAGGTCAACTTTTCCATTAACAAACAGATCGTCTATTCTCATCTCCTGAATAATTTTCTTGCCACGCTTCAAAGAGCAGTGGTCAGAAGTCGTTTTCAATTTTGGATATTTTCTGACGTCAGTATAGTTTATGAATTCGTATACATTGGGCTTTTTATATTTTCCTTGCTGATTGGGGTTATTTTCGTCAGACTTCGTCTGCTTCGTCGATGATCTAGTCGATACCTTTAGTATCCTTGAATTGTCCCTAGTCATTATCTTTAAATCACCTGCATCTGCGGCAAAATTTTCTTTGCCTCTGAGGTATTCCACCTTGAAATCATATTCCTCTAGATCTAGCCTCATACGAGTTAATTTTGAACTTGGGTTTTTTCATAGAGAAAAGGTAGGTTAGTGGGCGATGGTCAGTCTTGACCGTAAAATGTGTACCATAAACGTATGGTCTAAAATAAGTAATTGCCCAGTGGATTGCAGTGAGTTCCTGCTCGATTGTCGACTTATTACTTTCACCTTTAGTAAAAGTTTTTGAGGCGTAGGCGACTGTAAGTTGTCTGTCATCATACTCTTGACTGAGTACCGCCCCACATGCGTGCTTACTTGCATCCGTAGTGATACAGAATGGTTTCTTGAAGTCCGGGTATTGTAGAATTCCCGGATTCATTAATGCCTTTTTAAGGTAATCAAATGCCATTTGGCATTCTGCTGACCATTGAAATTTCACATTTTTCCTCGTCAATCTCGATATGTGACGGGAATAATTAGAAAAGTTTCTAATGAATCTTCTGTAGTAGTTACAGAAGGCAATAAATCTTCTTGCCCCGTCAGCATCAGTTGGGACTGGGTAGTCTCTGATTGCTGCGTACTTACTGTCATCCGGAAGGATGCCTTTGTCAGTACATTTATGTCTGCAATCAATTTCTTATTCACTTGGCGATAATCGATCACCAATCGCCATCTCTTCCCCTCCGAGTTCGGTAATGATTTCTTTGGCACTAGTAATAAGGGACTGTTATAGTCTGAAGTGGATGGTTCTACTATCCCATCGTTTACCAGTTTCTGGACTTGTCTATCAACTTCCTCTTTATGTGCGTGTGGAATTCTATAATTCTTTATATAGCTCGGTGTTTCATCACTTAATCTAAGCCTTTGTTTGTAAAAATTACTAGTTGAAACCACTTCGGTTTCTAGGGCAAATATATCACTATATTCTGTACAGAGTTTTGTAAGATCGTCCCTGAATCGATCAGGAAAGTTTTTTACTGAGTCTATCCAGAACTTGTTCTGTTCTTTTCTCAGATGTTCCTGATGTTCGTAATATGTCATAATTCGACAGATTCTCTGTAATTATGTTCTTAGCGCATAGAGCTGTATCACAATTATTTGTGTTCAGTATTCTTACATATGCATTATTACCATGTACTATAGCGTTTGCAATGTATACCCCTGATTGTAGTTCTTGATTGGGTACCAACACTTCCCCTTGATTTGATTCAAGTATAATTTTTCTTATAACTTGTGATCTTGCCGGTAGCACGATCGAATTATTAACACAAGTGTTGGTCATTGGGATCGAAAATTTATGGAAATTTTTTGGTCTAATGACAAGGTAATCTCCATCTTCATTAAAATCCAGTTTACAGTTGAACTCTTTTAGGAAATCAAGACCTATAATTCCATCACATGGTATAGGAAAATTATTTAGGATCGCATGAAATTTGTGCGTCAATAAAATATTTTCAAATTTAAGGTCAACTCTTTTGAAGCCAATCGATTGGATAGTGCCCTGGCCTATACCACTAAGGGTTACTATCTCATTAGTATTCAAACGGTTAGTTTGTATTATATTTGAAATTTTTAGCAGTGAGATGTCTGCTCCTGTATCCACAAGTAATGTTAATAAATTTCCATTTGCTCCGTATAATTTTACAAACACGCCCAAACTAAGATTGAGCTTATATATTCTACCATTTAGTCGCTCAGAGGCTGGTCGGCGTTTCCCGAGCCATTATTCTGATCGGTGACCACTCTTACGTTTCCTGTATATCGGGATCCACGGTTATTTCCGCGGCCCCTTTGGTTGCGATTATCATTATTATTGTTTGTAACGTCCGTTATTGTTACCCCGGAAGGTATTCCTATTCCGGTTATTTGAATTGTTGTTATTTCCGCGATAACCTCCACGGTTATTTTTACGGTTGTTTCCACGGTAGTTACCATGGTTTCCCTGGCTATTCAGGTATAGGACGGCATTCTGTTGTCCATATGCATCGGTACAACATTCGACAAATTTTGCCACTGCCTCGTTAAGAGTGTCAAACTTGCCCGACTGCATTATCAGTTTGACTTTCTCGTTACTCGTATTCCTGACCATTGCTCTAACCGCAGCCTTGGTCGAATATTTATCGGCTATCGATGGCGTTAAGCCATCTGAAATATAAGCGGATTGTAGGGATTTCGTTAACTCCTCTACTTCTTTTACATAGGCGTTCGCATTTTTGCTCGCCTGTTTTATGTTCATTAGTTTGGCAGAAATTACATCGACCGATTCTCCTTTTACGTTCGATTTTAAGGAGTCGATTACCTGAGCCAAATTTGTCTCAGACCCTTTTAGTAGATTAATGGCAGTGCCCTTTAGTTTTGTTTTTACTAAATTAATGGCAATGGCATTATGGTTTTCACACACGCTGTCTACCAGTTCCAGGGCCGATATAAAGCCCTGTAAATTCTCAGGTCGTCCATCAAACTCCGGAATGAGTCTAGAGGCGACAGTGAGAAATTCGATCGGTGTTTGCGGCATATTCCCGTTATTCTGTTCCAAATTGTTATTATCAATAGGTGGGGTGTTGTCCCCCGTGTTATTATTACTAGATGGGACGTTGTCCCCCGTTGGCCGAGCAGTGTCGAGTCCAACAATTGGCGATTCAATGTCGTCTAGGCAAGTAATGCTCTCCTGGAGTGAGAAAGGTATTTTTAGCTCAACTCCTTTTTTTATAGCAACAGAGATTAATTTTTCTCTGATGTCCGCATAAAAAGCGTCGGCTGCTACTTTATGCGTTGATGTCAAACGAGAGTATGAAACATTGAATAATGCTCTCAATCTCTCAAGATGACCTTCGAGAGCTTGTAGATGTTTATCGACGGTCTCCTTTTTGGTATCCCGTTCTACATTCAGGCACTTAAAAGATCTGTTAAAATCTTCCCTAATTCTCCTTGCCTTTGCGATTATTAAATCCCATTCCATTTAATCAATCATATAAAATTTAAACTCTAAATTCTCCTATTCGCCCAATAAAAAAAAATTAAAACGGAAATTAAAATGTAAGTGCAGTTTGTATCATTTTAGGTAACAATTAAACCTTGTCTAAATCATTGGCCATAGATCGCCTATAATTCTTACGCAGGGATCTCTTGTGTAATTGATATAAATGTGTTAGCAGCTGAACTGCTAGAAGCGAGATTATTATTATTAAGTAGACAGTCGGTGGTTGAATTTGCACCACCTTAACCTCGTTTATTACGTTTGCATTGGGTTTTTTCCATTTTAGATTCCTGGAAACCCATTTTAAAATTAAGAAACCCCGTTAAGGGTACAGCAAAATAGGGAGAAATAATATAATTTTTAATATTGATATTTCTTTTAAATATACATAATTTAAAAGTATTTACTTTTTTATTATTTTAATAATTCACTTACTACAATTGTAATTTTATATATATTTTTGTTGTTGCTGCTTAAGTTGTTGTTGCTTTTTGTTGTTTTTGATACTATTGTTGCTGCGTTTTCTGTTGCTGCTTCTGTTGTTGTAGATTTTGTTATGTTGATAAAAGTTCATCTTACTGTTGTTGTAGTCGTTGTTGTTAAAATTTTGCTGTCCGATGGTGTATCGGCCACACCATCCTTGGGGTTTCTTGGCGGGTTCACCCCGGCTATGCTCATCCGTATTGCTTCTTCTTTAACAGAGATATTTTTTTCTGTACATTTTTTTTTTTCTGAGTGTAGTTGTTGCTGATGACTTTTTTTTTTTTTTTTTTTTAGTTGTTTTAATTATTTATTATTTATATAATTAATATTGTTTTATGCCGGCGTATTTTTTTTATTTTGTTAAATTTTTTTTTTTATTATTAAATATGATTCAGTATTTTCATATCTTTTTTTTTGTCTTTTTTTTTTTTTAATTGTTTTTTTTTTTGTTTCTGCTTTTTTTTATCAGGGGCGTAAAATTTATAATTTTTATTCAATAAAATACATAATATCACCACAATTTTTTTTTAAATGTTTTTTTTTTCATATAGTATGTGTATAGTATTATTATTTAGTTTATTTGTTTTCACACTTCTCGGTTATTAAAATTTGCACCGTTTTTTTTTTTTTTTTTTTTTTTTTTGCACGGTCGCCATGTAATAAGTGAGACCAGCAAGTTATTTGTTTTAGCTCTGATGAGCAACTATTTTATTAAATTAAATTACTTAGTCTACCTTAATTGTATTTCGTGGGTAACCATCATATGAGTGGTTCCCACGGTTCATACTATGAAGGTGTCATATTAACTTATCAAAAAAGTACGTCATTTAGCCAATCACATTCAAGCTTAAAATTTATGAATGTGATGGCTTAAAGTACGACAATATCGAATTGTTAATTACACTACAGGGTAGTACGTTATGTTTTTGGACTTCGATATCGGGAATGGAGGCATGTGACGCCCTATGTTATTAACTTTCTTGGCTGTGATTTTAAAAATTTTATTGATTTAAGAATAATGGTTCAATTTTATAAAATCATTAAAAATGGAAATCCTCCATATCTTCTTGAAAGATTCAATTTTGGTAACTCTAACGAGTACACATTCAATTAATTTTTCCACGATTTTCATCTCTTATTATGAATAAATCATTTGTTGTCAGAGTAACTAGAATATGGAACTCAGTAATACCTTATGAGGATCGCAAATTCACTGGATCTATTTCTAATTTTAAAAAGTTTTATTAAAAAATTTGTAGAAAGCTGCTACATTAACTGCCACTTTCGAGATTATTTTGTAGCTTTATTTTCAGTATTTGTGCAAGGGGGGTGTTTATACTTTTGTAATAATTATTTTTTTTTTATATATATATTATTAAACGAAAATAGTTTGTAATTTTTATAATGATTTATTTATACTAAGATCAGCAAATGAATATACAAAATGAATTTTATAGTTTTAAGTCAAATCATTTTTTTTTTGTAACTGCCATACTTATTAATCTGGATTAATTAGGCCCCAAGGGCTTGAAATCCATAAATAAAAATAAATAAATTAACTGGTACAGTACACAGACAGAATTTCTGGGGCGACATTTAATGAATCTTTTTCACTAAACTAATGAAATTTTCTTCACAATATGAATGACAAATTGCATTAACTTAAAAAAGCTTCATGACTTTAATGAAACCATTTCTAATGAAACTTTTTCATTTGTCGTATGCAGTTTTTAATAAATAAAATGATATTTTGCATTAAATTTTATGAAAAACAGCATTAATTTTAATTTTGAATTGACAGGTTCATAATTTAAATGTTACTATTATAAATAGAAAACACTATGTGTTAATAAATGTAAGAGAATGACAAAAAAAATCTTGTGAGGATCAGCGCTAGAGGGAGTTTTGCAATATTAGAATACATGCCTGATTCCCAATTCGTTTCCAACAATGGTAACATCAGCAAACCCTGCCAATTAAAAAGGCGTTCTAAATCTGAACTTGTAAGTAAAGACGGAAATAGCTCATATTATTCGGGTAATCAACCTAAAAGGAGAAACAGTTGCTTTTTTAGTAAGTTGGTTGATATTAGGGTTGCCATTTATTCGGGTTTTTATTTTTTCAAAGAAACAAGCAAAAAGTTTTTGGTCGAGCTATCAAACGATTTACTTTTCGAAAGTATTCGATTAATCGAACGAATAAAAATAATTTTAAAAATACATTATTAACTTTTCAAAACTATTCGATTAATCGAACGAATAAAAATAATTTTTAAAAATCATTATTAATTAAAGTATTTTACATCATATTCTCAAAAGTTTATGAATGTTGGCAACAATGTAAATACGCTAACATTTCTCAAATATAATCATATAAGAGTATAGCAACTCAAAAATATTTTTCAATCGTATAAATTTTGAAGCTGTTATATTGTGATGAAAATAATAAAGTTTTGAAAATCGTTAAAAAAAGTAAATAGCGATAGTTTTAGTATATCGAGATGTCGAGATGTTATTTTAGTTACCGTAGAAATTACATAAATGGAATTCACAGATTAAGTGCTAACGAGCTATCGTTCCAAAATAGCTATATTAGAGTGTTTTTTTTTTAGTTTTTGTTTTTGATTTTGGGATATCATAACTTTTTAGAAGGTTTTTGCGACAATAAAAATAATGGCGTTTTTATTTTTGAAAAATTCCAACTCCTTCAATTCCCGTTCGGCGAATAAAGTCGGGAATTTTGGGTACCTTTCTTTGTAATACAAAAACCGCTAAATATATATAAAATCTGATTTCACGAATCGATTCCACATGAAAAATTAAGCTTATAAGCAGTTTTTCGCAGTTTTATAATGCAGCGGATAGCCACTCTAATGTTCATATATGGGCTTATGTCAAAAGTAATTAAATCCCTTGAAATGGTTATTATTTTTCAATAATATATAATAATATTTTTCAGAGTGCAAGGTTTTAGGGCCATAGGGCCAGAGATCTATATTTCTAATTGTTATCGTTACACAAAGTTGATAAATTTAAAAAATAAATTATTTATTTTTTCAAAATTGATAGTTTTCAAAAGGGACAGTTTACCCTGTTATCTAAACACATTTTGATCAGACACATCAACACTGTTGGTCGAAATTCGTCAAAATTAACATTATTTTTACGATTTGTCAATGCTTTAACACGAAATCAGGGTAGCATTAATAAATTTTAAGATATAAATATTTTATGACACAAATGAAATTTAGTAACTGTTAAAAATCATTATGTAAAAAAAAATTCACATAGTTGGAATCAACTTGTAGAAAATACATTTTCTCTTCATCAGATTACGCTAAATTCAAATATAGTCTCCAAAGCGAATTATAATTTTTAAATATTGCAAAACAAAAAAAAAAATGCCGCTCTAATATACAGTTCCCAGGTCTTAACAATTTAAATAAAAAATGTAAACTGATTAAATTTTTCACCGAATAAAAATAGAATAATTTTTTTTTATATTAAAAAAAATTGTGATAATCTATAATCCTAATCTAAGACCTATTTGTGCGGTACCCAAGACGTATGAGTGATGTTTGATATGAAACACATATTCATCATACGCCTAAGGGGGTGTTCAAACAACATTTTACTTGAAACGATCGAAAATACAGTAACAAAATACATGCAATGCAAAAACAAAATACATGCACTCACTTATTCATCTAGTGACGAAAGTCCTGTGTATACCACATACTAGTGTGGAAAATTCTTCGATTTAATTATAAATGAAGTTGAAAATAATATTTTTTGTTTATTTTTTATTTGGATATTTTTGAAAAATTTCGATATATTCATTTACATTACGCATACATACTGTTACATGGTAATTTTAAAAAACATTTTGGTATTGGTGAAACTGACAAAATTTTGCAATAATTTCTTTCTTAATTTTGGACTGCCTCGTACCTATTAACGCTCAAAATTTCGGATGAGGTAAACTCAAAATTTGTCAATATAAATGGTATATTTTTTGCACCTCACATCTTCGGATTACAAATTGTATAATGAAAGCTCTACACTTAAAAGGCTTCACACTATGTGTACCGATGCTGTGTCCAGGCACGTAGCTAGGGGGGGGGCTTGGGGGCTAGACCCCCCCCCCTCCCGAAATGATTTGAAAAATTTAAAAACTTAATACAATTCGTTAGAAAGTAACAATGTTATTGATAAATTTAATATGAAAATATTTATTTTTGACTTGGATCAAATAGGAAATAGTTTTTTATGGTTCGAATCTTAATATTTCGTAAGAAAACATCGCCTGCAAATGGGCGGCTATCATTGTTAGAGTTGATTTTCGACACAAAGCAATAAATAAAATCATTTCATAAGAGATTTCGAAGTCTTTGACTTAAAATATAATCAAAAAATTGTTTGAAACAATGCAAACTAAAAATTAAATATGTCTACACAGAAGAAACTAAAATTGAGTTTTAATTAAATATTTGTTGATTCAGCAAAAGTTGAACTGAATTCCGTTGTGTTGATGCAATTGTAGTAACAACTAAAATTTAATTAATATTATTTCCAATTACATATAGTTTTATTCCCATCTATTAAAAATTTAATTGAATATTGTTTACTATAGGGAAAAATTACAAAATTTTAAGAAAATCACCAAAATTGTAAAAAAATCGATAAATTTAAAAAAATCGAGACCATTTGAAAAAATCGCAAAATTTGAAAAAAAATTGCCAAAAATTAAAAAACAATCCTCAAAATTGCAGAAATTTAAAAAACTACCAAGATAAACGCCAAAATTCGAAAAAAATCACCGAAATTAAAGAAACGCGAATTTTTAACTTTAAACGATTTTTTTAATTTTGGCGACTTTTTAAAATTTTTGAATTTGTTTCAATGCTGTTATTATACGTTATAAAAACTGAAAATTTTTTTAAACCAAATTCATTTTCAATTAAACAGTTAATTGAAAGTAAGTTTGAAATCGAACAAAAGTTTAATTGAAATTTTTTTGACAATGATTTTTTCTGTGTATTTTGACGTAATCTTTTAAAATGGAGATACCACTAAGACTCAAAATTAAGTTTACTTGTGCCGTAAAAGTCGTTACTTTACTTACAGTGCAATCTTTTTATTTAAATTTGATTTGCTACGCACGCATCTGGTAACATAGTTATCAGTATTTTTGTGCGATATATATTACGATATCTCAAATATTTTTTTTAATTTTTTGAAACAAATTTAAGCCTCAAACTTTGATCGATATGCATAATGGTTAACGTGGTCCAATGTGACTCAAATTTTCTCAATTTTTTTTTTTAGACTAAATGTAAACAAATTTCTATCGGCGCTCCTTGAAATGCGACATTTTAAAATCAAGCAGCTAAACCAGTCTTTGTGTTATAACGATGTTGTTTTTTTTAGACATTTTAATGGGTTTTTATTTAAAAAATTGATTAAAGACAATTTGAAAAGCGTTTGAAATTGTCCAAAATATAAATCAAAGTGAATTGGAAATACATAATTTAGTTTAAATTTTAAATAAGACCTGGGCGATATCAGGTATATTTTTAAATTTTCCAATTGTATATTTTTTCTTTATTATTATTTCTTTTAGACTACAATCACGCTTGCTTTTAAAATTTACGATTTTTTTAATACAAGACATGAAGTATAGCCCCCAATCTTAAAAAAAGTCGGATATATGAAAAAGGGTAAAAAATAGTGAATAATTTGTTAAAATAACTCAAATAAGTGGCAGCCGTGGTCCACGACATAGTGTCAAAATGGTTTTCAAAATGCGTGTTTTCTTGAGCATTTTAACGCTGTTTTTAAATAAGTCTTAATTTCCTAAACTTTAAACATATTTTCATACAAAGATGTGTTAAATTTCACCACCAATTTTAAAAATAGATACGTTTTTCATATATTTTTGCTGCGTTATCACCTATCCGAATTTAATTAATTTCAAAGGGAACCCATCGGAAAAGCTTTCTTGTAAGTTTCAGGCAAATTATATAGGATATTTGCTTTAAATTTGTTTTTTGGACGGTTATAAATCTTTAATTTCCCGAGTTAAAACGTTTGCATAAAATAATACATTCTTTTATATACACTTATAAGGTTTTGTCTGCCAGTGCATTGAACCGGACATAATTATATAAATTCATATATAAAATTAATAGTTGCGTATAATTGTATATTGCATTTAGAATACGCTAAAACTAATGCAATTAATAACTACGTTATATTTATATACCTAGACATTGCAAAATAATATATATTTTGATATTATATCATATTTAAAAAAACACAATTTTATTTTAGATAAAATTGTATATTACCCCATGCAGAGTCACACTAGAAAATTTGTCAATTATATTTTGTATGTAAATATGTATTACATCAATACAATAGAACAATTAATTGCATCATTTTGTGTATAATTTTATATACAAAATTTACCCCAATTTATATAGACATCGAAATTCTCAAAATAATGAACACAATATGAAAAATGCATTTTAAGGAAATGCACTTTATGCGGGTGGTTTTTGTTTCAAAATGACCTGAGAAAGCGATTTCTATTATTAATACATGATTGCCCATTACGTGTAGGTAAAAATTTAGCAAAAATTTAGCAAACAAAAAAAAAAGCTTTTACTCTAGTGTGCACAAAAAAAAAAAATATATAATCAAAATAAAAAATCGAAAAGCCCCCCCGAAACAAATTCCTAGCTACGTGCCTGGCTGTGTCACCAATACCTAAAGAGTTATATTGAATTAATGGTTTGAAACCAAATTTTTTCGGCTTTCACTTTTCGCAGTTTTATATTTTGATGAGATCTTTAGCCAGATCGAAATACTAGTATCAACCTAGCTAATATGTTTAACTTGCTTTATTTTTGTAAATTTACGGAGGTTTAAAGATCATTATAAATTGAAAAAAAAAAACATTTAAATTGTGCTCAGTTTGTTATATGTAGCGATAATTCGTCATAAATACATAAAAAATGGACGTGATTTTGTTTTTAAAAAACTCATTTTCGCCTGGCACAGCCTGACTTTATTGAAAGGTAGTCTGATTATGGTGTGATTTTAATATTTTGATATTTTACACATTTTTGCACCAGCGGCCATTAAATCTAAGCTTTTTTCTGGGTTTTCCTTAAATTTTGAAAAAATGTATTTAAAAAACCTCGTTTTCAACAACTCAAATTCGGCTGAACATTAGTTTTCACAACAAAATTCGGTTAATTCAACTGAACTTTAGTTCCAATACCCAAAATATCCAGAAATCTAGTGTAAATATCGTTGTACTAACTGAATTTATAAGTTTTTACAATTATTTTTCAAACGGACATAATACAACACGAAGTTGACCGAAGAATTCGCTAAAAAATTTAAAATGAAGCTTCTGATTTGTTTTTGAACGAATTATACCAAAAAAATACCACTGGAAACGATTAAAATTCTCGTTTGTAAACAATTCTTAAAAATTTAAAAACCGCTAGGTGAACGAATTTAGGTTACTAATATCTACAAAATATTTCGTTATTTCACAACAACAAAATATTTTTGAAAATATATTTTTGGTTCTTTGCTTATTTGATATCATTAGTAAAGTCAGTTTGTGAGGGTAAAACACTGCAGTAAGTTTATCTTAAAATATCTGTATTGAACAATTTGTAATTTTATTATATTTTATACGAAATAGACGTACACTTTTTACGCATACAAATTAAACAACATTTGTAGTTCTTATTATGGGATTATATTGGTGTTGTTAAATACGCCCCTCGCAAACGACGTGACGGTCAGCAAAATCATCAAATTGCAAAAATAGATATGAATTTAAGCAAAATTTGTGACCGCCACGGCTGGCTCGGACGTTGTCTAATCTGGAGCTCCAATTTTCGATGACTTTTTCCAACATTTGTGATCGTATATTGGCAATAATGCGGCGGGCTTACCGACGTAGACTAGCGACTTCACATATCCCTACAGAAAATATTCCAGCGGTGTTAAATCGCATGATCTTGTAGGCCAATTCACGGGTCCGAAACGGAAACTATGCGGTTACCAAACGTTTTCTTCAATAAATCCATTGCGGCACGAGCTGTGTGACGTGTTGCGCCGTTTTATTGAAACCACAGCTCCTGCACATCATGATTGTTCAATTCATGAACGAAAAAGTCAGTAATCATGGCTCTATAGCGGTCACCATTGACGTATAGACTGATTGGGTTCTTCCTCTACGCTACGCTCTACAGCAGAAATGACTTCTTCTGTACGCACTGTACGACGTCTCTGTGGATGCATATTATCATTTGGAGTAAACGTGGTGCGAAAACGTTCCATAGTTAATCGGATGACGATTATGTTGACCGTAAAATGGACGTAGTGCCAGCTGACCAAATAGCCGCCAGTTCAAAATGTGTTGCCAACTTAAAGTTATATACCTGTATAAAAAACATGCTTTATTACCCACATTCAATTCTAAACAATTTTCTTGAACAATTGAAAATTAAAAAAAAAAAATCCAGCATGTGTTTCAGCTGCAAATTTTATCCTTTTATGCCTCTTTCTACACAGAGAGAATTTAATAGGCCAATGCAAGTTTTCCAGTAAACTAATCAAACTTTTCTTCACAAACAGAACTAAAACAATCTTAAAATGATTGAAACGCTTCATAATATTTATTATCTTTTTTATTGAGTGAATGGAAATTTTAATAAAGAAGAATATATTTCTCATAAAATTGAATGAAACTTACATTAGTTTAATGAATATGTTGAATGGCAACATCATTGCTTTTATGCAAAAATTCATTAATATCATGCAAAGAAGTCTCCCAGTGTAAAGAAAAATATCGATATGAACTGTTTGTTTTTATATAACAAAGTGGAACTTACTCTCTATTAAATATGAACTTTTATATGACGGTTACAAACAATTTACCCCAAAAACATTTGATCGGCATAAATGACTGGAATTTACACTAAATTTTAAGACTTGTAAAATATATTTTAAAATTTGTTAATATTATATTTTGTTTGCTAAAACTTTAATGTAATTTCAATAAAAAGATCAATATCACTTTGCCGTTCCACAGTTAAAATGTGATGAATTCAATTGGGTTAGTAAGAACTTATGTTATTTATGAAGGCATTTCCTGATTTTGAAATATTTTTGTTATGAGAAAGTCGCAAGCAACAGTCCTTTGTAATTAGTCCACGATTTAATGCAAGAATACATGACCAATAACATTTATCAATCTATCAAAAATCAGGATATTTTATTTTTAAATATTTTGTTTCAAAACATATAAAACAAGATGTAGTTTTATAATAGTTTAAAATAATTTCTGAAAAAAAATAATTAGGATTGAGGTCTATGTTGGTTTTGTATAAATATTTCTTATTTATTTATTTAATCGATATTTCACTTTTCATCGAGCCTAAATATTTTATTTCGGATATTAATTAATAAATGTCAAATTTAACCAAAATCTTCACAATAGTTTAAAATATTTAAGAGAAATCTACATTCTTGTGAAACTTAATACAATTTCTCAAGAGATTAAAAATAAGCGAATATTCCTTGTACGGAACGGTTTAGATTGCAGAGAAAAGACAAATACCGTATTTACGAATGCATCAGAGGCCAATTGTATGTATTAATGAAAAAAAATACAAATAGGTTCTAATATTAAATAAAATTTAAAACTAATTATTAGTTTTTACAAAAATATTGAGAGTGTAATGTTGTCTACACTGAAAAAAAAAAATAACTTAACTTAATTTTTTTTCAATTTTAAACTTTAAACCGCTCTTACTTTCGCGAAGCTCTCTTTAATTGATGCACACTAACGGACTCAAGTTTCTTATATCTAGTTTCAAATAGCCATTGATGGGTCATCAAAATTTTTATATTTTTTTTTTTTAATCTAAAAATTAAAGTTTTTTAAAAATTTTCCTGGATATACATCCCGATATTAAAAATATTAAACCGGTTTAAGTATTTATGGCAATTAGAAAGTGATTTCTAATCAACTTTCTTTCTGGCAACACTGTTTTTGGCAGCTCAGCGGTTTTCGTGTAACATGTTACATGTTAAGTGTTCAGTTTGGTCTATAATATAACCATGAATCGACTTACAAACGACCAACGCTTGCAGATTAATGAATTTTATTATGAAAATTCATGATCGGTGCATCGTTCACTTCTTCCAATTTATGGTCAGTCTGAGGAGGCTCTTCTTAGTCTTGTGACTAAATTTCGCACCAAATTTACATTATTGGACATCAAACCACTAACACGCATAGAGTAGAGTTCGGAAGAAAATATCGCAGCTGTATCCGCCAGTGTTGTTAATGACAGTGAATTATCGATTCGGCGCCATTCTCAGCAATTGGCCCTCTGTTACTCCACTACATGGAACATTTTTCGGAAGGGTTTGGTTGTAAAACCTTTTAAAATACAGCTGGTGCAAGAATTAATGCCACACGACCTACCACAATGGATAACTTTTGGTGAATAAGCGCTGGCAAAGTTAGATGAAGATCCACTTTTTTATCGGAAAATTGTGTTCAGCGGCGAAGCTCATTTCTGGTTGAGTGGATACGTGAACAAGCAAAATTGCAGTATTTTGTGTAAAGAGTAACCAGAAATATTGCAAGAACTGACAAAGCATCCCGAAAAATGCAATGCTTGGTGTGGATTAAGGGCCGGTGGCATCATTGGACTGTACTTTTTCAAAGACGACGAATTCAGGAACGTTACTGTAAATGGCTAGCGCTACAGTGCGATGATTATACATTTTTTTTTACTCAAATTGGTCATAGCGTATGAGCAATTCGAGGTGTAGCCGCGGTCAGCATTAACATGAAGTCATCTTAAAACATAGAATATTATTGATCGTTCTACCGACTCAAATAAAGATTTCATACATTTTTTAAGTTTTATGTGTTTTTTTTTTAACTAAATCCGAAAGCTCTTTAAAAATCATCCTTTATTTTCACAAAAGGGAACTATTTGTCAAAATACATTACAGCCGGTTTTTGATAAAGCAAATGCCAAATTTGCCACATAGTTTATTACAAAATCTACGAAATGCAGCCGAATTCGTTAACAGGAATTGCTTTTATGTATAACTTATAAAATTTTTTTAAAAATAATCTTCTATTTTCCAGGGATCGTTATTCGGTAAAAAGAAATTACCGAAAACCAAAAAAAAAAAAAACTCCGTATTTCGTCAAATTAAAGAATTACTTTCACTTTTTATTTTAATAAAAAATGTTATATATTATATTATAGCATACGAAAGAAGATATTTAAGCTTTCCAATGACATATAATTTGTATCGAACGGATAAAGGATTACGTGACTCTAAACTAAAGACAGGCCAAATTTTGAAAAAATATTTTGGTAGCGGAATAAAGAGTCATCATGATTTTTTTCGTTCTAGTCGGAAAATAGTTTTCAGATTGGAATAACACACAAATATTACTTAAATCGACTCAGGCGCTCCCTGCACTGTGCGTTATTTAGAAATGTAATGAATGTAAACTTTTAAAAAATTTGGGAAACCCAATGTAACAATATTACCTACAAAAACCTGTAAAAAGTTAACTATTGTAAAACTGCTGTTTTTGTACAAATGTATAAACACTTCGCAGTTCTAATCAATTTAAATTAAAAATGGTGAAATTTCGAAAATAACCAGACTAAATTTTCGACAGATTTAAAAAAAAATAATTTATTTTCTAGTTTAAAAAAATCGTGAAAATCTATCCATCCTAATTATAGAGCTATTTGCGATGTATCCAAGACGTATGAGTGATCTTTGATAAGAAATACATATTCATCATACGCCTTAGGTGGTGTGTTCTAATCCCATTTTACTTAAAACCAACAATGCAAAAACAAAATATATATTCTCGAGAGTGCCGTTTTTCATTTTAAATACATGTAGAGTAGCGCGTCCCGAATTTGTCTTTTTTTCGAATTTGAAAATGCTTGCCCCCCAAATGATGGGAATTTAGGACCCTTTTACGAGAAAAATAACAAAAAAATTTTTGAGCAAAAAACCAGATGGCTACCGGATCCTAAAGATTGCAATCCTAGTGCATATTGAAAAAAAAAAATATTTTTGATTTTAAAAAAATTGACGCCAAAAGTTGCGCAATACAGAGTATATTCCGGGAAAAATATTAAAAATCTTAAAAATGGAAAGTGAGTATATGTTTTTTTTTTTCTTTCTTTCTTTCAAGCTAAATTAATCACAAAAGCTGCGCAAACTAGAGGATATTAGTTAAAACTATTTCCAAAAATGTGATAGAGCTTTTCTGGTCCAGCGCACAGTGGAACGAGATGTACTTTTTTGTAAAATTTTCTTTTTTTTCACATTTCAATCTTAAAGATGCAACGCTGCACCAAAATTGCTCTACGGAATTTTTTTTAATATTTTTCCCGGAATGTACTCTGTATTGCGCAACTTTTGGCGTCAATTTTTTTAAAATCAAAAATATTTTTTTTTTTTCAAAATGCACTAGGATTGCAATATTAGGATCCGGTAGCCATCTGGTTTTTTGTTCAAATTTTTTTTTTGCTATTTTTCCCGTAAAAGGCTCCTAAATCCCCATCATTTGCGGGGGCAAGCTAAAAAAAATTTTGTCGGGACGCGCTAATGTAGAGCTTATATGGAAAAATAAAGATTAACATGTTTTATGACCACTCCTAAAATATTTCGGCTTTAGCCCCTGAGCAAAACCGTTTTTAAAAAGCCTCCAAAAACACAACTTCCTGTGAATTAAAAAATAGTTACGGCTCCTTTTGTCAAAAATTTTGCTAACAAATAAAAAATATCTCAAATTTCTACTATTCTGCATTAAAAAGTTAATTAAATCAGCTTCACGACTTGAGATGATTTTTATGTAATTTTGTTTCTGATGTTTTTTAGTGCAATTTTTATAAAAATTTAAAAAAATTTTAATTTTATATCCGTTTTTTGTTTTGAATACATAGTGTATGAATACATGAATACAAGTGTTGACAACCGCTAATAATTTCATTATTTAATGTATCTTAATGTTCAAGCATGTTCTCAGGATTCTCGAAGGAACTATAAAATTAATTTTTTTTAAACCACTGACTTCGACGAACAATTAAATGTTTAAAACCATTGTACACTTCCTGACAAACTGACAAAACAAATGAAAATTTAAAAAAAATAGAAATTTTTTTTCTATGAAACATAAGGTTTCTTTACACAAAATATAGTAATGTATGTATAAAATAATAATTAAATAATAAATTTATTCGTCGATAATCACCTGCGGTGTTTTTTATAAGTTTGGTAGGATTGTAGTCGTTAGTTATTGTAAGTGGTCACAACACTACCGCTTATTATTAGGGTGTTCTGAAATATTTATTAAACTACTGTATTTTTGTCAAATTTCAATTTCAGTGGAATAGACTTTCTAATGGAAACAAGTTAGCAAGAAACGTATACCACCGGAGAAAGGTGAAAGTGCCCTCTTTAACCCTATATATACTTTTGCACCCGCCACCCGCCGGTAGAACACTTTTTTCATTTGAATGAAATATCTCAAAAAAAATTAAAATGACGGTAATTTAAACAGCCCTATAAGTAAACAATGGTGTGTTAAATTTGTGCTTAATGTATTTTATAGGATCAAATAGTCATTATTTATTATATTACTAGTAATAATATCTGCTTACAAAATACAAAACCCTTTTTATACATTTGTTAGTAAGAATGAAAATACACAGAGGAGGTAATTCATTTCTAACCTGGCTTTTTTTATTAACCCTTTTTATACCATTTTTTTTTTACCTAGCAATGCACTAATTAAAGTAATAAAGAACACACTCTGGGTTTTTATTAACCCTTTCCATATGAGACACCATCTTCTACGAAATACTGCAGGCCAATTAAATTTGGATTAAAAAAAGAAACTCATGATGCCATTCACAAAGAAGATAAAACTATCAACGACCAAATCTAAACACTACAGCCATTACAATTACAGTTAAATATACAGCAAATTGAAGTAAGCTACGATTTGAAGCTAACAATGATACTACGAAGGCTGCATCCAGCTGCATCATATGCCAAGCAACATCAAGTCAATTAAACCTAGTCCCGACAAAATCATTATGTAATACTGATGCATATGAATATGGATTATCACCGCTGCGTGCAAGAATACGATTTATGGAACACATACTTAAAATCAGTTATGATTTGGATTTCGGATCTTCAGGAACAATAAGCATCAATGAAACCAACAAGGAGTTAAGAAGTTCAAAAAATAAACATGTTCACGATGAATATCGCAAATTTGGATTGATAATAGATCACCCAAAATAAGGGTCAGGCAATGCAAAGATTATCTTCAGATCCAGAAACAGCATCTGAAATACCAGGAGTTGATTTTAAACCTTGTTTTGAGATTTAAAATAATCCTAAAAGTCTTTACGTGCAATGAACAAATTGACTCTAGAAAATTTGTAAATTATATACAACCAAGTGGAGAAATATGTCTAGCACAATACTAGACAAATTTCACGAAATTCCACAAATGAAGATCTATTTAATATATTATTGGCTACATCAGATCCGTTCATCTCCAGTATTCAAAATCAATGGAAAGTGGAACATCGGGATATAGATGAAGAAGTCAAAAAACTACTACAGCACAGAAATAACACAGAACAGAATATGGAATATTTGCAATCATTATTTGAATTAAATGAATAATAATTATAATTGCATTTCGTTGTTATTTAAGTACGAAAAACATAGAATTAGTACAAAATATTAATAAACATAAACCACCCATTGTTACAAATATTTTAAAATCTATTGCACATATGAAATATTTTAATAAATATGAAAGGTTCAGTGAATAAAGGGCCATATTGTCATATCAAAGTTAACAAAAAAATCAGAATGATTGCGCTAATGTTCAGCAGATTTATTTTGCTAAATTAAAAAATTTCTCAGAAATAATAAATTTTTCTATAGTAATAGCAACATTTTTAGATACTAATAATACTAACGTTTTCTCAAGTGTAAATATTTTTTTAATGTAAACAAATTTGCAAATTTGACAGCAAAATTGGTTAGCTTTTAAGTAATAATTGCAAAATTTTCAGTTGGTTTTACTATTTGTTTTTTTTTTTTTGAGTGAAAACATTTAAAACTCCAATTAATGCAAAAAATGTTTATAATTATTATTACAATCCAAATAAGACATTTTTTAATAAATAAACAAATTAAAAAACCTATATTTCACGCTAAATGTTAAAAAAAAATCAAAAGTTCAACTTTGACCTTGAATTTCTCAGAAGTCCTCAAGCAATTTTATTAAAATTAAAACTGAGCCAAGTTCAACTAATTACCTCTCCTCAAAAAATAAATTACTAATATTTTATAAAAATCTAAATAAAAAACATAAAAATGCCATTAAAATCCTATTATCTCAAACCTACAGGATGGTTTTTAATGCAGAATGATAACATTTTTGTTGTCTCACGTATATTTGAAAAAATTTTTAACAAATGTTGCTGTTACCTTTAGTAAATTATATGATTTCCTGACAATAAGTTGCACTAAAAGAAATTAAATATCATAAAACCGGCCAAAACAAAATAAAAACAAAATAATCTCTGTTTTCCTTTTAAGTTTTAATATATGACATACAATTTTTTTTGAGTGTAAATCTATATGTTTTGATGTGATAAACACAATAAGATCTAACAAAATCATGTAACTTTAATTTTTGATTAAACTTATAGTTTTTAATGTTTTTAATATGATTAAATTTAAAATCGCCATAATTCCGCAGTTAACGGTAAATGAATAACGCGATGCTTAAACATCGACTAAGACTTACACAAATGATTATTTATAACACCGAAAAAAAAATGTTTTGATATTGTTATATCGTTTTCTTATATTTAAACGGATCTATCTACTTCCGCATAAGTGTTCAGGAGAGTGAGAACACAGTTTTATTTGCTCAAATTAACAAGCATTTGCAAATAAACCTTCTACAATATTAATTAAAAGCTAATATATAATTTTTTATTAATAATTTATAATATTAGCGGCTATTACAGAGCTATCTAATATCATAAAATTAGATAGCTCCTTATTTTTATTTTAACTTAATTAACACGATAGATAGATAGACCCTTTAAAATTACTTTAATTAATATTCGAAATGAGTAATTTTATACTGGTCTGGATTTAAATAAAGTTTTTTCTAGTAATAATGGAAGTGATGCTAAACATAATTTCTGAAATAATATAATAAAGATATGTACCACGGTGTTGTGTTGTGCGTTTCGTAAGTATGCAACTGGCAAAACCTAATTATGGCTAAGTTGAGTATGCTAAATGCGATGGTGATCGCAATTTTTTAATTTAGCGCTTGTTTTCCCGCTAAACATTTTTGGCATCAAAACCTTATTTTTTGCAGAACTGCAGATAGCTCCATTTGAATATGCGGCAACGATATGATCCAAAATGATAACGAAATTCTTCTCCATGATCGCCAGAACTATATTATATTCATAATGAATATTTTATGATCATATGAAACATATTACACTAAAGCGTATGACAATTTTAAATGTATTGTGAAATTGTATCTTTTGCAATATTTTTTCTGAGTGGATTATGCTGATATCATAAGTTTCTAATTTTTTCTCTCCTAGGTATAGCATATCGTAGCCGTGCTGACACAATAAGGTAAATTTTTAAAAGAAAAAGTTTAGTTTTGCCTTTTTTAATGCTAATATTAAAAATTTATTTAAACATCCTATGCACAAAATAATGATTTTTATGACACTAATATGTCAGTGATTGCCAAGAATTTAAGGGAGAAGTATATACTTGGTGCTTAATCTCATTCAATGCTTTTATTAAATGAGGTTAAAAATTACCCATTTTTTCTTTTTTCAGAGAAAATGTAAAATTAACAAACATTTGCGAAAATAAAGGAATTTTTTTTTTACGAAAGTTTTCGTTGTTTTGGCAAAACTTTCGTATATTTATGCATGGATTATTATGTGTGTAAGTTAATTTCTGTTCATTATTCCATTAGGTTTTTTATTCTTTATTGTTTGATAGCATACTTAAAACTAAAATTAATACTCACAAAAACATATAATTATATCAACAAAAAGCATGATCGCGTAGTTGAATTGGATCAGCACTTTTACGCCGCGCGTGTAGTGTAATCCAATTCTTTTGTTTTCTTTTAAATAAAATATTTATTTTTGCAGACATAGTGTCAGCAAAATATTGTGAGAATTATCTGTTGGCAAGCCGTTGCCTTAACTCCCCCCTCCGTAAGTTGAATCGTCCCGATTCTTAATGAACAGGAAGATCGTTGATGCTACGAAATTCACATCTTAGTTTGGATGAAGTATTTGGCTCCTCAAGACTAGGAGGATTGCCCTCATTTATTATGTTCGTGACTATCAATCCACTTTTGTTCTTAAACCAAATTTTGTAAGCAATCATAAATATACAAAAAATCAACACAAATAAAAGACCAAAATTGAGGGAAAACATCAATTTATTCCCAGATGACAGTGATGTCAATTTATTAATATTATTGATCTGCAAGTCCTTCATTAATTCTAATGAAAGAACTTCTTTGATTTCCCGATTATTTTTTATTGGTTGCAATAACGCCGGAAGCGGCTTCCAATCAGATATTTCCTTTGAAACAAATGTCTTGTTACCTACTGTTATGGTATCATTATGAAACTTAAGTAAATAAGTCCCTGATAATTCATTTGTTTCGTTATTCGAAGTTTTTATAAAACCTTTAAATTGATTTAACAAAATAGTTCCGGAAGATAATTCTTGTATTGAATTAATTTGCTGGTTATTCAAGAAAACGCAATCATGATTTTTGCTGGATAAGAGAGCTGGAATACAATTTGTTTTACTTATATCTATTAGGGTTTCTTTATTGCAAATACATAACCCATTATATTCTTTACAATTTTCTTTTTCTTCATAAATTTCTTTATTACATCTAATTATATTTTCAGTATTGATTTTAACAATTTTTTCTTGTATTTTTATAGGCTTTATTAACAATTTCTCACAGTTATTATTTTCTATAGAAGGAAGATTTATTATATAAATTAGAGCTACGTTATCAGTGGCTATTTTTACTGTTGCAAAACTTAGAGCTTGTTGAAGATCAGTGTAAGGAAATTTTTCCTCATCTAAAATTTTCCCTCTCAGATAAAATAAAAGAATTTACAATACCTACTTTTGACCATTGTAGGGCATATTCCACATTAATAATTTCCTCCTTTAAAATTCTCAATTTATTTGTTAATGTTTCCTCATATGTTCTTCTAACCTCGTCCAAAGATTGAACAGACTTGATGACATGATTCATTGAATTTGATAATAAATTTACTCTTTCTACAACATTCCTATTGATTATTCTTTGTTTATCATTATTTTGTAGTAACCCTGCCATTTGATCGGTTACTATCTTATGATCGTCATGATCTGGGGTACCAGCTATCCACTGTAGCATGCAACGTATAGTTTAAATTATGCGAAAAATGGTTGATCTTAATTTGGGCATGATTTTCGAGAAGGTACATGCTTTTTCACCGGCCTTATTGCTCGTCGTTGGGGGGGTTCAATACTTCTCTATACCCAATACCACGGTGCTACTTTATAAATATTTTTGAATTTTGCATGTACTAATAGAAGGAGAAAAGTGTAACAGAACTAGAAAATGATTTTAATAATGGAAAAGAAAAACGAAATTGGAAAGGAGAAAATTGAAAGAAAAAGTGCCTATATTAAAGAAAGCCAAATGTAAAAGAAAACTTGCAGATACCGGTTGTTATTGTATCTAGCAGAATCAGCCCACCCTACCATGATCATAATGATATAAAATCCAAACGAAATATTAAATTAATGATCCCACATTTTAACCCTACAACAGCCTAATACCTCAGATAATAATCAAACAGATGTAGTTAAAATTTAGCACAAATTCATATTAATTTTATTAACAAGAAAAAATTCATTTTACTGTATATTTGAAATTAAAAATAATTTTAAAGACAATTATAAAATCGTATGCATTCAGACTTAAAATTAATTTCATTTAAATTAATTAAGAATTAAGCGGAAAAAAAATATAAAAAATCAATTTAATTAGTCGTTAATCTTTATACTAACTAGAATTTAAAAAAAAAATTATAAAAAGAAAGATGTAGGGAATAACAAAATTAAATTTCAAAGTTCAAAACATTTTGAAACAAATTAAAATATTCCAATTTGTAATTAAATTGTTGGGACATAATTTTATTTCAAAAAAAATAAAAATATAGTTTGGTGAAATTAATTAATGAAAAATATGTTATTTAATTAATGTAATTTAATTGAACTTAAATTAAATTTTCATTTAAATTATTTGTTTAAAAAAAAATAAAATGCAAAATTGGAACTGAACGGAATTTGACAATTTTTAATTTAATATTTGAGACATAGCCGAATAAATTTAATAATAAAAAAAAATATTTAAATTAAAATTAATTAAAAAGATATTAATTTAATTTCAAAATTGATTATAAATTAAGTTTTAATTTGAGATTCATTATTCGAAAAAAAATTGATAAATTTGAAAGGCTAAATTTGAAATTTAGTTTGGTTAGTTGGTCATGCTAAGCCAAAATTATTTCTAAAGATCAATAAACTCAAAAAAAAATGTACAAAAATTCAAAACTAGGTCAAATTAAATTTAAAGCAAAATGGAAAAAAATATAAAGAAAATAAGAGAAAAAAACTTACATTTAGACTGCGCTCACTCCTAGGAAAGTACTTTCGTAGTCGCTGTTGCTGATGTCATAAAGGCTGGGATTAAGAGAAATGTTAAGCTTTCTCTCAATGTAAGAGAGAGATTATTAATGAAGGTTTAGCAACATTTGCTGCTCACTATGTAAAGTAATTGATTTAACACTGATTTGAACTTTTGAAACACGTTTAACAGAGTTATAATATTTCTAATTTAACATTTTAGTATTTTCACATTCAACTATTTAACATAACCAAATTTCATGTACATTTAAAGCTTTACTTTAACATTAAAAGTTGTAGGAGGATTTCTATGTTAATTAACAGAACCGATCAATCATGTAATAATTTTTTTTGTAATAATGCTTGTATGTAAAGTTGCTTGTATTTAGCGAATATGTGTACGAATGTGTGTTTTATGTTAATATGCGTTAAAACGTACTCTCATGAAATTTGCTTCTGTTAAACCAGCTTACAAAATTAAAAAAACGAAAATTACATTAAAGAAACTAAATAATTTTTAAACAACTTTTAAAGAAATATTTAAACACTGTGCAACATTTTGCTTCTAAATTTTTTTAAATATTGTTTTTTTTTTTTTTTAAATTAAATTTAAAATTTGTAATATTATTTTTCACTAATAATTGACTTTAAAAACAAAAAAAAATTATAAAATTTTAATAACTTTTGACTAATTTCAACGTGTGAGTGTTGTTTAAACTTAATTTTTGATTTTAGAAAATTTTTAAACAGTTCTTATTTTGTTTCTTGGTGTCTTTGCATGTTTCATATTACTTTAGTTTTTAGGTATTAAATTTTTTCCTTTTTTCTGTTTTTTTTTTTTTTAGCAAATTTTAAAATAGTTTTTAAGCAGAAATTTTACTTTTACATTCACTCAAACGTTTTTGTTCATAATTCTTAAATTGAATTTTTGCCCATTATAGGTCTTTTCACACAGTTCTTTTTTTTATGAAAATTTTGAGGCTTTGGCTGTTTTTTTTTCCACACACAATTTCCAGGAATTTCTTTATCCAAAATTTACCAGGTTTTTTTTTTTTTTTTTATATGAAATTTTGAGGAATTACACTACACACTTTTATATTATTTAATTATATATTTTTCCGGCGGGTACTTTTGTAGATGATGACGTCGACTAAATCGAATTGATGTTTGTGAAACACTAACTAACCACTAGATTGGCAAATTTCTCACAGACAAAGAGAATCAAAGAATGCCTACGCTATAGCCAGGATTGTTGTTAGTACAATCCCTTGTTGAATTATTTATAATTAAGCACTAGGTGCTAAATCTATTATAAAAAAGAGATTTGTCAGAATTTATATAAAAGAAATAATGTAATTATTAAATTTTACCGTTTGAGATGGCACCAAAGGGAAAAAAATCTAATAAAATATTCCAACAGGTGTAAAAGTCCCAAAATCGAAAATAAGTATATCGAGTCACAGTAACACTAGCTGTAGAAAAGTGGGGCTCTTTAGCAATTTGGTGAAAATTCTAATTTGGTGGCTTGAGATTACCTGTAAAATTTTCCAACCAACGCCAACACGATCGCAGATAAAATCGCCCAGAGTTACCTTAGCATAGGTACTTTTTTATTGGACTGCACTTTGGACAAATTTTTTAATGGCTGCGAATTACCAGCAATGAGGCTGTATAAAAAAAATAATAACAAAAAGAACCAAAAGAACAAAAGTTCTTTTTAAGTAAAAGGCCGACAAAAAAAAAAATAACTCGTATGAAATTAATTCATTCAAAAAAAATTAAATACTCACGAAATTTTAGTAATCGCAGGAAATTAGGGTGTAAAATTTATTGTAATAATTTACGCAAAAGCGGAAATTAAATTTAATTTTATAAAAAAAAAATTAACACAATTTAATTTTTTTAAATAAAGTAAACTTTATAAAAAAACTTTGAATTTAAATAAAAAAAGAAAAATACTTTAATGACGGAACCTTCCTCTATGGACTGCCTGGATAATAAAATGGCTGAAAAATCTAGCATTAGGCCAAACGATAGCTCGGTTTCACCATAATGACCTCGGCAAATTAGATTAGCTAACGTTTTTATTCCAATTCTTGGTAAAAAGACAAACTTACAACTATGAGATAAATGTCAGCAAACAATACATAGACAAAAGTTTAAAAAATTGCTATTCACCCATAGATGGCGTTGTTTTTGAACTCGTCGAAAGTATAGCCAACTATTTGTCCTTTAAGTTAATAAAAAAAATAAAAATCGAATGAAAAAAAGAAAAAAAACAGAAATATGAGAAATATAT
>CM037853.1:146732093-146752092 GCA_021234595.1 Delia radicum | reverse complement strand
AAAAATCTAGCATTAGGCCAAACGATAGCTCGGTTTCACCATAATGACTCGGCAAATTAGATTAGCTAACGTTTTTATTCCAATTCTTGGTAAAAAGACAAACTTACAACTATGAGATAAATGTCAGCAAACAATAAATAGACAAAAGTTTAAAAATTGCTATTCACCCATAGATGGCGTTGTTTTTTGAACTCGTCGAAAAGTATAGCCAACTATTTGTCCTTTAAGTTAATAAAAAAAAATAAAAATCGAATGAAAAATAGAAAAAAAACAGAAATATGAGAAATATATTGCAAGCGCCACTACACCACTTCCAAGCTGTGCCCAAAAAATTGATCGAACGCTTTTTCCGAGGCTTCATAATCTCGATATGTTCCCTTATTTGTTTGACATCATGGGAAAGAAATGGTAGTATGGTGCTATTTTTAAGAATTTTGTGTTGGATCTCGGACTCTATTTCACTAATTGTTGATTCATAATCTGTGAAATTCAAAACATGGATCAGTTTGAAGTTTCCATTTTGTAGTCTAGCCTGTCCCATATGTATTGAGATCAGCTGCGAATTTGAATAATCCAATATCTGTACCTCGGATAGGCAGACATTGTATATCGTAAGTAGTATTACCAGTTTAGGTATCATTATCTGTAGAGAAGATAGAAAACCTATGATCTTATGTTTTCCTTATGAATGATTCTATTTCTGCTAAAAACCTTAACCTTATTTCCTAAATCTTCCTGAATTTTCTGTTTCTTATATCTATTATCTAATTTATTTCTTTTACCAATAAGCTTTTCATAAATCTCCTGATCTGGCTGATAGGTTCTTACCTTAGAGACCTTGTTCCTATTTAAAATTTGCAATTGTGCTCGGCGAAGTTTCTCTCCTACATCATCATGCGATACCCTGTTGTAAAATATATCAAAAGGTCTCCTATTTGTCACTGAATGGATTGTTAAATTATACTGTTGTGCAGCTTTGTAGAATACTTCTACTGTACTTATAATACGAAATTCTTCTTTAATGCAGCGTGCGATTTCGACAAGGGTCGAGTGAAATCTTTCCACTTGGCCATTCGTTTTACTATGGCGTGGATCGCAAAAATACAATTGTATCCCTGATCTCTGCATTAAGGACTTAAATTGTGGGGTTGTGAAACCCGGTTCATTATCCAAGGTGAGTTTATTTGCACTTGGAAAGCTCTGTAAAATTTCCTGAACTTTATCTCCAAGGTTCAGTTTATCCTCTATGTGTTTTATGACTACAAATTTTGAGTAAGAGTCTAAACAAGTAAGAAACTTATGATTCTGCGCATAAAATATATCAATGTGAAGGAACTCTCCCTACGTTTTTGGGAATTGGAGCCTCTCCAATTGGAAGTTTGATAGGTTTCCTATCATACTTGGTCTTATTACATATATCGCAATGCCTAATATACTGTTTTATGTCATCTAACATTTTAGGTCCAATAGTATTTTTGACATATTTGTCTATGGTTTTCCCTACTACTCCTATGAGCACGAGAGTGTGTTTGTTTTATTATATCTAATCGATCATCCTGATTGGTAATATCAATGGCGAGTATTCTGGTAAAAATTAATTTATTTTTAAATAAATTTCTAACAGTTTCCTTAAATTCGTAAAGGGTTTCTTGTGTGCAATGAATTGCTGTAACCAGGCTGGGCCTAAGAAATTCTAACAGGATATTTTTCAAATTTGCCCTAGTATCGAAGTCTATTATATGGCGAGTTCTACCGAAGGTTGTAAGGGATTCGTGAAGTGTAAAATTAGCCCTATTTAGTAAAATCTGTTGTTTAAACTCATTTAGTGGTTTATTAACCTCAGGAATATTAAAAGTTTCACTGCTCTCAACGGAATGTTGTGTGCTCTGTAGTGACCCTTTGTCTGAAATATTATTCAAGACTTGTCTAGAAAGTGCGTCGGCCACGACATTGGTTGCACCTGGTTTATATATAAACTTAGGAGCATATTGGCGTTAGGAGCATATTGGCGTTAGGATTTTTGGTCGAAATCGCAAAAGTAAGGGGTTGATGATCTGTGTGTATTTCCAGATCAGTCACGCCATATAAATAATTTCTGAGATTTCTGATCGCCCAGACTATAGCATACAACTCTTTTTCGTTTGTAGCGTAATTGCGCTCAGTAGAATTCAGAGTTTTTGATATAAATATTATAGGTTTGCCTTCCTGTGTTAGAACAGCGCCGACAGCCGCATTTGAAGCATCGGTCGTTAAGACGAATTTTTTCCCAAAATCGGGTTGGTTAAGTTCTACCTGATCAGCTAGCAGGTTCTTTAATCTATTAAATGCTGAAATTCCCTCATTATCCAGTTCTATTTTGACCCTTTTCGACATATTGGTCGATATTCTACCGTTTTCCCCTGCTAGAAGGCTAGTCAATGGTTTTGCCACCTTAGCATAGTCTTTTATAAATTTCCGGTAATAACCCGTTAACCCTAGAAAACTTCGAAGTTGTCTAAGAGTTTGTGGTTGTGGATAATTTTTAATTGTCTCTATTTTATTTGGATCCGTTCTTATTTACCCCGTGTGCTATTACATAGCCCAGAAATTCTACTTCTTTTCCAAAAAAATTAGACTTCTCCAATGAGATTTTCATATTCGCCTCCCTTAAGGTGTTAATTACTATATTCAAATGTTGTCTATGTTCCTCCAAAGTTTTGGAGTAAACTATAATATCGTCTATATAGACATGACAAAATTTACCAATAAACCTTCGCAAAATATCATCCATCGCATTCTGAAAAATACTTGGGGCATTTTTCAGACCAAATGGCATTCGGACGAACTCATATTTTCCGTTATTAACGAAAAAAGCAGTTTTTCCCACATCATCCTCCTTCATAAGGATTTGATGGAAACCAGATTCGAGATCAATGGTCGAGAAATATTTGGCTTTCCCTAAATTGGACAATATAACATTACAGTCCGGAATAGGATATTTATAAGATGTCGTTTTACTATTCAATTTTTTATAATCAATTACCAAGCGGAGCCTTTGTGTTCCATCATCGTTCAATCCCTTTTTCGGAACGACCCATACAGGTGAATTATAAGGACCCCTGCTTTCACGTATGATACCTGTCTCCAGTAACTTTTGTATTTCACTATTTACAAAACAGTTTGCAGACAGAGGATATGGATATTGTTTACTCCATACCGGATTTTCATCGATAGTACTTATTTCCGCCCTAATATCCGTTCTAAACGGTAAATTTAAATCTATATTTGAGTGTAACTTAGACACTGTCTTACATATATCTTCGCGTAGTTTTGAAAGGGTATTCAGTTCATGGTCCTCATTCTCAATTGAGGCATTTGCGATCAATCCCCCATGATAATCTTCATCAATAATTTTATTCAAAATATTCAAATCTTCCCTATTTTCCCCTGAGGTATTTTTATCGTCACCTTTAATATTGTGACTTTTCCCCGAAATATTGTTTTCAATATTTTCCGTTTTGAAATTTACAAATTTCTCGCAATAATTTTTACAGGTTATCGTTCCGTGTTTGAAGTCCAATATTGCATTGGCCTTTTTCAAAAAATTGTAACCTATAAGCACATCTGTTTCCAGGTTTGAAATTTCATAAAACCTCTGATTAATTTCAAAAATGCTTGCTTCGTAATAATGATTAATGAGAGTGTAACCATTGATAGTTCTAACTCTCTTCCTAATAGCTAAATCCCTTCTGTTCGCAAGAACTACGGGTCTGCAGTAGCTGCTTGTAGCGCCACTGTCAATTAGAACTGTGATTTTTCGTCCATTTCTTGCTGTCCTGACGATGTAGGGCAGCATGGATCTATCTCTAAAAAAGTATCCTCATTTATGTTATTGATTCTCTGAGCCTTTTGATTAGGCTGATAACTCATTTGAGAGTTAACAAACGGACGCTTTGTGGCCGGTTTAAAGTTGCTCTGGTTGTTAAAATTCGTCCTTTGGGCGTTATGGGAAGGCTGAGGTGGTTTTTTATAAACCGAACTTCCTAAATCCATTGGTTCGGGTTTGGTCTGAACCTGACGATAATTGATCTGTGAATTATTATGGTTTCGTGGAAAACGCAACGAATTAGGATGTCTATTATTATAATTATTATTGTTATATTGTATCGTCTTATTAAATTGTGAAGCGAAATTCGCTCTAATATTATTGGACTCGAGCTCTTGGGCTCTCGCCAACGCACTTGGTAAATCACTTGGCGATAATGAAAAAATTATATTGGCCAATGGAGCGTTTAATCCAGTGATAAACACCCTGAGAGCATATTGCCTATTCTTTTTATTAAGTTCCTTTGTCAATTCTGACTTCGAACCGTGAGTCATTAAAGTTTTGTTAATAAGAGCGGTTAGCTTCTTATTTATCTCATTATAATAATCGATTAATGACAAGGAACCCTGTCTCATGACGCTTAGTTCCTGTTCGATCAGGTGAAGTGGCCTCTTATCGGCGTAAGCAAAATCTAATCTACTTATAATTGCCTCAAAATTCAAGACAGTTCCATGATTTGTGAGGATATCATTAGCATCCTGTGTTACCTTGTTCCGTAAAATTGTAAGTGCAGCAAAATATTTTCTGCTGCCTTTCTTATATAATTGCATTGAATTGCTGGCGGCCTCCCGCCAACTAACATATGAATCTTTACCATCGAAATTGGGCAATGATTTTATAACATCCAAAGGCTCATCGCACTTAATATTTTCATCAATAGCCTGGATTTTATATTCCGTTACTGTATTTATATTGACTATATCGGACAACTGCTGAGAAAGTCTATCTATGACCTCCCTTAATGGGGCGGTCTGAGCACGAATTAACTCCGTGATCTGAGCATTGGTAGCCATGTTTAGATTTCTAAACAAGTCTGCCAAATCATCCACAGATCTACTTAAATTTTCCTCCCCTGGCAAGTAACCTATTTCATCTGCTATCTCCCTAATATTAGCCAGCGTTTTTGTTACCATAAATTTATCGAAAAGAAAGAAAAAAAAAAATTTTTTTTAAAGGGAAGCCCTATGCTCTTTATTAAGGATTTAGTTCCACTGATCTTGCAACGAAAATTTACTTTATCTAAGCTGTATTTTAAATCGAATATTGCCAATATAATTTAGTTTTTATTTAACTTACATTAACAATTATTTATAGCTTACTAATTATTTATAGATGTTCCAGTAAGTTGTTGTTATTGTTGACCCACTTGTTCCTTATAGCTGTTTCGATAGGTTGCTTTAAGCATGACCCGGTTCCACTCGTACCGGGGTGATGCTGCCCAGCTTTGGCAGTGAACCAAATTCACAGTATTGTTGTGATTTTTCTCGTGGTTTTTCTTTTCCAGTTTCTCAAAAAATTTTAGTTCTTTTTTTTCACTATCAGTTTTTTTTATATAAAATAGTATTTCGTTTTTTTTTTTTTTTTTTTCACTTTTCTCCTTTTCTAAGGATACTTGTTTTTTTCACTTTTCTCCTTTTCTAAGGATACTTGTTTTTTTCACTTTTCTCCTTTTCTAAGGATACTTGTTTTTTTTTTTTTTTTTTTGTTTGGCACAATCGGTTGAGCCCCCAGTTAATTTCTGTTCATTATTCCATTAGGTTTTTTATTCTTTATTGTTTGATAGCATACTTAAAACTAAACTTAATACTCACAAAAACATATAATTATATCAACAAAAGCATGATCGCGTAGTTGAATTGGATCAGCACTTTTACGCCGCGCGTGTAGTGTAATCCAATTCTTTTGTTTTCTTTTAAATAAAATATTTATTTTTGCAGACATAGTGTCAGCAAAATATTGTGAGAATTATCTGTTGGCAAGCCGTTGCCTTAACTTGTATAGACAAATTATGTATCAAATGAAAGCCTTTTTGAAGACAAATTTACTGGTAAATAAAAAATGGTTTCTAAGTCACATTAAAACTGGCGCTGTCCTGGAATTGCATCTGGATTAAGCTTAAAATATTGTACAACTTTTCCTGAAGAGCTTTTTCGGTTCATATTTTTAAAAATTAAAAAATGTGGTATCGCGTATCAACAATTTGGTTTTCTTGAGTACTTTAATCCTGTGAACAAACAAATCTAGCTTTCGTAAATTTTAGATACGTTTTCATACAGAAGATTTTGAATTTTCAACGCACTTTTTAAAACTTAAAAGTGAGATTTGCAGCTAAAAAAATTACGTGTCACTTTTTTATCGCACATCAACAACATTTTAAAGGTAATTACAATTTTCGGGTTTGGGTCGATATACTCCCTTTTAAACTTATTCAAACTTTAATAAATTTAAACTTTAGCTTAATTAAATGTGGAAATTATTTGTTTTATAAATATACATTTGTTCTATTAAAAAAAATACATGCATGTTGCAGAAAAATTGCTAATATCAGAAACAAATTTGCAAAT
This sequence comes from Delia radicum, assembly GCA_021234595.1. Lineage (NCBI taxonomy): Eukaryota > Metazoa > Arthropoda > Insecta > Diptera > Anthomyiidae > Delia > Delia radicum. The sequence goes on along the minus strand of CM037853.1, from coordinate 146,745,663 downwards.
GTCTAGCAAAATTTTTCGCTGAATTAACAAATTTGTTGCTGCTATTTTTCTGCAAGGATCCTCCCAGCAAAAATGTTGCTGACTTTACTGACTTTTTTTTTTTGAGTGTGTGGGAATATTGTAGAGATCATATTATGAAAATTCATGGATCATAAACATATCCAGAAGCCTAATATGGTCATATTGGGATAATATTCGAATCATAATGTGCTAATCTAATGATCATAATATGATAAAGAAAAGTTTAGAGTATGGTTGTAAAAACCATTTAATGATATGGTTGACGGAATCATAAATCCAGAAATGTAAGATACTTTTCCAATTTTGTCATCCAAAACAATTTTTTCTTAGCGTGCACTGTTTTAAATACTAATTATGTATGTATAAGTACGTGGGAACGCAAAACTTACCAACAACATTAAGATTCACAAAATAACTTCTAACAGGCTGGGTGGATATTTGACATTCATACATGCCAGCATCACGTTTTTGTGTCCATTTTATTTGCAATGTCCAATCATCTGAATCGTGATGATGTGTTGCTTGAAAACGTAAATCTGATGTGTATGTATAAGACCCCACGGTTAAAATATGTATATCTCGATGTCGTATCCATGATACCTATAAGTAATAAAATGGTAAAATTTTAAATAAAAACATTAGTCTTTAATATGGTTTTAATACTATAGATTGTAAGGAGTTAAAAATGATTTTCTTATATCGGCCATTCCGCGATAGATGGTTAAAAATCTAACCTTGGGTATTCCAATTTAAATTATATTTTGCACGCATAAACTGTATTTATGCACTTAAAAGCTGACGTTTTTATTTTCTTGACATTCGTTAAAACCATGGTTTTGTAAGTTGGAACACTCGTAGTTTCTTTAATATATATCGGATCATTATTATTTAAACTTCACTTTCATGGCACACTCCTCTACTTTCATACAGCGGACTAAGATTATATTCCACTGTTAAAAATAAATACATTTTTTATGCAATTTATTTATAGAATAACATTTTTTAAAATTTGGCCAACCTCAGTTTAAAAAAAACAATTTATTTGTAAAATATGTAATTTAAAATATGTAATTTTAAAAACTAAACTTTGACTTTCTAGGGTATCGGGGTTTAACTATGTTTAATGATTTAAAAAAAAAAAAACAGCTTATACACCGAAAAAAATGCTATTTGTTATTTGTTTACTTTTCAGATTTATTAGGATTACATTTTGAAATGTACTTGAAAAAGGCGCCACTCCAAACGTCTCTGTTCTAAAAACTATACATTTAATTTTAAAGACTTTTTCTGTACGTGAAAGATGAAAGAATTTACCAAAATATTCTGTTTTAAAAAAATAAATTTTTAACCCCACCCTTGCTATCGAAAATCAGATTTTTTTAGAAAGAAACTTGGGGTTTGATGGTTTAAACATTAAATTTGTAAAACATAATATTTCAGTAAATTCGTTTATCAGAAAAAATAGCAAAAATTAAATGTATTGTTTTTAAAAGAGAGAAATTTAAACGGCGCCTGAACACTACATTTTTAAATTTAATGTATTTAATTTTGAAAAATAAGAATAAATAACAAATTGTTGTTTTTTCTTTGGAAACATGATGCAAGCTTTTTTGCAATAATTCATTAATAATAGATAAACCAAGGGACCCGAAATAGTAAAAGACCCATATTTTGTAAATATTCATAATTTTTTCAAAAGTGCATTTAAAAAATAAGTTGCATAGCAAATGCATTTCTTTCTGGCACTGAAAAAAAACCCTTTCGTAAGAAAGGTATGCGAGAGAATTTTAAAGAAAACACGAATAGTGAATTTTATCATTGATCTATAAGTTTATGTGTGAGATTTTATTTGTTCGGTTTTAGATCATGACTAATTTTTCTCTAAATTAACAGAAAAATTATAATTTTTTTTTTATATGATAATTTACTTTGACTATTAGAAAAAACACAGAAAAAGTTATTAGACACTAGCATGAATGGAATGCATTTTCTGACCCACTATGGTCTTCATCAACATTCTTCGTGCCATTTAGTGTTAATCGTAAATATCTTCTATTTAACTCACACGTTAAAAGAATTGGGTGACTTTAAATCCCACATTACTCTGTGTTTGAGTTAGAATGAAATTTACCACAACCGATTTCTGTTTATAGTGTGTTTGTTTTTCTCTAGTCATTAGCATAATAAGTAAATTATCATATAAAAAAAATTATAATTTTTCTGCTAATTTAGGGAAAATACGAATATTCAACTTGCAGACTTTTTCAATAAAACGTAATCGCTCATAAAACCGTGGATTTTTCGAAATTTTAAAAACTAAAATCGAAAATCTTTATGCGGTTCCATAGACTTTATGTATGCAGAATTTCATTGAAATCGGAAAACCCAAGGTCAATAAATGCTCCTTTTTTGGCATGTCTTCGGTGGAATGGACGATATATATTTGTCATCCTTTTCTGTTCAGTGTATATTATATTTTAATTTTTTATTTGTTCATGCGTAATTGAAATAAAATTTATCTACACGATAAAAAAAAAATTTGATTTCACTTATAAAATCGTATCTCATTCACAACTTATCCAAGATCACCTCAAAATTGGGATATGCAGTAATATACAATTAATCCCTCAAATATATTTATTAATGGACTAAATTAAACCAAAATTGATCTCAAAAATGGGCGATCCTAAAATGTCAACTAATCATCATTCATCATTATAGTTCCCAAAATATCGCATGGTATTATTTTAGATCAAATTTAATCTAATTAGACCCCAAAAGATAAGTAAACTTTGGTGGATCGAACTAGAAATTAACTTGAATCTACGAAAATACCATGAGATATTAAATTTTAAATAATTTTTTCTTTTTAAATTTGATTAATTTATATCGCCCCATTATTCGGAAGCAATTTAATTTGATAGTATCAAGTGAGAACTAAACTATTTTTCTAATATTAGAAAACAAATTTAAACTTGTCTGTTACAAGTTTAAATTGTCTGTTAAAAGTGTGATAGAAAATATGTGCTGGGGCATGGAGGAAATCTCGTTTATTTGATGTGGACCAGATAGTGTGGATTGATAGAAAAAAAACATAAAAAATAACATTATTAAAAAAAAAAAAAAACGGACGTGCGAGGCATTCTCAGTCTCTGCTTTGGACTGTTAACGTGTTAAAGTATCAGTTGAGAAATTGGTACCATTTATTGAAAATAGCAACGAAGAACAATTCACTTTCCAACAAGACCATGCTTCAGTACATGTAAATCGCCAGAAGATGGAATAGCTATCATCAAAAAATATATGAGTATTAAAGTGGCCCGCATGTTCTCTGGATCAAAACGTCACTGAAAATATTTGGGGAGTATTAACCCGTCGAGTTTACGCAGAAAACCGTCAATATGAAAACATTTTTTATCTGCAGATCCATGATGGAAGAACTTCGAATAAATCTGGTAAGGAGTATGTCGGTTCGAGTTTTCGAGTTGATTGAAAAAAATGAGACCTCACGCATTATTAAAACTGCTCTTTTAAAATATTTTTTTTACATTTCCGTAAATTTTGATATATTAAGTTAAGTGTATTTATAGTTATGAAACACTAATTGATTTGTTATTCCTTTTTAAATAGTAAAATAAATTAACTGTTTTTCTGTTAAATATTATTAACTTTCCATTGGTTATACTTTTATTCCTGTTAAACTTTTCTACATTTTTTTAACTTACGAAATTTTGTGAAATTTATATGTAATTATATTTTTTCAAAGCAGTGTATGGACATATTTCTCAAAAAACTTTATAAAGATACATTAATTACACATAAATTACGCATGATTATATAAAGAATCATTACAAATTTAATGTAAATTTCTTTTTAATTTGTGTCTAAATTTCTATACAAAATATTCAAAAAAATTGTCAATTTTTAGCAACCTTAAACCGTCATTCGATTTCGCTAAAATTTGGAACATATGCTGGTGTGGACCATACACAACGATCCAGTACTTGAACAGCACAAATCGCATTACTTTTAGTTTCATCATTCTATTTTGAAGCATCCTAATCTTTATATATGTTACAAGTTAGAAACATATAATGATATATGGCAATAACAATTATAAAATCTCCACCTTTGATATAAATGATTATAGATCTATTACAAGTATGCTCAATATAAAGAACATAGCTTAGTACTCCTACGAAAATAAACATATGAGACCAATAAAGTTATTGCCAAGAATCTACCTCATACCTGCAATGCTAATATGATAGTAGAAGATCTAAAACTGCAAGGCTTAAAAGCACTATCTGCAGTTAATTAATAAGACCCAATAAATATATATAATATTAAACAAATTTTGAAGGTAATTGTCAAAATAGAATCAACAAAAAGACCAAAACTTGTACCCCAATGTAAAGTTTGTCCAAGGCTACGGTCACACCAAAAACTACTGTGGGACAAAACCAAGGTGCGTCAAATGTACTGGCAAACATAAAACTAGTGACTGCATTAAGACCGTTGACTGACCCTCCAAAGTGCTGTAACTGTGGCGAAAACCATCCGGCCAGCTATCGGGGTTGTGTTGTTGCAAAAGAGCTGCAAAAAATACGAAACAAACAAATTAAAGAAAAAAAAGTAGATTCTCACCAACCTTTAGCTAATTTTCAAGAAAACGACTCCAAAAAATAAACTTCTTTTGCTGAAGCGTTAAAAAAATAAACTGAAAATAGAAAAACAGCTTGAAATCAAAAAAAAAAATCAACATCCTATACAGAATTGAAACTTCTAAATTATAATAAATTCTTGAAATGCTTAATAAGCAAGAAGAATTTAATGAAATATTAGAGCAAAGACTGACTCGTTTAGAAAAATTCACTAATAATATAATTAATCATGAGTGATTTTTTCAAAATATTACTATGGAATGCAAACGGATTAAAATCCCATTTGAATGAATAAGAACTTATACTAAATTCCCAAAAAGTAGATATATGTTTAATATCCGAAACACATTTTACAAATGAATTCGTGATTTAAAAATATACCACACTCCACATCTAAGTAATCAGGTCCGAGGTTTAAGTGCTGTAAAAAATTGGGAGAAAGATTTATTTTAGGAGGCGATTTCAATGCCAAGCATATTTATTGGGGTTCACGCCTTATAACAACAAAGGGCAGAGAGCTTCTTCAAGCAAGTAAATCCTTAAATTGCAATTTTTATCCACCAAAAACCAATATATTGGCCAAGTGATGTAACAAAAGTACCTGAACCAATAGATTTTTTTATAACGAAAAAAATTTCGGAAGATTTTTTGGAAATAGGCGAAGGATATAAATGAACTCCGATCATTCCTCCATCTATCTTTACTTAAACAACAGTGTCAGCAGTAAGGATCCGCCGCCACATTTAATCAATAAAAATACAGATTGTGAAAATGTTCGCCAAATTGTAGATGAAATGTGCTACAGTGAAAATGTAATCAGTGATATTGATGAACTGGACAAAGAGCTAGAAAACTTTTCAAAAATTCTTCAGTAATGCAGCATGGGAAAGTACACCAACTGTTACAAATAAAGTAAAACAGAGAAAAAACTTATATGAAATAAACAATATGATTAAACAATATTAAACAGAATCAGCCCAGAAATAAAAAATAAAATTCAAATGAAAAATCTACCGACTATTCGCTATGGAAGGTTACATCTAGTTTTAAACGACCATCAGCTCAAATCCCTCCCATAAAAAATTAAACCAAAAGTGACTTGCAAAAGGCCACTTTGCCACTTATCTGCAGAACACTTTTTATCCCCATGATGAAAATATTACCATACCCTAAACTGCATATCTTGTTGGTGATATGAACATTTCATTTGCAACAACAGAGGAAGTGTACTCTACCATATCAAAACTACTCGAAAAAAGATCCTGGTTATGCTTTAATAACGTCGGAGCTGCTTAAAGAAATACCAAATTTAGGTTTAATAAAGTTAACAAACATAATCAACACTTGTTTTAAGCTAAAACACGTTCCCAGTCTATGGAAAATGGCGGAGGTTATAATGATCCCCCAAACCAGGGAAACCAATAAATGAAGTCTCCACATATAGAACAATATATTTGCTTCCCATTTATCAAAGGTTTTGGAGAAGCTTTTCTTGCCAGATTAAGACCTCTTATAGAGTTGAACGACATTATCCCTAAACACAAATTTGGTTTTAGGCACTATCATTCTACTATCGACCAAGTCCAAAGGATTACCGATATTATAGAAAAATCATTTGAAGAAAAGAAAGTTTGTTCTATTGTCCTTGCAGATGTCAGCCAAGCATTTGACAAAGTTTGGCATGATGGCTTTATTCACAAAATAAAAAAATATCTACCTCAAAGCTTCTCTGATTTCTTGAAATCTTACATAAGCAATCGATACTTTAGAATCAAATAGGAAACATCGTTCTCAGACATCCGACAAATAAAAGCAGGAGTCCCACAGGGAAGTGTATTATGTCCAACTTTATACCTTATGTATACCGCTGATCTCCCTGTTAGTGATAATTATATTAATATAACAGCAAAATTTGCTGACGACACTGCTCTAATTGCAACAGGATATACAGCTGAAGAATACACGATTAAGCTTCAAGCAGCGCTAACCAAAGTTTTAGATTGGTCAAAAATATGGCAAATTAAACTAAACTCTAAATCTGTTCATGTGGACTTTACGTAAAGTAATAAAGTCCTGAAGCCCGTTTGGATGTATGGAGCGCAGATGTTGCGTTGCGCAGCCAGAGATGAAATACTTCAAATCCAACGTTTTTAAAATAAAATTCTACGATGCACCGTGGTTTGTTAAACAACAATGACTTACACCGTGACTTGGGTATTAAAAAAATTGGTAATAGCCATGCTGATAGATTATGAACACACGTCAATGAAGAGGCATCTAGTCTTATCGATCCGAATGGGGAAATCCGGCGTCTAAGGCGCATAAAACCTAACGATCTCTTAGGTCATCCAGTTAAAGGATGTATTTGTGTGAACCATATAGATATATCTCTATGGGGAATAAGGAGTCAACTTACCTAAAAGTGACTGGTTAAAAAAGGACTTATCACAGGACTGGCATTATTTAATGCTGAAGTGGGTTAAACTTTGTCATTCTTTCCTAAAATTACCAATCCTGTGACTGGTAAAGGGAGGACATACCACTTAACCAGAATGCTTACTAACAAGAAAAAGCCAGTTGGCCAGAATTTTACCCATTGGAAGCTGTTTAGTTTTCGTTTACTTCATACGACATGACCCTTTTGCGACAATCTTGTGGTATGCCTATCTTTGGTTAGTCCTGTGTCATGCCACTATGTGGTTTAAAGCAGGACAAATGACCCCTCCTATGACAAGCCAATGTTAAACTTGCCAGTTGTTTACGAAGGGTAGGGTTTAGCAGAGGACCGGTCTCTGGCATGAAGGGACCGATCCTGTGGCACACGCAGAACCGGTCAAATTCCCCATAGGGATCTTATAGTCAAACTATTTTATTAAAAATAAAGTACATGTTAGTAAATAAATTATATTTTGCTAGTTGTATTTTGAAACATATATTTTTTTATTTATTGTAATGAAAACTATGTTAATAAATAAAATAAACATATTGAAATTTAATGAAATATATACAAAAAAAAAATTTGGTAAGTTTCTGAGTGGTTCTTTTTTCTTAACAATTAGAAGCACTAAACCTATTTGGAACAAATTACATAAAATAATTATTTTTCGACAAGTGGTATTTTTTTTTTATCAATTTAAAATTTTTGCAATATTATAGTCATAAATATAATTAGTTTCATATGTTTTCCTTGTCCCCAAACCTCTAAGGGTTAACGATTTTTTAAATAGAAGTAAATGATAATATAATCTACTCAATTTAAGGTCATAATTTTTCGAAATTCAAATTTGGTGAAGTTTTGACTAAATAATACATTTTGATAAAATGTCCTGGAAAGGAGTCGCGCCACACACAAAACCGAATTATAATTTTGAAAAAATATTTTTTTTTATTTAATTACATTTATTATGTTATGCAAATAGCCGACGCCAACACATTAGGCTTTAAAAAAAATTAATGGCGGTATAACCACATCATCTGTCCATGGTGGGAAATATGCAGGACTCTACTAGCATGTTGCTTGTCCACAAATGTAGCATAAAATTAACGATGAAAAAAACCAATTACCGAAATAGGTATCCTTGGTCCGATCAACCATTGATACCCGAATATTGATTGATTCGAGTATTTACAAGAGAAAATAACAGAAATAGAAAAGAACGGATCATTTTGATGCCAAACAATTGCAATGTAAAACGGAAACGGAAACGAATTTCACAATGAAATGTAAGGACACTAAATCACCATGTTAAGTTTACCGAACTATCTCGATAATGCGAACGGTTGAAAATCGGCATTTGTGGTTTAAGTGATATGAGATGCAATGCTTGCGGTGATGTGTTAATTTACTCTGACATGCGAAATGAAGAGGATGCACACATTAGAGAAGTGGGTTTATTTTTTTAATGAAATAGCGTATACGGCGGTAATAGATTGGAAATTAGGATCGGAACGCATCATTACTGCACGTTTAAGAACAAAATATAATATTATTACTATAATACAATGTTATGCGCCTACAATTGTGACCTGAATTACGATTAAGGAAAATTTGTAAACACAGAGAAATAAAGTGTCAACCTAATTAAAAAGTGTATTTTAATAGTAACAACTTATTAATTCAGTTAGCACAACAATATTTATATTAGATTTCAGAATCTTTTAGGTGTGGCAGCTAAAATTCGGTTGAATTAATCGATGTTTGTTGTGAAAATTAATGTTCAATTATACCACCCGACTGAAATTCGTAATAACCAAAACATAAATTTTTCTCTGTGTGTATAGCCCACTGAGCAGCTTATTTAGCAAAGTTAATAACAAAGACGTCGTTATACATCCTGGCGATTTTAACGCACAACTACAATCATAGATAAAAGTTAGTAGAAGAATTTGTAAAGCCGTTAGTAATTCAACTATGCAAGTTTTAAACTAATTTTTAGTTCAAATTAAAATTTTAGTTAAAATTTTTGCTATTTTAACTTGATGAAATACTACATTTTTAACTAATTTTATTTGCTGAATTTACCAAAGTCTAAATATATTATTTTGATATTCAAAAACAGCAGAGGTCGTTGTAATGCGATGCAATTTTGTGTATTTTGTTTTATATTATGTCAGTATAAAAAAGACTAGTGGATTGAACACGATATATTAGAAAAATATTTAAAAACAATTAAGCAAATGGTTTTATTAAAAACGAATAAAAAATAAACTATAAAAAAATACTCAAGAGGTTTTTTAAAAAAAGGGGACCGATTTTTTTCCGGTTTATGTATTTATAAAATAATTTATAATATTTAAAAATCTTAATAAAATAATTTAGAAAATATTTTTTTTTACAATTCTTTAACAACATTTTTATTTATTTTTCTCTTATTTTAATTTTTTTAGATTACACTTCAGTCCTTAGCCACATTCACACTAGATAGCAAAACACGTGATTTGCCATAAGACTTATTTAAGCTCTTTATTCCACTCCAACGGTTATTTATTCTTTTCCACTCGTTTTGGCAAAAAAACTTGTTTTGAAATGTGGTCTGAATGCCGTATTGGACAAATGAACCATTTATTTTGAAAGTGGTTAGAGTAAATTTTCAAAAAAATGAGTTAAAAGTGGAATGAGGTATAATACAAGGCAATATTTTTATATGTAAAAGAAAAAATTAAAACCTTTTAAAAACAAATGAGTTATTGACAATTGAATTTGAACTAGTTAACGATATGACAAAAATGTTTATTTTGAAAATGGTAAACAAATTATATTTGCATGGGAATAATAATAATAATGTTTATCTTAAACACACATCTCAAGTTTTTTTTAGCAAAATGTATTAGCGATTACTCAATGTCGAAATTATTGTGAAACGACTAAGTTTTTAAAAAATTCATGAAGCTATTTTGGTTAGCAATGATAGATTTTTTACAAACTTTTTTATTTTTGTAAATCGGCATAAGCACTTGAAAAAAACGAGTTTTGGATGAACTCGGGTAAAACACAAGACGATATTTTCATATAAAAAAAAATAATTAAATAAACTATAGAAATTTTGAGGAGTAATCTTTAAAAGTTAACGATTTCACAAAAATGTTAATTTTGAAAATAGTACCAGTCCTTTTTTTTGTTAATAGAAAAAAATTTAAATAAACAAGAATATTGGAATTATTTTTTTATAGGATAGTAATAAAATACTGTTAAAAAGATTTTATGACCAATATTCTCATTAAAAGTTTAAATTTGCTAAAATTTAGCTAACACAGCTCTTAAGTTTTTTATGGCAAATGTTACGTATCTATTATAATATGTAGCAAACTGTAACGAGCTTCTTCAAAAATGGTTGAAGGCTATGTAGGAATTTATATATATTTTTAAATTTTTTTTATAGAAAACATATTGAAATTTAATGAAATATATACAAAAAAAAAATTTGGTAAGTTTCTGAGTGGTTCTTTTTTCTTAACAATTAGAAGCACTAAACCTATTTGGAACAAATTACATAAAATAATTATTTTTCACAAGTGGTATTTTTTTTTATCAATTTAAAATTTTTGCAATATTATAGTCATAATATAATTAGTTTCATATGTTTTCCTTGTCCCCAAACCTCTAAGGGTTAACGATTTTTTAAATAGAAGTAAATGATAATATAATCTACTCAATTTAAGGTCATAATTTTTCGAAATTCAAATTTGGTGAAGTTTTGACTAAATAATACATTTTGATAAAATGTCCTGGAAAGGAGTCGCGCCACACACAAAACCGAATTATAATTTTGAAAAAATATTTTTTTTTTATTTAATTACATTTATTATGTTATGCAAATAGCCGACGCCAACACATTAGGCTTTAAAAAAAATTAATGGCGGTATAACCACATCATCTGTCCATGGTGGGAAATATGCAGGACTCTACTAGCATGTTGCTTGTCCACAAATGTAGCATAAAATTAACGATGAAAAAAAACCAATTACCGAAATAGGTATCCTTGGTCCGATCAACCATTGATACCCGAATATTGATTGATTCGAGTATTTACAAGAGAAAATAACAGAAATAGAAAAGAACGGATCATTTGATGCCAAACAATTGCAATGTAAAACGGAAACGGAAACGAATTTCACAATGAAATGTAAGGACACTAAATCACCATGTTAAGTTTACCGAACTATCTCGATAATGCGAACGGTTGAAAATCGGCATTTGTGGTTTAAGTGATATGAGATGCAATGCTTGCGGTGATGTGTTAATTTACTCTGACATGCGAAATGAAGAGGATGCACACATTAGAGAAGTGGGTTTATTTTTTTAATGAAATAGCGTATACGGCGGTAATAGATTGGAAATTAGGATCGGAACGCATCATTACTGCACGTTTAAGAACAAAATATAATATTATTACTATAATACAATGTTATGCGCCTACAATTGTGACCTGAATTACGATTAAGGAAAATTTGTAAACACAGAGAAATAAAGTGTCAACCTAATTAAAAAGTGTATTTTAATAGTAACAACTTATTAATTCAGTTAGCACAACAATATTTATATTAGATTTCAGAATCTTTTAGGTGTGGCAGCTAAAATTCGGTTGAATTAATCGATGTTTGTTGTGAAAATTAATGTTCAATTATACCACCCGACTGAAATTCGTAATAACCAAAACATAAATTTTTCTCTGTGTGTATAGCCCACTGAGCAGCTTATTTAGCAAAGTTAATAACAAAGACGTCGTTATACATCCTGGCGATTTTAACGCACAACTACAATCATAGATAAAAGTTAGTAGAAGAATTTGTAAAGCCGTTAGTAATTCAACTATGCAAGTTTTAAACTAATTTTTAGTTCAAATTAAAATTTTAGTTAAAATTTTTGCTATTTTAACTTGATGAAATACTACATTTTTAACTAATTTTATTTGCTGAATTTATCAAAGTCTAAATATATTATTTTGATATTCAAAACAGCAGAGGTCGTTGTAATGCGATGCAATTTTGTGTATTTTGTTTTATATTATGTCAGTATAAAAAAGACTAGTGGATTGAACACGATATATTAGAAAAATATTAAAAACAATTAAGCAAATGGTTTTATTAAAAACGAATAAAAAATAAACTATAAAAAAATACTCAAGAGGTTTTTTAAAAAAAGGGGACCGATTTTTTTCCGGTTTATGTATTTATAAAATAATTTATAATATTTAAAAATCTTAATAAAATAATTTAGAAAATATTTTTTTTACAATTCTTTAACAACATTTTTATTTATTTTTCTCTTATTTTAATTTTTTTAGATTACACTTCAGTCCTTAGCCACATTCACACTAGATAGCAAAAACACGTGATTTACCATAAGACTTATTTAAGCTCTTTATTCCACTCCAACGGTTATTTATTCTTTTCCACTCGTTTTGGCAAAAAAACTTGTTTTTGAAATGTAGTCTGAATGCCGTATTGGACAAATGAACCATTTATTTTGAAAGTGGTTAGAGTAAATTTTCAAAAAAATGAGTTAAAAGTGGAATGAGGTATAATACAAGGCAATATTTTTATATGTAAAAGAAAAAATTAAAACCTTTTAAAAACAAATGAGTTATTGACAATTGAATTTGAACTAGTTAACGATATGACAAAAATGTTTATTTTGAAAATGGTAAACAAATTATATTTGCATGGGAATAATAATAATAATGTTTTATCTTAAAACACACATCTCAAGTTTTTTTTAGCAAAATGTATTAGCGATTACTCAATGTCGAAATTATTGTGAAACGACTAAGTTTTAAAAAAATTCATGAAGCTATTTTGGTTAGCAATGATAGATTTTTTACAAACTTTTTTATTTTTGTAAATCGGCATAAGCACTTGAAAAAAACGAGTTTTGGATGAACTCGGGTAAAACACAAGACGATATTTTCATATAAAAAAAATAATTAAATAAACTATAGAAATTTTGAGGAGTAATCTTTAAAAGTTAACGATTTCACAAAATGTTAATTTTGAAAATAGTACCAGTCCTTTTGTTTTGTTAATAGAAAAAAAATTAAATAAACAAGAATATTGGAATTATTTTTTATAGGATAGTAATAAAATACTGTTAGAAAAGATTTATGACCAATATTCTCATTAAAAGTTTAAATTTGCTAAATTTAGCTAACACAGCTCTTAAGTTTTTTATGGCAAATGTTACGTATCTATTATAATATGTAGCAAACTGTAACGAGCTTCTTCAAAAATGGTTGTGAAGGCTATGTAGGAATTTATATATATTTTTAAATTTTTTTATAGAAAACACTTCTACTAGTTCATATGTGACATATTATCTCAATAAATGTTGCGTCGTTTTTGAATTATTATAGTTCAAACTTAAATTTTTCATGCAACATTGTAGATTT
>CM037853.1:146691417-146731993 GCA_021234595.1 Delia radicum | reverse complement strand
ATTTCTGAAATAATATAATAAAGATATGTACCATGGAGTTGTGTTGTGCGTTTCGTAAGTATGCAACTGGCAAAACCTAATTATGGCTAAGTTGAGTGTGCTAAATGCGATGGTGATCGCAATTTTTTAATTTAGCGCTTGTTTTCCCGCTAAACATTTTTGCATCAAAAACTTATTTTTTGCAGAACTGCAAATAGCTCCATTTGAATATGCGGCAACGATATGATCCGAAATGATAACGAAATTCTTCCCCATGATCGCTAGAACTATATTATGATCATAATGAATATTTTATGATCATATGAAACATATTACACTAAAGCGTATGACAATTTTAAATGTATTGTGAAATTGTATCTTTTGCAATATTTTTTCTGAGTGGATTATGCTGATATCATAAGTTTCTAATTTTTTCTCTCCTAGGTATAGCATATCGTAGCCGTGCTGACACAATAAGCTAAATTTTTAAAAGAAAAAGTTTAGTTTTGCCCTTTTTAATGCTAATATTAAAAATTTATTTAAACATCGCATAGGGACAAAATAATGATTTTTATGACACTAATATGTCAGTGATTGCCAAGAATTTAAGGGAGAAGTATATACTTGGTGCTTAATCTCATTTAATGCTTTTATTAAATGAGGTTAAAAAATTACCCATTTTTTGTTTTTTCAGAAAAAATGTAAAATTAACAAACATTTGCGAAAATAAAGGAAATTTTTTTTTTACGAAAGTTTTCGTTGTTTTGGCAAAACTTTCGTATATTTATGCATGGATTATTATGTGTGTATAGACAAATTATGTATCAAATGAAAGCCTTTTTGAAGACAAATTTACAGGTAAATAAAAAATGGTTTCTAAGTCACACTAAAACTGCCGCTGTCCTGGAATTGCATCTGGATTAAGCTTAAAATATTGTACAACTTTTCCTGAAGAGCTTTTTCGGTTCATATTTTTAAAAATTAAAAAATGTGGTATCGCGTATCAACAATTTGGTTTTCTTGAGTACTTTAATCCTGTGAACAAACAAATCTAGCTTTCGTAAATTTTAGATACGTTTTCATACAGAAGATTTTGAACTTTCACCGCACTTTTTAAAACTTAAAAGTGAGATTGGCAGCTAAAAAAATTACGTGTCACTTTTTTATCGCACATCAACAACATTTTAAAGGTAATTAAAATTTTCGGGTTTGGGTCGATATACTGCCTTTTAAACTTATTCAAACTTTAATAAATTTAAACTTTAGCTTAATTAAATGTGGAAATTATTTGTTTTATAAATATACATTTGTTCTATTAAAAAAAATACATGCATGTTGCAGAAAAATTGCTAATATCAGAAACAAATTTGCAAATGTCTAGCAAAATTTTTCGCTGAATTAACAAATTTGTTGCTGCTATTTTTCTGCAAGGATCCTCCCAGCAAAAATGTTGCTGACTTTACTGACTTTTTTTTTGAGTTTGTGGGAATATTGTAGAGATCATATTATGAAAATTCATGGATCATAAACATATCCAGAAGCATAATATGGTCATATTGGGATAATATTCGAATCATAATGTGCTAATCTAATGATCATAATATGATAAAGAAAAAGTTTAGAGTATGGTTGTAAAAACCATTTAATGATATGGTTGACGGAATCATAAATCCAGAAATGTAAGATACTTTTCCAATTTTGTCATCCAAAACAATTTTTTCTTAGCGTGCACTGTTTTAAATACTAATTATGTATGTATAACTACGTGGGAACGCAAAACTTACCAACAACATTAAGATTCACAAAATAACTTCTAACAGGCTGGGTGGATATTTGACATTCATACATGCCAGCATCACGTTTTTGTGTCCATTTTATTTGCAATGTCCAATCATCTGAATCGTGATGATGTGTTGCTTGAAAACGTAAATCTGATGTGTATGTATAAGACCCCACGGTTAAAATATGTATATCTCGATGTCGTATCCATGATACCTATAAGTAATAAAATGGTAAAATTTTAAATAAAAACATTTGTCTTTAATATGATTTTAATACTATAGATTGTAAGGAGTTAAAAATTATTTTCTTATATCGGCCATTCCGCGATAGATGGTTAAAAATCTAACCTTGGGTATTCCAATTTAAATTATATTTTGCACGCATAAACTGTATTTATGCACTTAAAAGCTGACGTTTTTATTTTCTTGACATTCGTAAAAACCATGGTTTTGTAAGTTGAAACACTCGTAGTTTCTTTAATATATATCGGATCATTATTATTTAAACTTCACTTTCATCGCACACTCCTCTACTTTCATACAGCGGACTAAGATTATATTCCACTGTTAAAAATAAATACATTTTTTATGCAATTTATTTATAGAATAACATTTTTTAAATTTGGCCAACCTCAGTTTAAAAAAACAATTAATTTGTAAAATATGTAATTTAAAATATGTAATTTTAAAAACTAAACTTTGACTTTCTAGGGTATCGGGGTTTAACTATGTTTAATGATTTAAAAAAAAAACAGCTTATACACCGAAAAAAATGCTATTTGTTATTTGTTTACTTTTCAGATTTATTAGGATTAAATTTTGAAATGTACTTGAAAAAGGCGCCACTCCAAACGTCTCTGTTCTAAAAACTATACATTTAATTTTAAAGATTTTTTCTGTACGTGAAAGATGAAAGAATTTACCAAAATATTCTGTTTTAAAAAATAAATTTTGAACCCCACCCTTGCTATCGAAAATCAGATTTTTTTTAGAAAGAAACTTGGGGTTGGACGGTTTAAACATTAAATTTGTAAAACATAATATTTCAGTAAATTCGTTTATCAGAAAAAATCGCAAAAATTAAATGTATTGTTTTTAAAAGAGAGAAATTTAAACGGCGCCTGAACACTACATTTTTAAATTTAATGTATTTAATTTTGAAAAATAAGAATAAATAACAAATTGTTGTTTTTTCTTTGGAAACATGATGCAAGCTTTTTTGCAATAATTCATTAATAATAGATAAACCAAGGGACCCGAAATAGTAAAAGACCCATATTTTGTAAATATTCATAATTTTTTCAAAAGTGCATTTAAAAAATAAGTTGCATAACAAATGCATTTCTTTCTGGCACTGAAAAAAAACCCTTTCGTAAGAAAGGTATGCGAGAGAATTTTAAAGAAAATACGAATAGTGAATTTTATCATTGATCTATAAGTTTATGTGTGAGATTTTATTTGATCGGTTTTAGATCATGACAAATTTTTCTCTAAATTAACAGAAAAATTTTAATTTTTATTTTTTATATTATAATTTACTTTGACTATTAGAAAAAACACAGAAAAAGTTATTAGACACTAGCATGAATGGAATGCATTTTCTGACCCACTATGGTCTTCATCAACATTCTTCGTGCCATTTAGTATTAATCGTAAATATCTTCTATTTAACTCACACGTTAAAGGAATTGGGTGACTTTAAATCACACATTACTCTGTGTTTGAGTTAGAATGAAATTTACCACAAACGATTTCTGTTTATAGTGTGTTTGTTTTTCTCTAGTCATTATCATAATAAGTAAATTATCATATAAAAAAAATTATAATTTTTCTGTTAATTTAGGGAAAATACGAATATTCAACTTGCAGACTTTTTCAATAAAACTTAATCGCTCATAAAACCGTGGATTTTTCGAAATTTTAAAAACTAAAATCGAAAATCTTTATGCGGTTCCATAGACTTTATGTATGCAGAATTCCATTGAAATCGGAAAACCCAAGGTCAAAAATGCTCCTTTTTGGCATGTCTTCGGTGGAATGGACGATATAAATTTGTCATCCTTTTCTGTTCAGTGTATCTCATTCACAACTTATCCAAGATCACCTCAAAATTGGGATTTGCAGTAATATACAATTAATCCCTCAAATATATTTATTACTGGACTAAATTAAACCAAAATTTATCTCAAAAATGGGCGATCCTAAAATGTCAACTAATCATCATTCATCATTATAGTTCCCAAAATATCGCATGGTATTATTTTAGATCAAATTTAATCTAACTAGACCCCAAAAGATAAGTAAACTTTGGTGGATCGAACTAGAAATTAACTTGAATCTACGAAAATACCATGAGATATTAAATTTTAAATAAATTTTTTCTTTTTAAATTTGATTAATTTATATCGCCCCAATACTCGGAAGCAATTTAATTTGATAGTATCAAGTGAGAACTAAACTATTTTTTCTAATATTAGAAAAAAAATTTAAACTTGTCTGTTACAAGTTTAAATTGTCTGTTAAAAGTGTGATAACTAATCTCTTATTGTGTAAAATTTAAGAGTTTACTTAATTCATTTAAGAGAAAAATTGTGTAATAATATTTTGTTAGTGTTTTATAACTATAGATATAACGGTAAACAAAGAAGAATAGCAAATAAAGATAATCCTAGTGCTTATGGTGAAAATAAGACAGGTGGCCGAAAAAAGCTTTCTGCTCAGTACCGGCGTGAAATAATCAAGTGTGCCATCACCTCAGTGAAGACTCTCAATTAGATAATCTATGAATGTAAGGTAAATGTATCCAAATCAACCATAAGTAGGCTCTTGAACGATTCCCAGTTTAAACACAAATGTATTTTAAAGGTGATTTTTTATGATGAGAAAAATTTCACTCATGATGGTTCAAATGGTTCAAAACGTTCACAGCCCATATATGGAATGTGCCTTCAGTCCACAGACCATATGTGGGCTGTTCATCGATACAATTTTCAAGAGTTCTAGAATTGTGGACGTTGATAGAACATCGTTTATTTGACTTGGGCTTTACAGGACAGACCATAAAATAGAAAATATGTGCTGGGACATGGAGGAAATCTCGTTTATTTTACGTGGACCAGATAGTGTGGATTGATAGAAAAAAAACATAAAAAATATTGAAAAATAACATTATAAACAAAAAAAAAAAAAACGGACGAGCGAGGCATTCTCAGTCTCTGCTTTGGACTGTTAACGTGTTAAAGTATCAGTTGAGAAATTGGTACCATTTATTAAAAATAGCAACGAAGAACAATTAATTTTCCAACAAGACCATGCTTCAGTACATGTAAGTCGCCAGAAGATGGTGTAAATAAAAAGACTTTTTGATTTTGCTTTTTATTATCTTTGCATGGAGCGGATAAAACGCTCCCTTGAATGTTAAGCAAAGAATTGATTTTATTGATTGAAATCGAGCTTAATTTATAGTACATAATTGCTTACTCGACATTTCTAAATACAGTGGAAAGTGTAGCAATAGACTAGGTACTTTTAGTTAGATTGTTAGTACAAAACAACGATCAATGTACAATACCAGAAGGGTTGACTGTTAATCAATGTGTACAGTGGATGTTCAACAGTCTGACTGAGCATTCTCAGCTTAGAATGTTTGTAACCACTGCAGTCGTTGTACAATGTAATAAGTGTTGATCGTTGTGTAATATGATCCTTTATACTTAAAGAACTTGAAAATATTCTTGTAGGTACTAGTCGCATACAAGTCATGCTAAACATGCTACACCTCCCTTTTACGGAAGAATGCTCATATAACAAAGTTGTATGAGTATTCTTTTACATTAAAGACATAAATAATTTTATTACTATATTGTGTTTATGTTTACTTTTGGTTTTTATTGATTTTCTTTATTATATTGGAATTCCATATATTACTTTGTATTATTTTATTTCATTATTATTGTGTATAAATCTTAAGTCTATTCTTATGAACTATTTGTTCTTTTTCAGTTTTGTTATCAAAAATAGTTACATTATGTTTTAAATCTATGTTTTTAACTTTATATGGTCCCTTATATTGAGGGTCTAACTTATGGCCTTTCTCATTTTTAAGTAAAACTAAATCTCCTATTTTAAAATTGTAGTCTAATGTATTTTTATCGTAATTAAATTTTTGTAGTAACTTAGATCTATCTAACATCTCTCGGGCCCTCTTATGTGCTATTTCTAATCTAAATTTTACTTCCTTAGAATAATCATCTATGTTGTAAAGTGGACTAATTCTATCTACCTCATTAAATTGTTGAAACTCATTTGGAAGTCTGCCAAAAACTAACTCATATGGACAATAGTTGTGTACGGATGATGGCGTAGTGTTAAAGCAGTACGTGAAGTACTTAAGCCAATCATCCCAATCGTTTCTATCAACTGCTATGTAAGATCTTAAATACTCGTTTAAGGTTCTATGACTTCTCTCTATTGTGCCCATTGTTTGATGGTTATGAGCCGTGGAAGTGAGTTTCTCAACTTTAAGAAGCTTGAATAATTCCGCCAACACAGAATTTTTGTATTCCGTACCCATGTCCGAAATGAACGTCTTCATTGGACCATAAGTAAGAATAAAATGTTCGAAAATTGCTTTTGCAATTGTTGTAGCGCTTTTGTCTTGTATAGGTATTGTTACTAAATATTTTGTCATGTCACATATTATTGTGACTGCATATTCATTGTCATTATAGGATTTTGGTAGCGGACCTATAGTATCCACTAATACAATATCAAATGGTTTCGCCGGCGTTGGCGTTAATATCATAGGACTCTTCAAGTGCTTTGTAATTTTGGCTGTTTGACATTTTTGGCATGATTTAACGTATTTTGTTACGTCTTTCGTGATATTTTTCCAATAGTAATATCTTTTAATTTTGTTTAATGTTCTTGAAACACCGCAGTGACCTCCTTCAGCAGGGTCTTCATGGTATCGTTTCATTACATCTTGAATAGCTTTAGCATTATTATCAATTCTGGTCACCTCATTCAGTAGCGCTACTTTTATATAATTCAACATTTTATTGCCCATTTGTTTGAATTCATTAATGGAGATAAATTCGAAAATTTTCTCACTAGGTGCCATTTGTATTTTCGTAATGTTATGTTTACAGGCCACTTCTTCGAGCCTTGGGAAGAATTGTCCTAAGTCAAGTTTCCCATTAATAAACAAATCATATATATGTATATATGCAATTACAGATTTTCCTCTTTTGATGTAACATCTTCCGGGGGTAATCTTTAATTTATAATATTTTCTGACGTCAGTGTTCTTGATTTGTACATATATACTGGGCTTCTCATTTTCATTCAGTTGATGCTGCTTATTCATATTTTT
This sequence comes from Delia radicum, assembly GCA_021234595.1. Classification (NCBI taxonomy): domain Eukaryota; kingdom Metazoa; phylum Arthropoda; class Insecta; order Diptera; family Anthomyiidae; genus Delia; species Delia radicum. The sequence goes on along the minus strand of CM037853.1, from coordinate 146,724,859 downwards.
ATTTTCAGCCTTGTTCTGTATCTTGTTAGTCATTGATCTTGTTGTCATTTTTAGTATATCGCTATTTAGTATATTTAATTCTTTTAATTCGTTGATCGTGATACGCGATAGAGCGTCCGCGACGTAGTTATCTTTTCCCCTAAGGTATTCAACTGTGAAATCGTATTCCTCTAGATCAAGTCTAATTCTAGTCAATTTTGAGCTGGGGTTCTTCATTGAAAATAGATTTGAAAGTGGTCTGTGATCTGATCGAACAAGAAAGTGTTTTCCATAAATGTAGGGTCTAAAATGTTTCACTGCCCAATGTATGGCCGTTAATTCCTGTTCAATAGTGGATTTATTGCTTTCTCCTTTTGTGAAACTTCTAGAGGCGTATGCCACTGGCAAATGTTTTCCATCGTACTCTTGTGTGAGCACGGCGCCACAAGCATGTTTGCTAGCATCTGTTGTTATACAGAATTGTTTTTCAAAATCTGGGTATTGCAGCAATGTTGGCTTCATTAATGCATTTTTAAGATGCTCAAATGCAATATCGCATTCCTTTGTCCATTTAAATGGTACTCCTTTTCTCGATAATCGTGTAAGATGTCTTGAGTATTCAGAAAAATTTTTGATAAAGCGTCTGTAGTAGTTGCAAAAAGCTACAAATCTCCTTGCGCTATCGGCATCAGTAGGTTTTGGGTATTTTTCTATTACTGAATATTTACTGTCATCTGGGAGTATGCCTTTGTTGGTGCATTTATGACCAAGGTATGTAACCTCGTGCATGAAGAATGAACATTTTTCAGGATGCAGTTTGAGATTGTGTCTGCGACATAATTCGAAAACATCTGTCAAATTTGAAAGCATGTGTTTTTCTGAACAACCTAGAACAACTAAGTCATCCATGTATAAGAAAGCTTGATCTGGTCTTAGACCGCTAAAAGCAATTGTCATCATTCTCTGGAACGAATTTGGTGCTATTTTCAGACCATATGGTAGTCTGGTAAATCTATATGAACCCTTGGTAGTTGAAAATGAAGTTATGTTCCTAGAATCTTTTTCTAATTCAATTTGTTGAAATCCGGATATTAAATCTAGGCAAGAAAAATATTTGGCTCTGCCAAGTTGATCTAAAATATCATCTATTCTTGGTAATGGAAATTTATCTGCAATTAATTTCTTGTTTACTTGTCTGTAGTCTATCACCAATCTCCATCTTTTTTCCTTAGAATTTGGCAAGGATTTCTTTGGAACTAACAGAATTGGACTATTATATTCGGAATATGATGATTCTATTATTCCATCATCTATCAATTTATTTACTTGCTCTTCGATTTCTTCTTTATGGGTATGTGGTATACGGTAGTTCTTGATGTATACGGGTTCCGTATCCTTTGTTCTTAACTTTTGTTTGTAAAAATTGTTAGTTGTAACGGTTTCTGATTCCAAACCGAAAATATCGCTATATTCGGTGCATATTTGTGTTAATGTTTCATTAAAACGTTTTGGAAAATTTCTTTTCAATATATCCATAATTTTTCCCTTTCTATTTTCTTCGTTAGTGTTACATTTCATTATTTCATAATTATTGACATCTTCCGTTATAATTTTATTTTCTTTTAGTGTAGTTACTGAATTATTTGTGTTAAGTATCCTTATAAATGCATTTTTAGCTTTCACTATTGTGCTGGCTATGAAAACTCCCGAGTGGGGTTCTTGGTTAGGTACCAGTATTTCCTCAGTGCAGGAAGAAAGTTTTATTTTTCGTATAACTTCCGATCTTGCTGGTAATGCAATATCTTCATTACAAGTATTTGTGATTGGTATAACTATTTGCTGTGTTAAATTATTTGGTCTCAGGATGAGATAATCCTGGTCTTGGTTAAATTCAATAATGGAATTATATTTTTTTTCATAAAATCTGTACCAATTATTCCATCACATGGTATTGGGAAATTGTCTTCTACCACTTGGAAATTGTGGGGTATCAAAAATTTATCGGTTCTTAAATCGAAAAATGTTGTACCAATGGATTTAATTCTACCTTTTCCTATACCAGTAAGTGTAGTAAAATTTGCAGTATTTATTTTCTTGAAAGTGCATTGATGTTTTATTAAGGATATATCTGCTCCAGTGTCTACCAATAATGTTACAGTTGTATTTACTATATCTATTTTAATTTGAATGAAACAACTAAAGTTAAGGTTAAGGTTGTATATCCTCTTGTTCATTGACTTTATCTTAGGGGAGCGTTCGAGTTTTCCGAACTGTCTTCATTTGCAGTTATTGCTCTAGTGTGGTTTCTGTTGCCGTTATAGTTACTACGTCCTCTTCTGCCCCTGTAGTTATTATTTGAATAATTATTATTGTTGTTGCTGGTGCGGTTGTTATAATTGTTATTTCGAGAGAAGTTTTCTCTTCCTCGGAATCTTCCTTTACCTCTGCGATAATTGCTATTATTGGGTCTTTGCCCATAGTATAATATAGCATTATGCTGACCTGTTGCCTCAGTGCAACTATTTACGAATTTGCTTATTGCGTCATTCATATTATCGAATTGGCCAGCTTCCATGATTAATTTTACTTTGTCTATGGTGCAATTTTTAGTGAGTGCTTTTACAGCTACTTGGGTAGAGTATTTATTTGCCAACTCGCAGGTCAAACCATCTGATATGTATGCGTTCTCGAGTGATTTTACTAGAGATTCAATCTCACTACAATAAGCATTTGCAGACTTGTTGTTTTGCTTAATATTCATTATCTTAGCCGACAATACTTCGACTGATTCACCTTTAACTGAACTAGTCAGTTTATTAATGATTTCGGAAATCGAATTTTCATTATCAATCAGGTTTCTAGCAGTTCCTTTTAATTTTGTCTTTATCAGGGACACTGCCACTTGCTCATGTGTGTCTTTGAGTGAGTCGATCAATCGTAGCGAGTCCAAGAACGTTCGTAAATTTTCGGGCTTGCCGTCGAACTCACAAATCAGCCGTGAGGCTGTATTAAGGAATTCCACAACTGTTTGTGGCATTTTTATTATTATTCGAGTAATTTTCTGAGTCTGAATCGGTTTCCGCCTCGGAAATTGGGTCAAATTTTTCGCTACTGCCTGAAGCCAGTATAATATTTGTATCTATTTTCAGTGGCTGTTCAATTGAATGTGGAACCGTTTGGGTTATATTATATTTATCAAGTATTTTAACTAATTGATCTCTGAAACTCCAATAAGTTTCCAAAACAACGTTTTTGTGTTCTTCTGTAAATTTCTCTCTGTTTCTGTATGCTATTTCTCTAATTATTTCCAGTGAATTAATAATCGTGTTTAAATGTTTTCTCACTGTTTCTGGGCGAACAAATCTACTCTTATTAATGCATTTATATGCTTTTCTAAAGTTCTCTTTTTCTGAAGAAATTAATTTTTCCACTTATTCCCATTTATCCATTTAAATTTGCTGTTCTGCTTTGAAGTTCTGGGTTGAAGCTGGTTCTATTACTAATTCCCTAGTATCTATCGGTTTTTGGCACTAATTTTAATTTTTCTTCTATAAAGGACCATAATTTAAAAAAAAAAATTTAATTATAACAAAATCTTAATTTTTTGTAATTTTTAATTATTTATTGTATTCATTTAAAAAAAGTTTTTAAATTTTCATCATTTTTTTTTTTTTTTTTTTTAATTCAAATTTTAACATAAAAATTGTTTTTCTTAAAAAATATTTTTTTTTTTTCACTATCATAAAATTTGAACACGGGCGAAGTCGCCTCCGTTCGCTACAGGTGCATATCTAGTATGCACTCTGTTTATTATCTAGTTTGGTTTTTTTTTGTTTTTTCTATACCTGATTTGATATGGATTTTTCACGTTTTAATTTTTGAGTTGTTCCTCCTCTTCTCTTTCGGGATATTTTTGGGGTTGTTGGTTCCTCTTATTTATTTAACTTCTGGTGACGTTTCTTATACTCTTCCAGAGTTAGTGGTTGAGGTTCTTCTTTCATCCTGTCTCTTGCCCAGACAGGGAACTTCCATCACGCAGCTGGCGGATCTTTGTGGCTGATCCGCCAGGACAAATTTTTATGTATTTTTGACTGTGCAGTGAAGCACTAGTCCCAGTCGGTGCTAGTTTAAAGCACTCCTTTATTTTATTATTAATAATTTTTTTTCTTATTCCTTTAGACTGGCAGGATCGCCATGTAAATAAAAAGACTTTTTGATTTTGCTTTTTATTATCTTTGCATGGAGCGGATAAAACGCTCCCTTGATGTTAAGCAAAGAATTGATTTTATTGATTGAAATCGAGCTTAATTTATAGTACATAATTGCTTACTCGACATTTCTAAATACAGTGGAAAGTGTAGCAATAGACTAGGTACTTTTAGTTAGATTGTTAGTACAAAACAACGATCAATGTACAATACCAGAAGGGTTGACTGTTAATCAATGTGTACAGTGGATGTTCAACAGTCTGACTGAGCATTCTCAGCTTAGAATGTTTGTAACCACTGCAGTCGTTGTACAATGTAATAAGTGTTGATCGTTGTGTAATATGATCCTTTATACTTAAAGAACTTGAAAATATTCTTGTAGGTACTAGTCGCATACAAGTCATGCTAAACATGCTACAATGGAATAGCTATCATCAAAAAATATATGAGTATTGGAGTGGCCCGCATGTCTCTGGATCAAAACGTCACTGAAAATATTTGGGGAGTATTAACCCATCGAGTTTACGCAGAAAACCGTCAATATGAAAGTGTTTTTTATCTGCAGATCCATGATGGAAGAACTTCGAATAAATCTGGTAAGGAGTATGTCGGATCGAGTTTTCGAGTTGATTGAAAAAACTGAGACCTCACGCATTATTAAAACTGCTCTTTTAAAATATTTTTTTACATTTTCGTAAATTTTGATATATTAAGTTAAGTGTATTTATAGTTATGAAACACTAACTGATTTGTTATTCCTTTTTAAATAGTAAAATAAATTAACTGTTTTTCTGTTAAATATTATTAACTTTCCATTGGTTATACTTTTATTCCTGTTAAACTTTCTACATTTTTTTAATTTACGAAATTTTGTAAAATTTATATGTAATTATATTTTTTCAAAGCAGTGTATGGACATATTTCTCAAAAAACTTTATAAAGACACATTAATTACACATAAATTACGCATGATTATATAAAGAATCATTACAAATTTAATGTAAATTTCTTTTTAACCCTGCTGTTAGGTTGGGACCATTTTGGTCCTTTTTTTTACTTTCACTTATAACTTTTCAACGGTAAAACATATCGACTTTAAACGTCAGCTCACGTGGTATTTTTTCTAAAACAATGTTTTTTTCAAATAATTAAGTGTCTAACATAAATTAGAAAGGAGAAAAATAAACATTTACAAATTTTATGTTTAGGACCATTTTGGTCCATTAGAAATATTTTTTATTCACTTATTATGCAGGACGTACAAATAATTTTTTTGTTTATTTTGCAAATAAATTTGTTACAAATAGCGCATTTACTATCGCATTTAGATTTGCAGCAACCACAAATTCCACGTTTTCTAGAAGGTGGGTTTCCTGTATCAGTTGTAGAAGGTACGGGATCTGTAGAAGATGATCTCACCTCAGCCAATAACTCTGCGGAAAATTTTTGTTTTGGTATATTGGTACGTTTCGTCATGTGTTCTTTAGCCAAAGAAAGTGCTAATTGTCGTAAAAATTCAGGTCTCTTACGATTTTGATCACTTGTTGTCCACGAATCATCGATTTCAGAAAACAATATTAGCGCATTCAATGCTGAGATGTCTATCATATTTGCAAAAACCACATTCGGCCAACGATTTGTTTTGCGTTTAGTACTGTAGTAGCCGATTTTTTGGTCTACAGTATCTACGCCACCTAAAATAAAAGAAAAAACTATATTTACTAAAATGCTATGCACACTGACAAAAAGTAACACACCTTTTGTTGAATTATAGTAAGATACAATCTCTGGCTTCTTTTTTGGTCCATTGACATCAACTTCTGCTGTTTGTGCATCGTACTCATCAAAACTGTACCTTTGTTTTTATGGCCGACGTATGATATTGTCTAAAAGAGCATCGCCCTCTGAAAGACACCAGTTGTTCATCAATAGTTACATTTTCATGGCAGTTGAAACTCATTGAAAGAATGCCTTCCCAACGGTTCCATAATTCACGTATAGGAGCAAACTTATCGGTGCTTTGCATTTGTCTTCGGCTCATAACATCATCGAACCGGAGCGCTCTGGTAATCATTTGAAAAGTATCTTCAGACATAATTGAACGGAAAATAGGACGACCAAACGTGCATCAAACAAACCATGTAAGTCTTCGTTTTTGCCGCTGCCATAAAACAAATAAATTTGCCTGCTGTTTTACTGAACCGAAATAAAAAATATTTTTAAATATACTTACCGACACACACCAGCAAGAATAAGTACAGCAATATAAGCACGCAATGTGGCTTCGTCAATGTCTTTCCATTTACCTTCGAATTTTACTCTGACATACATATTGGTATTTTCAATAATTATTTTTTCTAGTGGCGGTGGAAAAAACAGTAAAAAAGAAGAAAGTATATCTTGGCATCTGGATACAGCAAATCGAGTTGGTCCTGGCTTTATTGAAATTATATTTTCAGAACGAGTTCCAATAGAACAGGGCAATGGAGCAGCATTCCATTGCAATTTATTTTTTGCAGTAAACAATGGATCTACAATGGATGCCTGTTGAACATATCCTTCACTTTCTGTTTCAGAATCACTTGATTCGGTATTTTCATATTCATTATTTTCTTTTAAAATACTTGAATTTGAAATATCCGAGGCACTGTCATTTAGGATTTCAGCAATTTCATCGGTGTCCAAAAAACGTGTACTCTGCATTCTAACAATTGTTTCCTAAGAAACATACACAACACAAGCAAGACAAAAACTAAACTGAAACTAATGCAAACAATTTACACACCTGCATGACGAAATGAAATTTGGGGAATCACAAAAATCAAACAAACAAAAGCACACACACAAGTCTGCAGGATAAACTGAAAAAGAGGCTTCACACAAAAAACACAACTTATTGAATATCAACAGTAAATTGAATTGCTGATTGATAGCATAACAAAACGAAATTAGGGGAATCACAAAAATAGTTATGAGCTTTACAATGGTTTATGTATTGGCTTTCAAATTTAACTTGTATGAAATATAACAAATATTCAAAACAAAATGAACAGCCCAAACAATTTGTAAAGCATACAAATATAATTTTAGCCGTATATATAATTTTAATAAGTATAAAAAATAGCCTTACGCCCATTGTCTTTAAAAAATTTGGTATGGACCAAAATGGTCCGCTAACCTAGAATTCGTAAGTTTATTTTAACCTTACAGCAGGGTTAATTTGTGTCTAAATTTCTATACAAAATATTCAAAAAAATTGCAATTTTTAGCAACCTTAAACCGTCATTCGATTTCGCTAAAATTTGGAACAAATGCTGGTGTGGACCATACACAACGATCCAGTCTTGAACAGCACAAATCGCATTACGTTTAGTTTCATCATTCTATTTTGAAGCATCCTAATCTTTATATATGTTACAAGTTAAGAAACATATAATGATATATGGCAATAACAATTATAAAATCTCCACCTTTGATATAAATGATTATAGATCTATTACAAGTATGCTCAATATAAAGAACATAGCTTAGTACTCCTACGAAAATAAACATATGAGACCAATAAAAGTTATTGCCAATAATCTACCTCATACCTGCAATGCTAATATGATAGTAGAAGATCTAAAACTTCAAGGCTTAAAAGCATTATCTGCAGTTAATTAATAAGACCCAATAAATATATATAATATTAAATAAGTTTTGAAGGTAATTGTCAAAATAGAATCAACAAAAAGACCAAAACTTATACCCCAATGTAAAGTTTGCCAAGGCTACGGTCACACCAAAAACTACTGTGGGACAAAACCAAGCTGTGTCAAATGTACTGGTAAACATAAAACTAGTGACTGCATTAAGACCGTTGATGACCCTCCAAAGTGCTGTAACTGTGGCGAAAACCATCCGGCCAGCTATCGGGGTTGTGTTGTTGCAAAAGAGCTGCAGAAAATACGAAACAAACAAATTAAAGAAAAAAAAGTAGATTCTCACCAACCTTTAGTTAATTTTCAAGAAAACGACTCCAAAAAATAAACTTCTTTTGCTGAAGCGTTAAAAAAATAAACCGAAAATAGAAAAACAGTTGAAATCAAAAAAAAAATCAACATCCTATACAGATTGAAACTTCTAAATTATAACAAATTCTTGAAACGCTTAAGAAGCAAGAAGAATTTAATGAAAGATTAGAGCAAAGACTGACTCGTTTAGAAAAATTCACTGAAAATATAATTAATCATGAATGATTTTTTCAAAATATTACTATGGAATGCAAACGGATTAAAATCCCATTTGAATGAATAAGAACTTATACTAAATTCCCAAAAAGTAGATATATGTTTAATATCCGAAACACATTTTACAAATGAATTCGTGATTTAAAAATATACCACACTTCACATCCAAGTAATCAGGCCCGAGGTGAAAGTGCTGTATTTAAAACATTGGGAGAAAGATTTATTTTAGGAGGCGATTTCAATGCCAAGCATATTTATTGGGGTTCACGCCTTATAACAACAAAGGGGAGAGAGCTTCTTCAAGCAAGTAAATCTTCAAATTGCAATTTTTATCCACCAAAAAACCAATATATTGGCCAAATGATGTAACAAAAGTACCTGAACCAATAGATTTTTTTATAACGAAAAAAATTTCGGAACATTTTTTGGAAATAGGCGAAGGATATGAAATGAACTCCGATAATTCCTCCATCTATCTTTACTTAAACAACAGTGTCGGCAATAAGGTGGCGGATACCACATTTAATCAATAAAAAACACAGATTTGGAAAATTTTCGCCAAATTGTAGATGAAATGTGCGACAGTGAATATGTAATCCATGATATTGATAAACTGGACAAAGAGCTAGAAAACTTTTCAAAAATTCTTCAGTATGCAGCATGGGAAAGTACACCAACTGTTACAAACAAAGTAAAACAGAGAAAAAAACTTATATGAAATAAACAATATGATTAAAGAAAAAATGCAAAATTCGTAAAAAAAATGGCAACAAACGCGATATCCTCAGTATAAAACAATATTAAACAGAATGAGCCGAGAAATAAAAAATAAAATTCAAATGAAAAATCTACCGACTATTCGCTATGGAAGGTTACATCTAGTTTTAAACGACCATCAGCTCAAATCCCTCCCATAAAAATTAAACCAAAAGTGACTTGCAAAAGGCCACTTTGCCACTTATCTGCAGAACACTTTTTATCCCCATGATGAAAATATTACCATACCCCAAACTGCATATCTTGTTGGTGATATGAACATTTCATTTGCAACAACAGAGGAAGTGTACTCTACCATAACAAAACTACCCGAAAAAAAGATCCTGGTTATGCTTTAATAACGTCGGAGCTGTTTAAAGAAATACCAAATTTAGGTTTAATAAAGTTAACAAACATAATCAACACTTTTTTTAAGCTAAAACACGTTCCCAGTCTATGGAAAATGGCGGATGTTATAATGATCCCCCAAACCAGGGAAACCACCAAATGAAGTCTCCACATATAGACCAATATCTTTGCTTCCTATTCATCAAAGGTTTTGGAGAAGCTTTTTCTTGCCAGAGTAAAACCTCTTATAGAGTTGAATGACATTATCCCTAAACACCAATTTGGTTTTAGGGACTATCATTCTACTATCGACCAAGTCCAAAGGATTATCGATATTATAGAAAAATCATTTGAAGAAAAGAAAGTTTGTTCTATTGTCCTTGCAGATGTCAGCCAAGCATTTGACAAAGTTTGGCATGATGGCTTTATTCACAAAATAAAAAAATATCTACCTCAAAGCTTCTCTGATTTCTTGCAATCTTACATAAGCAATCGATACTTTAGAATCAAATAGGAAACATCGTTCTCAGACATCCGACAAATAAAAGCAGGAGTCCCACAGGGAAGTGTATTATGTCCAACTTTATACCTTATGTATACCGCTGATCTCCCTGTTAGTGATAATTATATTAATATAACAGCAACATTTGCTGACGACACTGCTCTAATTGCAACAGGATATACAGCTGAAGAATACACGATTAAGCTTCAAGCAGCGCTAACCAAAGTTTTAGACTGGTAAAAATATGGCAAATTAAACTAAACTCTAAATCTGTTCATGTGGACATTACGTAAAGTAATAAATTACTTTTGTATAAACAAGTCATGAAGCCCGTTTGGATGTATGGAGCGCAGCTGTTGCGTTGCGCAGCCAGAGATGAAATACTTCAAATCCAACGTTTTCAAAATAAAATTCTACGATGCATAGTGAATGCACCGTGGTTCGTTAAACAGGAATGACTTACACCGTGACTTGGGTATAAACACAGTTGCCGAAGAAATTAAAAAAATTGGTAATAGCCATGCTGATAGATTATGAACACACGTCAATGAAGAGGCATCTAGTCTTATCGATACGAATGGGGAAATCCGGCGTCTAAGGCACATAAAACCTAACGATCTCTTAGGTCATCCAGTTAAAGGATGTATTTGTGTGAACCATATAGATATATCTCTATGGGGAATGAGGAGTCAACTTACCTAAAAGTGACTGGTTAAAAAAGGACTTATCACAGGACTGGTATTATTTAATACTGAAGTGGGTTAAACAGTGTCTTCTTTCCTAAAATTACCAATCCTGTGACTGGTAAAGGGAGGACATACCACCTAACCAGAATGCTTATTAACAAGAAAAAGCCAGTTGGCCAGAATTTTACCCATTGGAAGCTGTTTAGTTTTCGTTTACTTCATACGATATGACCCTTTTGCGACAATCTTGTGGTATGCATATCTTTGGTTAGTCCTGTGTCATGCCACTATGTGGTGTAAAGCCGGAAAAATTACCCCTCCTATGACAAGCCAATGTTAAAGTTGCCAGTTGTTTACAAAGGGTAGGGTTTAGCATAGGACCGGTCTCTGGCATGAAGGGACCGATCCTGTGGCACACGCAGAACCGGTCAAATTCCCCATAGGGATCTTATAGTCAAACTATTTTATTAAAAATAAAGTACATGTTAGTAAATAAATTATATTTTGCTAGTTATATTTTGAAACATATATTTTTTTATTTATTGCAAAAAAAACTATGTTAATAAAAAAATAAAAATACACATATTGAAATTTAATGAAAATCTATACAAAAAAAAAAATTTTGTAAGTTTCTGAGTGGTTCTTTATTCTTAACAATTAGAAGCACTAAACCTATTTGGATCAAATTACATAAAATAATTATTTTTCGCAAGTGGTATTTTTTTTTTATCAATTTAAAATTTTTGCAATATTATAGTCATAAACATAATTAGTTTCATATGTTTTCCTTGTCCCCAAACCTCTAAGGGTTAACGATTTTTTAAATAGAAGTAAATGATAATATAATCTACTCAATTTAAGGTCATAATTTTTCGAAATTCAAATTTGGTGAAGTTTTGACTAAATAATACATTTTTATAAAATGTCCTGGAAAGGAGTCGCGCCACACACAAAACCGAATTATAATTTTGAAAAAATATTTTTTTTTATTTAATTACATTTATTATGTTATGCAAATAGCCGACGCCAACACATTAGGCTTTAAAAAAAATTAATGGCGGTATAACCACATCATCTGTCCATGGTGGGAAATATGCAGGACCCTACTAGCATGTTGCTTGTCCACAAATTTAGCATAAAATTAACGATGAAAAAAACCAATTGCCGAAATAGGTATCCTTGGTCCGATCAACCATTGATACCCGAATATTGATTGATTCGAGTATTTACAAGAGAAAATAACAGAAATAGAAACGAACGGATCATTTTGATGCCAAACAATTGCAATGTAAAACGGAAACGGAAACGAATTTCACAATGAAATGTAAGGACACTAAATCACCATGTTAAGTTTACCGAACTATCTCGATAATGCGAACGGTTGAAAATCGGCATTTGTGGTTTAAGTGATATGAGATGCAATGCTTGCGGTGAGGTTCGTAATAGAAAACGTGATGTGTTAATTTACTCTGACATGCGAAATGAAGAGGATGCACATTGAGAAGTGGGTTTATTTTTTTAATGAAATAGCGTATACGGCGGTAATAGATTGGAAATTAGGATCGGAACGCATCATTACTGCACGTTTAAGAACGAAATATAATATTATTACTATAATACAATGTTATGCGCCTACAAATGTGACCTGAATTACGATATTTGTAAACACAGAGAAATAAAGTGTCAACCGAATTAATAAGTGTATTTTAATAGTAACAACTTATTAATTCAGTTAGCACAACGATATTTACATTAGATTTCAGAATCTTTTAGGTGTGGCAGCTAAAATTCGGTTGAATTAATCGATGTTTGTTGTGAAAATTAATGTTCAATTATACCACCCGACTGAAATTCGTAATAACCAAAACATAAATTTTTCTCTGTGTGTATAGCCCACTGAGCAGCTTATTTAGCAAAGTTAATAAAAAAGACGTCGTTATACATCCTGGCGATTTTAACGCACAACTACAATCATAGATAAAAGTTAGTAGAAGAATTTGTAAAGCCGTTAGTAATTCAACTATGCAAGTTTTAAACTAATTTTTAGTTCAAATTAAAATTTTAGTTAAAATTTTTGCTATTTTAACTTGATGAAATACTACATTTTTAACTAATTTTATTTGCTGAATTTACCAAAGTCTAAATATATTATAACAGCAGAGGTCGTTGTAATGCGATGCAATTTTGTGTATTTTGTTTTATATTATGTCAGTATAAAAAAGACTAGTGGATTGAACACGATATATTAGAAAAATATTTAAACACATTTAAGCAAATGGTTTTATTATAAACGAATAAAAAATAAACTATAAAAAAATATTCAAGAGGTTTTTAAAAAAAGGGGACCGATTTTTTCAGGTTTATGTATTTATAAAATAATTTATAATGTTAAGAAATCTTAATAAATTAATTTAGAAAATATTTTTTTTTACAATTCTTTAACAACATTTTTATTTATTTTCCTCTTATTTTAATTTTTTTAGATTACACTTCAGTCCTTAGCCACATTCACACTAGATAGCAAAACACGTGATTTGCCATAAGATTTATTTAAGCTCTTTATACCATTCCAACGGTTATTTATTCTTTTCCACTCGTTTTGGCAAAAAACTTGTTTTGAAATGTAGTCTGAATGCCGTATTTGACAAATGAACCATTTATTTTGAAAGTGGTTAGAGTTAATTTTCAAAAAAATGAGTTAAAAGTGGAATGAGGTATAATACAAGGCAATATTTTTATATGTAAAAGAAAAAATTAAAACCTTTCAAAAACAAATGAGTTATTGACAATTGAATTTGAACTAGTTAACGATATGACAAAAATGTTTATTTTGAAAATGGTAAACAAATTATATTTGCATGGGAATAATAATAATAATGTTTTATCTTAAAACACACATTTCAAGTTTTTTTTAGCAAAATGTATTAGCGATTACTCAATGTCGAAAGTATTGTGAAACGACTAAGTTTTTAAAAAATTCATGAAGTTAGCAATGATAGATTTTTTACAAACTTTTTTATTTTTGTAAATCGGCATAAGCACTTGAAAAAAATGAGTTTTGGATGAACTCGGGTAAAACACAAGACGATATTTTCATATAAAAAAAAATAATTAAATAAACTATAGAAATTTTGAGGAGTAATCTTTAAAAGTTAACGATTTCACAAAAGTGTTTATTTTGAAAATAAAGCGTGGTTAAATTGTAAGGGCCGATGTTGAATGTGAACCACACCTAAACGCCAAGACTTACTCAATTTGAACCATGGAGAGATACACAATCCAACAACGTGTTAAAGTTATCCAGACTTATTATGAAAATGGGCGTTCAAATCAAAATGCATATCGTGCACTTCGTGATTTTTTTGGTCAATTTGATCGTCCAAATGTGCGTACAATCGCAAAAAATCGTGGAAAAATTCGAGCAAACCGGGTCTGTAGAAGATGTGAGAACACCAGTGCATGCTCGTACAGCTCGTACTGCAGAAAATATTGCTGCTGTTCGCGATAGTGTGGCTGAAGAGCCGTCCACCTCAACTCGTCGTCGTGCCCCACAATTGCACCTCTCACGCTCGGCGTTGATTAACATTATGCATAAAGACTTGCATTTACACGCTTACAAGGTGCAATTGGCTCAATAACTAAAGCCTCTTGACCATTCCAAACGTCGTGAATGGGCAGAATGGTGGCAAGAAATGGCAACAGTGGATGATCAATTTTCGAAGAAAATCATCTTCAGTGATGAGGCACATTTTCACCTCAGTGGATTCGTCAATAATCAGAATTGCCGCATTTGGGCGAATGAGAATCCAAGAGTGATTGTCGAAAAACCAATGCACCCACAAAGAGTGACTGTTTGGTGCGGTTTATGGGCTGGCGGCATCATCGGGCCGTATTTTTTCCAAAATGAGGCCGGTCAGGCAGTTACTGTGAATGGTGTTCGCTATCGTGAGATGATAACGAACTTTTTATGGCCCGAATTGGAAGATATGGATGTGGACGATATGTGGTTTCAGCAGGACGGTGCCACTTGCCACACAGCTAACGAAACAATGGCTCTTTTGCGCAACAAATTCAATGGCCGTGTTATCTCACGTAATGGCGATGTCAATTGGCCGCCAAGATCATGTGATTTGACACCGTTGGACTTTTTTCTTTGGGGTTATTTGAAAGAAAAGGTGTACGTCGATAAGCCAGCAACAATTCAAGAGCTAAAGGATGAGATAATTCGGCACATTAACGGCATAGAACCTCCATTATGCCTCAGCGTCATCGAAAATTTGGACCATCGGATGGAGGTGTGCCGCCGTGGTCGCGGCGCCCATTTGGCCGATATTTTGTTCCATACATAATTGAGTAATACCAATATATCATAATAAAATAAAATTACAATAATTTCCTAAATAGTTTGTGTTTTATTCAAAATCAACATCGGGCCTTGAAATTTAACCACTCTTTAGTACCAGTCCTTTTTTCTTGTTAATAGAAAAAAAATTAAATAAACAAGAATATTGGAATTATTTTTTTTATAGGATAGTAATAAAATACTGTTAGAAAAGATTTTATGACCAATATTCTCATTAAAAGTTTAAATTTGCTAAAATTTAGCTAACACAGCTCTTAAGTTTTTTATGGCAAATGTTACGTATCTATTATAATATGTAGCACACTGTAACGAGCTTCTTCAAAAATGGTTGAAGGCTATGCAGGAATTTATATATATTTTTAAATTTTTTTTATAGAAAACACTTCTACTAGTTCATATGTGACATATTATCTCAAAAAATGTTGCGTCGTTTTTGAATTATTGTAGTTCAAAGTTAAATTTTTCATGCAACATTGTAGATTTTGAGGAAAAACCTCAAATTTTACATGTGCTTGTTATAGTTAAACTCAAATCTATTTTGGTAACGACTGATATGTTTGAGATAGAATTGTAAGCAGGTATGTATATCTAATTGCAGCACTGTTATTGTTTACAATTAATAATCATACGCGAAATACCGTTAGCCAAATGACAGTTCTTAAATAAAATCATGATTAAATCAAGTTGACTTCTTTGGTAAATTAGAAAAAAAAACGATTCGGTATCACTTTTCAAATTTTTTTATATTTTACTGCTATTAGTATGTATGTATGTATGTATTTTAACATATACAAATTTCAGCTGCTTCTGATTGCTTTTACATATTTTGTAAATGTTTTTTAGTTTCAACATCATTACAGATTGGGGATATTTTTCAGCAGTGGCTGGAGTTTAAAAAAAAATAATACAGCTAACGTGTTCCTTCGCCTTGAATAATTTATGGAAAATCGTATTAAAAGAATACTAACGGATACAGAGAAGGAAAAACAGACATTCACACTTTTAAAAATTAACAATAATTGGGAAAAGTTGGTTTGAAACTGAGTTGAGTAACTGGCTGGTATGTATGTATTAATTTAATAACTCAAATTATGTTTTTTTTTTCAGTTGTATGAATATTTTTTGATTAAAGGAGGTATACCCGTAGCTATGTTTTACAGGTATATAAAGAAATAAAATTTATGTTTGATAACTTAAATTAGTTTTTAAGCTCTCGCTAAAATTAGTTTTTAAGGTTAGCGTGAGCTTGCTCCGCATTGGATAAAAGTAAAATGTGTATAGTTACACATTTAACCGATTATAAGTGATTATTGTGCCCAATTAAATAAGGAAATTAAATTTGCTCGCTCTTATTTTTACTTTTTTGATAAGGACATATTCGAGGTAGGCGTATCCTTGTTCAGAATTGAACAAAATTTCATTGAGTTATAATTTTTTCCCCTCCGTTATGGCAATTTTAAATTTCAGGATATATGGGAACGACACGAATCCTCATATTTTAAATTACAAAATTTTAGGTTTGATTATATTTTATCAATTAAAGAATGTGTGGCAAATTTCATTACTTAATGACAACTCCTGTTATTTTTGGTCACTCGTTATATGAAATCACGACACTGTGTGTCGTATTGGTGTAGTCCTTTCTAACAAAACGAGTTAAGGGTGAAATTCGGTACAACAGAAGACGATCTTTTTATATAAAACAAAAATTATAAATTTTACAAACTCTAGAAATATTGAGGGAAACATTTTTAAAAGTTAACGATTTCACAAATATGTCTGTAGTAAAAGTGGGACGAGTCCTCCTTTTATTGTTAATATAAAAAACTTAAAGAAACAAGAATATTGGAACTATTTTTGTATGGGAAAGTAATAAAATAATGGTGAAAAACATTTTATGAAATTCGAGAAAAGTTAGCAAATAAAATGTGTTTTATTTAAATCTATAAAAACTTATTGACCAAAAACAGCCCAAGGCTACCCCTTATTAATCCCAAAATTGAAATAAATTGGTCAAAAATAAAACATAATAAATTTTTAACGTTTTTTTTTTTTTTTTTGAAAATTTGAGTTATATCTTATGCAATGTCGAGTCGTTGTGCAGACACATATTTTAAAACATTTATAGAAGTATTTTTGGCTAAAAAGCTATGTATTATAATCTTTTTGAATCTAATTAGATCTTAATAAATCCCATGGAATATTTGGCATATATTCTGGAACTAAATTATTATTGAATAGCCCAATTTTCAAATCAATTTTGATTCAATTTATCCGGTAATATATTTGATTCACTTAGATGGATATTACTGGATAACAAATTTAGAGATGAACATTTATGAATTTAAATATCGATTTATATCAAATGAATTAGAATTTTAGAATTAGAATTTTTCTTTATTTATAAAACATCTTAATTTATGCAAAATTCGTTTCAATGATGTCTCCGAAATGTTCAATTGTTGAGAACAACGGTGAATTGATGTTGATGGCGCTTCACGCACACTTTCTGCAACAACAGCAATATTCTCGGGTATACGCACTGTTTTTGGCTTTTCACGCTTTGGTTTATCGATGAGGATGCCAGTTTCTTTCACTTTTTTCACAAGATAACGAACATACGGACCATATTCGTTCAGCGGAAGGATAAAACTAATTATCTGTCAAATCAGACATGAGCTAAGTGTTACCATTCACGAAATAAGCACTAGTTGAAAAAAAAAACTTTAGATGGCATACCCTTTATATGAATTATCTCGCCTTCTATTAAGTTAGATTTGTGAAAGCAAGCAAGTCTAAATTCTTTTAAGCACTGGACAGACCCCAAGAATATGTTGAAAAGTTTCCAATTCATGCAGATTGCACAATTTACAACACCTGTCTACGTCTACTGCACCAAGCCTGTTGTAGTTTAGCGAAATAAGCCCACTATGTGCTTTAAAGATCCAAGTAATATTATTTGTGTTAAAATTATCTTGGAAATAGGGGTTTCCTCTTTCATAATCCAGATATTTGTAGATTCTTGTGGTAGATTCAAATTTTCTTTGTTATCTTTCATTTAAAGTACTACATTTCATATTATTTAGTAATTCTGTGCTAAATCGATTCCATTGTGGTTCAGTTGGGTTTGTTTCTGGCCAATTAATGTTAAATGAGAAAGCTTTCGACGTAATAATGTTAAGACGTAATAATATTAATGATAGGTGATGAGGCAATATGTTTTTTCCCTAATGGAACATTGTTTTGCTTAAATATTTAAGATTAAGCCCCAAAGTATAAAGATGACTGTCTTTAGCAATAGTTTCTAGCATAAGAATGTAGTTTGTGGTAAAGCTTGGTAAATATAAAATTCTTTTCATATAATATCGTTGACTTCTTCAAAATGTCTAAAGCCCCATAGCTGAGCCGCATATTGTATTGCTTTGTATTGTATTGATTGTATTGCTCTACATACTGCAAGATAAACCTTCCACTTCATTCTTAAATTTATTTCATGTTTTCCAATCAAATCTTGATATGTTGTGTTTATTTCGTTGCTTGTATGCTTCTTTTTTCTAAATGTTTATTAAATTTAAGTTTTGGCGTAAAGATACTCTCAAGTAATTAAACTTGGATGATATTTTTACTTCTTCTTCTTTAAAACCCAATTTTTCTAGCTGACTTAATCGGCCACCATTTCTAAATATTAGAATTTCGGATTTATTTTGATTTACCTCAAGATTCCACATATAACAATAATTTTCAAGATTTTTAATTATTTGTTGCATTACGGCAATATCATCGGCTAATATGACTATGTCATCAGCATAAAGTATAAGACGAATATTCATATTTTCAACCATCAGTCCAACCATCCAAAACCTCATGTAGATCGTTAATGTACAGGGCGAAAAGTAACGGCGACAATAAGAACCCTTGCTTAACACCTGATTTCGTTTCAAAATACTCTGAAAATTCTTCACCAGTCCAAACTGCAGATTGTGTGTTGCTTTAAATTCTTTCTAAGAGATGCCCATTTTAAAAAGTTTGTAAATCAAAGCTTTCTTGAAACACTATCGAAGGCTGCCTTGAAGTCGACAAAAAATGCGTTCACCTTCTTCTTTTCTGCTAGTTTAAGGGTTACAATAGCAGACAAATTATTAATATTATCGACTGTAGAGTAATTTCTGCGAAATCCTGCTTGATATTCTGTTAGTACATGATTTAATTCTACCCAATTAAACAATCGTTCATTTAAGATTCCCATCATTATCTTCACAACGCAGTTCATAAACGAAATACCTCTATAGTTGGCCGGTTGACTGGGATCACCTTTCTTATATATTGGAAAAATTATAGTTTCTGTAAAAGAGTCTAAAGAGTCTAACTGATTACTCGTGGAAGATTGATTATATAGTTTTTGCAATTGTGTATAGAATTGATTTGTAGCATTTATAAAAAAATCATAAGGAACTCGATCTTCACCCGGTGCTTTGTTTAGCTTTAAATTATTTTTTATTTCGTTAATAGTTATAGGGACTATCAAGCATAATATCTTCTGTAAATATTGGTGCATAATATATATGTACTTCGTATCAAATGAGATGTTTTAATTGTTTTAATTGAGTTTAACTTTTTTCATTAGATTTATACAATAATTTATTTACGCCATTTGTATCAACTTTAAGTTTTCAATTTCCCCAAAAAAAATTATATTCATGCAAAAAAAAAAACGATAATTAATATTTTTTGTGTCACTAAACGATTCACAAATTATATTAATATTCTTTTCGAGTAAAAAAAAAAAGGTTTTCGCCTTTGGCGCATCTGTTTAAACAAATAAAAAAGACTTACAAAAAACAACAAACTTTTTTAACACTTATTCATTTATAATTATTTGCCAAAAAAAAAATGCAGGTCAGGTATTATAATCGTTATTTTTTTACTCTTCTGCATAGTTTACTAAACAGGTCCTTATGAATATTTTATTAGTATTTACTTTGAGTTACCTTTTGCCAACATTTTTAATCAGCTTTATAAATATGTATAGTATATACAGTAGGGCTGTGCACTTAGTGGAATTTGACCACTTAGTGGAATTTGCTGGGTGCTCTCAGAAGTTATGACGAAGAGCGTACTTTTAAATATATTGGTCAAATGTCATGATCCTACGACGATGGAAAGAACTTGCGACGCGATCTAGTAAGTTGACAAATTTGTAAAAATTATATACATTTACATTTTTAAGTTTTCAAAAAAATAACTCTATATAATGGAACAGTTGCAAAAGATAATAAGCTTCATAAGATAAAAATGTCCTAAGTTTGCATAAAATGAGCTACAAGGACTTCCAAAGTTCAAAAAGCTATTAACAAAAAGATGAATAACTTTTGATAGATTCATTATTTATAAATGGTTTATACATCAAATAAAATGTATTTCAAGTATCATTCAAATGATGTAAAACATGATATAGTTGTTTTTTAAACTCCTAAAGATATAACGTTTTTATAAATTTATATAAATTTAGTTTCTATTTTTGGCATTATTATTTTTTTTTTTTTTGTTTAAATGTATTCATAATGCATAGTTGTTATATTAACTTAGTTTTAATTTTGTATACAACCCCCCTGCACTTACTTAATTTCATTATTGACATATTGCAAAAATGTATAACATTAAAAATATATTTTTTTTTCTTTTGCAATGTAATGTAACAATTTTTACTAACATTAAAAGTATAAATAACCACCCTTTGGATCAATTAACACCTTCTTAGAACCACGGTATGGTAATGTTGTGGACCAATTGTCCAGTCCGATGTTTGCTGGGATGAACCAAAACATTCTTTAAACTTTCTGTCTATATTAATTCCAGTTGTGTTTGTTTTTTTTTTTGTGTAATGAACTTAATATTTTTGTTGGTTGGTGCAGTTTAGTTTTTCATTGTTGCTGTTGTTTGTTAATAAAATTGTATTTTTTTTGTACTGACACTGGGTTGGCATGTATTTTGTTTCGTTACCAACCAACATTAAAGTATTTAGTATTAAGTTGCAGAATTGCATTTTTTTTTGTAATGCAATTCTTTAGTAGGTCGTTGTCTTGGCCAGATTTTTTGTATTAAGTTTTGATGATATATAATTTTTCGTATTAATGTTTTATTAATTTTTGTTTATATTTTAAGGCCAAGCAACTTCCGTTTAGTATTTAGGTTAAGTATAAAAGAAAGTGGGTGACTTGAAACTGGGGCAGTTACCCACTGAATAAAGTGAAATCAAGAACCAACTTTAACCTAATTGTGTTTTTCTTTCTTTAAAAGCTAATTAGGGAAATGGCAGGTAACTCCCCACTTTGGCGCCTTTCGGGCACCGCTTGAGACAGTGCTTGGTAGCACTCAAATATAACCAACTTCTGCTACGTAGGGATTGCTCGACCGCCCGACCAATTTTACGCACTGACAGAACGGTTTCGGAGTACATTTTAAATTACTTGGGCCAACAGGGGCCACGATTAACATTGGCGCAGTCGGTATTTCGAACCGATTATCGGTTCCGGTTTTTTCTAGTTAAATTGTAATTTATTAAAAATGAAATAGATTTTTTTTTTTTTTTTAAGGGATTTTGTAAAAACAGATATGTTTTGGTAACTTGTTTGTAAGTGTTGAAGATAAAAACTGGGTTTTTGTTTGTTATATTAAGGGGGAAAAAGTTTGTGTTCGTTTGCTTTATGTGTCTAAAGCTGGTTTTTCGTTTTTTTTTATTAACAAATTAACGTTTTTTTTTAACAAATAAATTTATTGGCTGAATTTGTTAGGAAGAGCATTTTATTACAACTTGCAAACATTTGAATTAAAAATTGTGAGCAACTCAAATTATGAGTCAACAAGTTTGTAATTACTTACATTTTTGGGATATGTATTAATAAATTGATTAGTACGTTATAATTTTGGATTTAATTTGGAAATATTATGTTTTTTTACTAATAGACGGAAAACTTCATTAAGAGATTTGAAGAATGCCGTTGTTCTACTTTGTTAGGGAACAATTTAATTTTGTGAGTTATTCTTCTTATATGAAAGGGCTAAATAAAGAATAAGCTAAAGCATCTTTTTATTTAATATTTTTAAAGGAAGTCGATATAAAAAGCTTTTATAAATTCGTTGAGAGTAAAAAATCAAAAATATAACTGAAATATTGTGAAAAGTAAAAGATAAGGGATACAAAATATTGTATATTTGTGAACAGGATGGTTGCTCATGTTAATGCATAACATAAAGTGGGAATGGGCGTACATTTTTGTGCGCCTACAACTATTTGAGAAAGTATTACGATTAGGGGAAGTAGGCAATGAAATACCATGGTAAAACGGGGAAGATGAGGATGCGAAATCAGACCGGGCAGTAGTTCCGGTAGTATAGTCATGTGTGTTCCGGAGGCTGAGGGAGAGGAGTTATGTATTTTGTTTTTTTTAAACGAGGGTAGTCGTTTTTTTTATATATTTTTAGAGGTTGGCAAGTAGCTAGTGGGGGTCATGTGCGACCCGTTACCGGTCGGGACTGGTAGCTTCGCCATTAGTTGCCTGCTGGGAACCTCAGGTTAATGGAAGACGGGTCCACGGGGATGGGCTCAAGTGTAGGAGCTCGAAGTAGATGCCTAGGTGTCACGGGGCTATCATAGGGGTAGCCCCCTTTTTCGGTGTTTACCCAGCCACCGAGAAGGTTCGACTCTTAGAGGGAAGGAGGTTAGATTTTTGTTTTTGGTTTTGGAATTCGGGTCCACGGGGATGGGCTCAGGCAGAAAGGTGCGAAGTAGATGCCGAGGTGTCACGGGGCTATCATAGGGGTAGCGCCCTCTTTCAGTGCTTACCCTGGGCGCTGGAAGGGTTCGGCCTTTGAAGGGAGATGGTTGAGGAAGTTTATGTTTGGTTGAAAGGTAAGGGGTTGGCAGGTAGTTAATGGGGTCATGTGCAACTCATTACCTGTTGAGGTTGGTTGCTTGGCCATTAGTTGCCTGCTGGGGGCCTCAGGTTTATGGAATACGGGTCCAGGGGATGGGCTCATGGGAGATTGGAGTAGGCTCTAAAGAGTCACGGGGCTACCATAGGGGTGGCACCCTTCTTCGGGGCTGACCCGGGCTTCGAAGAGGTTCGTCTCTTGAGGGTGTGAGCGGAAGGTTAGTAATTCAGGTAATCGGAACATTATATGGGGAAAATGGGGGAGCTAGGGATGGTTTGGTATTGCGTTCTGGGATTAAGAATGGGATTTTTATTGGTTACGGAGGTAGGTCGTAATGGCTATTTAATTTTTGTTTACTTTGTAGTGCTTGTTGGGGATATGAGTTGGCCTCTTGGGGGTTTGGATGGGTCGGTCGCGAGGAGGTCGAAGGCAAGGAGGGTCTGGGGACCAGTCCGGGGCAGTGGCTATTTCGGGTCCGATTATAATGCCCGAAGTGTCGTTGGCAGAAAGGGCGAGGGGTCCAGAGGACAAGGGCGGTAGACGGGTTAGACGGGTGTCCTTCAATGTTTGAGAAGGATTGGCAGTGTGGTCGCGAGGACCATCAATGGCTACTATCAGTAAGCATTAATGGTCTTTCCCACAAGATCGAAGTTGGGGAGAGGAGGAGAAAAGAGTGTGGTCGCGAGGACCATCAATGGCTACTATCAGTAAGCATTAATGGTCTTTCCCACAGGATTGAAGGTGAGGAGGAAAAAAAAAAAAGAAGAGAGAAAAAAAAATATATGAAAAAAAAATTGGCCAAAAAGAGGAAAAAAAAAAAAAAAAAAAAAGAAAAAATAAGAAATATAAAAAAAAAAACAAAACAGCGATAAAAAAAGATTAAGGCTGACCCCAGGAAAAAAAATTTTTGGATAATAATATATGAAAGGGGAAAAAAAAAATATAAGAAAAAAAAAGAATAAAAAGAATTTGAGGCTGTTATAGAAAAGAGGGTGAAGGCCCCAACCTAAGTATAAGATATAGTTTAATGTAGGCTAAGATCTATATAAGGTAGTTAGTTAGCGTAGTATAGAACAGTAGTACAGAATGCAGTGTAGAATGTTTTGGTGAGTGAGTAGCGGACCAGCAGGGGGAGTTTGTTCGTTGGATGCGGTTGGTCGGAGTTGCAGGAAAGTTGACGCTCAGCAGGATGTGGCTTGATCATCGATCTTGGAGTATGTAACGGAAGCTTGAGGGGACTGTGGTAAATGGCTGGTTGTCCGGTATGGTGTGTGGCCCACTGAAGGCCATCAAGACCATGAAGTCGAGGACTTCGTATGGTGTCAACGGAATTTATATGAGGAAGATCAGTCGAGCATCCTAGGCATGTATCAAATGTAGGACGAGGCTCAAGTATTTGGCGCAGTCTTCTGTTACAATGTTTCACGGTATAAGCCAAAAAGGGTCGGATGAATGTTGACCTTGCAACCTGGTGTTTCGCAGCTTCTAATGTTTCACGGTATAGGCCAAAAAGGGTCGGATGGATGTTGACCTTGCAACCTGGTGTTTCGCAGCTTCTGAAATATGCTTGGGCATCAGGCCGGTGCATGGAGCAATAGGCCGAGTGGCAGTAATTGGGCCGAGAATTTTTGACGCCGCATACATTATATTTATGTGCGGCCGTATTTGTTTTTTTTGAGCTCAGCGTACCGAATATTTGTATGGGAGGAGGTGCTAATGCGGACTTGTAATGCGGCGTTGAATCACCAGGAAATGGAATCAAGTCCGAGCCATTTATGGGGTCTAAGTAAAACATCTAGCTGAACGAGACTTGCGACAATAACGATGCGTGCATCGTTTCTGCAAAGAGGGGAGGAATGTTGTGGACCAATTGTCCAGTCCGATGTTTGCTGGGATGAACCAAAACATTCTTTAAACTTTCTGTCTATATTAATTCCAGTTGTGTTTGTTTTTTTTTTGTGTAATGAACTTAATATTTTTGTTGGTTGGTGCAGTTTAGTTTTTCATTGTTGCTGTTGTTTGTTAATAAAATTGTATTTTTTTTGTACTGACACTGGGTTGGCATGTATTTTGTTTCGTTACCAACCAACATTAAAGTATTTAGTATTAAGTTGCAGAATTGCATTTTTTTTTGTAATGCAATTCTTTAGTAGGTCGTTGTCTTGGCCAGATTTTTTGTATTAAGTTTTGATGATATATAATTTTTCGTATTAATGTTTTATTAATTTTTGTTTATATTTTAAGGCCAAGCAACTTCCGTTTAGTATTTAGGTTAAGTATAAAAGAAAGTGGGTGACTTGAAACTGGGGCAGTTACCCACTGAATAAAGTGAAATCAAGAACCAACTTTAACCTAATTGTGTTTTTCTTTCTTTAAAAGCTAATTAGGGAAATGGCAGGTAACTCCCCACTTTGGCGCCTTTCGGGCACCGCTTGAGACAGTGCTTGGTAGCACTCAAATATAACCAACTTCTGCTACGTAGGGATTGCTCGACCGCCCCGACCAATTTTACGCACTGACAGAACGGTTTCGGAGTACATTTTAAATTACTTGGGCCAACAGGGGCCACGATTAACAGTAATGTGACAAGCCACATGACCGATCGTGGCGCCAGCTGGAACAGATTTCACTTATGGTATTATAAAAGTTTCCAAGTATATAGAAACGCTCTCTTAAGGCCAATTCTATAGAGTTAAGTCAAAAAATAGGCTTCCTGAGTACTAATTAAATTTTATAATACCTATGAAAAAAAACTTTTGAAACTAGTATCAGACCCAGTCATGTAACACACCAATTTTAAATGCCGTAGTTGTAGAAAGGGGTCTATTGACCCAAAGGCTGGTTATGTACACGTTTATTGATAATAAAAAATTGAATTAAAAAAGAAAAAAAAAAACTGTTTTTATTCTCATGGATTTTCGCAATAGGTCAATAATGAAATAAGTGCAGGGTATCAAATTAAAAGTAAGTTTATCGGCCTTATTATGAGTGTCATTGTCGTCTCGTAAATAAGTCGTTTTTAAAAATCGGTATTATGGTTGTCGAAAAACAACAGAATGTATCACTGTTTACTATTCTATTACAATTTTCGGTACCACCAGTGGCGTATTTAAATATAAAATATTAAAAAAAAATCGTCGTTAAAGTTTTTGTTCACGACAAAACTGAAAGAATGGAAAAAATTTAAAAATATCTATATAATATTTATGTGGGCTCCATCTATACATCCTATAACACCAGTAAACCCAGTTTTGTTGTAAAAATATTCCTTGATTTCATACTTTTCACTTTCCTCCGTTGGAAAATAAATCCATTCTGGGCAAAGTTCATCATATATTACATCTATGCACTCTCGGAAAACAATACTAACTGATGATTGGCACATGCTGCTGTTGTAGTCATTGTCAGCACCCTTTTGAAAACTACCCTCGGCGATTAGCCGCACTGTTGCTGAAAATTTTAAAATATTTGACAAACTTGTGATTCTAACGTGTTCTTTTAATTTAGGCGTAATTCTTTCCAGGACATATTTAAAAGCCTCCTTATTTAAACGAAAATATATAACAAATCTTAAAGGAAATAACCAATACATTTATTTTATATTTACTTACGTTTAGTTCGGCATGGCTAATATGTTCGACTGTTGGTGTAATTGTCTTTGAATGGCATTTAACTCAGCTGTAGTCTATTCCTCTTCATCTTTATAAGATGAAATGCAGCAACACTTAACATTTTTTTTTTTTTTCTTTTTTAAAATGTATTTCACAATCAACAATAATTTTTATTTAAATTTACGTATTTAATGCCGACAGATTATAAAACCGGGTTGCTCATAAACATTTAAAATGGTGATAATTATGAACCAACCTGTTTTTAAAAATCAGTTACGAAAATGTCGTTGTCGAAAATTTTACATGATACCAAAAAATATTGAAAACGACAACGACTACGACAACTGTCGAAATACGAGAACGACACTCATAATAAGGCCGAATATATTTAAAAAAATAAATGGCACAAATTAAAAACGAGGTTTACAAAAAATTATTAAAAAATGCTATAACTTTATGGATTTCAAATACAACTAGAGGATGTTGTATATCAATTGCATGTTATTTAATACATTTCATTTGATGTATTGGTTGGTTCTATCAAAAGTTATTCATATTTTTGTTACTAGCTATTTTGGTCCTTGAAGACCTTTTTATGCAAACCTAGCACATTTTGACCTTATGAGGATTATTATCTTTAGCAACTTTTGCATTTTATATACGAGTAGTTCTTTTAAAAACTAAAAACTAAAAATTATAAGTATAAGTATATGAATTTTTGACTTATTTCGGTAACTTATTTGATCGCGTCGCATGTTCTTTCCATAGTCGTAGGGTGTTGAAATTTGGCCAATGTATGTTAACTGACACCCTTTATCAACATTTTTGTAATCACCCTGCAATTAAACCAAGTGCTCAAAATAGGCCTCCCTAATTTCGATAAGGACACGTCGAGGCTGAAATTAAATTAAAAACACAGATTTAAAAAAAAAGTCTATACACCCAGAAATCATATTCGGTAGTAGCAACCGTATTTGTTGCCAAACGAATGTTGACCGAATTTTTCGGTTGTATTCGATTAAGAAAAACACAAATTTTGATACCAAAATAGAATACCGATTACCTTAACAGAAATTCTGTGCTTAATATAAGAAAGTTCGATTGCTACAATATAATCTACATTCTGGGTGTAGAGATTGCTCTTTAAATGATATGAATCAGTGTACACTGATAGAAACAAATTAATAAACATTTTTTGCAAAAACTACTAAAAATTAGTTAAAAAATACGTTGCACAAAAAACTGCTAAAATTGGCAGATTTCTTTACTAAATATTAACAAGATAAGAATAGCAAACATAAATCTTTTGAATCTAATTTTTAGTTATATTTGACCTAAATTTTAGTTAATTTAAAGTAACAAATTAATCTGCTAAAATCAGCAAAAAAAATTGTTAAATATTAGTAGACAATAAAATTCAAAAAGAAATTTTATTTTTTTTAATGCGAATAAAAATCAGCGCTTCTAAAGTCAGCAATCTGATACTTTTGGAAAAAATTCTGTCCATTTAAGTAAAATATACTGTTTTTGCATTCTACTAAATTTTAAGTAAATAAAGCTAAAATTTTGTTGAAATTGCAGTTTTTGTTTGCGGTTTTTAGTCTACATATATTTGGTAAAAGTTATTGCTAATTTTAGCAGAGTAAGTTGTTATTTTCAATTACCTAAAATTCAACTCGAATATAATTAAAATTTTAAATATAACTAAAATTAAAAAAAAAAATTGATTCGGTTGCTGCAATGTCGTAAATTCGGTTGTCTCAATTCACGATTAAGCAGCAACCGTATCAATTCGGTTGAATGAAATTCTGTTAAGACAACCGCATTTGTTATGTGAGTGTAGTTTTGCTGTTCTTATTTAATTAATATTTAGCAAAAAAAAATCTGCTTATACAACAAAAAATGGTGTAAAATAAAAAAACCTTAAATTTGGATACTTCTACATAAATTGTCATAACTTATGTAAAATATTATATTTTTCTTTAGAAATATTGAGATTAAGAAGAAGAATAAAAGTTTTTCTCTAAAAGTTATAAACACTATTAATTTTTTAAATCAGACTAGACTAGTTTCTGCCTTTTTATGGACATGCGTCATTAGTAATTTTCCATTTAAATTACATTATTATTTGTGTATTATAATTGTCAGATTGTCTATACATGATACATTTTTCAACAACCTACCGGCTGTAAGAATTAAACCTGAGCTTCTTCTTACACTACAAACGTAACAATACCAAGTCATGACCGTTTAGCGATCACACCCAAGTATGGCTTCGAATGTAATGCAGCTAAATTGCAGTTTTTCTTTTCTATTAGCTTTTCAGTTATTGTATATTATTCTCAGAAGTGACAATACTAACAAACACAAATATTCTATTTCTAGATTTTTGTTTTTTTTTCTAATCTCCTCCGTCTCTATTTCACAACGTTACCAGATTGACGTATAGTTTTTACGTTCAGTGTTGACAACTTTTGCGTTTTAAGTTGAGACATCGCCACAGGGTAAATTTTATAATGTATGCTAGTACAGTGTTATTTTAACTTCAGTGTTATTTAAACGTTTTTTCTCCAAAAATTATAAACACTATTAATTTTTTAAATCAGACTAGACTAGTTTCTGCCTTCTTATGGGCAGGCGTCATCAGTGATCTTCCATTTAAATTGCATTATTACTTATGTCTTATAATTGTCAGATTGTCTCTATATGATAATTTTTCAACAACCTGCGGCTGTAAGAATCAAACCTGCGCTCTTCTTACAATACAAACGTAACAATACCAAGTCATGACCGTTTAGCGAGCATTGCCAGACAAACATAATATATGAAAAATTTAAAAAAATTTCGAGACTTTGAATTTTTTGTTGGCGTGAATAAGCATTTATGTTAGCCGATGTTTAAGCATGCTAAATCCAACGGTTTTAAGTTTAAAGCAAATTAAAATTATTGGAATTACAGTTTTCGCTTGGATTTATTTAACATTACACCAATTTATGAATCTCAGTGTAATTACCACATGCCAAAATATATATTTTACCACCCCTAATATAAAAATACATTCTCGTATTTTTTTCTCATGTATTACAACTTAAGAACAAAACCGTGATGATTTTGGAAAACACCAACTTTTTCCGAGCTAATAATATTTAATTGGGTTTGAATTACTTATTAGCACGAAATCATATCAAATACTTTTATTTGCGCAATATTACTAATTTCATATAAGGATGCTTTTTTTGAGATTATGCAAATTTTTTTATCTCCATAAAATTTAAAATCCTTAAAGTTTGTTGATGCATTTTGATTTTAGTATTAAGATCATTAAATCTTTTTTTGATGTAGATTCTTAACTTTGTTCAAAAACCATGTTACTCCAATTCCTTAAAAGTTTGTCATGTTCGTATCCCGTTATAAGTGTGCTTACATATGAGTCCGATATGGTGGTATATGGACATGTATGACCTCGAATCACTTCATATGTGAGTATGAATGAGTTTATACATGTTCATAAATGGATGCATATATGTTGAATTTTAACCGGGAATGTATGTTTTTGAGTCTGGAACTTACAATCATATTGGCAATCGGTTAGCCTATCTTAACTGAGTTCTGTTAGCAAACAGCACTTTCGAGTCAAAAAATTATTTTAAAACTTTTAAATACAAAATTTTATGAACGTTTTAAAACGTTATCTAGAGTTAATTGGAACGACTGACTAAATTGATAAAGTGCAAACAAATGGAATTTCTTTTATTCCTAGCAAGTACCGCTGCAGTTTTTTCTAAAATCCAAACATATTTCTTTTATGAACAATTAAAGCTCTTAATACTAAAACCGCATAGACATCAACAAATTTTAAGGACTTTAAATTTTAGGGAACATACAAAATGTTCAAACCTTTAAAATGCATCTTTATTTCAAAAGTTAAATTTTGCGATTTTGAACATATTCAATTTGATTTCGTGCAAATACGTAACGCTAAACCATGTTAAATATCATAAAACCGCCAAAACTTGCGTTTTTCCAAAATAATCGCTGTTTTCGTTTTAAGTTCTTATACATGACAAACAACATTTTTGAGTATTTTTGTATATTTCTTTTGTTTAAAAATTCAAAAATGACTGTTATTTTAAGTCATTGATTTGTAGATTGCATAGTATTTATTTATCGCATTTCAAAATACAGTGACTCACAGCTTATTTCGTGTGAGACAATATTTTTACTTCTTATTGGAAAAAAAAAACAATGCAATTTACCAAAATTTTTTTTTACATTTTATTGTCTGTTCACTTCTTCGTGTAACAAGACAAACACAATATTTGAAAAATTTTTCAAAAAAAGAAAATATATAACATAAACAAAAATTCACACAAAATCAAAGTCACAGCTTATTTCGTGTATACACTTAAGTTAAAAAACACTTCCCACCCAAAAATTAAAAAAAAAGGTGAATTAATATTTAGTGGGGTAACCTTTTCGCTTTATCACACTTCTTAAACGAGAATTCATCGAAGAAGAAACCAATTTTTTCGAGTAATCCGGGGAAATCTCATACCATTCTGTTTTTAGGGCCTCTTTTATGTCGTTTACGTTGGATATGTTATAAACTCTGATTTTTGTTTCAAGCAGATGCCATACATTTCAATTACATTTATGTCTGGTGATTGGGGTGGCGTTTTAGGCATATGTGGACAATTCCAAATGAACCATGTTTGGACTACACAGTACTTGTGCTTTTAGTCGTTATCTTGATAGAAGCTGAAATTCTCTCCTACGCCCAATTTTTTCGGACTTTGAAGAAAATTTGCCTTCAAAATATTTAGGTATTGAATTTTGGCCATATTCCCTTCAATAAAGTGCAAACTTTCAACTCCTGATGCCGACAAGGACCACCAAACCCATGACCACCGCCATGCTTTACAGTACCACTTACATTTTGAAGTAAGAATATTGTCTCACACGAAATAAGCTGTGAGTCACTGTATTTTGAAATGAGATAAATAAATACTATGCGATCTACAAATCAATAACTTAAAATAACAGTAATTTTTGAATTTTTAAACAAAACAAGCACACAGAGACAAATGTCGGAGAACTAATTCATATGTACTAATTATCCTCATAGAAGTCTTTCATAAAATGCTCTGTTTTTTTTTTTTTTTTTAATTTTGGATTTTTATTTTTTCAAGCAACAATATAATTTTTTTTTAGCCAATATAAAAGTTATTTATTGAATTTTATTTTGATGAGCAAATATAAAAGTTTGTTTATTTTTTTTTTTTTTATTATTGGAGCAAAAATAAAAGTTATTTTTAAAATTTAAATTTTTAAAATAATTTATTTTGGTGTTTTTGAAAAGCTCATAATAAAAGCATCAAAATGTGAGGAAATAATGGCCTCCATGGAAATTTTTAATAGCCATAAAGTAGCTTGAAAAAATAAAAATTACAAAATATCTTTTATTTTTGCCCAGAAACATAAAAATAAAAAATAAGCTTTTATTTTTGCTCAAGAAAATAAAAATAAAAAAATTGCTTTTATTTTTGCTCTAAGATATAAAAGTCAAAATAAAACTTTTATTTTTTTTTTCAAAAATTTAAAAATAAAAATCAAAATATAACTTTTATTTTTGTTCAAAAAAAACTGTCAAAAAATTACTTTTGTTTTTGCTCGAAAAAAACCAAAGTCACATAATCTGAGTTTTATGATTAGAGTTATAATAATTACGGTACCTTAATTAAATCAAAGCAACAACTGGGATTTTAAATATTTTTCGTTGCTTGGCTAACACACACAAAACAAATGTTATTCATACCAAAGAAAAATCGAAAATATTTCACCTCACAGTGTCGAAACTTTTTGAAATCCTTTTTGTAGTGGGAACCACTGTTTGTGCACACAAGAATTTCTTCAGATGTAAAAACACAAAAATATTTTACAAAATGAAGAACAATTGTAAGATTATATAAAACAAAAAAAAAATATATAATCCTGTAATATTTAACTGTTTTTTTTTTACCTCTTAACATTCCATTTTTTGTTTTTGTTATTTTTCTTTTAATTAACAATAATAAATGGGATTTATTTGCATTAAGTTTTAAAAACGTAATTATTTATAAAGAAGGTATATTCATACACCTGGTGAATGTTCTCATTCTTCATTCTTTTTTTTAAATAAATGTTGGAATTCTGAACGTGATATTTTTATTTAAGTATGATATTATGAACTTTTTTTCCTCTTATTTATGTTTAATTACAAGAAAAATGATAAAGCATGTTTAAACATGTTTTAAATGTTGACATATGTTCTTATATTAATCACTAATACTTAAATTATACACCGATATTATTTATTAGTAGTATTAATTGCATGATTTGAAAAAATCTATTAAGTTTTCAAGGAATTTAAATAATAGACTTCATAATGATGGGGTTAGCTGGCAAACCGAGAAAATACTTTTACTAATTTTAAATCTTTTTAGAATACTATAGTCACTAGGGAGTCCCTTAGATAAAATATATATTTGTCATTATTGCATATGGGTGCAAATTGAAGACATTGATTTTTTTTAACGCTAACCCGTGCCGGATTTTGTTCGAAAATGGCCCACTACCAAAAAAAAAACGTATTTTTTAAATTCATAATTTTCGAAATTTTGAACAACTTAATTTTTATTTCTTTAATATTTTGGAATTTTGACATCGGATATCAGTAACCCACTTTAGCCAAAAATAAAAAATTACACACAAATTTAATAACGATTTTTTTTAGATGAATCATTTGTAGATGTCGACTGATATTTTCATAACATTAAAGTTGTAATTAAA
>CM037853.1:146652267-146691317 GCA_021234595.1 Delia radicum | reverse complement strand
AAAATTGCTAATTTAGCAAATTTTTGCTGATGTTAGCAATTATTCTGCAAGTATCCTCCCAGCAGAAATGATGCTGTCTTTACTGACTTTTTGAGTGTATGAATTTGATTTGAATACCATATGGCTTGTAGTATTTATCGTATTTAAAAACTTTTTAATCTATACCTTTATAAAATTTGAAATTACAAGATTGAAAAAATTCAAAACTAAATTGCAACTTATGATTTGAAATTAAGAAAATTAAGGTATCCTATTATAGTCAGCACAAAGTTTAGTTTTTGTACTAAAATTTACTTAAGACATTTATTTTCAAATTTCTTTCTTTAGTAATATTGTAGTAAAGAGTCGTAGTTGGTGCTAACTTATCACAAAAATAATTTGATAAAAAAATAATAATCAGTTATTTGTAATTAACTTAGCTGAAGCCTATTGTTATTTCTGTTCAAATTACCAAAATCGTTCAATAAGAAATAATACAACTCTTACTTAAGTGAATTACAAATATATGAAAACGAGATCAGTAATAAATCTCGTTTTCATATAAAGGGTGTTTTTTATAGAGGTATAGAACTTTGAAATGGAATAAAACAAAGATGAATTTTTTAAATTGACAAAGCAATTTACTTTATTCGTCTATTGGCAATAACGCGGCCAATCGTTTCGTTTGTAGACTATCGAGTTCACATATCCCCACAGAAAATAGTCCAGCGACGTTAAATAGCACGATCATGAACATAAATTTGATTTTTTTTTTTGATATAAAATTGATTTTTCAACGTTGGTAAATTGTTTCCAGCAAACCTTATGCTAGTACTATCATGTTTGTGCAACCATCGGTTACCCAGCAGTTATAATTTGCTAACGGTTTAAACAATCAATTATTATATGTCTTGTTAGCTCAGTGAATAGAGCTGTCGGCTGCTATTCTGGCGGTCGGGTTTCGATTCCCGCAGGACTTAACAAATTATAAATGAATTAATTTGTAATTTAATTTGGAAATCTATTTTTAGACAACTTACTTTATGGTTTTACCAACTTTTTGCCGACATTGGAAATTTTGATTACCCAGTGCTTTTCCGAGACTTTTTTCTCAAATGGACCTTTCGCCTAATGATGTTATCATTTTGTTAAATTGCCTTGCCGTTTGTGTTTTTCTGACTGGGTAGGTTCTGCAAAAAGTTGCAGAACCTGCTTTAAATGTCGGTATGCTTTAATTTTCAATTTTTAACATGCATAAAGTTTTAAGGATAACTCTAAAGAAGGACAGTTTTAAACTTCGACGAATTAATGAATATTCTGTCTAGATTTATATTCTTTTACAAAATTTCATGTTTTTTGCAATAAATGTTCAAAAAATAAAGCAACATATACGAAAAAAATGTAAATCATTGAAATCAAAATTTTTGAAATCATATTTTTATATAATTTTTTAAATGTGTACACTGTAGTGTACGAGTGTAGCGAAAGCGTTAAAATATGCATGTTGAAAATACGTGTTATGTTGTAAAAGTAGGGTACAATTTTATTTTCAATTTGACGAAGAAGTCTTTTAACGGGACACTCTAATGCACATATAGAGTATAAACCTACTAGTATATACAACTGATGCAAGTACAAGACCAAGTTTATGTAAACCAAAAAATATAAAAAAATTTTAATAAAGTGCTGCCTCGTATTCGCTTTTGCATATATAAACTACTTCATGTGCATAAGTAGAGATACTTATAAAATATTGTACTTGTGTGAGCATGAGTATATGTTAGTATGCGTATGCATAAGTATAGGTGCGCTTGTGAATCATCATCATAATAATATATGTATTAGGTATATAGCTCAACAGTTCAATAGCACAATGTGATAATAAGAATTTATCAAACAACCGTAAAGCGCAAAAAAGGAATACATCTTAAATATTATAGGCGTTTTTTTAATAACATTTAGTTTATGTATTTGAAGTTTGTATTTATTTTACAATAATTAATTATTTTTTTATAAAGAAAACTATTTTTAAAATTTAAACTGTTTTTTTTTAGAATTAGCTTATTTTCGGTATACAGTCAAACCCCGACTTCAGCTTTCTATATTTCGTCTGTACTAGATATTTTTCTGTGCATCCACGGAGGAATTACCAAGGAGAGATACTTGCAAAATAAGGTTTTCACTTTTCACCAAAAAAAGACGTACTTGGAATTTACAAAAATAAAATTTCACTAGGACTCGGAATTTAATGCATTTATATTTGTGTGTTATGTATATAAAATATGTTTTTAATATTGTAAAATATGTACTTTGACATTTAAAAATATCCATTTATTATTTTTGTAATTTTTATTTTAAAAAGTGGTTGCACTTTAATGCAAAAAAAATATGCAAAAATATGCATTTATATCAAAATATGCAACAAAAAAATGACAACATATGCATTTATAGCAAAATGCCAACATAGGCATTTACAGGAAATATGCATTTATAGCAAAATATGCTAAAATATGAATTTTTAGCAAAATATGCAAAAGTATGCATTAACAAGTCGAAGCCATTTGTTACGAATTCGTTGATTCGGAAAGGTACTTGGCTAACATTATTTCCGATCTCCAGTTGTCACATATGAGGTGTTTATATGTGGTCCGATCTGAAATTGATTGTATATTGCCATACATGGCTCATATATGACCATATATTTAGTTCATATATTTTTTATTTATTTTTGTTGTTTGATTCTAAGGTTCAATTAAATTAAAAACTATTAAATTATATTTATTCTATTTAATCGGACATTAGAGTCAAAAAACAAAAATCAAAACCAGTTATGATGGCTGTTACTCCGCCATTTATTGGAATATTAGATTGTAACGAAACTTGGTGTTTCAGTTTAATTTAAAGTAAATACACATAGAATAAAAAGAATAAATTCTCATTTAAATTGAACAAATTATTTCTTGTATTTTTTTATTTTTGTCTGAATAAAATTTCAAACATTTTATTTTGTTAAAGAAAAAAAAACAACAAAATATGGAAAAAAATTCAAAAACTCAAAATGATATTTTATATTTTTTAAAACAATATTCCCTGTACTCACGCAGAGAAAAAATATGATTGAACATGATTGCTGCCACGAAATTATCTTATTATGATCCTAATTATCATACATAGGATTCTGGCTTATCATATTCTGATTACTGAAGATGATTTCATCGTCATTTAAACTCATAATATGATAGCTAAGATCATATTATACTTGTTAAACATTGTTACCATAACATGATGCTCTTAAACTACATTCTATGATGATCTTTTCTCTGAGTGCTACATAAAAACTTAGTGGTGAAGAAAACCGCGTAACCAGATCAGATGTAGTCATGAAACAAATTTGCAACACATTTTTGCAAAAAAAAAATATAACTAAATAGTATATTATTTCTATTTCAAATACTAATAAACGTAATTTATACATTTTTAAAATAAAATCAGCTTTAGATTCTGCGATTTAAAAATCTAACTTTCAACAACTTTAAGAAACAATAATTGTTTATTTCAAAGTCAATGATACATTATACATTCTAACACATAATATGCTGCTATATCTCGAAAGCCAATTGGAATTTTTTTCCTGCTATAGAGTAGGAGAAAAAATATTAAACTAACCCGAAAAAACTGCAAAATTTCTAAAATGTCAAACAATTTAATTTTTTAATTTTTTTCACCAGTTTTGGCCCAAAGCTGCCAAACTGTGGGGAAAACCCGTAAAGTAATGTTGAGAAAAAATGTTCCTTATAATATAATTCCTAATTATATAGAACATTATAATACTGGAAAATGCTTTGTTCACATTTTTCAGCAGTATTTTACATCGAAAATTCCAGATTTTAGTTTATCAACTATGTGTAATTTTTTTCCATAGATGTCGTTGTTGTAAGTGCTTACACGCAATATTTCGACCAAGTGGACACAAGTGGTAACGATTTCCATCCGAATACAGTGTCTAGTAATTGCTATAGCACTATTTGGAATTGGTTTCATCGACGAAGAACACACTTGCATTTTGCTAAGCCGGTAATCTGTGTAAACGGCCCAAACGGTCATGATGAAACCATGTGCTACGCATGCATTGGAACAAATATGACTGTTGGAACAAATATGACTAAGTTAAAGACAAAAGCATATGTTGCAGCTTTTACTGCCTTACTTACAGTGCCACGCTCTGATGGTGTTGGACCACCTAAACCTCCGAATCCTGAGGTTATGTCCGCATTGGCACTCTAAAGTTTTTTCTCCTTGCCATCCAATTTATAATATTCCGATTATGCGCCCAATGTAGAAGATGATGAACCAAAATCGCGAACTCAAAACTAAAAGGATTATATTGTGGCTACGTTGGGATTATCGCAGCGGAATTCAGAATTGTTTACCTTATTTTTGAAGCGCAGAAACCTCATACAGCAGAACGTTAGCGCCACGGTACACCGGAAATCCCAAGCCAAAATTTCAGCATATTATAACCGCTGACGATAAAAATACGTTCACTTACTGTAATGACATCAAAGGTTTAGTGAATAAATTGGGAAAGGAAGATAACGCTGGCGAATATTCATTGATGGCTCAGTTTCAAGTTTGAAGGTTGTGCTGTTGCACAAAACAAAGAAAAATTCATCAATTTCATTGGGCACAACTATAAGTAGTAGTAGTAGTAATAATTCTTTATTTGATAATGTTTCTTTTTTTAAATTACATTATAAAATCTTAAGAATATACGGCTGTGACTATGTCGTTAGCCTGTAAAAGAGAGTTTAACTCTATAATTTTTTATTTTTTTTTTTTATATTTCAGTGTAGTATTATTTTTAATAATTATATTCAAGTATTAGCGTTTTACGATAAGCCAAAGCATTGATAATATAGTTTACAAGACTCTTCCAGCCCCCTTCACCATCTAAAATTCGTATCAGTTCTACTTCTGATATTGTAGTTTTGTGAAACCAATATAATCTAAAAGTTTTCAGTATTGGGCATCTACCTATGAAGTGTTGAATATTTTCAATCTCTTTTAAGTTACAAAGAGAGCAATTTTTAGCTAATCTTCTCGAGAAATGTGAACCATTTAGTTCAATAAGATCACATCTAGCTTTAAATATCCACATAATAGTCATTGGGTTATTGTTTGCATTAAAATAGAAATGTGCCACTCTTGGATCTACTTTACTATAAAAAGAATCAGTTTGACCAGCTCTATCCAGTCGTTCTTGAAAAATATTTATTTTTAAGCATTATTAAGAGCCGTTTGTTTTTCATCCCATTCTTCAGCAGTAATATTTGGTGACCATTGTATGTTGAATTCTTGTCCGATATCATTTAATTTTCTCACCCATGATGCATTATGTTCTAAACACAACAAACTTAGGTTGATTGGGAAGACGGATTTCTGAGTTTTGAAAAAGGGTACGTTTAATATACCGCATATGTAGGTTAAGTGTGAAGAGATGACCCTTCTCCTTTCGCGACTCGAGCATAAGGGCATAAGTTGGTGTAAACTTAGGAAGTTTAAGAATTCTTTTTATAAAATACTTGTGCAAAATATCCAATAAAATGGGAATGGCCCCATACTTGGGGCACAACT
Organism: Delia radicum; assembly: GCA_021234595.1. Lineage (NCBI taxonomy): Eukaryota > Metazoa > Arthropoda > Insecta > Diptera > Anthomyiidae > Delia > Delia radicum. The sequence continues at coordinate 146,685,704 of CM037853.1, read as the reverse complement.
ATAAAGGAATCTTATAAAGCATTGGAAAATATATTGAATGAAATAAAATATAATGAACGTAAATTGAAGATTTGCTGTGACCTAAAAGTTGTGAACATATTGTATGGTGTTATTTCAAAAAGCTATTTTCCGAAATTATTTTGCTTCCGTTGTGATTAGAATTCGCGAAGCAAAGTCTATCCATATCACTGGAGAAAAAGAACTATCGAAAATGAAAATGGTTATAATTGGTTAATGAACTTTTAATAAAAAATATCGATGATATATTGATGTCGCCACTGCATATGAAATTGTAAATTACTAAGAAAATTCAATGAAATGGCTGACAAAGACTTTAAGAAAAAACATCTTTTCAAAACTCAGCAATGAAAAAATTAAAGACGGCATTGTTGCCTAATTTAATATTTTCATATATCTGTTTGTTCACTTCGCTCTATTCGCATTGCTATTATTTTCGCAAATGCTTTTTTACTTTCAACGTGTGTCCTCAATGGGCCGGATATAAAAAAATGTATGAAAAGCAATGCCTGGAGAGCCTGGGATGCACTAATACGAGCTGTACTCGAGGCATTATAGGAAAGAATCGTGTACAATGCATCTATGACATTGAAATTACATTTCTGCATCACCACTTTGATGAGTTCTTACAACCATTTGCCCTCTGAATCGGACGAAAAAGAAGAGCGATTCTATCAGTTCACCATGCATCAGTTCACATTCCATCAGTTCACCATGGAAAAATGATACAGAGGAAAAAAAGCTGAATGCATTGCTTGCAGAAGTTTGTTGGTGTAGTCATAAGGTATCCCAATCTGAATAAGCAGGAACCGAAGTCGAGGAGGACGACATATTTGAAGGGCACACCGAGAGAGATATGCCATTGAACGTGCTATCATATCAAGCTCTGATGATGATTCAGATCATGGACCTGAACCACCAACAAAAAAAAACCAAGGGTATTAACTTCACAGGCTTCACCGAGAGCATCAATTTCAATGGATATTGATTAATTCATATTGTTTGCCTTTTGCTATATTTTTCATACATTTTTGAATTTTTGATTTAAACCACAGCTGAAAAATGTGAAAAAATCATTTTTCAGTATAATAATGTTCTTAAGAATTATGAATTATATAATAAGAAATTTTTTTTTCTGAAGATTAATTGAATTGCCCACAGTTTGGCAGCTATGGGCTAAAAATTATGAAAAAAGATAGAGAAAACGAAAACTTTTCGACATTTTAGCAATTTTGAGGACTAGATTCAGGACAGGAGCGCAAAATTCCAATATAGCTCTAAAGAAATTGTATGTTCTTCGGAAAAATCAAGTTTTAGCCAAAATATACATGAGGCTACAAAATCCGAACAGCACATAAACTAGCAAAACCCAAATGGGGTTTTGTTAGTTTCGATAAGAAATCTGAGAAACTCCACACGAGAAGAAGAATGTCACTATATGACTTCAAAAATTTGCACTGTGTTATTGTTGTATATATGTCTGTTGAAATAACATCTTTTAGATTTTCTTAAATTTGGATACGTGGTAGAGGGTACCTAACCAACAAAAAATATATTCTTTATAGAGCCAATTTTAAGGGTCAAAAAGGTGGGGTCAAAGTAACAATTAAAAATAATATTGGGACAATAAAGAACACATATCACATATCCGAATTTAATAAAAATCTGAAAGATATTGTTCTGTAAATTTCCTAGTGGATGTTTTTTGGTGAAAAGTGAAAACATTAACCTTATATGGATTAAGTTACACAAAATAATAAGTGGAACTAGTTGTTTTATCTATTGAAAGGTTTTATATTCTCTTCTTATGGTCATAATTTAAATTAAGTTTCATGGTTCTTTTTGTCCCCGGCCACTAAGGATTAAAGAGTTAAATATTTTAAGATAAAATTAAGGATAATTATTGTCTTATCAAATTTAAGTGATGTTTTATTTATTTATTTATTTATTTATTTGTTTTTTCAGTACAACAAGATTGAATCTTATAATTATAGTACATGAATAAAATATCCCAATTGATTCACAATGATTAATATAATATAAAAAATAAAAACAAGATATAGAAAATTTAAAAAAAAATTAAAAAATTTAAAAAATTAATATAAAATATATAAAAAAAATATAATATAATAAAACCAAAAATAGAGAAAAAGATAAAAGTATTGAAAACAAAATTAGTAAAAATTATTAAAGAAAGAAAAAACATTGAAAAATTAAAGTTATTCAAAAAAATTAAAAAGTATGTTACGGGAATTTGCCCGAGCGCCGAGTTTCCACTAGATTTTGAACGACAAATACAAAACTCAACGATTTGGTGTTTATTTAGGTTTTATATTTGAACATTAAAATTCCTAAATGATACAAAATTTAAATATAATTAAAATAAAAGAAATATAAAAATTATTTAATTGTATCGTACTTTTTTAGTATGAAAACAAAGCGCAACAATTGTTACAAAACTATGTGCAAACAAATATCGGTGTATAATCTTTTTATGACAATTTACGAATGATCAACTTCACGACTTAATAGAAAAAAAGTGCGCTGTAATATAGCTTGGGAAATTATTGACTTTGACATTTACTATGACATTACAATTATTGATAACAAATAACATATAATCGATAAGCATGTACATGAACTATACCAATCGATAAATAAATAGGCGACAGTGGCGGTAACACCCCCCGACAGTATGGCAAGAAGGCAATCGCAGCCCTACTCCCTTACTTTAGCCACGTCGAGTACAGCCAACTTTGCTACGGGCCTTTCTAATACACCACTGGTTGTCGTAATCTTGGCACTGCGGACTTGACCATCATCAGCAACTTTAGTCTCCAACACCTTTCCTCTAGGCCACACATTACGTGGGCTCGAAGGGTCAACCACAACCACCAAATCACCTACACTCAATGGCTTAGATTTTTCAAACCATTTTGTTCTACATGTGAGCGACGGTAAATATTCAGCCAGCCACTTTTTCCAAAACTGTTGTGCGTATTGCTGAGAATACAACCAACTGTTTTTAAGAAGCAGCCCACTATCATTATAATCAGCTAGCGGCTTCATTCCATTGGAAACTCCTAATAGCAAATGATTTGGAGTGAGCGCTTCTTTATTTTCATCGTCTATTGGCACGTAGGTAAGAGGACGAGAATTTATAATATTTTCCACTTCAGCCATCATACTACGCAGTGTTTCATCATTAGGTGATCTTGATGGCATTATCCTATATAACACGGTTTTAATGGAACGTACCATGCGTTCCCATACTCCTCCCATATGCGGGGCGGCAGGTGGATTGAAGTTCCACTTGGTAGTAGCAGTGGTGAACTTGTGAACAAATTCGTTGGAATCAACCTCTTTTATAGCTTCACGTAACTCACGTTCAGCTCCTACGAAGTTAGTCCCATTATCACTAAAGAATTCTCTCGGAGTGCCACGCCTGGCAATAAAATTACGTATTGCCAAAATACATGAACTGGTATTTAATGAATGTACGATTTCGACATGGACGGCTCGAATCGTTAAGCAAGTAAATAAAGCCCCGTACCTCTTCTCTTTGTGTCTATTAACGGTAACTAAAATTGGTCCGAAAAAATCCAAACCAGTAAACGTAAACGGAGCGACATATGCCGATAGCCGTGCTCTCGGAAGTTTTGCCATTTGTGGATAAATTGGTTGAACTTTCTTTACTTTACACATCTGACACCCTCGTGTAACTTTTTAAAAACCGTTCTTAACCTGGGCACGTAATATTTCTGCCGAATCTCGTTTATAGCAGTTTCATGATTTCCATGATGGTATTGAACGTGAAAGTGCAATATTATAAGTGTCGTAATATAGTTGTATTTGGGCATAATAGCTGGATGTTTCAGTTCATCTGGAATATTAGCATTGTTAATTCTTCCGTCAATGCGTAACACTTCATCACTATCTAAGTACGCGGATAGTTTATAAATAGAACTACTTCTATTTATTTTCCCCCCACTTTTTAGTGTTGTTATTTCGTCTAAATACGCTTCCTTCTGAGCTTGCTTCACAAGAACGATCTCGGCCATTTTCAATTCCTCTCGTGATAAGTCATTTGCAATGGCTAATTTAACACATTTTAATTTGTTTATATAATGTACTACATACGCAACAGCTCTTAGAGCTCTACGCCACTGCGAAAAAACGCTTGATATTTACCACATAATCAATTTTTAGAACATGATGTAAGTGTTGTCTTAGCTCACATTCAGTTTTAGCATCGAAACAATCATTAGGCGGCCAACTACTATGGTGTTGCATTAGAAAATCAGGGCCATTTTGCCATCGACTACTATTTGATAAATCAGGACCACCTTTGGACCACTTTGTTGCCTCATCCGCGACATTAAATTTACCAGAAATCCATCGCCATTCATTTAACTCAGTAGTATCGAGAATTTCACTTACCCGAAAAGCTACGAATTGGTGATACCTTCTATGATCTGATTTTAGCCAACTAATAACGGTCTTTGAGTCCGACCAAAATACCCTTTGGCTGATTTCTATAGATGTGCTATTAACAATGCTGTTAGCGTACCGAGATGCTATCAAAGCTGCCATTAGTTCTAAGCGTGGAATAGATGTTATTCGCAAAGGTGCAACTCTGGTCTTAGAACCAACAAGAGAAACAACGACATCACTGCCACTCGAAATTCTAAAATAGGATACTGCTGCGTAACCGTTTTCACTGGCGTCAGCAAATGTATGTAATTGCACATCTAGATTGTTGTAGGTTTGAAAAGTTTTAAGGTAACAGCGCGGTATTGTTATATTTTGAATTTCTGGTAAAAATGACAACCATTTTGTCCACTTAACCATTTGAGGGTGATGTATTTCTTCGTCCCATCCTATCCCACTTCTCCATACTTCCTGTAAGACGATTTTTAAATACATAAGGTAATGGCCAATAAGACCCAGAGGGTCATAAATTGTCATTAAAATCTTTAACAACTCTCGTTTTGTAGGGGGTTTATTACCAACAAAATATCACTAGCGAGTATATATGGTGAAAGTTTAAATGTAAAAGAATCATCAGACGATTTCCAAAAAACCCCAAGCACCTTATCAGCATCTAACTCGTTACCTAAATTAAGACTTTTATGTTGACAATTTTCGTTTTCGCTTAGTGCAATTAAAACGCGTTTATTATTACACAGCCAATTTCTAATATTAAATCCAGCTTTGCTATGTATGTACTTAACGTCTGATGCTAGGCTAATTGCTTCTTCTACAGTATCTACTGAATCCAAAAAATCATCCACATAATGATTCTGCTCAATAGCTGCTACTGCAATAGGGTATTTTTTATCGAACTTTTTTGCATTCATATTTTTCACATACTGTGAAATACATGGTGCACATGATGCTCCAAATATCATTACGTTCATAACATATACATCAGGTTCTTTAGAATTATAATTGCGCCATAAAAATCTCTGAACATTGCGATCTTCTTTTCTAATATAGATTTGATGGAACATCTGTTCAATATCACCCGCAAATAGCCACGGCTTTTTGACGAAAACGAATAAGAATAGAAGGTAACGAGCACAATAAATCAGGGCCTTTCATTAGCATAGATTTTAAAGACACCCCTTGCGATTTTGCAGCTGCATCCCATACTATTCGGGTCTTTCCCGGTTTGTTTCTGTTAAAAACGGGAAATATAGGTAAATACCATACCCTTTCTTTTGTGGTAGATACCAACTCATGATTATCCACTTTTGTTATATAACCTTTCGAAAGGTATTCAGCAATGGTTTTATTAAAAATATCATTTAAACTACTATCCTCTTTCAACTTTTTTTCTAAACACAAAAATCTTTTTTTGCCATATCATAACTGTTTGGCATTTGTACATGCTCATTTCGCCATAATAACGACGTTTCATAATGTCCATCTGATCGTTGCTTAGTATGTTTTTGTAATATAGACACTGCTTTTTCATCATTTTTACTCATAATTGTTGTATTTATGCCAGATGTTCCAAGCAATAAAATTTTTTCATCAAATCATATAACTTTCTATCACTAACTCACTTATGTGGCAATGGTGATGCTCTATAAGTGAACTTCCTTTGCTAGCACCATATACCAGCCAACCAAGACGTGTACGAATTGCTGTGGGTTCATTGATTTTACCTTCCTTAAAACGTCTATACACGCATAATCTCGAATTATTTAAACCAATTAGTAATCTTGGAGTTGCATCAACATAACTTTCCAGTGGCAGACCTTTCAAATATTGAAAACGTTGAATCAGTTCTTCCATATTAACCGTTTGCTTTGGTAAAGAAAGCTGCTTTACTGTACGAACATCAGCTGCATATATTTTCTTATTAGGCCCGGACACGTTAACACAAAGCCGGTGAGAATTTTCTTCATTACGTTCTACATTGCCAGTCCATTTGAGGCATAAAGGTTCAGCAGTACCTGAAAGATTTAACTCCTTTATAATTTGTTCGTCTATTAAACTTGTTGAAGAACCATCATCTATAAACGCAAACGTTTTTATAAATTTATTTTCAGTACCATAGATTGTTATTGGAATAACTTTAAACAAATTATTACAACTCAAAGCACTGTGTGTATTACAGCTGTGCGTTTGATTGTTTTCCATTGTTTTTTTATTTGTTTCTTCATTTGTTTTGTGCAAAAGATAATGATGTTTAAATTGACAATTATCAATACCACATACTTTGGTGTTGTTACATATGCCAAAATGTTTACGAAGACATTGTTTACAAAGTTTTAACTCTCTCACAATATTCCATTTCTCTGTTCTATCAGCTTCTTTAAATTTTTGACAAGTCTCAATATTGTTGCAGTCCCCACCACATACTATGCAATTTTTTCTGCTTTGTTCAGTGTGTGTGTGTATAAAAGCATTTCTCTGCTTACTGCGTGAGAGATTATCTGCTGCAGAGGTTAAACCGCTGTCAATATTGACACTACTTGCAGAAACACCAATGTCAAAAATCCAATCAGAGAACTCTGTTAGATTGACTTTTTTATTTTGTTTTGTTAAATTCATTTTATACGTACCCCAATTTATTTGGAAATAAGTAGGCAATTTTGATATTAATTCTTGTAACAATGACGAGTTATTTAATTCATTGAAAAGACCACAAGCTTCTATTGTTGCTTGAAGACCTTTTACTTGTACAGCAAATGAGGTAATTGTATCCAGTTTATTGGGATTAATTGTTGGTAACGACCGTATTTTTATTTTTAGTGAATGCAGTATTTTTTCTGGCTGTCCATACAAAAGTTTTAATGTTGAAATTGCAGCTGGGACGCAAGATGGATGAACTAATATGTGCTGGACTGATTGAAGAGCCTCTCCCCTTAAAGCTTTTTGTAAACGAATTAGATTTTCAGCATCTGTTAAGCCACAAACTGTTGTACACCAGTCGTAAGTGGAGCTGAATAGTGGCCATTCTTCAGGATTGCCCGTGAACGTCGGCAAATCTTTGGGAACTGTTTGCCTTGCATTTATTTGCTGATGTGTAAGATTGGGGTTGATGCCGCTGAGTGGAACAGATGAAAAGGACGGTAAAAACGTATCGTTAGCATGTGCTTGTAAAGAAACATTTGGTTGCGCTGCTGTTGTTGATGGTGGTGCAGCATTAGAATTAATAAAAGTGGTTGTGTTTTTATGCAGTGTTGAATTTAAGGCAACATGTGGTGTTTTGTTTTGAAAATTATTGTGTACAGAATCTATTGGTACATTATTTTGTGCAGTTTGATTGGAAATAAGACGTTGATTCGGGCTGGTAGTTGTGCTTTTTTGTGGATTTACTTCACTATTAGCCGGTAGGGCAAAGTATGTTGTTTCACTTAAATTTTGTAGATCAGATGCCAAATCATTTGCATTGTTGACAGGAGGATCTGGTTGATTGTTTAACCACTCATTTACAGAACTAACAACGACAGAATTGGTGTCGTCGATTTCTTCTTCAGCTTGTTGCAATAGTTGATATTTTTGTTTTAAAAAATTCACGGTCTCGTTCTATAGCAAGCTGTCTTTCCTCTTCAAGACGTTGGAGTTCTAAATTTCTTCTACGAACAATTGAATTAATAGAGGAATTAGAGGCATTGCTGCGGTGACTACATACAGATTTCGGTGCATCTGGGACTTGAATTACTTTGGAACAATCATTGCAGGTAAATGTTTGTTGAGTATTATGTATTTTAGCACAATCGAAGTGGTAGCTTTTATGGCACTTGTTGCATATTATGCATTGGTTACCCGATGGCTTATTACATGTAGAACAATTAACAGTAGATTGTGAATTTGTGGCATGTTCCTGGTGTTGTTGTGGTGGTTGACCCTGAAAAGAAGATTTATCCATTTTTTGGGACTTACGGTTACTGCCAATTGGAAAGTGTTAATCCAGTGTAGGTAAAGATGAACGGCTGCCGGTAAACTTCACAATGTTTTGAGGTTATGTTTTGTATAAAACACTCACAAGTATGAAAGACAATTTTGTCGTAAATCCAATAAATTTTAAGACCATAAAAAAGAATTTTAAATTTGTTACGGGAATTTGCCCGAGCGCCGAGTTTCCACTAGATTTTGAACGACAAATACAAAACTCAACGATTTGGTGTTTATTTAGGTTTTATATTTGAACATTAAAATTCCTAAATGATACAAAATTTAAATATAATTAAAATAAAAGAAATATACAAATTATTTAATTGTATCGTACTTTTTTAGTATGAAAACAAAGCGCAACAATTGTTACAAAACTATGTGCAAACAAATATCGGTGTATAATCTTTTTATGACAATTTACGAATGATCAACTTCACGACTTAATAGAAAAAAAGTGCGCTGTAATATAGCTTGGGAAATTATTGACTTTGACATTTACTATGACATTACAATTATTGATAACAAATAACATATAATCGATAAGCATGTACATGAACTATACCAATCGATAAATAAATAGGCGACAGTGGCGGTAACAAAGTAATTTTTGAAGTGCGTTGCGTTGCTGGCTTGTTGTATGTTTTGTGGTAATAAATTCCAAAGACGAGCAGAATGTACATGAATTTGATATTCAGAAACAAGAGAGTGATGTCTAGGAAGTATTAACTTTTTTCCCCTATTGGATCTTGCAAATCGAATTTGATCAAAGATATATTTTGGCTTTTGTGTGTATATAATTTTATGAAGAAACAATAGAACTCTTATTTTTAGAAAATTATCCAAAGAAACACCGTATATGTTCCTGGAAATTAATGATACACTACTAAATCTCCTTAGATTGTAGACATATCGTACAATATTATTAAATACAATATTAAGTCGACGTTTGCTTGTGGCGTCACAATTTGCGAAGAGTTCGCAGCCGTATAAAAGACCAGGAATAACGTAGGTCTTAGCTAGAAGCAATCTTACATTTAATGGAGTGAATGATTGTGTTGACCATAGTGTTCTAAGCTTGGCATATGTTTGACCAACTAACGAGTTAATATGGTTAGGCCATGATAATGTGCTATTGAATACGATGCCTAAGTTTTTAGCCGATGGGACAATTGAAATTTTCTGGTTGTTAATAAGGATTCTTCATCAATTTCTGGTTGCATGGACCTCTTATGTATAACGAGACATTTGGACTTATTAGGGTTTAAACAAAGACCATTTGCGATGGCCCAATGATGAATTTTATCCAGATCATAATTCAGTTTATCGATGTTCTCCTTAATTGATTCTTCGGGGCTACTTAGGTATAGCTGTACGTCGTCTGCATACATATGTACTTTGCTGTACGATAGTTGTTGAGGGAGATCGTTTGAATATAATGAGAAAAGTAGCGGTCCCAAGATAGAACCCTGAGGTACGCCTCGAGTAAGAGCCAATGGTTCAGATGATAAATTATTCACACATACGGATTGTGTACGGTTTACAAGGTAAGTTAACATGAGTTCAGTTGAGCTTGATGCGAATTTAAAGTGCCGTCTGAGTTTCATACAAAGAGTTTCATGGTTGACTGTGTCGAAAGCCTTAGAGTGGTCAAGCAATTACTAGGAAGTTTAGTTTGTTATTATCTAGTTCACGTCTAATATTCTCGCTTACTTCGACAAGAGCAGTTATACAGCTGTGATCTGAACGGAATCCTGACTGTTTTTCACACATTAAGCCATGTCCATGTATGTACTCACATATCTGAGAATACAATAGCTTTTCAAAGACTTTTGAAAGGTAGCATAAAATCGCTATAGGTCGATATTCATTATTTGATTTCGGTATTGGTATAACTTTTGCATGTTTCCATTTAGAAGGGAACGTGCTAGACATTAAGATTGTGTTAAAGATATGAGTCACATATGGAATAAGAAGAGGTAGGAGGATCCTAAAGAAACTTAGGGTGAATATTATCGCATCCAATTGCATTCGACTTTACTGAAGATAAGCATGACAAAACTTCTAATTGGTTAACACAAGAGAATTCAAAAAAACGTTCATCTTCAGAAAAATTGTCCATATTGTTATTAAAGTTATAGAGATCACTGTCGGCTTGGACAAATGGTAGATTTGTAAAGGCTGATTTAATTCGTTGACATCAGTCGAGTAGTTTTCGTTAATAACTTTTTTCCCAATGCCAATGTCCCGAATAGTTTTCCAGGTTTTTTTTGACTCCAAAGCAGTACCAAATTGATTGGAATAATATTCTGACTTTGCTAATTTGATCTTCTGGTTAACACATTTTCTGGCGGTACTGTACTCATTCTTAAGCTCGAGTGTTTTAAATCGCTTCCCCCTAGCGTAGGCAATATCCCTCAGATGAATTAATTGTTTGATGTCCGTTGTAAACCAAGGTTTACTTTTCACTGATGGTATTTTGGTTTTTAATGGAACAGTTTCATCGTAGAGTTGAAGTATATTACTTTCAAGGAAAGCTAATTTATCATCAACAGAAAGTAAATAGTATATATTATTCCATTATTTTCCAAAAATCATGCAACTTTAATAAAACATTTAAATTTTTTTCAACTTTTGAAAATTTTCATAAAATGTCCTGAAAAGGAGTCGCTGCAAACACAAACTCGAACTATCACTTTTTCAATTTTTTTTTTTTTTTTCATAACAACTATTATATTACCAAAATAGCTATCGACATCTCCAAATTAAGCATTTTAAGAAATCTTGAAAATTAAATTTAAAAAATAGACGTTTTTGCATTTGTATCAAATTCGGGTAGCGTTTTGGATTCCAGGCTAAAGCAGTTTAATGACATCCGATGAAGTTAGAGTTGCATACCTGAATAGTTTTGAGTATATTAAATGAAATCAAAAATTAATTTTTTCGAAACTTCGAATTTTGAGAATTTTTAATAACACACTTTTTTAATAATACACAGGTTTCATTAAAATCAATGTTTATGAAATGTTTGTAGAGTTAATGAAAATCTTCATTAAACTAATGAATCATTCCGACAATGAAGCGTTTATAGAATTTATGAAACAGTTTCATAAATTTTTTTAATATTAAGAAGTTTCCTTGGAATAATAAAACTCTTCATGAATGTCTTTAAAAATGCATTGGAACCAGGCCAAGGAACCGCTTCATGTGAATTTTAAATAATTTCATTGAAGTCCAAAATTAATGAAAGGCTTCACTAAAATAATAAAGCACTTTATAAAATATGTTGAACACTTGAGAATTAAATTATAAAACTAAAGTTTGAAGTGCATGAACATCAATGAATTTATAAAATTATGACAAATACGAAATTTTATTTGTTTTATATTTTTTTATTTAAAAAAACGAACTGATTTTTGAAAGAAATTACAAACGACTACTCTAAAATTATTTGACAAAAAAAAATATTTCACAAAATTTCATTTACAGAGCTTCCCACAATATTCCCCCTCCAGTAAGGGACTTACGAAGAATGTAAGGGATATTCTCATGTTACATAAGATTCAGGAAAATCATTTGAAACATAGTCAGGTTGTACTCTGTCTATCGAAATAGTTCTCTGACTGCCATTAACATTGACTGTAATAAGTTTTGGAGACCGACTAAGGACCTGATACGGACCTTCATATGGAGGTTGGAGAGATTTTCTTACGCCATCTTGTCGAACGAAAACAAAATTACGAGATTTGAGATCCTTGTACATAAAAACTGTACTTTTCGATTTTCTAGTAACGTCTTTAGGTTAAAGAAGATGCATATCAGATTTAAACTTAAGTATGAAATCATTTGTTGGCAGCCCGTCTGAGGTTGGTACCAAAAATTTACCAGGAATTTTGATCGTAACAGCGTAAAGCAGGTCAGATAGTGTAGCTTTAATATCATCTCTTAAGCAAGTACGGATTCCAAGTAAAACAGTTGGTAGAATATCCATTTTAAGGTATTGTAACACATAAATGCAGCTTTGAGTGTTCTATGTAGTCGTTCAACCATTCCATTTGCACAATTATGGTAAGAAGTAGTTCGGATTCGTTCGCAACTAAGTATTTTAGCTAGTTCTTTGAATAGATTTGACTCAAACTCACGGCCTTGATCAGTGGTAATCTTCTCGGGAACTCCAAATCGAGATATACAACCAGTGTAAAATATTTATGCGACGGTTTCTGCTGTAATATCAGCCATGGGTAATGCCTCTGGCCATCTTGAAAAACGGTCAATGCAAGTAAGTAAATATGACATACCTTGTGATGATGGCAGAGGACCAACTATATCTACGTGAATGTGTGAAAAACGAGCTGCCTCCTGGGGAAAAACTCCAACTGGACTGTACATATGTCTGTGCACTATATGACAAATACGATTTTTTTTTTATATTTTTTTATTTAAAAAACGAACTGATTTTTGAAAGAAATTAAAAATGACTAATCTAAAATTATTTGACAAAAATTATTTCACAAAGTTTCATTTACAGAGTTTCCCACAAAATTATGAAATTTTATGAAGAGATGAAATAATTTGAAATAATTTCAATAAATTTATGAAGAGAAATTTTATAAAATGGAATGAATTTTTTTTATGAAACTGAAATTTTTTGAAAAAAAGTTTATGAAAAATGTCTTAATATTAATAAAATTTCTTATATATAATGAAAATTTTCATTGAATTTATGAAATTGTTTCATATATATCATGTACTATAATTCTCTGAGTCCATTCTAAAAAAATGTAAATAATATTTTTCCGAAAATTATTTAAATTTTGTTAAATTTTTGACGAAATAATCAATTGTCATAAAATATGCTGGAAAATATTCGCTCCACACACAAAAACACAATTATAATTTTGTCAATTTATTTTAGTTCTTTAATAACAACTATTATATTATTAAAATAGCGATCTCCAAATTAGGAATTTTAATAAACCTTTAACATTAATTAAAAAAAAAACACGTTTGTGCGAATTAGTGGGTAATTTTTGATAAAAGGCTCACAGAGTTACTGACATCCGAAGAAGTCAGAATTCAACATTTGTTCATATTGTGCAATAGTGTGCACCTTATTTTTCAACTTGCGAAATTGTACCGTAACTCCCCCAAAAAATGTTCTCCTTAGTGAAAAAATACAGTGTGCTAAAAATAGGTCCGATCGGATAACGGGAAGGCGTGGCACATCCGCCCTAAAATGTTTAAACTCCAACAAATTCTTATAAATTTTGCACAAATGTAATCCTATGGTAATCCTTTGCAACAAACTGAACTATTTTAAGGTAGATCTAGTGTTCTGAATCCGATTATGTTAATTAAATTATCATAACACATCAGCTTTTTTTATTATGCTATTTTTTTCATGCAGAAATGCAATTTTGATGACATTTAATAGCAATAAAACTACGTTTGAAAAAGTAACAACTTAAATCATTTTTTTTAACAACACAAGCCATTATTTATGGACAATAAATTGTCAATAAGTAAAAAAAAAGTCAATTTAAAATTAAAACCTTAAAAATCAAAGTCTGCGAGCTCAATACGTGAACAAATTTTTCGAAAAAGTTACACTTAAAACCAGTGTTTCCATGTTAGCATATTTTCTGCTAGATTTAGCAGATTGAGCTTGAAAATTACATATTTTTTTCTAAAAAATATGCTTAATGCTTTTTAGCATATTTCGTTTGTTAAAAGCAGATTTTTTTTTGCATATTTTTTTTTCAAAGAAGATTGAGTTTTCATTGTATTTTTGAGTAATAATTTTACTACTTTTTTAAGTTATTAATAGCGTACTTGCAAAATAACTGCCAAAAACGATTATTAAACAAGAAAATATACCAAAAAATGCCGGATTTACGGTAAAAATTTATATATTTTTTACGCAGCAGATTTTAGCATATTTAATTGTGCATTAATTTAGCAGATTTTTAGCATAATAAATATTGGAAAAATATTTGAAGTTTTTCGTTGGCGGTTTTTTAGCATATTTTATTTTTTTCTCACGATCTAGCATATATTTTCGGGTGATTTAGCATATTTCAAAAGAAAATTTCTGGCAACACTGATTAAAACAAAGACCTTTATGTCAAGATAAATCAAAGTCGCTAAAGCGGCTTGGGTTGCCAACACGTCGATCGTCTGCCTGTAGTTATATCTTTTAATGGAACTGAGCAGTTACTTGGCATTCCAGCAATTAGTGCAGGCACGGGAAAGGAACAGGCCATAGCCGTCTGCAATTTGCTGAAAGAATGGGACCTCGAAGAAAAGGTAGAAGCTCTTTGCTGCGATACCACAGCATCCAACTTAGGAAGAATTAAAGGCGCATGCGTACTTTTAGAGCAAACATTAGATAAAGATCTCATATATTTTCCGTGTCGTCATCACATACTTGAGATACTTTTACGGAGCGTTTTTGATGAAAAAATGCAAAAGTCTTCTGGCCCTAGTGTCACACTGTTTCATAGATTTAGAGATGGCTGGATTAAATTAGATAAAAATAATTTTAAATCTGGAGTTGAGGATCAGTACGTAAAAAATGTACTTGGCAATACAACAGAGATACTTGAGTTTGCATTTAATAATCTAAAAGAAAAGCAACCACGGGACGATTATAAGGAACTTCTTCAATTGGCTATAGTTTTTCTTGGAGGGCAGTTCCAAAGTTTACTTTTAAAATGCCTGGAGCCTTTCACCATGCCCGGTGGATGTCCAAAGCAGTGTATAGTTTAAAAATATTTTTATTTCGGGAAGAGTTTATTTGACTGACTCTGAGAAGGATGGTATTAGAGACATATGTATTTTTATAGTAAAAATATATTTAAAAGCTTGGATAAAAGCACCAGTTGCTGCAGAAGCTCCTAATCAAGACTTGACTTTATTAAAAAATTTAAATGATTATTGTTTAATTGATGAAAATAAAAGTCGAGAACTACAACGGAAATTCTGCAATCATTTATGGTATTTATCACCAGAATCTGTAGCTCTCGCTTTTTTCGATGATCAAATTTCTCATACAACAAAAAAACTTATGGTAGCGGCTTTAAATCAACCTAATGAAAGTGACAGCAAAAAATTTACAATTCTTTCTCATCACATAAACCAGTGCATCGATAAAAATATTGAAGATTTTATCTCGCAAAAAGCTTTAAATTTTTTCAAAAGATTTTCTATTCCAACGGATTTTCTAAAGAAAGAACCAGAAGAATGGAAGAATGACACCTGTTACAATATTGGTTTGTGAATAGTAAGTAAACTGAAAGTGGTTAATGACACTGCAGAACGGGCAGTCAAACTGATGGAAGACTTTAATCAAGTCTTGTCACGAGACGAAGAAGAGAAGCAACTAATAATGCAAATTGTTGCAGATTATAGAAAAAAATATCCTGATTTGACCAAATCAACTTTATTAAATTAATATATAAATCTAAAATAAAATAAAGTACAAAAATGCAAATAATTATGAAAGTTTTATTTAAATAAGATTTATATAAAAAATATAATAAATATAAGGTGATCTTAAAAAAATGTTTTTTAGAAAATAGTTTTTTGTGAAACTTTATTAGTTTCTCATAAAATTTTTTGGGGTGTCTGCATTGGGAAGTTTCACTGTTGTATAAATTTGTATGTTGAATTAGTAAATGAAGAAATATTGGCTTATTTCAAATATTTTCCTTAAGCAGAATGGTTATATTTTTCAGATTTGCTTTCTTTTCCCAAGTTAAAAAAACATACATAATTTCCAAAAAAAAATAGAATAATTTAAAAAGTTGATGTGTTATGATAATTTTGATGACAGATTCAGATTTATCACCAAATAGTACGTTATGATCCACTTAAAAAAATATAAGATTGTTGCAAAGGCATAAAAAAATAAGCATTAGTGTAAATTTTGTACAAATTTTACGTATTTTAGCAACTTTAGGGCGGATGTGCCACGCCTTCCCGTTATCAGATCGCACTAAATTTTCGCATACTATATTTTTTCACTAAAGAGAACATTTCTAGGGGGAGCTACGATCCAAATCTCGCAAAAAATTTTGCCCCGTATAAGCAAGGCGCACACTATTGTGCAATGAAAATTAATTT
This sequence comes from Delia radicum, assembly GCA_021234595.1. NCBI lineage: Eukaryota > Metazoa > Arthropoda > Insecta > Diptera > Anthomyiidae > Delia > Delia radicum. The sequence goes on along the minus strand of CM037853.1, from coordinate 146,669,153 downwards.
TTTTTTAAATTTCTATATTTGGGAATTTTTAATAATAATAAACTTTTTTTCGCAAATGAGCTATTTGCAGTCAAAAACCGGCTGGGTTAACGTTTTTTAAAAAAAAAAAAAGATTGATTTATGCCATTTGGAAGCATTTGCGATAAAACTTAGGGTGTAATGACAAATCTATTTTTAAGGACACCCTAATATACATATTATATATCCCAGAAAAACAGTGCTTGCCCAGAATCAGTTCTGTAAGGCATTATTTTATTAACGAGCGCTTTCTGACTTAATACCAGTCCACTTTGTATGTCTCTTTTTAGCAGGTGAAAAGCGTTTCTGTCATGTGAAACAATTCATAATGTCCTCGAAAGATATGAAAAGCTCGTTCTTTTAGCTTAGAGATGCGATGAAATAATGTGAAATTGATACAAATTAAGGCGACTTTTTACTTCTCCAAAGAAACTGTAAACTAATATACGGTTGAAAAATGTCCAGCGGATCTATGACGTGTCTTTAATGAGTTAAACGAATTTTCTTTATTTAAAAAAATTTCAAAAAATTTCATTAATTTAAAAATTTTTATAGCAACAAATTTGAAATATTAATGAGTATTCATACATTTAATAACACTTTTTATTAAATCATGAAATCGATTCATTAATACTTTATTGCTCCATTGTATGCAGTACTTACTGCTTCAAAAGAATGCATGCCTTCCTTAATTGCTTTATTGTACCTGCACTAAACAAAAATTTATTACAAATAGTTGAAAATTCAGCTGCGACAACAGAAAATAGTACATGAATTTGCACCAGCAGAAGTTTCAATGATGATTTATGAATATGAAATAAAAAATATGAGAAAATATCATCCGTTTCAAGTGAGAATAAGACTGATAAAAACTAATGGTTTTAAAACAATTATGTTTTTAATGAACTGACTAATTTGTAAATTTAGGTGGTGAAATTAGTTCAAATACGAATGCAATTTCTTCTTGTGGTGATATACGATAACTAAGAACTTTAGTTAAAGAATGGATAAGCCTTAGAAAAAATTAGTTCAACTGAATTTGAACCCGTTTAACATATTTTGAACTAGCTTTGTTTTATGAGTTTTTTACTGTCACTGCTTACCAAATCAAGGTTATATTTTAATGGCATATATGTTAGGATGTCTCTTAAATAACGAATTGTCGATTTTCGTTCATTACATTTACCAGTTATATTGCAATTGGTTCCAAATGTAAGAAATCGATTTTTTTTGGAAAAACATTAACATTATTTCGAATAAATTTATTTTTTATTTAATTTATTCATTTAATACCATCAAAATTATTCAGATATATAATACTGACTTCATCAGGTATCAATAACCTACTATAGCCTGTAATCCAAAATGACCCATGAATTTTTATTATTTTATTTATTTAATTTATTTATTATAATTATAATTACAATAAATCTTAAGAACTAAGCACTAACAACTTAGGCTATCGGCTTAGACTGAATTTTTATCAAAACGCATAAACGTCTTATTTTTTTTTAATTAATTTTGAAGATTTTTTAAAATGAATAATTTAAAAATGTTGATTACTATTTTTATAATATGATAGTTGTTATTTAAGAAAAAATAAATAAACTGGAAAAATGATAATTCGAGTGTGTGGTTCCAGGTCATTTTATGAAAATTGCTTATTTTGTTAAACTTTTCAATGTTTTTATTAAAGTTTCCATAATTTTCGAGAAAACATCACTTAAATTTGATAAGACAATAGATATTTACGGGGTATGAGGCATTGGGGTATGGGGTATGTATGAGTACGCTTTTAAAATCAGCGTGACTGAAATATTTAGGATCAATGTTCGGTACTCTTGTTTTCGATTTGAGGAGGAGTTAATTTGTAGCGCTGTGTTATCATTAAGCTTTTGAAAAATTTCTTCACAAATTGACAAAACAATGTCTTAAAATTACTGAACAGCCTCATACTTTTTATGAAACTAATTTTTAGTGAATGTTCTTCATTGAGAGAATTAAACTTTTAATAAATTAAATTATATTTTTCATAGATCTATTTCGGGAATTTTCTAGGTTCCCATCATCAGAACACGTTTTGAAAGCGGTAACAATCCCATGTCAAACATCAAGCATTCATATGAACTAGTTTACTCACTACATGAGAACTAATATACATATGATTTTGAAGTTAAAGATTATAACCATTGATCAAAAAATAAATTGAAAACTTGTTTGTGTGTATGTCTACCTTTGGTAAATATTCAATACACGTTTTTGTTTTTTTCCTCCTTTTTATGTTTTGTTAAGTTTGTAAACAAAACAGGGGAAGTAAACTAGGCGGGGTACTTTGCCTTTTTCACAAGTTCGTTATAATTTTTATTAAAAATAAAAATTATGTTTTTTTCGACCTTTAATTGTGCAATGAAAATGAAAATTATTCAAGTTCGAGGCCATATACTCTATATTTCTTCATTAGGATATTGTCCTAACAAATAATCTATAGAGTTTTTGTTTTCAAATTTATTATTTGACCCTTTCAGGAATGTGTTGATAGATCTATTTCGGGAATTTTCTAGGTTCCCATCATCAGAACACGTTTTGAAAGCGGTAACAATCCCATGTCAAACATCAAGCATTCATATGAACTAGTTTACTCACTACATGAGAACTAATATACATATGATTTTGAAGTTAAAGATTATAACCATTGATCAAAAAATAAATTGAAAACTTGTTTGTGTGTATGTCTACCTTTGGTAATATTCAATACACGTTTTTGTTTTTTTCCTCCTTTTTATGTTTTGTTAAGTTTGTAAACAAAACAGGGGAAGTAAACTAGGCGGTACTTTGCCTTTTTTCACAAGTTCGTTATAATTTTTATTAAAAATAAAAATTATGTTTTTCGACCTTTAATTGTGCAATGAAAATGAAAATTATTCAAGTTCGAGGCCATATACTCTATATTTCTTCATTAGGATATTGTCCTAACAAATAATCTATAGAGTTTTTGTTTTCAAATTTATTATTTGACCCTTTCAGGAATGTGTTGATAGATCTATTTCGGGAATTTTCTAGGTTCCCATCATCAGAACACGTTTTGAAAGCGGTAACAATCCCATGTCAAACATCAAGCATTCATATGAACTAGTTTACTCACTACATGAGAACTAATATACATATGATTTTGAAGTTAAAGATTATAACCATTGATCAAAAAATAAATTGAAAACTTGTTTGTGTGTATGTCTACCTTTGGTAAATATTCAATACACGTTTTTGTTTTTTTTCCTCCTTTTTATGTTTTGTTAAGTTTGTAAACAAAACAGGGGAAGTAAACTAGGCGGGTACTTTGCCTTTTTTCACAAGTTCGTTATAATTTTTATTAAAAATAAAAATTATGTTTTTTCGACCTTTAATTGTGCAATGAAAATGAAAATTATTCAAGTTCGAGGCCATATACTCTATATTTCTTCATTAGGATATTGTCCTAACAAATAATCTATAGAGTTTTTGTTTTCAAATTTATTATTTGACCCTTTCAGGAATGTGTTGATAGATCTATTTCGGGAATTTTCTAGGTTCCCATCATCAGAACACGTTTTGAAAGCGGTAACAATCCCATGTCAAACATCAAGCATTCATATGAACTAGTTTACTCACTACATGAGAACTAATATACATATGATTTTGAAGTTAAAGATTATAACCATTGATCAAAAAATAAATTGAAAACTTGTTTGTGTGTATGTCTACCTTTGGTAAATATTCAATACACGTTTTGTTTTTTTCCTCCTTTTTATGTTTTGTTAAGTTTGTAAACAAAACAGGGGAAGTAAACTAGGCGGTACTTTGCCTTTTTTCACAAGTTCGTTATAATTTTTATTAAAAATAAAAATTATGTTTTTTCGACCTTTAATTGTGCAATGAAAATGAAAATTATTCAAGTTCGAGGCCATATACTCTATATTTCTTCATTAGGATATTGTCCTAACAAATAATCTATAGAGTTTTTGTTTTCAAATTTATTATTTGACCCTTTCAGGAATGTGTTGATAGATCTATTTCGGGAATTTTCTAGGTTCCCATCATCAGAACACGTTTTGAAAGCGGTAACAATCCCATGTCAAACATCAAGCATTCATATGAACTAGTTTACTCACTACATGAGAACTAATATACATATGATTTTGAAGTTAAAGATTATAACCATTGATCAAAAAATAAATTGAAAACTTGTTTGTGTGTATGTCTACCTTTGGTAAATATTCAATACACGTTTTTGTTTTTTTTCCTCCTTTTTATGTTTTGTTAAGTTTGTAAACAAAACAGGGGAAGTAAACTAGGCGGTACTTTGCCTTTTTTCACAAGTTCGTTATAATTTTTATTAAAAATAAAAATTATGTTTTTTCGACCTTTAATTGTGCAATGAAAATGAAAACGAAAAAAACATAATTTTTATTTTTAATAAAATTATAACGAACTTGTGAAAAAAGGCAAAGTACCGCCTAGTTTACTTCCCCTGTTTTGTTTACAAACTTAACAAAACATAAAAAGGAGGAAAAAAACAAAAACGTGTATTGAATATTTACCAAAGGTAGACATACACACAAACAAGTTTTCAATTTATTTTTTGATCAATGGTTATAATCTTTAACTTCAAAATCATATGTATATTAGTTCTCATGTAGTGAGTAAACTAGTTCATATGAATGCTTGATGTTTGACATGGGATTGTTACCGCTTTCAAAACGTGTTCTGATGATGGGAACCTAGAAAATTCCCGAAATAGATCTATCAACACATTCCTGAAAGGGTCAAATAATAAATTTGAAAACAAAAACTCTATAGATTATTTGTTAGGACAATATCCTAATGAAGAAATATAGAGTATATGGCCTCGAACTTGAATAATTTTCATTTTCATTGCACAATTAAAGGTCGAAAAAACATAATTTTTATTTTTAATAAAAATTATAACGAACTTGTGAAAAAAGGCAAAGTACCGCCTAGTTTACTTCCCCTGTTTTGTTTACAAACTTAACAAAACATAAAAAGGAGGAAAAAAACAAAAACGTGTATTGAATATTTACCAAAGGTAGACATACACACAAACAAGTTTTCAATTTATTTTTTGATCAATGGTTATAATCTTTAACTTCAAAATCATATGTATATTAGTTCTCATGTAGTGAGTAAACTAGTTCATATGAATGCTTGATGTTTGACATGGGATTGTTACCGCTTTCAAAACGTGTTCTGATGATGGGAACCTAGAAAATTCCCGAAATAGATCTATCAACACATTCCTGAAAGGGTCAAATAATAAATTTGAAAACAAAAACTCTATAGATTATTTGTTAGGACAATATCCTAATGAAGAAATATAGAGTATATGGCCTCGAACTTGAATAATTTTCATTTTCATTGCACAATTAAAGGTCGAAAAAACATAATTTTTATTTTAATAAAAATTATAACGAACTTGTGAAAAAAGGCAAAGTACCGCCTAGTTTACTTCCCCTGTTTTGTTTACAAACTTAACAAAACATAAAAAGGAGGAAAAAAACAAAAACGTGTATTGAATATTTACCAAAGGTAGACATACACACAAACAAGTTTTCAATTTATTTTTTGATCAATGGTTATAATCTTTAACTTCAAAATCATATGTATATTAGTTCTCATGTAGTGAGTAAACTAGTTCATATGAATGCTTGATGTTTGACATGGGATTGTTACCGCTTTCAAAACGTGTTCTGATGATGGGAACCTAGAAAATTCCCGAAATAGATCTATCAACACATTCCTGAAAGGGTCAAATAATAAATTTGAAAACAAAAACTCTATAGATTATTTGTTAGGACAATATCCTAATGAAGAAATATAGAGTATATGGCCTCGAACTTGAATAATTTTCATTTTCATTGCACAATTAAAGGTCGAAAAAACATAATTTTTATTTTTAATAAAATTATAACGAACTTGTTTTTCATAGAATTTTATGAAAACTTGCATGAGAGAGATCGATTGCAAATTCATTAATATCACGTAGATAATTCTCACAGTGTAGGAAAAAATTTAATGTCTCAACACTTACCCCTAATAAATTATAATATGTTTTAACTACTAACACGACTTTTGAAATTATAAACCCTCACAGAATCTGTCATAAGAACACTTAAATTATTATCATCAATTACATCTTTTAAATTATCTTTATACACTTGTCGTGTAAAACTTTAATCCACTGAAACATTTAGATTATTTGGAACAACGGTTCCCAAATAAGGGTCCGCAGAAGCCGAGTGGTCCGTAGGAGCATTCCAGGGGTCCGCAAGGGGTTCCGAGCAAATGGTTGTTTAAAACAAATATAAACAAATTTTAGAATATTTTTTCAATTTTAATAATTTTAAAATTATTAAAAAAAATTGAATTGGTTAATTGGAAATTTGTTGGGATTCCATTAATTACATAAATTCACTTACAATAAGCAGGTGCTTTTAACAATTGCGCACCCTGGTTCATATTTAACTGATTTTGCTGTTTATATTTATTTTTGAAATTTAAACAATAAATGTTTTTATGCTGCTATCATGTTGTTATCAAACGAGCTCAAGAAATTGAGTTAAAAACATATTTATAAAAATTAAAATTTTTGTAAGAAAACAGTTCACGAAAAAGAGCTTCTCTCATTCAACAACTCATAAAAAAGAACTCAACAATTCTATGTCTCAAATAATACAACTTTTTTGGAATTTTTTAATTGTTCAAAAAATATATGTTTCTAGTAATTCTAAATATTACAAAAATTTTTATGAATTTTAACAAATGTAAAACCTACCACAGAAATTCTTTATCGAATTTATAGGAAACTATATATTTATGGAATCAAATGAAATAATTTCACAATATTTAAAAGAGTTTTTAATAATTTTGTGGCCAGTCAAAAGTTGTAAAAACAATTTAATCCAGTAAATACGAACCTCGATTATAACGAATTAATTTTTTTCATAATCGGATGTGGTTTGGGTTTAAATTGTTATTTATTTTTAAAATAAAAATCCAATTTTTTTGTTTCGGTATTTTTGCATTTATTTTAATATATTAACCAGTAAATGTGTCTCAAAGGGTCTGTGAAACAAAAGTTGGTGGGAACCATCGCTTTGGAAAGTATAAACTCCCCTTATAAATATTAAGGTTGTTCACAAGGGGCGTACTAAATGTTGTATAGAGATGGTCAAATTATGTTTTAAAATAGACAACAATATATGATAGGACATTTGGACCTACTCCCAAAAAACACAAATACCTTCGTCAAATTTAAAATAAAAATTTCCATACAACATAAACAACACTTAGTACACCTTGTGAAACCCTTTATTCTTTCTTTCCTTGAGTTACTATGCAAACTTAAATACATATAAAATTCAAAGCATTTACATATTTTCTATCATGTTTTAATGTTAAACTACTTACCTTTTTTAGTTTTATTTCCACAATTTAACTACATCGCAATTTAACAAGTTTTCCTTTATTATGAAAATATATATATATATAGATTATACTTTTTTAATGCTAATACGTGCAAAACAAAGATAAACTTAAACTTTGATGTTCAAATATGCTTTAAATACGATAAATAAGGTGACCAGGTAAAAAATGTACATGTGCAAAACTAAAAAATTTAGATAGAAACAGCTTTTATCATGTCTGTTGAAGTATCTAAAAACTGCAAGTTTTGAAATATATGCACAGTTGGGCGGGTCGATTTAATAATCGCTCAGCGTTCAAGGAAAATCGTATTCTATGGATCAAAATAAGAAACTTTGCCGAAGGAACCATACCTCTAAAACAAATTCTGATGTCCCGACTTTTGACCCGTAGGATCAAATTTTTGAAAAAGCCCACTTTGATATTTCAGAAAGTAGATTATGGAAGCTACTTCTTCTCCGGGAGACGCGCTAGCAGATTAATGCATAAATCATCATTCCAGGTGACCGTTAAGGGGTTAAAATTTAAGTTGAAAGAGGGCCTTTTTAGCCGTGTTTTTATCGCAAAATGTACAAATCTCGGGATATTTCAGAAAGTAGGAGGAGTCTTTCCAAGATTAGGGTCTCTATTTCTTCTCCGGAAGACGCTCTAGCAGACGAAGGCACTCTAAATGGGTCAAAGTGGGATTTTTCAAAATTTGACAATACGGGTCAAAAGTCGGGACATCAGAATTCGTTTTAGTGGTATGGTTCCTTCGGCAAAGTTTCTTATTTTGATCCTTAGAATACGATTTTCCTTGAACGTTGAGCGATTTCTTTGGCTCCATACAAATCGACCCGGCCTAATGCACAGCTATTTCAATACGAAAATAAAATTTAAAATGAAGACGTAAAATATTTCCCGATTAAAAAATATTTTTCGCATAATATGTTAATATTAATCGCATAATATGTAAATATACATAAATATTTTGATAGGTTGGTTAGTTTTGGTTAGGCTAGGTTAGGGTAGGTTAGGTTAGATTAGGGTAGGTTAGATTAGGTTAGGTTAGGTTAGGTTAAGTTAGGTTAGGTTAGGTTAGGTTAGGTTAGGTTAGGTTAGGTTAGGTTAGGTTAGGTTAGGTTGGTTTGGTTTTGGTTAGGTTAGGTTAGGTTAGGTTAGGTTAGGTTAGGTTAGGTTAGGTTAGGTTAGGTTAGGTTAGGTTAGGTTAGGTTAGGTTAGGTTAGGTTAGGTTAGGTTAGGTTAGGTTAGGTTAGGTTAGGTTAGGTTAGGTTAGGTTAGGTTAGGTTAGGTTAGGTTAGGTTAGGTTAGGTTAGGTTAGGTTAGGTTAGGTTAGGTTAGGTTAGGTTAGGTTAGGTTAGGTTAGGTTAGGTTAGGTTAGGTTAGGTTAGGTTAGGTTAGGTTAGGTTAGGTTAGGTTAGGTTAGGTTAGGTTAGGTTAGGTTAGGTTAGGTTAGGTTAGGTTAGGTTAGGTTAGGTTAGGTTAGGTTAGGTTAGGTTAGGTTAGGTTAGGTTAGGTTAGGTTAGGTTAGGTTAGGTTAGGTTAGGTTAGGTTAGGTTAGGTTAGGTTAGGTTAGGTTAGGTTAGGTTAGCTTAGGTTAGGTTAAGAAGGGTTATGTGCCCAAGGGCACATCTCCACTCGGAGACCAATACGGTCCATTGTGAATAATGGTACACAGATCGATATATATGAGGTAATATATAACTATATTAAAACTTTTTACTTGAGTATATAATTAGACTTGCCATATTAAATTATTTATTGGTTGATTTGTACTAGGATGTAATTATATGTGCCGTGTATCCAAAAATGTTAGATGAAACAAAGTTTATATATAAACATACATAAATATAATCATTTACATATAAAAGCATACAATAACATATATCTTTATACAAAATATTGCATGATTATATGTAAATATAGTTGCTCGTCCCTAACAACAAACTAATATGGAGCTTAATATTATTTTATATAATTTAATATGATCCAATAAATAATTATATAAAATTTTCTCCGAAAAATAGCCCGGTTAACTTGAGTCAAATTAAATCCAATTGAACCACATCAGATTAATTAATTTACAATTAGAAGTGATTTGATACAGGTTTGTCCGAATTTTGTCATCAGCCAATATTATCAAATTATGCGTTATACGGTATTATTATATATAATTTAATAATAATATAATTTAATTTTAAATATCATGTAGTTTCTTCCAATTTTCAAAATATTAATAATATTATGTATTAAATTAATATGTCTAATATTAGCACACATGGTAAAACTATGTTAAACAGAAAATTTGTTATAGTTTTTAAGCTACAAACGACTTTGTTGTATTTACCATTTCAGCAGAAATCAAGAATATTTAAAATTAATTATAAAGTGTTTCTATTTGAAATGCAGAAAATTTGCAATTGATATGGAACATTTTCATTTATAACTAAATAAGTTATAAATTAGTCAAAGATTTCTTTTAAATTTTTAAATGATAGCGCAAATATTCAAATTGAAATTAAGATTTTTTCGTTATTAAAAATTTTAATTAAATTTTCATAAATTTCAAATAATAAGTCACAATCTAAAACATAGTTTTTGCAAGTTCTAAAGCAAAAATCTAATTATGTTTGTTATTTTATAAATTTCTGATCAATATATTAAGCTTTTCTACTGAAATTTTAAATATAAAAATTTGCAAGCGGATATATTATGTTAACATTTTTTTAAACTTTATTACAGAATAAATTCTGTAAAGTTTTAATTACAACCCAAAATTTAATTTGTATTATTTAACATGCCCAAAGAGAAATTCAATTAAAATTTTCGCTAAACACTTTAGATGTGAAACGAAATTTGTATATGACACCATATATTATTATACGTAACATTGTAGTAAGTCATAAAAAATTATATATGAAATCTTGCTATTAAATATATACGATACGTAGTACTATATGCTACATCTCAGGTAATATCAATCAATATATAGTTAGATATTAATATATATATTTTACCATATCAAAAATATTCGAAATACCAAAGCCAAGGTAAAATTATATATGATAATATGTGGCATCACATATACCATATTAAGCTATATGTTTATTTATAATATTATATTGAACACGATAAAATATGGCCAGACCCTCAAATATATAAAATTTCATCCGAAAAATTTCCGTTTTAAATTTTTTATTTTTTTTTTTTTTTTTAAATCAAATGATGCGTTATACATTAAGATTATATCTAATTTAATATAATAGGTTATATATATATGTATATATATATATATATATATATATATATATATGTATGCACAGCGCATACTCTAGAGACATTTATTCATTCCCCCGCATAGTTTAGGGACATTTGCTTACTTTGGGACTGTCCCCAAAATTTTCGCGCCTTTTCATACATCTAGCGTTTAAGATGAGGACAATTTTTTCTATACACCGCATATTCCGGCGACAATTTTGGGCGTGTCCCTAAACTATGCGCTGTGCATACATATATATATATACAGGGTGTCTTGTGGCTAATTTATATTTTTAAATACTATTATTTCAAAAAGTGCGGAGGGAGGGTGGCGCCTTTGGAGTTATCGATTGTGCGGCTTAGTCAGTCACGATGTCGCAGTGGTCGAGTGAGCATCGCGCGTTCGCTGTGGAGATATTTTTTAAGAGTAATGATTCTTACGTAATTCCTCGTCGCCAATTTTGTTCAAAGTTCGGTATTCGGCGAATACGTGATGGACCAAGTGGATCCCATGGATTTTTTTTTTATGGGGCTACCTCAAAGAGATTATTTATATGACAATCACCAATATCTTGTGGCTTTAAAGGAAAATATTCGTCGAAAAATCAGCTCAATTTATCCAAGTTTATTGCAGCGTGTGGCGCAGAACACAAGCCTCCGTTTTGAACAGTGTGTTCAACTCGACGGAAGACATATGGATGACATAATCTTTAAAAAATAAAATCCGCATTTCCATTCTATCGTACAATGCTCTTAATAAAACTTTGTGTCAATTATTACGTTTTTTTATTTAAGTTCGAAAATGTAATTCTGCTACCAGACATTCTGTATATATATAATTTTAAATATAAATATCATATGGTTCCTTGCCACTTTCAAAACATTAATGAGAAGATAACACGAATATAATTTGTGAATATGCTAAAACTATGTTAAATATACAATTTACTATAGTTTTAAATTGATAATTAAATATCTCTTTGCACATATTCAACAGTACAAATTTATTTGCAATTAAAAATTTAGAAAATTTCTAATGTAATTGAGTTTAACAAAATTTTAAAATTATATTTTCATTAGTAATTTTGCTATTTAAAATTTCAGCAGAAAGCCTAATAAAATTTAAAATAAATTATAAAGTGTTCTATTGAAAATGCAGAAATTTGATTGGATTAAGGCTAATTTTCTTTCTTTTTGCTAAACATTTTACTAAAAGTTTTTCTATTTAAAAAAAATAGTTACCATTTAATCTATGGTTTTTGCAAGTTAATGCAAAATTCCGATTATGTTTGTAATTTTATACATTTCAAATTAGTTTATGTATTACGCTTTCTGCAGAAATTGATTTATTTATGTAAGTCTCTGGAATAAATCTTTACAGACTAGAAACATAAAACAACTTGCAATAAAATAACTAACATAATAATAACAGAAGCATAAAAATTATATACATATTCACTAATTATTCAAAAACATAATAATATTGCGTTTTATTTGATTAATGTTTGTTGAAAAATCTATTAAATTAAGGAGTGAGATCATAAAAATGTTAACACACATTTTTGCCTATAACTTTGGTTTAAAGCTTCTGCAGGTTTCCTTTTTAAAAATATGTCAGTTAATAAATTAATTTACTTCATGAGTCCTGGCTGATTTTTCGCAGCTCCCTGCTCAAGAATTTTATATTTCCGATATTTGAGGAAATGTTGCGGAAAAATTTAGGTCGAAAAAAGCTAATGAAATACCCTAAAAAATTCCTAGTATGGCAAGCCATATGTAGCTGCGGCCAAAGAAGCCAGACATTTGTGACATCTGGCTCTATAAACAGCGAAATTTTTATCAAAGAGTGCTCGCAGAAGATACTTCTTCCATTCTTGAGTCAGCACAATGTATCCACTTATTTTTTTTACCGATTTAGCATCTTGTCACTACAGCAAGAAAGCGCTGGAGTGGTATAATGATAATAATGTGGGTTTTGTACCAAGAGAGGCAAATCCACCAAACTGCCCGGAGCTCAGGCCAGTGGAGAGATATTAAGCTCATGTTAAAAGAGAATTAAAGGGCACAAAAAAAGTCTCCCAAGACATGCAAGATTTCAACGTAGATCGACCACCTGCTCTAAAAGGTGACAGAAACTACCACAAAAGCCTTAATGGGAGGATTTCCGAAAAAAGTGGATAACTTTGGTGAGAATTCAATACGGTTTTTTTTTTGTTTCATTTTGTATTAAATTTCATTTAATAAAATTTGGTTTGAAATCTTAAAATTCAGTGGTTTGTTTTTTTATTGAACCTTATATAGTTCTTCAAATTAGTACACATTCTCCAAAACGAATCTGCATTTTCATAGTTGTGGGGGAAAATTTTATGTATAACGGATTAAAGTAGCGTAGAGTGAGGAACGTGATAAATTTTGTAAACGAAACTTGGAACAAACATCACCATTTATCAAATTAATCAAAAATGTCACATTTAACATTGTCCTTCTACTTTTTAATGTTTCGTAAGATGGTAAGTTAAATGAGTTGTTTCGGTATATGTCCGTTAAGAAAAAAAAAAGAAATTGTTTTCTGCACGGATTCAATGCGATTTATATAATTATTATATTGAGGATACCATATAATCGAGCCAAATTCTGAAATAGATCGTACGAGTGTTGTAAACAGCTATTTAGTAACAAACGGGTCGGAAAATGTCTTTAGCCCATCGTTTTATAAAAGGTAACACAACTCGAGCTTTGTTGACAAACATATCAATGTGTTGGATAAAATTAAGTTTACATCTAAAAGAATTCCAAGATCTAAAAATAGATTAACTACTTCCAATTGGTAGCCACCTAACACATGGTAATTAGAAGCATCACATCTCCAGGAGACATTTTTAGAACTTAGAAAAGTTTTAGGTCGTCCGCGTACATTAATATATTAATGACTTCTGGCAGATCATTAATGTATAATAGAAATCAAATAGGTCCAAGATGGCTACCTTGCGGTACTTCCAAAGTTTACAAAGATATTCCTTGAAGTAGCATCAATGTATCCGACAGATTGCGTTTCTGAATTGAAGATATGACTTTAACCAACCTAAAATGAGATCATTAAAATCCATTAAGTGCAATTTTTCGAGCAAAAGTTTATGATTGACTTTGGTCAATGCTTTGCTACAGTCCGTAAAGATAACATTGGTAAATTGGCCATTTGAAAATATTCGGTTTACTAAGACTGTTAGTTGTAGAACATTAGTCATTGTAGCGCGGCCTTTACGAATACCATGTTGAATAGGTGTGAGCAAAGATGATATTGGGTGTACTAGAAAATCGGTAATACATTTTCGAAAGTGTTGGAATCTTACTTAATTTAGCAATGTTTCTATAATTAGTTATTTAAGACTTATTTCCTGATTTAAATAGGATATTGATGTAAGACTCTTTCCAAAATTTGGGGAAATATGCTTTATTGACATTTTGAAAACAATAGATAAGGGTATAACCATAGCTGTAGCACAAATAGTAAGTATACTGCTTGGTACGTTGGAAGGCCCACTCTAAAATGATGACTTAAAACCTTTAAACAAGTAATAGAGTGAGAAGTATCAATGGGAGACAATGATATGATTGGTTAGAGATATATATGAATGGATAGTCAGCAGAATTGTTGTATTGGGAATCTGAGTATGTGGTTGCCAAAAAATCAACAAAACATGTTGCTAATAATAAGATTATCAGAAGATTCCTGATTTAAATGTTTCATGACTTAGGAAAACCAGTAGATTTTCTTTTAGAGTTAACAAATGCGTAGAAAGTCTTTGGATCGCGTTTAAAGTTTAATTTTATTTAATTTAAATATTCGTTGTATAGTTTTGTATTAAGTAAATTATATTCAACACGAGTAGATTAGATTAGATTATATGGCACTATGCACCGCGACCAACTTAGGTCTTTTGTGCTGCCTAAAGTTACCCTAAAGATTCAAGCTACCTATAAAGCCAATAATCCTATTAGGCAAAATCTTCATAATGTCCGAAGGGGAGACAAAGCGATCGCCAAGAAAACTTGGCACGCCTTTCACAAAGCCTCGGACATTCGCAAAGAACATGCTCCGATGTCTCAGCTACCAGTTCGCAAAACCTACACTCATCCGTGTCCGAAAGACTCCTTTTGCGCAGGTGGTATCTGAGATTGCAGTGTCCAGTTCAGGTAAGACACCAGGGTTCTCAAGTCACCCCTCCCGAGGGACAAGAGTCTCCTCGATCCTGCACTGGAAAAAGAAATTAATCTCTTAGCCTGTCGTTGGCCAAGAGAGTTTTCCCAATAGAGAGAGAATTCTGATTCCCTCCACGACCCGAGCTTCTCCCTAACATACCCGAAAGGGTATACCACAGAATGGTTCAGGGCAATTAAAGGGCATTCGGGCCCCGCAATTAGCAAGACAATCTGCCCTCTCGTTGCCCTCATGCCCTCGTGACCAGGAACCCACCCTAAGGTAGCGAGTTGCGCCTGCCAAGTCGGTTAAGAGCCAGAATGCATTCCATGACCAGACCAGATGACACGTCATAGGACATTAAAGCCCTTAATGCCGCCTGACTGTCAGAAGAATGTAGATGCGAGATCTAATAGTGCCCCTTCAACACGAGTAACAAGGAACCAGATTCTTTATATTTATTATATTATTTATTTCTTAAGTTTTTAGGTTTGGAAAGTTGTCTAGAGTTCCAAGCTGGACCAGACAGTTTTTGCTGTGTAAATTTAGGGATACATTCTTCCATATAATCATATAGAGTTTTGTAAAATAATGTTATCATTTTGTCGATGGAAGCTGGTGTTCCATTGTGAATAGAGTATAATTAAAGCCAATTGTATTATTTAAGAGGCTATTTTAATCATTATAATTTGATTTCTTAAAACAAAAAACTTTGATATTTTCATTTATAGAATTACGTTGGAGAAGATGTTGAATGTTGCATCAAATTTCGATAGTAGGGTTGTACCTCTCCTCAGGTAATGTAATTGAATGAATTCGGTTTATTGTGCAGTCCTTGGGTTCGTTAACAAAAACTAAATCAAGAATGGTAATAATTATAATTGTAAATACCACTAATTTG
The DNA here is from genome assembly GCA_021234595.1 of Delia radicum. NCBI lineage: Eukaryota > Metazoa > Arthropoda > Insecta > Diptera > Anthomyiidae > Delia > Delia radicum. The sequence continues at coordinate 146,653,302 of CM037853.1, read as the reverse complement.
AAAACGACATAAGTCGAATAAATTGTTAAAAAAGTCATCAGTGTCATAATTTGATTTTATGGGTAATTAATTTTCAGAAAACATATATATCAGAATCAGGAGGTATGTAAGAACACGTTATAAATAATTGTTTAAACTTTAATTTAACCATAATAGCAATGAATTCAGTATTTGCGGATATTTGTTCAGGTGAGAGTTGTAGTTCTTCAGATATGAATAAAACTAGAGACAACAATTAAATCTCCGCCACCAGTTGTTGTTGTAATTCTATTTCGACGATAGATAAAGTATTTATTACAAAATATATTAGAATTAAAGATTGTTGAATTTAACCAGGTTTCCGTAAAAGCCATAACATGATGATTTAAATTAAAACTTTCTATGAGTCATTTTGACAATTTGGTTTTTAGTCCGCGAACATTTTGATAAATTATGAAGAGTTAGCTTTCAGGAACAGAAATTATTTTTTTGGAACAGAAATTAGTTTTTTAGTTCAAAATTGTCATTAAACACTTTAGATGCGATTTAAAAGCAAATTTTCATATGGTACCATATATTATTATACGTAACATTGTATTAATCGATTATAAAATTATATATGAAATCATGTTAGTAAACATGTGTTGTAATATATGCCACATCTACGGTTATACACTCAGGGAACTTCAGCTTTAAAAATATCTAGTTGTTTGGGTTGTAATACAGTTTCATTATTTTTAATGTAAATGTAAGTCATTTGTAGAACAATAAAATTTTTAACTAACATTGTAGTTCATTTAAAAAAAACTCACATCAAATGACTGTTTTATGATTTTACATTCATTTTTTACAGTTGTTTTTTGTTATTTAAAAAAATAAAAAAAAAAATTTTGGTTATTTTTACTACCATGTGGTTCATTTTTACTACAATGTTAGTCATTTTTTGAACATTAAAAACAAATGACAATGGTAGTTGAATTAATGAAATGTAAGTCGTCCTTTTTTTAAATGAAATTTCATTTGTTTTTGACTACAATTGCAGTCGTATTTACCAAC
>CM037853.1:146560557-146652167 GCA_021234595.1 Delia radicum | reverse complement strand
AAACTACATATTGTAGCATTTAATTCTGAAGGCTATATATTAGTCTGTCTGCTGCCTTCGTTTTGTATTTTAAAATTTTTGGACAAAATAAAGTTTAAAAGTTTGGCAATGCTGAGCATAATATGAGAAAAACTTATATAAAATATCCACCGATTAATTTTGGTCCACCACAGCATCATTTAGTTTGAAAGAAGTAATTTTATTATTACTCATTTTAAATTGAAGGATGTAGTGGACCGAAGTTACTCTATGAACATTTTATAAAATATATTTCCAAAAATATGCTCAGAGTTAACACACTTGAGCCCCAGAAAATTAAAACAAATACGGGTAGTGAAATATAAGTATTCTCTTATCATCGTTTGAGCACTACGTAAAATTTTCCGCTTTTGGGACAGCCTCATATGTATTAAAACTTAAAAGGGTTTTTGCGGGGAACTTTTTTGAAAACTGCAAAATAGTAATTTGGTTTTATACAAAAATGTTATGATATGTCATTATTTTGTGCGGCATTCTCATATAAAAGTAATGAGTTTTGTAACTGACAATTGTAAGTACTTTTCATTAAGCAAATATATACTTATAAAGGGTCCGCCAAATAAATTTTTTTTTTTGAAAATGCTATAAAAAAAACTACTGAATATTTTCCCAAATTTCTTTTTTTTATTTGAAAGTACTAATCCTTCCGGTTAATAATGGAAAATAATTTTCATTCAAATGGACTGCCTCTGCTGGCCATGCAGTAGCCTACACGATCGGTCCAATTTTTAAGCACATTATCGAATTACTCGATTGTGTGCATCTGTATTTCACCAATGGCTTCACGAATATTGTCCTTTAAAGCGTCAATTGTCTCTGGCTTGTTGGCTTAACACTTATATTTGACGGCACCCCTACAAATAATAGTCCAACGGTGTCAAATCGCAGCTCAGAGGTGGCCAAACGACATCAGCTCTGCGGCTGATTTGAATTTTTCGCACACTTCTGCAACATTACCACTGATTTTCAAAGTAATGTCGCAATATTTCCCAGCGTTGATCAAGCGTATACAACAACCATATTCGTTCAGCGAAGGATAAAACTAATTATCTGTCAAATCAGAGATGAGCTAAGTGTTACCATTCACGAATAAGCACTAGTTGGAAAAAAAAACGTTAGATGGCGGAGCCCTTATAACAACTTATATGGTAACGCTTTTCGGCACTGGGTGCTTGCACAAAATGTTATTACTTTCCAGCTTACAAAAATCAAAAACTTGTACTTATATATGTCCTTACTAGAGTTGAAAAACTAATGTGTTTTTAAAATAGATTATCAATTATTTTTTAGATCATTATTTTATATTTAAAATAAAGATAAAAAGAAGTACTTATGCAACATATTATTTTTTGTATTAAAATAATGTGAAAATTAACTAGTTATCAGAAAAGTCCTTATTATTTGTGAATAGCAAGGACTTACTAATATATATAACAAATAATGACATGTCATTACCTGGGACAGGAAAAGTATTTTAAAAAATACCGTCACCCTTAACCCTGTTATGACCAATGTACTTCGTAGTTAGCGTACCGAGTTTTTTCGCATATAGGCCAGATTTTTTGCATGTTTTAACGAAATTTTAAAAATAAGATATTTTCAATGAAAATGAAATTTATTCAAGTTCGAGGCCATACTCTATATTTTTTATTAGGACTATTGTCCTAACAAATAATCTATACAGTTTTTTTGTTTACAAATTTATTATTTGGACCCTTTCAGGAATGTGTTGATATATCTATTTCGCGGAATTTTCTAGGTTCCCATCATCAGAACAACGTTTTGAAAGAGGTAATAATCCCATGCCAAACATCAAACATTCATATAAACTAGTTTACTCACTACATGAGAACTAATATATGTATGAGCTCGAAGTAAAAGACTATCACCATTTATCGAAAAATAAATTGAAAAATTCTTTGTTATGTGCAAGATTCCACCTTTGGTTGATATTCAATACACGTTTTTTGTTTTTTTCTCCTTTTTATTTTTTTGTTTTGTCTATAAACAAAAACAGGGGAAGTGAACTAGACTGTACTTTGTCTTTTTACAAACAAGTGTGATATAATTTTTATTAAAATATAAAAATTATGTTTGCATTACACAATTAAAGGTCGAAAAAAACATAATTTTTATTTTTAATAAAAATTATATCGAACTTGTATAAGATACTTTTCTCTGAATTTTTTATGGTAAATACTGATAATAGCTTTTAAATATACAGCATTAAAAAGTATATCCGAGATTTTTCTCCGATTTCACTATTTTTTTAATATTTTTGCACAATTTATCATCCCATTTCGCAAAGGATCAAAGCATTTTTGTGCATAAGCAAAAATACAAATATGAACAATTATTTCGTCTACAAAAGAAAAAAAAAAACGGTAATGAGATGTCTTATTTTTCTAACTAGCAGAAATGACACCAGCTTACTCTCTGCATTACTTTAACACAAACTTAATAATAACTAGTTAACTTTCCAATTATATTAATAGAAAAAATAATTCTTTACCCAAAAGCACTTATTTTTTTATCACTATTTTAAATATTAATCTTTTTTTTGAAAATCTGATTTTAACTTTTTTAACTCTAGTAAGGGTGTTTTTTTATACAGGTATAGAACTTTAAGTTGGCAGCACATTTTCAACTGGTGGCCATTTTGTCAGCTGTCAGGTGATTTATATTTAGTTTGGTTTGGCATTTCAACATGAATAGACTGACGCCTGAACAACGCTTCCAAATAGTGCAAATTTATTTTGAAAATCATGGTTCTGTTCGAAGTATGTATCGCGCACTACGTCCATTTTACGGTCAACATAATCGTCCATCAGAGCAATTAATTCGACTAACTATTTAACGTTTTCGCACCACGTTTACTTTAAATGATAATATCCATCCACAGTTGTAAGGTGCGCACAGAAAAAGTTATTGCTGCTGTAGAGCTTAGCGTAGAGAAGACGCCAATCAGTATATCCGTCAATGGTAACCGCCGCTATAGAGCCATGATTACTGACTTTTACGTTCATCAATTGAACAGTCATGAAGGGCAAGAGCTGTGGTTTCAACAAGACGGTGGCAACATGTGACACAGCTCGTGCCACAATTGATTTATTGAATTGGCCTCAAAGATCGTGCGATTTAACTCCGCTGGACTATTTTCTGTGGGGATATGTGAAGGCGCTAGTCTACGCCGATAAGCCCGAAACGAGTGACCACTTGGAGGATGACAGTCGCCTCGTTATTTCCAATATACGGCCACAAATGTTGGTAAAGTCATCGAAAATTGGAAATCCAGATTAGACTACGTCCCGAGCCAACCGTGGCGGTCATATGCCAGAAGTCATATTTAAATTATAATGCCAGAAGATTGTATTTCGAATAAAGTAAATTTCATGTCAATTTAAAAAATTCGTCTTTGTATTATTTTTATTTCACAGTTCAATACCTCTATAAAAAAACACCCTTTATAACCAATTATTTTCTATTTTTTAAGATAGAAAGTAATAACATTTTGTGCAAGCAAATCATTTATGTTTTTATCTATCAGGTAAGTCATGTCGAGATAGCTCAGATGGTACTTGGATGATAACTTTGAGTCCCAGGTTGGAGTCTCCGTGTTTGCACATTTTATGAAAAAAAAACTTTTCAATAAAAAAAAATATGTTTTATTAAATTTAGTTTTTTTGAAAATATATTTTTAGACTCATTATTTCTTACCATACTAGTAAGCATATCAACATATTTTTGATATTTTTTTAGTTTTTTGTACGGTGTTTAGTAATGAAATGTCATTATTTTGCGCGACATTCTCATATAAAAGTAATGAGATTTGTAATGAGAATTGTAAGCGCTTGCCATTGCCAAATATGTACTTATATAACCACTTATTTGGTAATCCTCTTCTACACTAGGATACAAAAAGATGAACCCAAAGGTCATCCTTTTGCTTTATGCTGTCATATAAATTTTAGGCACATTAAGCGTATTTCCCATGAACAGCACTTTCGTTATTTTACATGAAATAATTGCTCAGAATTGTCTTTTTGCTTGTGCACAAAATTGCTTTAATCTTGACTTGTTAATACTGAATATTTATTTAACAAATTTGTTACCTAAATATTTGATACGCAGTAGTTATCATAAAATATTTCTCCTAATATCTTATTTTTTAAATTTTATGTTTAAACTTGCAAAACTTCACTGCAATAACATATGCCAATTTATTAGTTGGACAATTTTAAAACGCTTGTAAGTAAAAAGTATTTTTGTTTATAACACAGTATGGACCATAAATATTTGGCTATTTTATGCTTGATGGCTCCAATCATGCTTACGACGATCTATGTCAATTTTTTTACACTGCTTTTAAGTTTTTTCTTAAATGCTTCAGTGCATTTAGCTTCCTAACCATATGCATACACTTTTTGGCATAAAAGACCCCAAAGGTTCTCAATTGGACGTGCTTTTGGGAGGAGGCTTTGAGTATTGCGAAACAAAAGGTAAGTTTTTCGGATTAAGCCCTTCTGACCAAATAATATGTCGTCTTTAGCGTGTATATCTCTGATAAATTTTTCCAGTTTTACTAAACATTTATTAATGTAAACATACGCGTTTACAGCCAAATCTTTTGAATCTTGGATGTAAAGTTGTGATATACCTTTGCCTAAATGGCTGCCCACACTAGTACTTTTGGTCGGGAGTTTTTTTTTAAGTCATCAGAATAAAATACAGAATTAATACTACCGTTGTTAAAAGCAAAAGAAAAGTATTTTTCATCAACCAAAATTATTTGAACATTTTTAATGATGTTTTTATCAGTTGTCCGAATTTGGTTGGTATTTCTGCCAATTGTTTCTTATTACGTTTGGGTACTGTCTTCCTCCGGTAGAGTTTCACGTTCATTTGGAGTAAGTTTTGGCGAATTGTTTCCTTGGAAACGCGAAATTTGTTGCCCAACTTCCGATTTGTTGCCCCAATTTGATTAACGACCGATTTTTTCAATTTAACAAGCAGCTGAAGTCAATTTTTTGGACGTTTTTTCCTTTTTTCAAACCGTTTGAATATGAAATATATTGGGCTAAGTGGTACTTGTTCCTTAAATAAATAATGTAACACTTCGTTTTTAGAATACCGTACAAGCATGTCATTAACATTTTTTTCAAACTGTGTTGTTCAACCACTTTCATTTTGAATTTTTTCACTTTGAAAATTTACAATAATGCTTTCAATACAAAATTTTATTGACATGCATTTTGAAAATAAAAACAGTAATTTATATTTTAATATTATCCATTCACTTAGTTGGCATAGGTTATTGCGAAAATCTGGTACATAAGTAAAAAAAAACTGCGTATGCTATTAAAATCAGCGTGCCTGAAATATTTATTATCAACAGTCCCTATTCTTGTTCTAGATTTTAGGGGACAATTTTGTAAGCACAGAAAACAGCTTCATTGAGATAACCGCATGGTTCGGTTGCAGATAACAATATCTTTGCATGTGGCAATATAAATTCGGTTAGTACAACAAAATTTAGGATGGAGCGTAAAATATCAATTAATTCAGGACTATAGTTGATTGCGACAACCAAATAATTCAGTTGATACAACCAACTTATTCGGTTGGCAAGAAATTTGGCTGACACTGTAAATCTGTTTTCTCTGTGTAGCGGTGTGTAATTAAAATTTAACAAAATTTTATGTAGAATTAAATTTTTTTTTCATTTGTAAAATACTAAAAACCGAATCATTAATGGCATAGAAAGTTTTTCAATGGCTGTCCTGAAAGATGATTGATATTGGTTATGAATTAGGTAATTTTTTTATTTCAACGATTGCAATTTTCTCATAATTACTTTTTTAGCGGTTTTAGTTTGCATTCTTAGTTTTTAGATTTAAAGATGATTTTTCGAATGATTTCTAATACATTGATAGAAAGCCTATGAATTTTATAAAAGATTTCCTATAATTCTGTTTCCCCATCAATTTTTTTTAAGATATTGTATATTTTGTCGAACGTGATTATACAATATATTATACAAAATTTACTCAAGCGCTCATCTACTAGTTAATTGCAAAATATTTAATTGCCCACCTAAGCGTATGATGAATGGTGGAATAGCAAAAACACTCATACGCAGAGTATGCTTTGAATTAATAAAGCCGATTGATGTGGTTTTCTACACCGCACAGTGGCTGAAAATCATTTTTCATTGGCCAAAATTCTGTAACTTTTGAACCGATCAAAATATTTTAGTAATTTTTTTTTCAAGGACAGGTAATTAGATTTGTTTTGCCAAATTAACAAATTTGTCAGAAATAATAAATTTTTCTGTAGTAATAGTAAAATTCTTAGATAATATTACTAAAGTTTTTTTAAGTGTAAATATTTTTGTAATGTAAACAAATTTGCAAATTTGACAGCAAAAATGGTTAGTTTTTACGTAATAATAGCAAAATTTTCAGGTGATTCTACTATTTGTTTTTTTTTAATGTGTAAACATTAAAAACTCCCATAATCGCAAAAAAATGTTTATAATTATTATTAAAATCCAAATATGACATTTTTTAATAAATAAAAAAATTTAAAAACCTATATTTTACGCTAAATGTTAAAAAAAAAATCAAAAGTTCAACTTTGACCTTGAATATCTTAAGAAGTGCTCAATCAATTTTAATTAAATTAAAACTGAGACAAGTTAACTAATTACCTGTCCTTTAAAAAAAATTACTAAAATACTTTGATCGGTTCAAAAGTTACAGAATTTTGGCCAATGAAAACTTATTTTCAGCCACTGTACGTCATTTGAATTTTTTTTTTTGAGATATTTAATTAAAATGAAAAAAGTGTGCTACCGGCGGGTAGTTGGGGTCCAAAATATATATGGTTAAAGAGGACACTTTCACCTTTCTTCTGGTGGTATACGTTTCTTGGCAATTTGTTTCTATTAGAAGTTCTATTCCACTGAAATTGAAATTTGACAAAATTATAGTAGTTTAATAAATATTTCAGAACACCCTAATAATAAACGGTAGTGCAGTGACCACTTACATCAACTAAAGACTACAATCCTACCAACCTTATAAAGTAGACCGCAGGTCATTATCGATGATAACTTGCTAGTAGTAACCATTTATTTTTGATAAAAAAAAAAACAAAAAATCACCTTTTTCTGAAATATAAAAAAACAGCTAAGTATGACAGCATGCCATGCCCACAATTAGCAATAGTTCGACTTAATTTTTTGGCTACCTTAAATTTGACATACTAGCTACAAAATGACGTTTAAAATTTTAAAAATCGGTGATAAAAGAAAATTGGACTTTGGTCAATGAAATCAAATTTTCAGCCACTGTGCACCGGTTAAAAATCATATTTGTCGATAAATCTAATTTAATTTTTCATACAAATTTCGAAAAAATCTGGACCTGAGTCCTGGACCAGAGACCTGATATTTCAAATATGTTAATGTTTTGAAAATCGGATTAGAAAACAATAAATGGCTAGCACTCAATATTTTAAAAGCAAAAAATTCCCTAATGTGGGTTTTGCCAAAATCAAAACTTAATGTTGTTACGGCACTTATGCCTGTTCAAAATTTTATTGCAATCGGACCACTAAGTAAGAAATCGTCGAATTTTCGGATCTTATGTTTTGTTTTCTCAAAACCGGTTTAATGACTACTCAAGAGTTCGTGGCTACTTAACAAATTTATTCTGGTCTTAAACTATTAGTTTGAACTTAAACTATTACATTAAACTATTAGTTTAAATGACATTTTGATGGTCTTAAATGTAAAAATTCAGAATTTTCTAAATTACCCTACAGGCAATGTATATACGTAAAGTGAAATTTTTTAGGTAGGTCTTCAAAATACCTTTCATTTAATATCGACTTTCATTATCATCAAATTTACATAATTATTCTTAAAATTTCTTGTGATATAGAAAAAGAAAGAGAAAACTGATTATGATTATTAATATGATATTAAAATAAATGATTTATTTAGTTTTGTAAAATCAAGAGCCAAAAATTAAACATTTTATTATTCATAAAAAAACCGTTCCAAGAAAATGTCCCTCAAAAATACAAAAACAAGAACTCCCATAAATATTTTGGGTCGCAAAACAAGTTTTTTGACATTTGCCGTTAAATGCCACTTTCCCAATCATTTAGTAAAAATTAAAATTCTTTCAAATCCTTGCCATAAAAAGCTATTTTCGCAAATTATTTAGATTTTTAGTTAAAACATTGTATTAAATATAGATGAAACCCAATCTTTGTACATATGATTCAGTGAAATTTAAAAAGAGATATATTATTTATTTTTTTAATCTGAAATTTTTTAGGTGCATACTAGTTAACCACAAAAACACTTTAACTGTAAATTCTTTCATTACTGTTTTTTATTAAAATTATTATCTAAAAACCTAAAATGAACTGTTAATCTTGGACTATTTAGAATTTTCATGCCATTTTCCTTGTCAAATTGGCAATTTAAATTTTGCCAAAAAGTGTGCAGAAAAAAATATTTCAATGCAAAACCTATTAAATTTGACCATGATTTAAAATTACAAACCCTGTTATTTAAAAGTTATTTTGCTTCGTATTATGATTTCTAAATTTTGTAACCGGTTGTGCTTTGTTTGAAAAACAAATACCATATCTTTTTAAATATTGTGTCACGGAAAGCTATAAATAACTAGATAGTGTTGCAAAAAATAATATAAAATAATATGAGGGACTTAAAGCACAAGGGGTTCAAGTGAATAAGGTTAAATATATTTATACAGAGATCCTGAGATATATTTTAATCTAACAAGCTAAAAAAATCTCATCTTTTACATGAACAAACAGCCAAAAATAACCTTTTAAGTAAGGAAAGTCGTACTTATACCATTGTACTCTAACTTTTTGAAAAAAATTGTTAAATAAATGAACTTGTACCCCAAAAGAGTATTAGTAATAACTGATAAAAGTCCAAGTGCACAGTCAAAATAAAAATCCTTCGCTCTTTGCATTGAAATAAAAAAACAAATGCTGTACTTTTTTAAGGTGGACGTAAATTTACGTCTTATGCAAAAATATAGAGTTTTGAGAAAACGTATATATATATATGTCATAAGCAGCGGAGTGGTTAATAGCAGTATACAACAGCAGTATATACATTTTTTAGTAGCCATAGTCAGATTCCATGACATCATTTGGCTAACTTCATTCTCACCTTGACATTCGATCCTTTCCTTACCTCTTCTATACTATAGTGAGGAATTGCTTTGAACCATCTATGGTGAATTGCAGGTATATAGCAAAGAAGAAGAACCTAAAGGGTTATTGGACTTAACAAACTTCAGTGGTTTGAGGCTGTTTTTTTTTTTTTTTTGAGGAAGTTGTAGTAGTAACTAAGGGTGCGGCCAACACGTCGAACTTTCATGTTTACTTTGGTAAAGTTTACTTCCTCATTCATAAGATCTTCTTTGTATGAAAAGTTCCAAGGGCTATCGTTTTCAAAGTGTAATTTTTGAATATCCTGTGCACTATTTCTGAAAAAACTTTTAATGGGGTTTAGAGTTATCAAGTTCTAATTTTTCTTTGATGTTACAGTAAATTTTTACAAGGTTTTCTCCAAATCTTGAGGTACACAAATATGACAGAAATTCTTTTTTTTGTTTGATAATTTCTATAACCCGAGTAAAAAAGATTCGATCTGATCAGATCTAAAATGATATGATTGATTCTACATAGATATGCATGAATATAATTAGATCTGGTACCAGGATCATATCATTATGATAATATATGGCATTTGTGACACACTTTATGGCCAGATCTGATGAGATCTAGTACCAGTTCTGTTCATATCTGAACGGATCTGGAAATTGGATAATTTGCATGGCCAGATATAAGCAGATCAGGTCATATAAGATCATATCTGGTGCCAGATCTGTTCATATCTAAACAGATTTCATGATCTCTTTGTCCAGATCTGGTACATCTGGTACCACCTAAGCCCTTAGTGTCGTTTTCAAAAGTACCAATATAAAAATGTAAATCGTGTTTTATTGATATAACAACGAAAATAATAATACGGTTAAAAAATTGCAAATATTTTGTGTTGGGTTTCCGTTTTTTGTTTTGATATACTTATGTCCATAAGTTTCATATTTGCTTTTTAATTTTGATTGTGTTTGTTATTTTGTTTGTTTTTAAAATTTTGAAAATTTTTATTAATTTTTTGTATGTACTACACTTAGAATACTATGTCGGTAAAGACCACTGCAAATGTAGTTGAAAACAAATGTAATTTCATTTAAAAAAAGGACGACTTACATTACAGTAAATTCAACTAACATTGTCATTAGTTTTTTAATGTTCAAAAAATGACTAACAATTTCAGCAAAAATTAACCACATGTTAGTAAAAATAAACAAACATTTAGCACATTTAATTACTATAAATGCAATTAATGTTTATCCCGATGAAAATAAATTTAAATAACAAATATGCAGGTGCTTGTGCAAATTTAAATGTAACTGACACTAATAGAAAACATATGATTTTCTATTGTTGATTTACTTGAATAAACGTCACTACATTGCTAGGTCTGTCAAAAAAACAGAGTAGTATTTGGAAGATGACAAAGCCAATTGTGACAATTTTTTGTTGTTGTTTTTGTTTTTTTCTTTGATATTTTAAATTTTGAATCTCGCTCCTAGACGAGGACAAGAAATTCTCATTGAGTTTGTGATTTAACATAACAAATATCTCTAGAAAGTCTAATAACAAAGTCCCCTGAAGATTTCCTTAGGCAGGAATGAAATCCGGATAGGGACACGCCTACATTAGATTGCTTTTCACAATTTGTTAAATAAGTTTTGGGACTTTAGCACATTTAATTACTATAAATGCAAACATTTATTTTTTGTTTTTATTTTTTAAATAACAGAAAGCTACTGTAAAAAATGAATGTAAAAATAAAATAGTCATTTAATGTGGCTTGTTTTTTTAAATGAACTACAAGGTTAGTAAAAACTTTAATTTGTTCTACAAATGACATACATTTACATTAAAAATAAAAATAAAGAAACTGTATTACAACCCAAATATCTACATATTTTTAAAGCAGAAGTTCCCTGAGTGTATAAATTGCTCTTGGAATGAAAAATATCCCATTTTTGCAAAATAGAAAAAAGGTAAAATAATAATAACATATATCTTAAAGAAGTTTAACAGCGATAGTTTTTTTTTCAGATCAATCAACCAAAATTTGTACATCAAATGCAATAAGAGAAATTGCTATCTTCATATGTCCGAATCTGATTACAAGAAAAAGACGAAGATGGCGGTTACTCTGCAAATAAATTGGGATTTACTAACACCCTAACAATTGACTACGGAAAATTTTGGGAGCAAGCCGGCGAGCCAAGAAATGTAAGTTTGTTTCAATAAACTTTTGAATAAACGTATTAAAATTGAAATAAGCGAATTTAATTAATGATTTAACTAGAAATTTTAAAAATTATAGAACCTCTCTAAATCTAAAAATATCAAATCTGTCCAGATTTGAACAGATCTAATTAGATCGCCCATTTTTTCCCCATTTTTGAGATCTAATTAGATCTGATGATATTTTCTATGAGATCTGTTCAGATCTGGTGAAACAGATCTAACTGTATTTGGACAGATCAGATCTTTTTTACACGGGATTCCAAAATTTTGGTCACACTTCATGAATGAGTGCTCAGTGAGTATAACATGTGCTACAATTATTCGATAGTTTTTAACTCAGAATTCACGCACTCAGTCCATGTGGAAAACGAGTTTTAATATTTACTTAGAACACAAGAAATTTAAGTGCTCATATACACCTTGTGCTCTAAGTAAAACAAGTATTTCAATGAGAATTGCTTGGGGATCAACCCCTTATCTGTCGACCGAAGGGTAAGTCCACATTGACCTCTTGTGCTTTAAACTTCTACCTTCCTAAAAATGCTTTAAGTCATGCATATATAAATTTACTCGCGAAACTAAATAAAAATTTAATTATCTAAATTTCAACAAAATTTTAGTCATCTTATGCATAATACAAATTTTAATACTTTAACTTACAGTTTTATTTCCTAAGTTTTTAACACGACAACTTAAATAGGCGGATTTTCCCATTAGAGCGGTAACATTTCGAGGTGTGGTAGGATCAAAATAAGGCTCTATCCATTGGGGATGTGTGTAAGGTGGGAATGTTGTTGTCGATGTGATTTCGTCATAATTGTTGTAGCTATCTAAAGGTCCAGAAGCCCCGCCGTTTGTTATATCTGTAAACAAAATAAAAGATTTTTATTAATATAATATTTAAATTTAATGTGTATTAAATGCATAAACAGATCCAAGTGAAAAGCTTAATAAAGATAACTAGTAGGATAACTGCCGGCTCAACAGAAAATGTTTACTTAACAAAATGTTATATATATCTTTATTGACTTAGAATTTATTTGTGTTAAATTTAACAAATCTTAATTAAAAAAAATCAAAACAAAAACAAAACCCATATAAAAATATATCAAAAACAAATCCATAAATAAATATTTCATCCGATATTTCAAGGCCTAAAAACATAAAAAATAGTCCCATATATACTCAGGGAAAAAAGTTTCCTCATATTGATCAAATGGTTTCATAAATAGTGTGTCATAAGTTATTCAGCATATTTAGGAAGCTTTCATAAATACGAATGTATGATTAATGTTTCATAAACATTCATCATATCATAAACAAGTCTCATAAACTTTGTGAAAAAAAATCCTTTTTGAGGCAAAAATTGTGAAATTTAGAAACCGTAAATTTAAATTATTATCTTTTATTTGAAGTATAAAAAACCGCTTGCAAATAATTTTTTTAAAAAACTCAGAAACTACCAGAAATAGTTTAAAATTCAGAAACTACAGTTGCATCTTATTCGAGTTCATAATTTTAAATATAATTTAAAATTTCGAAATTTTAATTGATGTTTTTTTAAAAATAAATTATATTTTTTACTTTCAAATTTATAACTTGAATTGATATCGATAAGATAAACTTTTTTGTATTTTTTCAAATTCATTACATAAATTGTTTTTTATAATATTAGAGATTAAATAAAATTAAGAGAAGAAAAAGTACGGCATGTGTATGTATATCTATAGATTATAGCATATTTAACACAATAAAAAAGATTTAGCCACTTTACATCTTATTTAATTTTTCATTTTCGTGTAGCACAAATCGATCTAGATAACTTTAAGAATTGTTTTGAGCATAGGGAAAATGTTGTAATGTTTCGTCCTTCCTTTACATTGCACATGGAGCATCATAATCTTCTAGGGCCTTATTTATATTTATTTCGGTTTAATCATAGCGGATGCCATCGCGCTTTCATTATATAGCCTATTTGATGTTAGTTGTGTAGCGCTCATAACAGTATGTAACATAATTGGTGGTATCAAGTAATCGGTAGACTATTTAGTCACTTTTGTAAAGTGGTCTTGATATTTTCTGGATTTCATAGCATCGATTAGGTTCACACATGTATTTTGTTAACCAAATTATATTGTAATAAACTATTTTTCACAGTTATATTAGTTTTTTGTTATTATATACATCGAGATTATTTTTATGTTATTTTCAATTTATAACTAGCTTTCAACCTCCGCATATTTACAAAAATAAAGCAAATCAAAAATATTAGCTAGGTTGATACTAGTATTTCGATCTCATCACAACCCGAAGTGTTAGAAAAGCTAGAGCCTCCATAATAGGCAGAACTTTAACAAAAAACTTTATTAATAATAAATTTTGCTCCATTCTTGTCTTCTCAGTAATCAAGCACGTGGTTAGGTCTTTTCTTAACAAGCATCATGACGTTATTTAGCTTTGAAGACCAAAAATGTTCTATTTATATAAAAAATTACTAATTAAAATTAGATTACTATATCAGTAGATATTTTTCTCTATTACTTTTGCTGATAACTGATGAGGTAGTCTGAACTTTCCGTACTTAAGAACAGTTTTAGCTATGTTTTGCAGAAGTAGACTGTAAGTATACAAATTACCCTCTTATTGGTCTGTCTCCAATATTGTTACCCATATATGGGCATACTGCAGTATATTTTTACTGAATTACGATTTTCAGTAATCAGTAACATGTTATTGATTACTGATAAAGCCAATGCAGTAACCAGTAACGTTTTACTGATTACTGAAAAAAATAAAAATTTTTTTTACTGAAATTTTACTGGTACTGCAATGTGCCCATCTATGATTGTTACATCATTGGGGTAATTATCACTAAGTTTTAAAATTCTTTTAGTGAAATATCGTTGTAGCTTGTAAACAGTGTTTTGCAGAGTAGTCTTTAGATAACACATGTTTCCAAAAGGACATCTGAGGAGTTAATATGCCTCCCAAGTATTTGTACTCTGATACAATACTGACATACTCCATATTAAACTTCCACTTTTCATTTTCTGCAACTATACCCTCTTTTTTTAAATATCATAATTTCGGATTTGGCTAGGTAAACTTACATACCCCTTAAATAACCGTGATGTTCTAATTTTTATTTTATATTTGTTTTGGTATTGATATTCCTAACTTCTATTAATGTATTATACATTATTTTATTTGTTCTTTTTATGCAAATTTAGAGTTGTTAGTTTTTACAAGAAATAGCTATATTGTCACTAGAAGACTAAAAACACAGGTACACTAAGGATATTACGTAGGTAAAGATGACAGCAATTGTAGTCAAAAACAGATGAAATTTCACTTGAAGAAAGGACGGCTAACATTTCATTAAATTCAACTAACAGTTGCCATTTGTTTTTACTGTTTAAACAATTACTAACAATTGTTGTAGAAATTAAATGTTAGTAAAAAATAAACAAACATTGTTTTTTTTATTTTTTTAAATAACAAATAACGACTGTAAAAAATGAATGTAAAATCATAAAACAGTCATTTGATGTGGTTCGTTTTTTTAAATAAACTACAAGTTTAGTAAAACGATTAATTTGTTCTACAAATGACTGACATTTACATTGAAAATAACGAACCTATATTATAACCCAAACAACTACAAATTTTTAAAGCAGAAGTTCCCTGAGTGTATGATATATATTATTCTCACCCTAGTTTTTTTTTTTACAAAATCTTGCAATAATTGAAAAGTTATATTCAAAGCTAAAAGACTGAAATTTGAATATGTATTATAGAATAGTCAAACCATTAATACGATTTATTTCTTTTGATGAACTTATTTAGAACAATCAAGGATACAATTTCTAAATGGATATTTTTAAAAGTTTTGGTACTACGACAAATAATTTTGTGGAATACCACAGATTATAATCTTTCATCTGATATGCATATTGACATCACTAAATGAGTAAAAGTATTTAAATAATTTATTTAAATATATATATAATGTCCTTTTGAAAGGACATAGTATGTTATAACGAAAATCAGAGTACGCAGTTAAACTACATGGGTTATCCTTTATAATATGCATATGAATTTTTGGATGCGTAGTAAATATATATCGAAAGTTGCAGTAGGGTGTATGTGTATGAATATGCAATATTTTATATAAAATATCACAGATATTGTTGAAACAATTTAGTTTGGTTTTGAACGCCCCTGATTTCAAACTTGAAATTTTTATATGTTGTAAGTGATATTTTTAGTTAATTGCAAAAACAATTTCAGAAAAATTAATTATGGATTTTTTAAGATATTCGCGAATTAAGGAAATGTTTTCAATTTCGTTAAAAAAATTCAAATAATTAACTTTTGTTCGACAACCGTTTTAAGAAGTGGCAAATCGAATTCTTAAAAATTACACTAAACGTCTAAAATAGAAAATAAAGTAAATAATCTCTTAATTCCTTAAGTAGCTGACCTTAAAACCCTAATTTAGAGAAATCTAAAAAAACTAATAGAAAATTTAATTTTCTATTGGCGCTTTTACAAGTTATGATAATTCAAACATTGCATATTTCTTACACATTCGTTAAAAAACACAGCGACGAACGCGAAATATAACGAATTTTGGAAAAGCAAAAAATACATAAACTCCACATTAACTATTAGAATTCATGTACCAAGTTCAATGAAATTTGAAAGAATTTTATATAAAGTATGTTTCGAACTTTTAAAAACCTTCCACTATCATTTTCGAATAGATTAAAAATAATATTTTATAGTTAATTGAACCAAGTAAACTTTTTGAAGCTTTCAACAAGTACGGCAATCAACATTTCTAGCAAATTATATAGAAATATGGGAACTTGTAATTTTTTTTTTTAATTTTAATCTGCTAAAGGCATAATTATGTAAACAGTTAAATTTTGATTAACTTTTTTCACACAAACTAAAGTAAATAAGTAGCCGGGAAATAAGGGTAACCAGATCCGTGCAATAATTATAGATCTGTGCAATAATACTGTAAAACGTTTATTGGTATACATTTTAAATTAGTTGACTCTCCCTGTGTTAACTCTAGTTGTTTTGCATTTTTGATGTGCAAGTTTTTCGCACAACAGTTCTTAACAGTACATAAAATGTTATCCAAAACAAATTTTTTTTTTCAATCCGTCTAACTAGAAAATCAACTTCGAACTATTAGGAATATCGGCTAAAGCTCAGACACCCCTCGATTATATTAATATAGATCCAGATTTAATGTTAGAGTTTTTTTTTTGAATTGCAAGAATACTTAGAAGTCTTTAGACATATTTTATACACCAGTAAATGTATCTTCAAAAAAGGTTTAGCTAAAAGCAGAATTTGGCTATATTTACCATTAAATTGAACTAAATAATCCGAAAAATAGAAAAATGTAATAATTAGTAACCCATAATTATGAGATTGTGCTGCTAAAAATTATAAGTGTTTTTTAAATTTCTATTCTCTACAAGATATCCGCCGTTCATTTGCATCTGCGGTTCCGATTGGGGATACCTTCCTTGTAAGAGCTGTAATAGAAATTATGTGTATCCGAGCTGAAAAAAATAATCATATTTGGCTCTAAGGGCTTTGGTTATGTAAATTGGAGAGAATAAATTATATATTTATAATATCAATAAAAAATAAAATACTCTGAATTCAACAAAAGGGCTAGTTTCTGCAAAAAAAAAAAAAATCCAAAAAATATTTTGCCATAGTCGCTACGCTTTAATAGAAATAAAAAAACTAATTCCAGTAAGAATTTGTTCACATTAAGTATGAATAAATCTGCTATCTAAATGAGAATTTCATGCCGGTTTAAATTCAATGTTATAAAATTCAAGCTCTTAACATTTGGTATGGCAACAACACTTCTATAAAGAAAACAGTTGGTATGACAACAACAACTTGTTTTTGGTTTTTAGGAATGTATACGATGTTGATCACTTTTTAGTCAAATGAGTTATTATTTAATTGAAAAATAATTCAATTAAAGAGCTATCAATTTCTAATTGAATTAGCAATTTTCGTTGTTGGCGGAATTTCAGCAATTAAAGTTATTGAATCGGTGGTTTTCGTAATTGAAATGGGTTATTATTTTTTTTTGTGTGTAGCATCCCGAATAAAAACATTCATATACAATCATATCTTATTTAATACAGCTCATATAGAAACATATAATTTTATATAGCTTAATATGGATATATGTTATGGATATAAATATGTAATTTTATGTTGTATTTGATTTTTTCGAAATTTTTTGATATGGTATATATAACCGTAGATGTGGCATATAAAGGGTGGTTAAATTGTAAGGGCCGATGTTGGATGTGAACCACACCTAAACGCCAAGTTTTTTCCGAATTTTATTTGACATTTCTCTATTCAGACTTACTCAATTTGAAACCATGGAGAGATACACAATCCAACAACGTGTTAAAGTTATCCAGACTTATTATGAAAATGGGCGTTCAAATCAAAATGCATATCGTGCACTTCGTGATTTTTTTGGTCAATTTGATCGTCCAAAGGTGCGTACAATCGCAAAAATCGTGGAAAAAATTCGAGCAAACCGGGGTCTGTAGAAGATGTGAGAACACCAGTGCATGCTCGTACAGCTCGTACTGCAGAAAATATTGCTTGCTGAAGAGCCGTCCACCTCAACTCGTCGTCGTGCCCAACAATTGCACCTCTCACGCTCGTCGTTGATGAACATTATGCATAAAGACTTGCATTTACACACGCTTACAAGGTGCAATGGCTCAAGATCTAAAGCCTTTTGACCATTCCAAACGTCGTGAATGGGCAGAATGGTGGCAAGAAATGGCAACAGTGGACGATCAATTTTCGAAGAAAATCATCTTCAGTGATGAGGCACATTTTCACCTCAGTGGATTCGTCAATAAACAGAATTGCCGCATTTGGGCGAATGAGAATCCAAGAGTGATTGTCGAAAAACCAATGCACCCACAAAGAGTGACTGTTTGGTGCGGTTTATGGCTGGCGGCATCATCGGGCCGTATTTTTTTCCAAAATTAGGCCGGGTCAGGCAGTTACTGTGAATGGTGTTCGCTATCGTGAGATGATAATGAACTTTTTATGGCCCGAATTGGAAGATATGGATGTGGACGATATGGGGTTTCAGCAGGACGGTGCCACTTGCCACACAGCTAACGAAACAATGGCTCTTTTGCGCAACAAATTCAATGGCCGTGTTATCTCTCGTAATGGCGATGTCAATTGGCCGCCAAGATCATGTGATTTGACACCGTTGGACTTTTTTCTTTGGGGTTATTTGAAAGAAAAGGTGTATGTCGATAAGCCAGCAACAATTCAAGAGCTAAAGGATGAGATAATTCGGCACATTAACGGCATAGAACCTCCATTATGCCTCAGCGTCATTGAAAATTTGGACCATCGGATGGAGGTGTGCCGCCGTGGTCGCGGCGCCCATTTGGCCGATATTTTGTTCCATACATAATTGAGTAATACCAATATATCATAATAAAATAAAATTACAATAATTTCCTAAATAGTTTGTGTTTTATTCAAAATCAACATCGGCCCTTGAAATTTAACCACCCTTTGAAAATTTGCTTTTACATCGCATCTAAAGTGTTTAATGACAATTTTAAACTAAAAAAACTAATTTCTGTTCCAAAAAAATAATTTCTGTTCCTGAAAGCCAACTCTTCATAATTTATCAAAATGTTCGCGGACTAAAAACCAAATTGTCAAAATTATTCATAGAAAGTTTTAATTTAAATCATCATGTTATGGCTTTTACGGAAATCTGGTTAAATTCAACAATCTTTAATTCTAATATATTTTGTAATAAATACTTTATCTATCGTCGAAATAGAATTACAACAACAACTGGTGGCGGAGATTTAATTGTTGTCTCTAGTTTATTCATATCTGAAGAACTACAACTCTCACCTGAACAAATATCCGCAAATATTGAATTCATTGCTATTATGGTTAAATTAAATTTTAAAAAATTATTTATAACGTGTTCTTACATACCTCCTGATTCTGATATATATGTTTACGTTAAACATTTTGAATTTATAAGCTCTGTTGTATTGAAGTCTAATCCTGAAGACTCTATCTTTGCTATTGGAGATTTTAACTTACCTCATGTTAAATGGCAATTTTCACCTGATTCTGAAAATTAATTACCCATAAAATCAAATTATGACACTGATGACTTTTTTAAAAAATTATTCGACTTATGTCGTTTTTAAATTAGTGGTATTTATAATGATAATTATTACCATTATAATGGTAAACTTCTTGATTTAGTTTTTGTTAACGAACCCAAGGACTGCACAATAAACCGAATTCATTCAATTACATTACCTGAGGACCGGTACCACCCTACTATCGAAATTAGATGCAACATTCAACATCTTCTCCAACGTAATTCTATAAATGAAAATATCAAAGTTTTTGTTTTAAGAAAGCAAATTATAATGATTAATATAGCCTCTTAAATAATACAAATTGGCTTTAATTATTCTCTATTCCCAATGGAACACCAGCTTCCATCGACAAAATGATAACATTATTTTACAAAACTATGTATGATTATATGGAAGAATGTATCCCTAAATTTACACCGCAAAAACTGTCTGGTCTAGCTTGTAACTCTAGACAACTTTCCAAACCTAAAAACTTAAGAAATAAATAATATAAGAAATATAAAGAATCTGGTTCCATTGTTACTCGTGTTGAAGGGGCACTATTAGATCTCGCATCTACATTCTTTCTGACAGTCAGGCGGCATTAAGGGCTTTAATGTCCTATGAGGTGTCATCTGGTCTGGTCATGGAATGCATTCTGGCTCTTAACCGACTTGGCAGGCGCAACTCGCGCCTGGTCACGAGGGGCATGAGGGCAACGAGAGGGCAGATTGTCTTGCTAATTGCGGGGCCCGAATGCCCTTTATTGGCCCTGAACCATTCTGTGGTACACCTTTCGGGTATGTTAGGGAGAAGCTCGGGTCGTGGAGGGAATCAGAATTCTCTCTCTATTGGGAAAACTCTCTTGGCCAACGACAGGCTAAGAGATTAATTTCTTTCTCCAGTGGCAGGATCGAGGAGACTCTTGTCCCTCGGGAGGGGTGACTTGAGAACCCTGGTGTCTTACCTGACTGGACACTGCAATCTCAGATACCACCTGCGCAAAAGGAGTCTTTCGGACACGGATGAGTGTAGGTTTTGCGAACTGGTAGCTGAGACATCGGAGCATGTTCTTTGCGAATGTCCGAGGCTTTGTGAAAGGCGTGCCAAGTTTCTTGGCGATCGCTTTGTCTTCCCTTCGGACATTATGAAGATTTTGCCTAATAGGATTATTGGCTTTATAGGTAGCTTGAATCTTTAGGGCAACTTTAGGCAGCACAAAAGACCTAAGTTGGTGCATAGTGCCATATAATCTAATCTAATCTACTCGTGTTGAATATAATTTACTTAATACAACACTATCCAACGAATATTTAAATTAAATAAAATTAAACTTTAAACGCCATCCAAAGACTTTCTACACATTTGTTAACTCTAAAAGAAAATCTACCGGTTTTCCTAAGGTCATGAAACATTTAAATCAGGAATCTTCTGATAATCTTATTATTAGCAACATGTTTGCTGATTTTTTTCGCAACCACATACTCAGATTCCCAATACAACAATTCTGCTGACTACCCATTCATAATTATCTCTAACCAATCAATATCATTGTCTCCCATTGATACTTCTCACACTATTACTTGTTTAAAAGGTTTTAAGTCATCATTTTAGAGTGGGCCTTCCAACGTACCAAGCAGTATACTTACTATTTGTGCTCCAGCTATGGCTATACCCTTATCTATTGTTTTCAAAATGTCAATAAAGCATATTTCCCCAAATTTTGGAAAGAGTCTTACATCAATATCCTATTTAAATCAGGAAATAAGTCTTAAATAACTAATTATAGAAACATTGCTAAATTAAGTAAGATTCCAACACTTTTCGGAAAATGTATTACCGATTTTCTAGTACACCCAATATCATCTTTGCTCACACCTATTCAACATGGTATTCGTAAAGGCCGCGCTACAATGACTAATGTTCTACAACTAACAGTCTTAGTAAACCGAATATTTTCAAATGGCCAATTTACCAATGTTATCTTTACGGACTGTAGCAAAGCATTTGACAAAGTCAATCATAAACTTTTGCTCGAAAAATTGCACTTAATGGATTTTAATGATCTCATTTTAGATTGGTTAAAGTCATATCTTCAATTCAGAACGCAATCTGTCGGATACATTGATGCTACTTCAAGGAATATCTTTGTAAACTCTGGAGTACCGCAATGGTAGCCATCTTGGACCTATTTGATTTCTATTATACATTATTGATCCGGCAGAAGTCATCAATATATTAATGTACGCTGACGACCTAAAACTTTTTCTAAGTTCTAAAAATTTCTCCTGGATATGTGATGCTTCTAATTACTATGTGTTAGGTGGCTACCAATTGGAAGTAGTTAATCTATTTTTAGATCTTGGAATTCTATTAGATGTTAAACTTAATTTTATCCAACACATTGATATGTTTGTCAACAAGCTCGAGTTGTGTTACCTTTTATAAAACGATGGGCTAAAGAATTTTTCGACCCGTTTGTTACTAAATAGCTGTTTACAACACTCGTACGATCTATTTCAGAACTTGGCTCGATTATATGGTATCCTCAATATAATAATTATATAAATCGCATTGAATCCGTGCAGAAAACAATTTCTTTTGTTTTTCTTAACGGACATATACCGAAACAACTCATTTAACTTACCATCTTACGAAACATTAAAAAGTAGAAGGACAATGTTAAATGTGACATTTTTGATTAATTTGATAAATGGTGATGTTTGTTCCAAGTTTCGTTTACAAAATTTATCACGTTCCTCACTCTACGCTACTTTAATCCGTTATACATAAAATTTTCCCCCACAAACTATGAAAATGCAGATTCGTTTTGGAGAATGTGTACTAATTTTGAAGAACTATATAAGGTTCAATAAAAAACAAACCACTGAATTTTAAGATTTCAAACCAAATTTTTATTAAATGAAATTTAATACAAAATGAAACAAAAAAAAAAACCGTATTGAATTCTCACCAAGTTATCCACTTTTTTCGGAAATCCTCCCATTAAGGCTTTTGTGGTAGTTTCTGTCACCTTTTTAGAGCAGGTGGTCGATCTACGTTTGAAATCTTGCATGTCTTGGGAGACTTTTTTTGTGCCCTTTAATTCTCTTTTAACATGAGCTTAATATCTCTCCACTGGCCTGAGCTCCGGGCAGTTTGGTGGATTTGCCTCTCTTGGTACAAAAACCACATTATTATCATTATACCACTCCAGCGCTTTCTTGCTGTAGTGACAAGATGCTAAATCGGTAAAAAAAATAAGTGGATACATTGTGCTGACTCAAGAATGGAAGAAGTATCTTCTGCGAGCACTCTTTGATAAAAATTTCGCTGTTTATAGAGCCAGATGTCACAAATGTCTGGCTTCTTTGGCCGCAGCTACATATGGCTTGCCATACTAGGAATTTTTTAGGGTATTTCATTAGCTTTTTTCAACCTAAATTTTTCCGCAACATTTCCTCAAATATCGGAAATATAAAATTCTTGACCAGGGAGCTGCGAAAAATCAGCCAGGACTCATGAAGTAAATTAATTTATTAACTGACATATTTTAAAAAGGAAGCCTGCAGAAGCTTTAAACCAAAGTTATAGGCAAAAATGTGTGTTAACATTTTTATGATCTCACTCCTTAATTTAATAGATTTTTCAACAAACATTAATCAAATAAAACGCAATATTATTATGTTTTTGAATAATTAGTGAATATGTATATAATTTTTATGCTTTTGTTATTATT
Source organism: Delia radicum (assembly GCA_021234595.1). Taxonomy (NCBI): domain Eukaryota; kingdom Metazoa; phylum Arthropoda; class Insecta; order Diptera; family Anthomyiidae; genus Delia; species Delia radicum. The sequence goes on along the minus strand of CM037853.1, from coordinate 146,628,728 downwards.
ATGTTAGTTATTTTATTGCAAGTTGTTTTATGTTTCTAGTCTGTAAAGATTTATTCCAGAGACTTAAATAAATAAATAAAATTTCTGCAGAAAGCTTAATACATAAACTAATTTGAAATGTATAAAATTACAAACATAATCGGAATTTTGCATTATCTTGCATAGATTAAATGGTGACTAATTATTTTAAATAGAAAAACTTTTTAGTAAAATGTTTAGCAAAAGCAAGAAAATTAGCCTTAATCCTTATTTAATTTATAACATTTTTAATGGCAGATGAAAATTTTCAGTATCAATTACAAATTTTCTGCATTTTCAATAGAACACTTTATAATTTATTTTAAATTTTATTAGGCTTTCTGCTGAAATTTTAAATAGCAAATTTACTAATGAAAATATAATTTTAAAATTTTGTTTAACTCAATTACATTAGAAATTTTCTAAATTTTTAATTGCAAATAAATTTGTACTGTTGAATATGTGCAAAGAGATATTTAATTATCAATTTAAAACTATAGTAAAGTGTATATTTAACATAGTTTTAGCATATTCACAAGTTATATTCGTGTTATCTTCTCATTATGTTTTGACCTTCTATGAATGTTTTGAAAGTGACAAGGAACCATATGATATTTATATTTAAAATAATATATATACAGGGTGTCTGGTAGCAGAATTACATTTTCGAACTTAAATATAAAAAGTAATAATTGACACAAAGTTTTATTAAGAGCATTGTACGATAGAATGGAAATGCGGATTTTATTTTTTAAAGAGTATGTCTGCCAGATGTCTTCCGTCGAGTTGAACACACTGTTCAAAATGGAGCCTTGTGTTCTGCGCCACACGCTGCAGTGAACTTGGTTCAATTTAGCTGATTGAATATTTTCCTTTAAATATTTTCCTTTAAAGCCACAAGAGATTGGGAATTATCATATAAACCATCTCTTTGAGGTAGCCCCATAAATAAAACCCATGTGATCCACTTGGTCCATCACGTATTCGCCGAATACCGAACTTTGAACAAAATTGTCGACGAGCAATTACGTAAGAATCATTACTCTTAAAAAATATCTCCACAGCAAACGCGCGATGCTCACTCGACCACTGCGACATCGTGACTGACAAAGCCGCACAATCGATAATTCCAACTGCGCCACTCTCCCTCCGCACAGTTTATTACTTTTTGAAATAATCGTATTTAAAAATATAAATTTGCCACAAGACACCCTATATATATATTAGGCCGGGTCGTTTTGTATGGAGGCAAAAAAATCGCTCAACGTTCAAGAAAAATCGTATTCTAGGGATCAAAATAAGAAACTTTACCGAAGGAACCATACCTCTAAAACGAATTCTGATGTCCCGACTTTTGAACCGTAGGGTCAAATTTTGAAAAATCCCACTCTGAACCATTTAGAGCGCTACAATCGAATCCAACATAATCGAATAAAATTTATACATTCGTCTGCTGAGCGTCTTCCGGAGAAGAAATAGAGACATTAATCTTGGAAAGACTCCTCCTACTTTCTGAAATATCTCTATCCCGAGATTTGTACATTTTGCTATAAAAACACGGCTAAAAAGGCCCTCTTTCAACTTAAATTTTAACCCCTTAACGGTCACCTAGAATGATGATTAATCTGCTAGCGCGTCTCCCGGAGAAGAAAAAGCTCCCATAATCTTGGAGAGATTCCTCCTACTTTTGGAAATATCAAAGTGGGGTTTTTTCAAAATTTAACCCTACGGGTCAAAAGTCGGGACATCAGAATTCGTTTTAGAGGTATGGTTCCTTCGGCAAAGTTTATTATTTTGATCCCTAGAATACGATTTTCCTTGAACGTTGAGCGATTTTTAAATCGACCCGCCCTAATATATATATATATCATATTATATTAAATTAGATATAATCTTAATGTATAACGCATCATTTGATTCAATTGTATGAGGACGAAATTCGGACTAAATTATATCAAATCACTTATTATTGTATCTAAATAAATCCAATAAACAATTTTATCTAATGTGATACAATTTAATACGGAAATTTTTCGGATGAAATTTTATATATTTGAGGGTGTGTCCATATCTTAACCTGTTCAATATAATATTATAAATAAACATATAGCTTAATATGGTATATGTGATGACACATATTATCATATATAATTTTACCTTGGCTTTGGTATTTCGAATATTTTGATATGGTAAAATATATATTAATATCTAAGTATATATTGATTGATATTACCTAAGATGTGGCATATATTACTACATATGGTATATATTAAATAGCAAGATTTCATATATAATTTTATATGACTTACTACTATGTTACGTATAATAATATATGGTATCATATACAAATTTCGTTTAACATCTAAAGTGTTTAGCGAAAATTTAAAACTGATTTTCTCTTTGGGCATGTTAAATAATACAAATTAAATTTTGGGTTGTAATTAAAACTTTACAAAATTTCTACTGTAATAAAGTTTAAAAAAATATTAACATAATATTCCGTTTGCAAATTTTTATATTTAAAATTTCAGTAGAAAAGCTTAATATATTGATCAGAAATTTATAAAATAACAAACATAATTAGATTTTTGCTTTAGAACTTGCAAAACTATGTTTTAGATTGTGACTTATTATTTGAAATTTATGAAAATTTAATTAAAATTTTTAATAACGAAAAAATCTTAATTTCTATTTGAATATTTGCGCTATCATTTAAAAATTTAAAAGAAATCTTTGACTAATTTATAACTTATTTAGTTATAAATGAAAATGTTCCATATCAATTGCAAATTTTCTGCATTTCAAATAGAACACTTTATAATTAATTTTAAATATTCTTGATTTCTGCTGAAATGGTAAATACAACAAAGTCGTTTGTAGCTTAAAAACTATAACAAATTTTCTGTTTAACATAGTTTTACCATGTGTGCTAATATTAGACATATTAGTTTAATACATAATATTATTAATATTTTGAAAATTGGAAGAAACTACATGATATTTAAAATTACATATACACCATTTTATATACTTTGTATTAAATTATATATAATAATACCGTATAACGCATAATTTGATAATATTGGCTGATGACAAAATTCGGACAAACCTGTATCAAATCACTTCTAATTGTAAATTAATTAATCTGATGTGGTTCAATTGGATTTAATTTGACTCAAGTTAACCGGTCTATTTTTCGGAGAAAATTTTATATAATTATTTATTGGATCATATTAAATTATATAAAATAATATTAAGCTCCATATTAGTTTGTTGTTAGGGACGAGCAACTATAGTTACATATAATCATGCAATATTTTGTATAAAGATATATGTTATTGTATGCTTTTATATGTAAATGATTATATTTATGTATGTTTATATATAAACTTTGTTTCATCTAACATTTTTGGATACAACGGCACATATAATTACATCCTAGTACAAATCAACCAATAAATAATTTAATATGGCAAGTCTAATTATATACTCAAGTAAAAAGTTTTAATATAGTTATATATTACCTCATATATATCGATCTGTATACCATTATTCGCAATGGACCGTATTGGTCTCCGAGTGGAGATGTGCCCTTGGGCACATAACCCTTCTTAACCTAACCTAACCTAAGCTAACCTAACCTAACCTAACCTAACCTAACCTAACCTAACCTAACCTAACCTAAGCTAACCTAACCTAACCTAACCTAACCTAACCTAACCTAACCTAACCTAACCTAACCTAACCTAACCTAACCTAACCTAACCTAACCTAACCTAACCTAACCTAACCTAACCTAACCTAACCTAACCTAACCTAACCTAACCTAACCTAACCTAACCTAACCTAACCTAACCTAACCTAACCTAACCTAACCTAACCTAACCTAACCTAACCTAAACTAACCTAACCTAACCTAACCTAACCTAACCTAACCTAACCTAACCTAACCTAACCTAACCTAACCTAACCTAACCTAACCTAACCTAACCAACCTAACCTAACCTAACCTAACCTAACCTAACCTAACCTATCCTATCCTAACCTAACCTAACCTAACCTAACCTAACCTAACCTAACCTAACTTAACCTAACCTAACCTAACCTAACCTAACCTAACCTACCCTAACCTAGCCTAACCAAAACTAACCAACCTATCAAAATATTTATGTATATTTACATATTATGCGATTAATATTAACATATTATGCGAAAAATATTTTTTAATCGGGAAATATTTTACGTCTTCATTTTAAATTTTATTTTCGATTTGTATGGAGCCAAAGAAATCGCTCAACGTTCAAGGAAAATCGTATTCTAAGGATCAAAATAAGAAACTTTGCCGAAGGAACCATACCACTAAAACGAATTCTGATGTCCCGACTTTTGACCCGTATTGTCAAATTTTGAAAAATCCCACTTTGACCCATTTAGAATGCCCCAATTGAATCCAACCCAATCGAATATAATGTATGCATTCGTCTGCTAGAGCGTCTTCCGGAGAAGAAATAGAGACCCTAATCTTGGAAAGACTCCTCCTACTTTCTGAAATATCTCTATCCCGAGATTTGTACATTTTGCGATAAAAACACGGCTAAAAAGGCCCTCTTTCAACTTAAATTTTAACCCCTTAACGGTCACCTGGAATGATGATTTATGCATTAATCTGCTAGCGCGTCTCCCGGAGAAGAAGTAGCTTCCATACTCTACTTTCTGAAATATCAAAGTGGGCTTTTTCAAAATTTGATCCTACGGGTCAAAAGTCGGGACATCAGAATTTGTTTTAGAGGTATGGTTCCTTCGGCAAAGTTTCTTATTTTGATCCATAGAATACGATTTTCCTTGAACGCTGAGCGATTATTAAATTGACCCGCCCCAACTGTGCATATATTTCAAAACTTGCAGTTTTTAGATACTTCAACAGACAATGATAAAAGCTGTTTCTATCTAAATTTTTTAGTTTTGCATATGTACATTTTTTACCTGGTCACCTTATTTATCGTATTTAAAGCATATTTGAACATCAAAGTTTAAGTTTATCTTTGTTTTGCACGTATTAGCATTAAAAAAGTATAATCTATATATATATATATTTTCATAATAAAGGAAAACTTGTTAAATTGCGATGTAGTTAAATTGTGGAAATAAAACTAAAAAAGGTAAGTAGTTTAACATTAAAACATGATAGAAAATATGTAAATGCTTTGAATTTTATATGTATTTAAGTTTGCATAGTAACTCAAGGAAAGAAAGAATAAAGGGTTTCACAAGGTGTACTAAGTGTTGTTTATGTTGTATGGTAATTTTTATTTTAAATTTGACGAAGGTATTTGTGTTTTTTGGGAGTAGGTCCAAATGTCCTAACATATATTGTTGTCTATTTTAAAACATAATTTGACCATCTCTATACAACATTTAGTACGCCCCTTGTGAACAACCTTAATATTTATAAGGGGAGTTTATACTTTCCAAAGCAATGGTTCCCACCAACTTTTGTTTCACAGACCCTTTGAGACACATTTACTGGTTAATATATTAAAATAAATGCAAAAATACCGAAACAAAAAAAATTGGATTTTTATTTTAAAAATAAATAACAATTTAAACTTAAATCAAATCCGATTATGAAAAAAATTAATTCGTTATAATCGAGGTTCGTATTTACTGGATTAAATTTTTTTACAACTTTGACTGGCCACAAAATTATTAAAAACTCTTTTAAATATTGTGAAATTATTTCATTTGATTCCATAAATATATAGTTTCCTATAAATTCGATAAAGAATTTCTGTGTTAGGTTTTACATTTGTTAAAATTCATAAAAATTTTTGTAATATTTAGAATTACTAGAAACATAAAAGTGTGAGAAAAATTTGTATATTTTTTGAACAATTAAAAAATTCCAAAAAGTTGTATTATTTGAGACATACAATTGTTGAGTTCTTTTTTATGAGCTGTTGAATGAGAGAAGCTCTTTTTCGTGAACTGTTTTCTTACAAAAATTTAAATTTTTATAAATATGTTTTTAACTCAATTTCTTGAGCTCGTTTGATAACAACATGATAGCAGCATAAAAACATTTATTGTTTAAATTTCAAAAATAAATATAAACAGCAAAATCAGTTAAATATGAACCAGGGTGCGCAATTGTTAAAAGCACCTGCTTATTGTAAGTGAATTTATGTAATTAATGGAATCCCAACAAATTTGCAATTATCCAATTCAATTTTTTTTTAATAATATTAAAATTATTAAAATTGAAAAAATATTCTAAAATTTGTTTATATTTGTTTTAAACAACCATTTGCTCGGAACCCCTTGCGGACCCCTGGAATGCTCCTACGGACCACTCGGCTTCCGCGGACCCTTATTTGGGAACCGTTGTTCCAAATAATCTAAATGTTTCAGTGGATTAAAGTTTTACACGACAAGTGAATAAAGATAATTTAAAAGATGTAATTAATGATAATAATTTAAGTGTTCTTATGACAGATTCTGTGAGGGTTTATAATTTCAAAAGTCGTGATAGTAGTTAAAACATATTATAATTTATTAGGGGTAAGTGTTGAGACAAGTGTTTCCTACACTGCGAGAATTATCTACGTGATATTAATGAATTTGCAATCGATCTCGCTCATGCAAGTTTTCATAAAATTCTATGAAAAATATAATTTAAAAGTTTAATTCTCTCAATGAAGAACATTCACTAAAAATTAGTTTCATAAAAAGTATGAGGCTGTTCAGTAATTTTAAGACATTGTTTTGTCAATTTGTGAAGAAATTTTTCAAAAGCGTAATGATAACACAGCGCTACAAAATTAACTCCTCAAATCGAAAACAAGAGTACCGAACATTGATCCTAAATATTTCAGTCACGCTGATTTTAAAAGCGTACTTATACCCCAATGCCTCATACCCCGTAAATATCTATCGTCTTATTAAATTTAAGTGATATTTTCTCGAAAATTATGGAAACTTTAATAAAAACATTGAAAAGTTTAACAAAATAAGCAATTTTCATAAAATGACCTGGAACCACACACTCGAATTATCATTTTTCCAGTTTATTTATTTTTTCTTAAATAACAACTATCATATTATAAAAATAGTAATCAACATTTTTAAATTATTCATTTTAAAAAATCTTTAAAATTAATTAAAAAAAAAATAAGACGTTTATGCGTTTTGATAAAAATTCAGTCTAAGCCGATAGCCTAAGTTGCTAGTGCTTAGTTCTTAAGATTTATTGTAATTATAATTATAGTAAATAAATTAAATAAATAAAATAATAAAAATTCATGGGTCATTTTGGAATACAGGCTATAGTAGGTTATTGATACCTGATGAAGTCAGTATTATATATCTGAATAATTTTGATTGTATTAAATGAATAAATTAAATAAAAAATAAATTAATTCGAAATAATGTTAATGTTTTTCCAAAAAAATCGATTTCTTACATTTGGAACCAATTGTAATATAACTGGTAAATGTAATGAACGAAAATCGACAATTCGTTATTTAAGAGACATCCTAACATATATGCCATTAAAAGATAACCTTGATTTGGTAAGCAGTGACAGTAAAAAAACTCATAAAACAAAGCTAGTTCAAAATATGTTAAACGGGTTCAAATTCAGTTGAACTAATTTTTTCTATTGCTTATCCATTCTTTAACTAAAGTTCTTAGTTATCGTATATCACCACAAGAAGAAATTGCATTCGTATTTAAACTAATTTCTCCACCTAAATTTACAAATTAGTCAGTTCATTAAAAACATAATTGTTTTAAAACCATTAGTTTTTATCAGTCTTATTCTCACTTGAAACGGATGATATTTTCTCATATTTTTTATTTCATATTCATAAATCATCATTGAAAATTCTGCTGGTGCAAATTCATGTACTATTTTCTGTTGTCGCAGCTGAATTTTCAACTATTTGTAATACATTTTTGTTTAGTGCAGGTACAATAAAGCAATTAAGGAAGGCATGCATTCTTTTGAAGCAGTAAATACTGCATACAATGGAGCAATAAAGTATTAATGAATCGATTTCATTGATTTAATAAAAAGTGTTATTAAATGTATGAATACTCATTAATATTTCAAATTTGTTGATATAAAAATTATTAAATTAATGAAATTTTTTGAAATTTTTTTAAATGAAGAAAATTCGTTTAACTCATTAAAGACTCGTCATAGATCCGCTGGACATTTTTCAACCGTATATTAGTTTACAGTTTCTTTGGAGAAGTAAAAAGACGTCTTAATTTGTATCAATTTCACATTATTTCATCGCATCTCTAAGCTAAAAGAACGCGCTTTTCATATCTTTCGAGGACATTATGAATTGTTTCACATGACAGAAACGCTTTTCACCTGCTAAAAAGAGACATACAAAGTGGACTGGTATTAGTTCAGAAAGCGCTCGTTAATAAAATAATGCCTTACAGAACTGCTTCTGGGAAAGCACTGTTTTTTCTGGGATATATAATATGTATATTAGGGTGTCCTTAAAAATAGATTTGTCATTATACCCTTAGTTTTATTGCAAATGGTTCCAAATGGCATAAATCAATCTTTTCTTTTTTTTAAAAAACGTTAACCCATGCCGGTTTTTGACTGCAAATAGCTAATTTGCGAAAAAAGTTTATTATTATTAAAAATTCCCAAATATAGAAATTTTAAAAAAATTTAATTTTCATTGCACAATATGAAGAAATATTGATTTCTGACTTGTTCGGATGTCAGTAACTCTGTTGAGCCTTTTATCAAAAATTACCCACTAATTCGCACAAACGTGTTTTTTTTTTTAATTAATGTTAAAGGTTTATTAAAATTCCTAATTTGGAGATCGCTATTTTAATAATATAATAGTTGTTATTGAAGAAACAAAAATAAATTGACAAAATTATAATTTGTGTTTTTGTGTATGGAGCGAATATTTTCCAGCATATTTTATGACAATTGATTATTTCGTAAAAATTTTCGGAAAAATATTATTTACATTTTTTTAGAATGCACTGAGAGAATTATCCTACATGATATATATGAAACAATTTCATAAATTCAATGAAAATTTTCATTATATATAAGAAATTTTATTAATATTAAGACATTTTTCATAAACTTTTTTTCAAAAAATTTCACAGTTTCATAAAAAAAATTCATTACATTTTATAAATTTTCTCTTCAAAAATTTATTGAAATTATTTCAAATTATTTCATCTCTTCATAAAATTTCATAATTTTGTGGGAAAATTATTTTTTGTCAAATAATTTTAGATTAGTCGTTTTTAATTTCTTTCAAAAATCAGTTCGTTTTTTTAAATAAAAAAAATATAAAAAAAATAAAATTTCGTATTTGTCATATAGTGCACAGACATACGTACAGTCCAGTTGGAGTTTTTCCCCAGGTGTCAGCTCGTTTTTCACACATTCACGTATATATAGTTGGTCCTCTGCCATCATCACAAGGTATGTCATATTTACTTACTTGCATTGACCGTTTTTCAAGATGGCCAGAGGCATTACCCATGGCTGATATTACATGGATATCTCCATTTAGAGTTCCCGAGAAGATTACCACTGATCAAGGCCGTCAGTTTTAGTCAAATCTATTCAAAGAACTAGCTAAAATAATTGGTTGCGAACGAATCCGAACTACTTCTTACCATAATTGTGCAAATGGAATGGTTGAACGACTACATAGTAGAGGTCCTCATATGTGTGGTTAAACGACACATCAATTCACATATCAGACTAGCCAATAGTGTGCTGTAAGTGATTTGAGAATCATACACAACTTATTGTGTGTGAGAAATAACCTATGTGTGAAAATCGTTCAATTATTTATGTGAGTGTTGTGAGAAAAATATTTGATACAGGTATAAAGAAAAAATATGCTCTTTTATACGAGTAAATACTCTTGTATAGCGATGTACATATTCTGTTTTAGCAACACAACATGTGTTTTGTGTTTTCGAATTTTTTTTATTGTATTGAAAACAAAATATTAGTAAAAAGATATTGCATTAAAAAGTGATACCAACTTTTAAAAGCAAAAAGTGGTTGTTTTAAATATATTTTTTAACAAATGAAATTTTTATTAATTTTTTTTAAGTTTTTTTTGTTTTAATTAGGTCACACATTTGACAATAATCGCTATATCTACCGAATTTATTCGTAAATAAGTTAAACAATTTTACAACTGGCTACTTTTGTATACCTTGGCAGGCCAATCTTTACGAAAATACACACTCAGAAACCGATTTATAGTTTTTAAAAATAAATTCAATATATTGATAATAGAAATAAGGAACTGTATCAGATTTTTTTTTTAATAAGACAGAAAAATAAAATATTTAATGAAGTAAATATTTCATGAGGAAAACATCGAAAATATTTTTGTAAAATATACACTCATGAAAATAAACAATTAATCCGTTTGTGCACTTATTTCAGTTTCTAATTCATGCTTTGGAATATTATAATGCAAAAACATAATTTCATTTACATGTCATCATTTGATGCAATACTGCATCTTTTTTATGTAATTAAATTACGTGCTGCCGAAAAAAACCCTTTCTGAAGCTGCACTGCTTGCAGGCGTAGTTTATGTAGCAATGGAAATTGTTGTTTGTTAGATTCCCACCATTGCAGAATGTTGAAGTCGTCATAAAAATTTATGGTTAAAGCTTCGTATTTAAACATTTCTGTTTCCACAACATCCATACTACTGTTTAATTGCGCTTGTGGCATAAAATTTGGAAATTAGCTCTAAAGAAGGCAAATTAACACAAAAACAATCACTTATCACGGTGGCCTTGAACCTAACTTAATTGGGGGGGTAAGGGCACATCGAATTTTTTTGCAGGAGATCACATATTTGTTTCTTAAGCACAAAATCCCGCAAAAATTAAAAAAATCCGCTTAGCCGTTTTTGTAAAAAATGTATTTTTGTACTTATAATATAACTGTTTTTGCAAAATTCCTAATTTAGAAAAAAAAAAAAAAATATGATTGGCACTTAAAAAAATATATACTATTATATTTCTCAATAATTAGGCAGATAACTGTAAAATAAAAACATATTTTACGAGAAGACAACTGAAAAATGTATATATACTTGTTTAAAAACGGAATAAATAATGTAATATGAGTGTAACAACAAAATAAAAGCCTTTATCGACTTTGACATCATTTAGTTTATTAAATATTGTGTAGTTTATTCATTCATAAGTATATATATACATTAAATATGTTTTGCGTAAATACTTTTCAAAATGTGATGATTTTTATGTAAAAATATATCCATTTGCTTGTACTATAAATTTTCACAATTTCAAATATGCTGACTATTGTATTCTCGCACAGCTTTTAATAAATTATTACAGAAATTGGCATTATCCTTTTTTGCTTTGTATTTTTGACAAGTTTTTTTTGAAATCAGCATGCACAGATTCTACAGACTGTTCGCTGTAATAGCCAAGAGCTCACTTTGATTTGTTGCAAAAATATTCAATATGGTAAAAGACCGCATGAATTTTAGGTGTAACGCTAATATTTAAGTCAAGAAAGCTTTTACGAAAATTGTTAATATGATCGGTGAATTTTGGGTCCAGAATACTCCCGAAACAAGAATGAACAACTTCGCGAAAGTCTTGAAAAGACTGAACATACTTTAGGCAGCCTAAATTTTGATAGGATCGTAAAATATCCACATTTTCTAATAAAGTTTTACACGCATTTCCTGCAAATAATGGACTTTTATTAAATATTTCTCGAGAAACATTGCACAGTGTGGCCCATTTTAAACTTTCTTCCTCAAATTCAACTAACATATGTTTATATATATGATTTACCGCGCCTAGTAACAAATGCAGCTCCGGAGGTGAAATAATATATATTATTTCTCTATCTTTGTCAACAGAATAGATTGGAGGGTTTATGCAATTTTTATAATTATGAGCATCTTTTTTATTACTTCCCGCTCTCTTCCATGATCTTTGGACATCATGTTATTATATCGAATTAAATAGGCACCTTTTATGTACGAAGTTAACGAAACAAAAGTTCGCGGTGAACTGATAATTATATGTAAAAATTCATTTATTTACTTCTCTTCTATTCTCTAATATATATTGAAAAACTAATGCATCGTTGCAAAATATGTTTTTATTTTACAGTTATCTGCCTAATTATTGAGAAATATAATTAGTATATATTTTTTTAAGTGCCAATCAGATTTTTTTTTTTCTAAATTAGGAATTTTGCAAAAACAGTTATATTATATGTACAAAAATACATTTTTTACAAAAACGGCTAAGCGGATTTTTTTAATTTTTGCGGGATTTTGTTTCTTAATCACAAATATGTGATCTCCAGCAAAAAAATTCGATGTGCCCTTACCCCCCCAATTAAGTTAGGTTCAAGGCCACCGTGTTATGGATAATTAAATAAGTAAAGACAGAATAACAACTAAGGTCCACTCGAAATAGTTTGTAGTTTAAATAAATTAAATTATTTAAAACGCGATCTTTTAACTTTTTAATTAAATCAAAAGAACTTATAACTTATTTTTAAACGTTAATAGATTCACTTAGTTTGGAATCTTAGCTTTAATTATTTTTTTTATTTTTAAGAAAAATCTTTTTTAAGCAAAACGTTTTAAATAAAAATATAAACTATAATATAAAATTCATATTTTTATGTAATTTTAATTTAATCATTTGAAAATAAATTACAAATTACATTACAAATTAATTTAATTTATTTATTTTCCTGAAGATGATACACAAAGGAGTAGCGAAATATTGAAAATAAAAAAAAAAAAAAAACTTTTATAAAATAAAAACAACAAACCTTAACTCAAATAATTAGAAAATTGAAAAATAAGAAATAAGGTTAAATAAACGAAAATAATTACAAATTAATAATATTTTGAGTGTATTTTCTTTTTTTTTTTGCTTTGAGCACATGCGTGTGCGAAATTCTGTTAAAATAAGAACCTGAATTCTCCGTAAGACGCTTCATAGCATGAAGCGCAAGTCGATTCTTAGCAACTCAAAGATTTTCGTAAGAATTATTGCTTTTGTATAATTGCTTTTGTATACTGGTTTTATCAAATTTTAAAATCATTTTTTTATTCATAATTTTATTACTGTTATTGTTTTTTGCATATAAAAAATATATTTTTTATAACCATTTTATATTCGTACTTTTTTTGTTAAAATTTTCACTTGCCTTTTCACTATGTTAACTTTTTCAACCAATTTATTTCTTCTGATTTCAATATCAACTGAAGGTAAATGCCAACTAAAAAAAAAAAACAAGACTGCTGGGCAACAGAAACCAAACAATTTAATAAACGCGCGTACAAAAACAAAGAGCGCTAGGGAAAATCGCAAAATAGGCGAAAACCCGATTTTAACAATACAAGAAACACAACACACACACGAATGATTAGTGTGATTTTTAACTTTACTCTGGTTTTTTTTATTGTAAGATGTATGAATTTGAGTTTGTCAAAGAATGAAACATAATTGGGTCACACACACAATTAGTGTTAGTGTATGTGGCTCACTTTTACATGAATGGTGTTGTGTTGATCTCTCATTTAAAATGATTGAGCGTGTATGACTAGCTCTCATTTGTTTACACATTTGATATGCATATCAAAAAACACACACACCAATCATTTGGCTACCAAATACATTTGAGCAGACCTCTACTACATAGAACCCTCAAAGCTGCAATTATGTGTTACAATACCTTAAAATGTATGGATACTCTACCAACTGTTTTACTTATACTCCGTACTTGCTTAAGAGATGATATTGAAGCTACACCATCTGACCTGCTTTACGGTGTTACGATCAAAATTCCTGGTAAATTTTTGGTACCAACCTCAGACGGGCTGCCAACAAATAATTTCATACTTAAGTTTAAATCTGCCATGCAACTTCTTCAGCCTAAAGACGTTACCAGAAAATCGAAAAGTACAGTTTTTGTGCACAAGGATCTCAAATCTTGTAATTATGTTTTCGTTGACAAGATGGCGTAAGAAAATCTCTCCAACCTCCATATGAAGGTCCGTATCAGGTCCTTAGTCGGTCTCCAAAACTTGTTACAGTCAATGTTAATGGCAGTCAGAGAACTATTTCGATAGACAGAGTAAAACCTGCCTATGTTTCAAATAATTTTTTCCTGAATCTTATGTTACATGAGAATATCACTTACATTCTTCGTAAGTCCTTCACTGGAGGGGTAATATTGTGGGAAACTATGTAAATGAAACTTTGTGAAATAATTTTTTGTCAAATAATTTTAGATTAGTCGTTTGTAATTTCTTTTAAAAATGAGTTCGTTTTTTTAAATAAAAAAATATATCCAATTAAATAAAAAAATATAAAACAAATAAAATTTCGTATTTGTCATAATTTTATAATTTCATTAATGTCCATGCACTTCAAACCTTAGTTTTATAATTTAATTCTCAAGTGTTAAACATATTTTATAAAGTTCTTTATCATTTTAATGAAGCCTTTCATTAATTTTGGACTTCACATGAAACGGTTCCTTGGCTTGGTTCCAATGCATTTTTAAAGACATTCATGAAGAGTTTTATTATTCCAAGGAAACTTCTTAATATTAAAAATTTTTATGAAACTGTTTCATAAATTCTATAAACGCTTCATTGTCGGAATGATTCATTAGTTTAATTAATTTCATTAACTCTACAAACATTTCATAAACATTGATTTTAATGAAACCTGTGTATTATTTAAAAAGTGTGTTTTCGAAAAAATTAATTTTTTATTTCATTTAATATACTCAAAACTATTCAGATATGCAACTCTAACTTCATCGGATGTCCTTAAACAGCTTTAGCCTGGAATCCAAAATGATACCCGAATTTGGTAAAAATGCAAAAACGTCTATTTTTTATATTTAATTTTCAAGATTTCTTAAAATGCCTAATTTGGAGATGTCGATAGCTATTTTGGTAATATAATAGTTGTTATTAAAAAAAAAAATAAATTGGAAAAGTGGTAATTCGAGTTTGTGTTTGCAGCGACTCCTTTTCAGGAAATTTTATGAAAATTTTCAAAAGTTGAAAAAAATTTAAATGTTGTATTAAAGTTTGCATGATTTTTGGAAAAACATCACTTAAATTTGATAAGACAATAATTATTTTTAATTTTATCTTAGAAACATTTAACTCTTTAATCCTTAGTGGCCAGCGGACAAAAAAGGACCATGAAACTTAATTTAAATTATGACCACAAGAAGAGAATATAAGACCTTCCAATAGATAAAACAAATTATTTCCACTTATTATTTTGTGTAACTTAATCCATATATGGTTAATGTTTTCACTTTTCACCAAAAAACATCCACTAGGAAATTTATAGAACAATATCTTTCAGATTTTTATTAAATTCGGATATGTGATATGTGTACTTTATTGTCCTAATATTATTTTTAATTGTTACTTTTGACCCCACCTTTTTGACCCTTAAAATTAGGACTATAAAGAATATAATTTTCCTAACCAACGAAAATTATATTCTTTATAGTCCTAATTTTAAGGGTCAAAAAGGTGCCCTCTACCACGTATCCAAATTAAAGAAAAATCTGAAAGATGTTATTTCAACATACATATATTACAACAATAACACAGTGCAACTTTTTGAAGTCATCGAGTGACATAATTCTTCTCGCGTGGAGTTTCTCAAAGTTCTTAACGAAACTAACAAAACCCCATTTGGGTTTTGCTAGTTTATGTGCTGTTCGGATTTTATAGCCTCACGTATATTTTGGCTAAAACTTGATTTTTCCGAAGAACATGAAATTTTTTTAGAGCTATATTGGAATTTTGTTTTCCTGTCCTGAATCTAGTCCTCAAATTGCTAAAATGTCGAAAAGTTTTCGTTTTCTCTATCTTTTTTTCATATTTTTTGGCCCATAGCTTCCAAACTGTGGGCAATTCAATTAATCTTCAGAAAAAAATTTCTTATTATTTAATTCATAATTCTTCAGAACATTACTATACTGAAAAATGATTTTTTCACATTTTTCAGCTGTGGTTTAAATCAAAAATTCATGAAATGTATGAAAAATATAGTAAAAGGATAACAATATGAATTAATCAATATCCATTGAAGTTGATGCTCTCGGTGAAGCCTGTGAAGTTGATACTCTTGGTTTTTTCGTTGGTGGTTCAGGTCAATGGCATATCTCTTTCGGTGTGCCCTTCAAATCTGTCGTCCTCCGCGACTTCGGTTCCTGCATATCCAGATTGGGATACCTTATTACTACATCAACAAAATTCTGCAAGAAATGCATCCAGCTTTTTTCCTCAATATCATTTTTCCATTGGCACGGTGAACTGATGGAATCGCTCTTCTTTTTCGTCTGATTCGGATTTCAATGCCATAGATTCATTGATTTTATGAAATTAATTGAGCATTGATTTCTTTTCTTCGTCTGTCTGTACACGATTCTTTTCTAAAATGCCTCGAGTACAGCTCTTCGGGCATCCCAGGCTCTCCAGGCATTGCTTTTCATACATTTTTTTATATCTGGCTCATTGAAGACACACGTTGAAAGTAAAAAATCATTTGAGAAAAATTAATAGCAATGCAAATAGAGCGAAGTGCGCAAACATAGATATGAAAATATTAAAATAGGCAACAATACCGTCTTTACTTTTTTCATTGCTGAGTTTTGAAAAGATGTTTTTTCATAAAGTCTTTGACAGCCATTTCGATAAATTTCTTAGTAATTTACAATTTTGCACGCAGTGGCGACATCAATATATCATCGATATTCTTTAGTAAATGTTCATTAACCAATTTTAAACCATTTTCGTTTTCGATAGTTCTTTTTCTCCACTCGTTACACTGATAGTTTTGATTTGTTTTGTGCAACAGCACAACCTTCAAACTTGCAACTAGCCGTCAATGAATAATCGCCAGCCGCCAGCGTTATCTTCCATTCCCAATTTATTCTTTAAACCTTTGATGTCATTACAGTAAGTGAACGTATTTTTATCGTCAGCGGAATAAAATGCTGAAATTTTGGCTTGGCGATTCCGGTGTGCGATTTTGCGAGTTTGGTTATCATCTTCTACATTGGGCGCATAATCGGAATATTACAAATTGGATGGCAAGGAGAAACAACTTTCGAGTGCCAATGCGGACATAATCTCAGGATTCGGGTTAAGGTGGTCCGACACCATCTGAGAGTGGCACTTTAAGTAAGGCAGTAAAAGCTGCAACATATGCTTTTGTCTTCAACTTCCTCTTATTTGTTCCAACAACATAATTAATTCATGCATAGCACATGGTTTCATCATGACCGTTGGGCCGTTTACCCAGATTACCGGCTTAGCAAAATGCAAGTGTATTCTTCGTCGATGAAACCAATTCCAAATAGTGCTATAGTGTGCTACTGCACACTATATTCGGATGGAAAGCTTTACCACTTGTGTTCACTTGGTCGAAATATTGCGTGTATGCACTTGCTACAAACGCCATCTATTAAAAAAAATACACATAGTTGATAAACTAAAATCTGGATTTTTCGATGTAAAATACTGCTGAAAATTGTGAACAAAGCATTTTGCAGTATTATAATGTTCTATATAAATAGGAATTATACTATAAGGAACATTTTTTTTCAAGATTACTTTACTGGTTTTCCCACAGTTTGGAAAAATTAAAATTGTTTGACATTTTAGAAATTTTGCAGTTTTTCGGGTTAGTTTACTTATTCATTTTTTCTCCTACTCTATAGCAGGAAAAAAATTCCAATTGGCTTTCGAGATATAGCAGCATATTATGTGTTGAACTGTATAATGTATCATTGACTTTGAAATAAACAATTATTGTTTCTTAAAGTTGTTGAAAGTTAGATTTTAAATCGCAGAATCTAAAGCTGATTTTATTTTAAAAAGGTATAAATTACGTTTTATTAATATTTGAAATAGAAATAATATACTATTTAGTTATTTTTTTTTTGCAAAAATGTGTTGCAAATTTGTTTCATGATTACATCTGATCTGGTTACGCGGTTTTCTTCACCACTAAGTTTTTATGTAGCACTCAGAGAAAAGAGCATCATAGAATGTAGTTTAAGAGCATCATGTTATGGTAACAATGTTTAACAGGTATAATATGATCTTAGCTATCATATTATGAGTTTAAATGACGATGAAATCATCTTCCGTAATCAGAATATGATAAGCCAGAATCCTATGTATGATAATTAGGATCATAATATGATAATTTCGTGGCAGCAATCATGTTCAATCATATTTTTTCTCTGCGTGAGTACAGGGAATAGTGTTTTATAAAATATAAAATATCATTTTGAGTTTTGAATTTTTTTCCATATTTTGTTGTTTTTTTTTTTAACAAAATAAAAATAAAAATACAAGAAATAATTTGTTCAATTTAAATGATAATTTATTTGTTTTTATTCTATGTATATTTACTTTAAATTAAACTGAAACACCAAGTTTCGTTGCAATCTAAACATTCCAATAAATGGCGGAGTAACAGCCATCATAACAGGTTTTGATTTTTGTTTTTTGACTCTAAGGTCCGATTAAATAGAATAAATATAATTTAATAGTTTTTAATTTAATTGAACCTTAGAATCAAACAACAAAAATAAATAAAAAAATATATGAACTAAAATATATGGTCATATATGAGCCATGTATGGCAAAATATACAATCAATTTTCAGATCGGATCATATATAACACCTTATATGTGACAACTGGAGATCGGAACTTCATGTAAATACATGTTTGTTGTCGTTAGCTGGAAAATAATGTTAGCCAAGTACCTTTCCGAATCAACAAATTCGTAACAAAATGGCTTAGACTTGTTAATGCATACTTTTGCATATTTTGCTATAAATTCATATTTTAGCATATTTTGCTATAAATGCATATTTGCTATAAATGCCTATGTTGGCATTTTGCTATAAATGCATATGTTGTCATTTTTTGTTGCATATTTTGATATAAATGCATATTTTTGCATATTTTTTTGAATTAAAGTGCAACCACTTTTTAAAACAAAAATTACAAAAATAATAAATGCATATTTTTAAATGTCAAAGTACATATTTTACAATATTAAAAACATATTTTATATACAAAACACACAAATATAAATGCATTAACTTCCGAGTCCAAGTGAAATTTTATTTTTGTAAATTTCCAAGTACGTCTTTTTGTGGTGAAAAGTGAAAACCTTATTTTGCAAGTATCTCTCCTTGGTAATTCCTCCGTGGATGTTTTTATAATAGTAATGCACAGAAAAATATCTAGTACAGACGAAATATAGAAAGCTCAAGTCGGGTTTTGACTGCATACCGAAAATAAGCTAATTCAAAAACAAAAACAGTTTAAATTTTAAAAATAGTTTCCTTTATAGAAAAATAATTAATTATTGTAAAATAAATACAAACTTCAAATACATAAACTAAATGTTATTACAAAAAACGCCCATAATATTTAAGATGTATTCCTTTTTTGCGCTTTACGGTTGTTTGATAAATTCTTATTATCACATTGTGCTATTGAACTGTTGAGCTATATACCTAAATACATATATTATTATGATGATGATTCACAAGCGCACCTATGCTTATGCATACGCATACTAACATACATATACTCATGCTCACACAAGTACAATATTTTATAAGTATCTCTACTTATGCACATGAAGTAGTTATACATTATGCATGCAAAAGCGAATACGAGGCAGCCCTTTATTAAAATTTTTTTATATTTTTTGGTTTACATAAACTTGGTCTTGTACTTGCATCAGTTGTATATACTAGTAGGTTCATACTCTATATGTGCATTAGAGTGTCCCGTTAAAAAGACTTCTTCGTTAAATTGAAAATTAAATTTTAACTTACTTTTACAACACAACACGTATTTCAACATGCACATTTTAACGCTTTCACTACACTACACTGACACTACATTGTACACATTTAAAAAAAATATATAAAAAACGATTTTATAAATTTTTGATTTCAATGATTTAAATTTCTTTTGTATATGTTCCTTAATTTTTTGAACATTTATTGCAAAAACATGAAATTTTGTAAAAGAATATAAATCTAGACAAATTATCTTTAATACGTTGAAGTTTAAAACTGTAATTTTTTAGATTTATCCTTAAAAACTTTATGCATGTTAAAAATTGAAAATTAAAGCATACCGACATTTAAAGCAGGTGACAATTATAGAAATTTAAGTGTATTAATATAACTACTGAAGAATTTGCCACTTTTTGCAGAACCTACCCAATCAGAAAAACACAAACGGACCAAACAGGCAAGGTAATTTAACAGATGGTACAAGTGCTGGTAACAAATGCTTTCCCAATTCCAAAATGAAAACATCATTAGGCGAAAGGTCCATTTGAGAAAAAGTGTCGGAAAAGCACTGGCTAATGAAAAATTCCAATGTTGGCAAAAAGTTGGTAAAAGTAAGTTGTCTAAAAATAGATTTTCCAAACTAAAATTACAAATTAATTCATTTATAATTTGTCAAGTCCTGCCGGGAATCGAAACCCGACCGCCAGAATAGCAGCCGACAGCTCAATTTACTGAGCTAACAAGACATATAATAATTGATTGTTTAAACCGTAAGCAAATTATAACTGCTGGGTAACCGATGGTTGCACAAACATGATAGTACTAGCATAAGGTTTGGTGGAAACAATTTATCAACGTTGAAAAATCAATTTTATGTCAAAAAAAATCAAATTTATGTCCAAGATCGTGCTATTTAACGTCGCTGGACTATTTTCTGTGGGGATATGTGAACTCGATAGTCTACAAACGAAACGATTGGCCGCGTTATTGCCAATACACGAATAAAGTAAATTTCATGTCAATTTAAAAAATTCATCTTTGTTTTATTAAATTTCAAAGTTCTATACCTCTATAAAAAACACCGTTTATATGAAAACGAGATTTATTTCTGAACTGTATAGTCTTACTTTGTAATTCACTTAAGTAAAGAGTTGTATTATTTTTTTTTTTTTTCAATTTATAACGAGCTTTCAACCTCCGTATGTTTACAAAAATAAAGCAAATCAAACATATTAGCTAGGTTGATACTAGTATTTCGATCTGGCTAAAGATCTCATCAGAACCCGAAGTTTTAGAAAAGCTAGAGCCTCCATAATAGGCAGAACTTTAACAAAAAAAACCTATTAATCATCAATTTTGCTCCTTTCTTGTGTTCTTATTGAACGATTTTGGTAATTTGAACAGAAATAATAATAGGCTTCAGCTAAGTTAATTACAAAACAACTTATTATTTTTTTTTTTTCAAATTATTTTTGTGATAAGTTAGCACCAACTACGACTCTTTACTAGAATTTTACTAAAGAAAGAAATTTGAAAATAAATGTCTTAAGTAAATTTTAGTACAAAAACTAAACTTTGTGCTGACTATAATAGGATACCTTAATTTTCTTAACTTCAAATAATAAGTTGCAATTTAGTTTTGAATTTTTCAATCTTGTAATTTTAAATTTTATAAAGGTATAGATTAAAAAAGTTTTTAAATACGATAAATATTACAAGGCATATGGTATTCAAATCAAATTCATACACTCAAAAAAAGTCAGTAAAGTCAGCATCATTTCTGCTGGGAGGATACTTGCAGAAAAATTGCTAACATCAGCAAAAAATTTGCTAAATTTGCAATTTTTCTACAAGGATCCTTTGAGCAACAATGTTACAGACTTTTTTTAGTGTATGAATTTGATTTGAATACCACATGCCTATGGTTAATTGATTTTAAATTCATTTAAGATTTGAGAAAAAGAAAAAAGATTTAAATTTTAAAGTATGTAAGATAAATTTATAAAATACTATTTATTATTTTTTATTAAAACCTGCTAAATTATTTAAAAACAAGTATATGCATTAAATTTCGTGTTTATAAACGGTTTATAATTTAGTATATCGAGCACTGGCAAAGCACTTTTTTCCAGCGTTGTGAAAGCGTTGTGAACAAGGGCTGTGCACCTGTTTTTATTATGCACTTTTACGGACGTTGGCGAAGCGTTTTATGCCAGGGCTGTGTCAGTACTTTTATTACTTTTACTGTTGTAAATTTTGTTAATTAAGTACTGGCAAAGAACTTTCTACTAACGTTGGCAGAGCGTTGTAGATCAGTGCATTTCCATCACTTTATATGTTGGACCATTGGCAAAACAGTGCACTGCCAGTGCTTGATTTTTCAGACCATTGGCAATTTCTGGCTGGGAAGTGTTCTGCCAATAATTTAATTGCAATTCTTCGTTTAGCCAGCGGTATGCCAGAGATTGATTTTTTGTACCACTGGAACTTTCTGCGTGGGTATCTTTGTAATATATACGCTTAGTCTAAATCTGGCAAACAAAATTTTCTCAGTTTGTAGTTTCTGAAATATCGCGGTTTTTTATATATAAGTTATAAAAAAAGTTTTTTATTTTCTAAATAGTTCACGATATTTTCAATGGATTTGGAATTTTAATACAAAAATGAGTTTAGTGGAATGAAAAATTTACACATAGTAATAAATTTTAAAATTGTTTTAGAATATTGGATATACAAGTTAATAATGTCGATTTGGACAACATATGGCATAACTATCACATACACAGAAAAAACTAAAAACGGATTTCTATTAAAAAATTTACTCAACCAATTAATATTTTAATTGATTTTGTAACTTTCACGGCAATGATAATATCAAATAAAACTTTTATTGAAAATTAAAAAGGAAAAAAGTTATAAATAACTTCTACAAAAAAAAAATATGATACTCACAAAAAAAGTATGTGAACGCTACGTTGGCATGTGTGGTTTTGTTAATGCTGCGTCTGTTTGTATGTTTGTGTGTGTGCTGGTTTTGTTTGTAAACTTAAAATGCATTTGTATTTTATACCGAAAAATTTTCTATTTAAGCTACAGTGTATGAAAAAATAAATTGAGAATTACGTCTAAAATAAAACATGTATTTATATATTTAAAAGTCAATTAAAATATTAATTGATTCAATTAAATATTTGTTAAGAAACAAATTTCATTCAAATCAAATCTTTAATTAGATATTTTAGGTTGATAATTTTTTATGTGTATGGTTTGTGTCAATAATAGCAAATATGGTATTTTGAAGGGTAAACATTTGTCATTATAACTCAGTATTCGATAGACGTCAAATTGTAAACACACATTTTTTCAATCGCTATAATAATGTCGAATTTTGTGATAACCTTCTTTCATTTAAAGAAAACGGCTGCTGAAAGTTATTGACTGTTGGTAAAAGCTTACGGTCAACATGCACCACCTCAAAAAACTTGAGAATGATGGTTTGCGTTACTCAAAAGTGGTGATTTCGACACAGAAGACAAGGAGAGTCCTGGTAAGCCGAAAAAGTTTGAAGATGAGGAATTGGCAGCATTACTTTACGAACACTGTTGTCAAACTCAAGAAGAACTGGCATTATCAATGGAAGTCACACAACAAGACATTTCCCCAGGTTTACAAGCATTGGGATTCATTCAAAAGCAAGTAAATTGGGTCCCATATGAATTGAAGCCGAGAGACGTTGAAAGGCGATTTTGCATGTCGGAAATGCTGCTTGAACGCTACAAAAAGAAGTAATTTTTGTATCCTATTGTTACTGGTGATGAACAATTGATACATAACGATAACCCCAAGCGCAAAAAGTCAAATGTAAAGCCCGGCCAACCAGCCAAATCAACGCCGAAGCTGAATGTACATGGCGCCAAGTGGGAACAGAAATGTGTTTTGCATTATGAGCTGTTAAAATCGGGTCAGACTATCAGAGGGACCTGTACCGAACACAATTGATTCATTTGAAGAGAGAAATCAACGAAAAATGACCAGAATATTCGACAAGACACGAGGCCATAATCTTCCATCATGACAACGCTCGGCCACATGTTGCAAGACCGGTTAAAAACTATTTGAAAAACAGTGGATGGGAAGTTTTGGCTCACCCGCCTTATAGCCCAGACCATGCCATTTGATTCGAATACCATTTGTTTCGATCGATGCAGAACGCCCTTAATGGAATACGCTTCACTTTAGAACAGGGTATCAGAAATTGGCTTGATTCATTCTTTACCTCAAAACCGGAGCCGTTCTCTTGGCGCGGAATCCATATGCTACCAGAAAGATGGGAAAAAGTAGTGGCTAACGATGGACAATAGTTTGAATAATGTATCAATTCATTTTGTTATTTTAATAAATGCTTTTTTTTAAGCAAAAAATCGACATTATTAACTTTTATACCTAATACATATAATTTATAAGGCTTAAACTAAATATGCAAAAATTTAAAATTCCTTGCAAAATACCCTAAAACAAAAACCGACATGATTATACTCAAATGAAAGATAATTTAATGTAGAATTATATTAAAAAAAATTTCATGACTTTACGGTAAAATTTTGAAAAAGTAAAAAAAATATAAGAACATATTGGATAAATGATGTAAATATAAAAACCGCGATATTTCAAAAACTTCAAATGAGAAAAAAAAATTGTATTCAGCGTACCTAAAATAGTCAATATTCTAATAGTCAAAGTAAATTATCATATAAAAATTATAATTTTTCTGTTAATTTAGAGAAAAATTTGTCATGATCTCAAACCGAACAAATAAAATCTCACACATAAACTTATAGATCAACGATAAAATTCACTATTTCCATAAATGCTCACAATTGGTGTTATATACTAAGAAATTAAGCTCTTTCGATAGCAAACCAAATTTATTTTTTTGTGTGCTGCATACGGTTTGAAAGCAAGAAAGTGTTGAAGTTAAAATTTTGTTAAATTTCAAAAAATAAATACTGTGAAATGCACACAAATTCCAAAAATATTAACTCTTTATGCAGTAAGATCTTGATGAAAGTTGTATACTTTGATAATAAATTGAAATTACGGTGTGTTTCGATAATTTTTATTTTAAGAAATTATGTTAGCAAAAAGCCAAAAAAAGGTAAAAATTTCGGACTTGTATTTGAAATCACCGTTTTTCTTGCAATTTATGTGTCTTGGTTACGTATAGCATGCGCTGCATTCAGTCAAATTATTCCTTACATATATGCAACGTAATGCAGTAAAGGGTTAAAACATATTTATGTTGAGGAGAAACCGTTGAAAGGACACGTAAAATAAAATTGAAGCTTAAGCTTATAGGCACAGCTCGTATTTTGCTCCAAGAACACACCGGATAATTGGGTACCTCTAAAGGACATCTTTTTAATTATATTTAGCAGTAGTAGCGGAGCCTTTTAGTTTAATCAATATTTATTGAAGTGAAGGTGAGTTTTCGCTCAATTTCGCGTTTTTCGAAAAACGAAAACCGCAATATCTTCTTAAATATAAGCAAAAAAATTATTTTCGGTCTGTAATTATATGTTGGTAAGAGGAATAATTTATGCCAAAACTTATTAATTTTAATGGATTAGTTTTTGACATTCGCTATAAACCTATTTTTGCCCATATCGCCTAAAACTGGCAGCAATAAAATGTGGTAGCAGAACATATTGTTTATTTTTCGTGCCCGACACGTGGTATAAATTCGATAGCAAAAAGGCTAAGGCCGGTTTGAGGGTTAAACAAATTTTGATGCCAATCTTGTTTCTTGCAACATTTTTTGGCTGGGAAGGAATTAAAGATCCACTTTATGTATACTTATTTTCCCATATTAAGATTGTTTGAGTGGCACAACTTTAATTTCTTTTATGGGGATACTCTAATGAGCATGTACATTTTCGAAATATAGAGATATTATGTCTGCAAAACTTATGTACATTTAAAGTAACTGCAAATGTTTTAAAGTAAGTACAAATAATGTTGTACAGCATAAAATAAAGATTGAAGGAAGAAGTCAAAAAAAAAAACAAAAAGAAAAACCCATAAATTTTAATGACTGTGTGTGTGTGAATATTAAATCTAGGACTTTCAACCAGGTCTGTGCAGACTGTTTGCATATTAAAGTATAATTTTTGCGTGTTAGAGAGGAATTCGTCCATGACTTCCTAGAATCGAATACTGAGAACACAATGTTCACATAATCAGACCGCTAATGGGTTTGTATTTGGTTTTATTCGTGTTTACTAACCAAATGGTTCAAACAGCACCTGTGCAGACCTGTAAGCATGGTATGAATGGTGGAGCAGACGATTGAAACCGAATTTGACTTGTTTGTGTGTAGAACATGTGTGGAGAACGTCTGTGGGTAGAGGAACCATGCTCAAAAACAAAGCCTGCATAGCCAAGTAGATGTTGGATCCAAAACGAGATGTATTCAGCACAGTATTCGGTTACCACAATAATAACATCGCGCTATGTTCAGACGAGCCAAAAAAAGAGAAAAGTTATGGTTCTCATCTCGGAAATCCATAGTGAACACCATAGTGAACTAACACTTGCAAACAGGCCACAAACCGACGACCGTTAGATATGTTCTATAACATGTTGGACGTAGCGAGCTTGGCTGCTTTTGCCATTCATAACAAATTTTGGCATGTCAGGAGGAACAACCGAAGAAGTGTCTTGTTTATGGAATTGACAGAACAGCTGGTCCCTCATATGGTACAGAGAGATATGAACCCCATTGTACGAGGTATTCAATATGTCAAACAGTCAATGGCGTTATTCGGTGTAAAGGTAAGCATTTTATTTATCAGTCATTCAATTCAAATTCTAAACTCAATTGTTTAAATTTGGTTTTTCGCAGGTAAACCGATAGCAGATCAACCAGCAATAAATTGGATAAAAAGTGCCGAAAAACTCGATTTCATTGCATTCACATGTCAGATACGCGTGCTCTAAATGCCGCGTCTAACCTTTATTTTCTTGCATATGATAAACAAAATATGGTACACTGTTACCTATAAAATATAAAAGTATATTTTTATTGTTCACCTTGTCCTACCATTAACAGTTTTAGGACACCAGCAAATATATTCCCAAACAAATTCCATGTAGGTATGCGCAAAACTTAGTTGTGCAACAAACAATTCCTGAACCTTGTAGGGTTAAAGTGTTTGCTCCACTTATTTTAATCTTTTTTTGTGTATTCCTGTTATGAGTATTAAATCTAGTACAGCGCTTATTTAACTAAACTTTTCTTAGCTTTAAGTTTTCATGGAAAAACCATTTAATTATTTTAATAAAAATGTAAGTCTTCTGAGAAGTTCTAAATTATATCCATAGTTCAGCAGATAATGTTCTTATGAAACAAAATAAAGCCGAAATCATTGTTAATTAGAAAATACGATAGTTCAAGTGTTTATACTTAAACGTAAAATTGTATGTCATAAGTTGAGACTAATAACTTTATCTGTATTAGACTCATTCCATATAAATTACAGTGTTGCCATGTTTGAAGGCCTTCATCTTTCACCACGTGTCATCTCTCCACTATCCCCTTTCCAAAGAAAGCAACACAGTAATTAATAGGAAGAATTTCCTGAGTGTTGCTTCTCTTTTAAAAAAAAAAAAAAAAAAAAAAGTTTTGGGTTGCCAGATGACATTTATTTCGCTTGGTTTACAAGAATTTTTAGTGCTCGTCAAGAAACAAGAAAAAATATGGTTTGTCAAGATTTTTTTGGAAAGTTTTCCTTGAGGGGTTTACTCTCTTTAAATTTTCTTTATTTCGTGATTTTTTTTTTTTATTTTATATTTCGATAGTTTTAACTTTTTTCGATATACTACTGTTCCATATTTTAAGGAAAAGAAATTAAAAAGATACAGCTTGTTAAACAAAGTCATTCCACTATATTTTACTTGCGCAATATTAATGTGCTTTTAATGGCCTTTTCTCAAAACAACTATCGAAAATCAGTTGTCACTGTGCAGGTTTAACAGATGGGCCGAATCTTAATCGGTTTCTCCTTAACATAGAGACATTTTTAATTTGTTTTTATAAAATAAAAAACAACAATTTTTTTATGTTTATTTAATTTTTGAGGTTATACAAATCAAAAGTTTTAAGATCTTGTTTTAAAATCTTGCTAAGAATTTATTCGTATGTTAAACAAAAATTAATTTTGTTCTCAGGTGAGTATCTTTGGCTCCACCATGGCACCCGATGTTACCTTCAAAAAAATAAGGATTTAAAATGAGGCGTGCTATGGTATTCCAAATTGTTAATTATACTTTTTACAATAATACTTAATTTTGGGTCCTTTTATTGCCAAAATAACTTTTTAATTAACCATTTGTTATAATTGTTTAAATTTTGTTGTTTACATTGATTTCCAATGAAAGTAAACCCCATAAACAAGGTTTTGTAAAAGGCAATTGAACATTTCATTGAAATATTATTGTGAAGCGTTTTCTTTTAGTGTATTTGTTCGAAAATCGATCAGCACTAATCATTGGGAATGAGGCATCCGATCCAACCGATTACTTTTTATACAAATTTTTTATAAAATTGCATTTTTTCAAAATCAAGATTTTTTTTTTTGGTAAATGTCAATCATTTTGCAAATTTGAATCTGGCAACCCTATATAAGTATGACATCGTCCAAGTTTTAGGTTATTAGCTCTTACGGTTGTGGAACTATATATATACACATATAGATATACATATATATATGATATTAAAACATATATTAAAATTTTATAAAAAGTAATCGTACATAATCGTCCATAAGTTTGTATAAAGTTATAAGCTGCGCGATTCATTAAATAAAGTAGAATGTATAATTGTAAATAAAATTCTTATGGAAAATTTTTGGAAAATTTTTGAAAACTTGTTTTTTATTAATTGCGTATTTTTGAAACGTCACAATAAAACCAATAAAAACGTTTGAATTTTAGTCGAAACTTTTTTAAAACACACTCAGGGAACTTCTGCTTTAAAAATATGTAGTTGTTTGGGTTGTAATACAGTTTCATTATTTTTAATGTAAATGTAAGTCATTTGTAGAACAAATAAAATTTTTAACTAACCTTGTAGTTCATTTAAAAAAACAACTCACATCAAATGACTGTTTTATGATTTTACATTCATTTTTTACAGTTGTTTTTTGTTATTTAAAAAAATAAAAAAAAAATTTTTGGTTTATTTTTTACTACCATGTGGTTAATTTTTACTACAATTGTTAGTCATTTTTTGAACATTAAAAAACAAATGACAATGTTAGTTGAATTTAATGAAATGTAAGTCGTCCTTATTTTAAATGAAATTTCATTTGTTTTTGACTACAATTGCTGTCGTCTTTACCAACATAATTTCCTAAGTGCAGTTATGGAATAAATTAAAATCGATGACAGTTGACACATTCAAGCAACAACACGAAAAGAAACAAAAGGTTCACTTTAGGGAACAGGCCACAATAGAGAACAGGCCACAATAGAGAACATGACATTACCTAAAAAAAATATATAAAAAAAGTAGTTGCACACAATTGCCGAATTCTTTTTTCACACTTCGTTGTGCATTCTAAACAAATATTTCAAAAAGACATTCACAGTAATGAAAGTGGTTGTTAAACCAGTGTTCGCAAATATGTAATTTATTGGCTAAATTTTGGTACACGAAATTTTTAAAGCTGGTTACATATTATACTAAAAGATAAACTCACAAGTCATTATTTTTCAATATGTTGTCATGTTGTCAGAAAATAATATGAAAACTGTTAAAAATCTACTGTAATCGGTTGGCCTTAAGCGGCTTCACGATTATTTAATAAATAAATTAAATAAATACAAATATAAGGCACATTTATCGGGTTTTCCATGAGAAATACGTGCCCGCTTAAGTTTAATAATAAAAAAAAATATGTAAATTTGGCAGCTATAGCAGTATCTTCTCTATATAAATTACCCAAAAAATATGCATTTTTTTAACACAGAATATTTAAAAAAGCAAAAAGTACCAAAAAAAAGGTACCATGAAAAAGCCCTCAAAAATCTATTTCCAACCATACCACATTTGCATATAGTTGCTTTGGTTCGCATGCCTTAAAAACAAAAATATGGTGAAAGTCCCATTTTTGAACCAAATTTTTGGCGAGACAGGTCGATTTTAAAATTTTTTTCTTTATCACATATTCAAATTTCATGAATATCGGAGTGTTTAGGTTCGAGTACTTTCCTTGTTAGAATGTCTATTTCTGATTCTATTAACAAATTGCCCTGTAACACAAAAGAGGACAACTTCTACCAAAGTTTGACGAATAGTGCGTTTACGGCATTTATACTGCAAACTAAAACGCAGAAAAAATACACTTTTGAATATGTTTGCAGGTAATTATATATATGTTTACAATATTTCAACATTTCAAACTTAAACAAAGATATATTTGCAATTTTTAAATTTTTAGATATTATATTTGGAATATACAGGCAAAAATATATATAATTGCAGCCAAACAAATATATAAGTATGTTGGTAGACGTTTTTTCTCTAGTTCCAAGCATGTATATGTTTACAGGCAAACATAATTATATTTGCAAGCAAATTTGGGAAACTAAATTGTTTTGCTAACAAAAGTATATTTCAAGCATTTATATTTTCAGCAGCGCGTTTTTTCAGCATGTACTTCCATACAAATTACACTGTGCAACAAATTTCGGGTCATGGAAGACATCCCGGACCATTCTAACGGAAAATGAAAGTAGACCATTAGCAGACTAAAACCCCCAAATTGTTTTGAAATCTTTGCTCTTGTTTTGTTTTTATAAGCTTTTGAAGTTGACTCTTTTTCAGCATATTTTTAGTATTTTTTTTAATATTGATGAAAATAAAATGTTGAAATGGGTAAATATAAAATGCAATAACGACGAAAGTGAGGATGCTCATTTTCACACAGACTGTTTGGTAGCTTCTTTAGAAGTGTGGTATTCGAAATGAGTTAAATCGGTCTAGCGCCTCAAAAGTTATGAGTGATAATGTAAGGCAGCCTCAAAATGTTTCATACAAATTGGCGAATTTTACTAAATTACGTGACTTGTCCAGTTTGTAACCAGACATATAGAGATGAATAGTGTTGAATATTCACCTCAAGTACTTTTCTCGACAATTTTTTTTTCACCTCAAACTTTTTTCACCTCGAAATTTTTTTTTACCTCCATTTTTGTTTACTACAAGAAAAGTTGGACAATACTGGATATTAAAATCAGCGTGGCCGAAATATTTAGGATCAATGGTCAATACTCTTGGTGCTATTTTTCTTATCTTTTTTTTTTTAATTTAATTAAAATTATATATGTCTTTGGCTTTTAATAAATCCAATTTAATCTCAAAATGTGTTATTCGATCCACCAAAAATAACTTATCTGTTTAGATCAAATTAGATCTAAATTAATCCCATGAGATATTTTGGGATCTATCAGGATCTTAAATTATATATTACTGGATTTCCCATTTTAGTAATCAATTTTGATCTAATTTAATTCAGTTATACATTTGAGGAATCTAATCGGATAGTACTGGATACCCCAATTGTGAGACAAACTTGGATAAGACTAAATAGTGATCTATCAAATTAGATATGATTTTGTATTTGAGACATAACTTTTTTTTTGATCGGTCCACCCGTAAAGGCTGCACATTGGCACCTGATTTTCAATTTTTACATTTAATGTAAATATCTGATATATCTCTACCCACTTAAAATATATTAAGGTATTAATTTGGTGAAAGACATTGTAAAGTTTTAACACACCTAACCCACACCAAAAATAAAAAAGTATTTTCTGTTGATGATCCGTTAAAAAGTTGTTAGGACTCAAAAACATACTAGAAAATGTAATTTTAAAGCTTAACAACTTCTAAATGAGTGGCGATTAAGTCGATAGTTTTATGTTGTTTTTTCTGAATGACATTGTTTAGCATTGAGTGCGATTTTAAAAACTATGATATCCCGAAGTTCAGTTTTCCGAAAGATCGCTATTAATTATATAAAATTGGTCGAAAAATTTCTCTTGTTCTCGCATATTTAACCATGACATAAGATCATTTTTTTTTTTAATTCTCAGGACAAATTTTTAACGCTTTGCAATTGCCATATAATTTTTGACTACTCGATTAATTCCCGTAATTTCAAGCAATAGATACCTACCGGTGCTTAGATACCTACCCGATTTTGTTCGTGTACACGGTAGGTATCTAAGCACCAGTAGGTATATATTGCTTGAAATTACGGCCATAAATCCTAATTTCTTCTTCCTGTAAAGAGACTAACTAAAGTAACTAAGTAAAGTAATATTCTACAGTAATTAATATAAAAATTAATTACGATTGTCATTATCTGACGGTTGCAAAACACTTTCTAACATGAAATTTGAAGAAACTTGCTTAACGGCGACTCAATCTCTAACCTACACTTGGTATCCAGCTATTGTATGTGAATAAAGCGCATCATAAAACGTGATAATTACTTGTAAAAAAGAGATAGGATTAAGAAAAAAAAGCATTCTAGTTGAGAAATGAATTGTACATTGGTATTAGTTAATTCTGTCTCTTCTGATCGAAACAATACTTGTGTGTACGTAGTGTGACCAAACTCCACTTTAGCCACAGTCATCGCTGTGTCGACCGTGGCTCAACTCGTTAAGAGGTGAGATTACGATGCATAGCTTGATGCTAAGGCAGTGAGTTCAAATCCCAGTACGACACCAAAAAAAAAAAATAAATAAAAAGTATAAAATACTTTGTTCAATTGACACATAAATTAACCACTGACGGGTCCCAGGAGGGGGACGAAACTGCGGCAGTCTGGTGTATCCCTTGTGTCCGTAAAAATTTTCAATAAAAAAGTTTTCTTCTTCTTCTTCCTTTAAAGAGACTAACTAAAAAAAAAATTGTTCTTTGCACCAATTCTGAAAAAATGGGTATGGTCCTGACAGAAAGAGGGTGCAATAAGTGTACAAATGTTTGCGAAAATGCGTAGTCACATCTTTCTACCAAATATCTTCAAAAATTTCTATTGCAATCTATGAGTGTTATAAAATGGACTAGTATGTCAGACTACTTTTGTTAATTTTCGAATATTTTTTATATTTTAGAATGCAATATTTCAGGATCGGCTGGGAATAGCGAGCTATAGTTATACGACGTACAACTTCTATGCCAAGTTTGGTGGAAATCAGAAATAGAGTGGCTGATTTCATATCGCTCATTTACTACAAGACTGTCATAAGTTAATGATGCAGATTTATTAGTTATATCATGGTTTATATTGTTTAGTTTAGTTTATTGATTTCCA
Source organism: Delia radicum (assembly GCA_021234595.1). NCBI lineage: Eukaryota > Metazoa > Arthropoda > Insecta > Diptera > Anthomyiidae > Delia > Delia radicum. Next base: position 146,595,408 of record CM037853.1, on the reverse strand, counting down.
AAACAACAAGATTAAAAATCTTAAAATTAAAGTAATGGATTTTTATATTGTAACATTATTTTTAAGCAACAATAATAGGAAAAAAATAGGAAAAAATGATTATTATTTCTAAAATATAAAAAAAAAGAAAAATGTGGGCAGGTATGTAAAATTAACAAAAAAAAAAAAAAAATAATAAAATAAAATAAATTTTTTTAAAATAAATAAATATTATAAAAAATAAATATAACCAAACATTTGTTGATGACAATAAGTAGGTACAATTTTCATTTAAATTTCAGAATCAAACACATTTTTAGGCTCGTTTATCTATAAAGTTCAAATATTTGTTTTTTAAAATGTAATGCGTTGCTTAAGAACTGAATGGATGATGGTAATGAGTTCCAAAGACGTATTGAGTTCACAAAAAATTGCCACTTTGATAAAGAGTTTTGAAACAATATGTGGGTAATGTCCTTATTCCTCTGGGAGTTTGAAAACTCAAGTCTATCAAACAAATACGATGGTTCCCGGGATATATATAATTTTATGCAAAAGAATCAGTGTTCTTATTTTCAAAAGATCTTTGAAAGTAACTCCATAAAGTTTTTTGAATACACTCTAATTAATTTCTGTTGAAATTTACCCAACTTATAGTAGGAAACTGTACTCCTACTATAAGTTGGGTAAATTTACTCTATGTGTGTAAATGAAAAAAATACGCACATTGAGAGTAAGTTTGTGAACACAAAGTTGGTAAATTTACAATGAAAGTGCGTAATATGTTGATAAAATTTATAAATAAATGAGTAATTTTACCAAATTTTCGTGTAAAAAAACATGATTTACGTGCAATTATACGTATAAAATGCGAACAAATACATATTTATAAGCGTAAACCCCCTAAAAATGCGTATCTTTACCTTCCGGTAAAAAAGAATAACAGCCCAAAAAATTTTTTAAATAAAACAAAAAATTAATTTTTAGAAAGAGTTTTATTAATATGTTGTATAATAATAAATTTAATAATAAATATTTGTATATAAGTTGTTGTACAAAAGATTGAATTCTATTAAAAAAAAATCGGAATTTTTTAAATCGAATGATTTTTTTCTTCAATCATTGCGAATTAAATAATTGGGAGTTCAATCTATTTTTAACTTAATCGATTTACAATTTGCCGAAATCGGCGAAACTGAAAAATACCGCCAGAATTGAAAAAAAATCGCTAAAATCGAAAAAAATATCGTTAAAACAAAAAAAATCCCAAAAATTTAAAACAATCTCCAAAATTGAAAAAAAAAACGCCAAAAATGTAAAAAATAAAACCGACTGAATAAATCGAATGAAGAATTTTATTCTTTAAAGCTCTGTACATATGTATATTATATTTTGAAAATATTTTTCCACAACTAGGTTGCAAACACTTGGAAATAAACTATAAACTAAACACTATCACAAATACTACAGTTACACATTTTTTTTCATTAAAATTCTCAATAAATTAAATTTTTTAAATTTTTTGGCTTTTTTCAATTTGTTTAATTTTTTTTCAATTTAAAAATGTCAAAATATGTATTACTATTATAAGTTAGTACACTCAAAAAAAAAAGTTTGTAAAGTCAGCAAAAAATTTTGCTGAGTCAGCAAAATTTTAGTCAGGAGGATGCTAGCAAAAAAAATTGCTAATGTCAGCAAAATCTTTTGCTGAAAATCAGCGAGCTGATTTTTAGCAACAAAATTTGTAGATTCAGCAAAAGTTTTGCTAACACTTAGTAGATTATAAATAAAAAAGCGTTGGTAAAAATTAATAAATTTTTTGCTGAATTTTAGTAGACTGAAAAAAACGCAAAAAAATTGTAAAAAAATTGTAATTTAGTTAAAATATTTGCTGAAAATCATAAAACATTAAGGGATTATTGATAAAATTATCAATTTTATTTTTGTGAAGCAATACAACATAAAAGAATAAATCATAAAACATATTTTTGTGATTCTTTTAAAAATAATTTACAATAATTACGAAATATAAAAATTTTCATATTCCCACATTGACGACATGAATTAATTTAATATCTGAAAATATATAGAAATAAATATATATAACATAACAAAAATTTTCTTTCAACTACTTACATCAATGGTTGTCTTAATGATGCTATCTTTTCAATGACGAAACTGCCGAAGATAATTCTAGAAACGAAACGAAAAAATAAACAAAAACAAACGAAACGAAAAAAAACAACCCTTTTTTTTGCAATAAGAAAAAGGAACCATACAAATCTACCTAAGATGTGTGTCTTTGTCTTTCGCTTTACTCTGTCTACATATCTGTATATGTTTTTTTTATTGTCTTATTAGAGTTGTCCCTTTTAGTATCATTTTCCTCTTCTCTACTACATCTTGACATGCCGCGACATCTGCTTATCAGCACAATTTTTTTTAGCAAAATTAATTAGTAAAACATTAGTATATTAGTAAAGCATTAGTATAAAACAGTTAAGTGCTGAATAAGTATAACAAAAATTTTAGCTGAAAACACGGTTTTAGCAAAAATATTTGCTAAAAAAATAGTATACCTGATTTACAAGACGTTTACTAACTTTTCTACTAACTTATTTTTTTGAGTGTATATTTACAAACTTTGTGCTTACAAATTTTATTTAACAAAATAATACTACTTTTAGGCATAATGTGTTTAATTGTAAACACATAATTGGTAAAAATACTGTAAGTGGGTATTATTGTATATAAAAGTGTGCGCAAAATAGTTTTACGCATTTTGATGTATAAATTTACCGAATTAGCGTAATAATACATGAAACTTTACTCGTTTTATAGTAGTAAATTTACAATCATTTTTTAGAGTGTATAAAGAGATGGAGTCAAACTTCCTTAAATTAAAAACATATCTAAGAATATCATTGTAAGTATATGCAAGTTTCTTACTGCATTTAGTGTCACAGCTTGCAAATATTTCACATCCGTACAGTAGAGTAGGCAATAGGTAAGTTTTCGCCAACAATATGCGAACATTTAATGGAGTTATATACTGGGTGTGCCATAGAGTACGTAGCATTGAGTATACTTTTCCAGCAGCAACGTTTATATGGTTAGACCAGGTGAGTATATCATTAAAAATAACACCAAGGTTTTTGGCAGTGGATACTATTTCAATTTTCTGATTGTTTAGTAATATTGTGTAAAAATTTCATATTAATATCACGTATACTTTTCGAGATAGAGGATAATATATTTTATTTTTTCTTTAAAGTGGATGCAAAGAAAATATATTTCATAGAGAAACTGTGCTACTCATGGGTCTCTCGATAATTAGAGAATTCGCACACAACTCTCACTAAGAGAAAAATCCATTAAAACCCCTTATTTATAAAAAACGTAACCAAATAAATAGAGAAAGGGTTTAGCGAAGCAGATATGGATTGAAAACTTCAAACTCGTGTTCTGCAAAATCGTATTTTTTGAGTTATGTCAGTGTATTGTGTTTTCACAAATTACGAAATTTATGCTTTATTTTTGTTAATGTTAGAAAAAAAAAGCAGTTTATCCTTTAATATATGCAACTAGAAAAACTTTTAAATACTTTTCATATCTGTTACTTAAAGTCGTTGAATATGCATAGTCATATAATTTTTTACATATAAATTAGAGCTGCATAAAAAGTAAAAGTTGTTAAAATACTGAATACGGTTGCATTTAAAAACGCCTGCAGCTCTAAATTTCATATTTCAAGGATAATCGTTGCAAACTTCCCAGTGCAGAAAATCATTACCATATAAGTGGTTACATTAACACAAATTTGGCCAAAGTAGAAACGGTAATGACATATCATTATTTTTGAACTACCACTTATGACACCAGCTTACTCTCTGCATTACTTTAATACAAATATTATTGACTTACTAATAATTTTTAATTTTGATTTGAATTAAATTTGTTTCTAAAGAAATATTTAATTGAATCAATTAATATTTTAATTGACTTTTAAATATATATATACACATTTCATGTTATACATAATTCTCAAATTATTATTTCATAAACTATATGGTTAAATAGAAAAGTTTCTGTAAAAAATACTAAATACATTTGAAGTTAACAAACATAACAAGCACACACACTAACAAACAAACAGACACAGCCCTGCCGGAGATCGAACTAGTACCTAACTAGTACTGAACTAGTACAAAAATCACCAGTACTAGTTCCAGACTGTAAACTTTTCTATGCCATCTTAATGCTCAAATTAACATTGAGTGTGTTTGGAAAATCACTAGTACCATTGGTTCTAGACGTGTACTAGAACATTTAGACCCAATTGGGTGCTTTTGAACCAGATTGTTACTAGTTCTTTTGTATAGAAAAATTTCCCATAATAGGTCGATTTACTCCCTTGTTTTACTTACTGTAAAGTACTATTAAATTAAATTAGTTTTTTGTATGGGTTTATTTATTAAAATACTTATAAACAAAAAAGAAATAACTTAAAAATTTTATATTTTGTACCAATTTTTCAGGTTATTCAGTTTACATAAAAATATCAGTTTTATAAACGTAAAAAAGTTACATTTGTAGTTATATTAAAATAAAAGACTAAGGGCCTATTTCTTCAAGGCTGGCTCTTCAAAAAAACTTTCAGTATTTAAAATACGTCTTCCTTCAATCAAATCTTGTTTGGTGTCTTCTTCTAAGCATGGTGGAGAGCAAATGTTATTCCCAAACTCAAATTCTTCACACTCTTTTAATTTTTTTCCCAATTTTGGCGGTTCAATACTCTACGTTTATATTCACTTATTTGTTTTTTTTTTATTTTCTTTTAAAATATCTTTTAGAATTACTCATTTAAAAATACCTTTTTAATAAATTTTGTAAAACAAACTTTTTTACGCACGAGCGACTTTAATAACGAATCACACTTAAATGAAGGGGAAAAACAAAATTAAAATGGTTCTTTGTTATGCATGTTTGCCACACCTTTTTTATTAAATCAGTGCCGGCTACCGTTGTTTTAACTGTACGGCAACACTTAAAAAAAAACAAAGAAATGCAAATGAAAATTAGCATTTTGCATATAATCATCTTTTTATAATAAAGATGGCATAAATCAAATGTTTTAAATCAAATTTAAGAAGCAGTATCTAAATAAAAATATGCGAATTTTTGTTTAAAAACGAAAATTCTATCAATCTACAAGTGGTGCCCATATACTACATCAAGTACTAGTACTAGCACTAGTATTTTTATATAAAAACACTAACCCCGTTTGCACTAGTACTTTTTGTTATAGTAATTGCACTAGTAGCTTTTAGACAATTAACGCATAATCTCCTGAAGGGAGTATTACCGAAAACACATACACTATTGTGGTGTGCAAACACTTTTTTGTATCATACTTTTTATGTAGATAGTTATTTATAACTTTTTTTTTAACTTCCAATAAAAGTTTTAATTGATATTATCATTTCCGTGATAGGTGCAAAATCAATTTAAAGATTAGTTGATCCAACAAGTTTTTCAATCGAAACCAGTCTTTTCTGTGAAATTTTTCAATTATTTCAATACAAAAACGAATGCGTTTTCTATTATAACTTATTTTTGTTATTTTCAATATGAAGTAATGATCCGAAATTTTTTTAAAATCTATTTGTAGACGTATTATATTTTAAACTCTATTGTTTTTATTTTTGTTAGCTGGAAAGTAATGACATGCTATAAAGTATCACATGTCGACATAGCTCAGATGGTAGAGCGGTTTACTGACAACCACGAGTCCCATATTCGAATCCCGTGTGTAAACATTTTATTAAAAAAAACAATTTTTATTAAAATAATATTGTCATTACGAAAAATCAAAAAACCAAAAAACCAACGCACTTATCAGCATTGACGAAACTACTGAGTTTTTAATAAATTTTCAAAAATAAAATAGTTTATATATAAAAATATTTTTTTCTATTTAAAAAATTGGTTTACATAAAATTAGCTTATACGATATTGAAAAGTTGGGACTCGAGGTTGTCAGTCAGCCGCTTTACCAGGTCATCAGTCAACCGCTAAAGCCATCTCGAAATTTTATACTTAATAGATAAATTCAAAAATGACTTGATTGCACAAAATGACATTACTTTCGAGCTTACATAAAATATGTGATTACATATATCGTTAAAATGGTTGTATAAATAATGGGTCTAAAAATTGATTTTCAAAAAATTTTCAGATCATGACTTTCTTTTTTTATTTTCAAGTAATGTAAAAATAACTAGTTGGTAGTAAGTAATTCAGTCATAATTGATAGTCGAAAAAATATTAATATATTACTACCGCTTTTATACTGCGTTACTATATCTCAACAACGTCATTTCATATTAACACTTTATGTGATTTGAATAAGGATATTATTTAAAGCAAAATATTAAAAATATTATATTTAAAACACGATATAAATTACTTTTAGTTTTGGTAATAAAATAATCACAAATTAAAAATTTTCCAGTAATAACTATAAAAAACTGCAAAATTTAAATCAATTTTTGTAAAAATTTATGAAAAAAATTTCTTTTTGTGGAAATTTGTTGTAAAATAACTTAAAAGGGTGGTATTCGAACTGGTTCGGGTCAGATCTTAATGAACCCTAATAATGTTGTAGAGAATACCAATATATTTTATATTTTTTTTATACTAGCATATTTTTTAGCAGCCAAATATCATGTTTAGTCTTATTAAGTGGGGTCAAAAATTAGCACATTTTACGTTTTTATCGGTTTATTTCGTTATATTTAAAGTGCCTTTAGAAGCTGGTGTAAAAGTTATGGTTTGCTGGTGTAAAAATTATGCCTAAAGACATTCAAGTATTTTTGCTATTCAAAAAATGTAGTTTGAGTAACATTAAATTCGGAGTTTTATTAAGGAATTCTAGTTGTATTAAGCTAGTTAATGCATAATTATGCCTATTTGTTTTAATAAGCCTTTTTCCATCCATATATATAAATTAATTAAAAAATGTAGCAACTTTGTTTCCACTATAAATGCAGTATGGATATAATTTTTTTTGTTTTCTCGAGTACTTTAATCCTGTGTGCAAATAAATCTAGTTTTCGTAAATTAAAGACTAGTTTTCTTACAAAAACAAATGAATTTTCAACTTGTAACGTGAGATTGGGGAGCTAAAAAGCTACGTGTCTTTTTTCTCTTTGCTCTTCTACAATATATCAAAATTTCATTAAAATCTGCAAGTTTGGATCGGGATACATTCATTCTTAATCTCAAAAATAAGAATTTTGTGAACTTTGTTTAATAGCAACTGACGCGTCATGAAGTTGCAATACATTATTTCCTTATTCAAAGTAGGTAAAGTGTTTAAAAAGCAGTACCTAGATGTAGGTGTTTCTCTATGTATAAACGTGAATGTAGCTAGATATATTTATAAGTTCTTGACATCTAACGAATCTAAAGTTTTAGTTGCAGCCAAAAATTGTATTCAACGAAAATGTTTGGCATATATTATTTAGTCTTTAGATACAACAAACTTTTTCTATTGCATTGACGTCATAAGACTAATTCCTTTTCTATCATCTCGCTTTATTGGGCTTATACAAAAGAATTTATAAACTTGAATGAACATATTTTTATTTATTAATTTTATTTATTTATTCATACAGTTTTATCAGTTTTTTTTACATAGACAAGCCAAGTATGGTACTATATTTGTGCGGATATAGTTATGTATAACTTTCAGGTTCTAAAGAATAAATAATATGCCGTCATATATATACTGAATTATATATAAATTAATTTAGAAGTTTTTTTCTACATGGAGTTATACTTAATTATATATAAATGAGCTTAGAAAATATTTTTAGCATGTTGCTTTATAAAATTTAATATGATTTTCTATAAAACCATTTCTAATTATATACTGCACTCTAATTAATTTTTGTTGAAATCTATCCTATTTATAGTAGGAAATTGTACTCCTACTATAAATTGGCTAAATTTAATCTGTGTGTGTAAAGAAAAAAATACACACATTGGAGCACAAAAATTGTGTAAATTTACAATAAAGGAATTAAAGATAATTTTAACATTTTTTTTTTATGTTTATAAATAAAATAAAACCTACATTTTGGTTTATTTATTTCTGATTTTTTGTCAAATATATCAAATTAAGATATAATTAAAATTACAATTTCAATTTCATTCTAAACACTTTTTGCTTTTAAAAAAGTTTCCGATACTTACCCCTTTCTTGTCCTAGAATCTGAAGCTTTTACATAGAATTATATTATAAGGCCTCTTCTTATATTGTTTTTAACATGATTGGGCAGCTACTCATGTTCCACTCTGGTGCTGGTAATGTACACACATAAACCAATCCAGTTTTCAGCAAGAGCTACCGCAAACAACATATGCAACTAAATGTATTGCCATTATCACGTGGCCACCAAAACACGGCGCTACAATTACACATTTAACCATTATATCGTACACTCTAATTAATTTCTGTTGAAATTTACCCAACTTATAATAAATAATCTTTTTTCTCTGCGATGCTTAGTTTTCGAGAAAAATGTGATTTACGAATCCATCCAATCAAATCTAAATCGTTGTAGGGGTAATGGAAGATTAGTGCAAACATTTTTCCTTTAGCTGCATTTATTTTCGAAACATGTACTTTTTAAAAATCGCCAAAATAAAAACCGTCTATAACTTAAAAAATAAAATAAATAGTTGAAAAATGTTTGCATCGGTATTCAAAACTCAACCCCATTACCATAATTCCGGTCACAAATTTCGACCTAATTGCCTAGCTTCTTAGATCGCGTTTTTCTCGAAAACAAAGCAACGCAAAGCAAAAAGGGCATTTATTTGGAACATCGTCTGCGTTTCGAAAACTAATAAAGATAAATGTACACGGACAACTATTTTCAATTTCTCGTCAATATTTTCTGTTTTTTCATCGTTTATTTTTAATTATTGGAGATTTTTTAATTTTAGTTACGATATTTGCGTTTTTAATTTTAAGCATTTTTTTTTTTAAATTTTAGCGTTTTTTTCCGTTATATATATATTTTTTTTCAATGTTATCGATTTTTTTAATTTTAGGGAATTTTTAAATTTTTGGCGATTTTTTAGTTTTTGGCGATGTTCTTTAAATTTTAGCGTTTATTCAATTTTGGAGATTTGTTTAGTTTTTATCGTTGTTTTTCAATTTTTGCGATATTTTAAATTTTTGACACTTTTTTTCAGTATATTGGCGATTTTTTAAATATTACCGATTTTTTTAATTGTTATATATTTTATTAAATTTTAGCGATTTTTTTTTTTGAAAATTCTGATTATGGGAACCTAAAAAACTCCCGAAATAGATCTATCAACACATTCCTGAAAGGGTCAATTAATAAATTTTAAACCAAAAACTCTATAGATTGTTAAGGCAATATTCTAGGTTAGGTTAGGTTGGAGTGGTAGCCGGCTCCGTGATCACCAGCACACTTAGACTCTGAGGTCCGTTGTGATACCACGAGACTGACGGATTACCGGTCAGACTCCACCGTTGAACCATTTAGAGCTCCTTACGAAGCTAAGGAGGTGCGGAATACCAGCACCTGAAAGATCCCCAAGGTCGTCAAAGAACGCCGATCCAAGTGAGGCCCTCCTACGTAGCGCCAGCGCAGGACATGAACAGAGAAAGTGCTCAATACTCTCCTCCTCCTCCTCGTCCCCGCAGCTCCTACAGAAGTCAGGCGATAACACCCCCAACCTACGAGCGTGTCTGCCAATGAGACAGTGGCCGGTTATCACCGCCACCATGTTAGAGATTTCCCCCCTGGAAAGCGACAGGAGCGCCCTCGTTCGCCCCAGATCTAGAGCCGGCCAGATGTGCCTTGTCACCACACAAGTCACGCCATTTGCCCACCTAAGGTTAGTCGCCCTCTCGGAGTTGAGCCGATTGTTCAGCTTACAGGTTGCTAGGGGAACACCAACTCCAGCAAATTCCGCAGGAACTTGCAGGGTGGTTCCTAGCCTTGCAAGCTCATCAGCTCTACAGTTCCCTGGTATGTCCCTGTGCCCCGGGACCCAAACGAGTCGAATGTCAAACTGCTTGGCCATCTCATCCAAGGATGTGCGGCAGTTAAGGGCAGTTTCCGTAGTCAGAGACATTGACCCCAGGGACCTTACCGCGGCCTGACTGTCTGAAAAGATGTTGATGCTCGTCGTGGACAGGACAGTCCGTCCTAGCCAAGCGGCAACCTCTCCTATCGCTATCACCTCAGCCTGAAAAACGCTGCAGTGATCAGGCATCCTCAGAGCCAGTTTCAAACCGAGCTCCTCGGAATAGACGCCGAGACCGACTCTTCCGCCGAGCCCCGATCCGTCCGTGTAGAAATTTACGCCACGTCTCCTTGTCGGCATCCCACCCGCCCAGGAATCCCTGGTCGGTATGTGGACCTCAAAGAGACGTTCATACGCCGTCACAGGAGTCACATGATCCACATTCCGTGGAGAATTTTCCCCCAAAATCGCACCGTGACCAAAACTATTGCCCACAAATTGCGAAATCGACCGTAGTCTAATGGCCGCGTCAGCCGCTACCTGCTTCCCCAGTATATCCAAGGGGATTAGATGCAATATGATCTCCAGTGCATCCGTTGGTGTAGTACGGAGTGCCCCCGTGATACTCACAGAAGCCATCCTCTGTACCCTTTTCAGATATCCCAGGTAGGTCGTCTTATCCAGTGCGGGCCACCAAACAATGACCCCGTATAAAAGAATAGGGCGAACTACCGCAGTGTACAGCCAATGAACCACCTTGGGGCTGAGTCCCCATCGCGCTCCAATGGCCCTCCTACAGGAGTACAAGGCAATCGCCGCCTTCCTCGCCCTTTCCTGAACGTTGTGCTTGAAAAGCAACTTCCTGTCCAGAATCACGCCAAGATACTTGGCTCTGTCAGAAAGTTGTATTTCCACACCGTCCAGGGTTACAGGCCCAAGATCGGGATCGTTGTTCCCCCTGTGAAATAGAACAAGCTCCGTTTTATTGGGATTAATCCCAAGTCCACAGGTCCTTGCCCAAACCGCCAGCTCCCTTAGAGCCGTCCGCATAATATCCCTAAGCGTAGACGGAAGGGCAATATTCTAATAAAGAACTTGAAAAATTGTTGTTTTCTTTGATTTTTTTTTTTAATTTTAATGTTTTTTTTTTTCATTTTTAGCGATTTTTTTTTATCGATTTTTTGAAATCGATTGAGGAAGAATCGACTGAATTCCCAACGATTGAATTCAGTGATTGAATAAATGGAATGAAGAATTTAATTCTTTAAAGCTCTGTACATATATTATATTTTGAAAATATTTTTCCACAATTACGGTGCAGACACTTGGAAATTCCGTTTTTAATTATGGATGTATACATTTTTTTGATACATTAGGAAGTTTGTTTAATTCACTATCACAAATACTATATTTATACATTTTAATTTGATTATTAATTCACAAAAATTCTCAATAAATTTAAATTTTTAGAATTTGTTAGCTTATTTTACTTTTTTTTTAATTTAAAAATGTCAAAATATTTATTACTACTATAAGTATGTATATTTGCATACTTTGTGCGTAAAAATTGTATTTAACAAAATAATACTACATTCAGGCATAATGTGTTTAATTGTAAACACACAATTGGTAAAAATACTGTAAGTATGTATTAATTATTGCATATAAAAGTGTGTGCAAAATATTTGTAGGCATTTTGTGTTTAAATTTACCGAATATGCTTAATAATACATTAAACTTTACTCGTTTTATAGTAGTGCTTTTAAAATGATTTTTTAGAGTGCCAAACATGTGAAAACATAAATTTTAAGCATACGGTGTCTAAATTTAAACATTATGCGAAATATTACACAAAAATTTACATACTTTATAGCAGTATAATTTACAAGCATTTTTAAGAGTGTGGGTTAAAAACTTCCGAGTATATATAACTATATATTGTACACACTATAATTAAATTTTGCTTAAATTTACCCAACTTATATTAGGAAACTGTACTTCGAATATTAGTTAGGTAAATTTACCTCGAGTGTGTTAAAAAAAAATCACAAACATTATTCGTAATTTAATTAATACAAATTGCGTATATTTATACTGAAAATGCGCAAACAAATTTCAAAAATTATGTGTAATTATACCTTGGTTACTAAAACTTTAATTTACAGCCCAAAAATAAAAGAATAATATATATATATTTTTTTAATTATTTATTAACAAAAAGATAATATAATACTTAATAATAAATGCATCAAATTAATTTTATTTTGAGAAATTTTTACTGTCAATATTTAGATTATACGGATTATTTTTCTGCATTAAAAGCCTAAGTTACAATGTTTTTTTCCTATAGAAAAATACTTAGACTGTGAGAAGCAGTCGTTGATTTCATCATATTAAAAGATCTCAGATTCTGCGCACTTCTTTCTTTTGACAAATTCTCAGATTCTAAAAACTAGAAAAAGCCTCAGATAAAAAACTTTTTGAGTTTTTATTTTTAGGAAAAGTTTTCAGATTGTAAAATTTGTTAATATAAAAAAAAAGTTTAAAAAATCAAAAATGTTTTTTATACAAAAGTAGTTTAGTATATGAGGTTCTGTGTGTATGAAAAAAATACTTACAATCTGAGGGTGTCATATATTAAAATGTCCTTAGAATATCAGAGATTTTTAACAAAATATGCTCAGAAACTAGTGTTTTTTTTTTGAAGGAAAAATTCTCAAAATCAGTTCTTCATGAATATTTCTTAGAATTTGATGTATTTCCATAAAGAAAAGCTCGCAGTATCTAATTCTTTTTTAATGAGGAAAAGGTCCTACAAATCTGTTTCAGATATCAAAGAAACTTTTCTATACAAAGTCGCTGATATTAAGGAATTCTGGGGAATTTACCTTTGGATAAATGCTCAAATTCTTTAATTTTATTCTTATTATAAAATTCCTACGATTTATAATTTCAAATGTCAGCGCTTATGGTGATTGTTTTTGTGACTTCTTAAAGAGATTGAAGTCTCTTCATCAGTTTTTTTGCTGAATATTCTCTAAATCTGATTCCAGCCTGTAGAAAAATAAAATAACGCTGGAACATTTTGTTTGATGACGATTTTTTATTCAATTCCATTATATGCCCATATATATACATACATTCTTCTGGAACATATCGCACACCTAGTTTAAAAGTGACTCAACTCAAAATTTTTAATTTTTCAGAAATCGAAAAAAATATTTGCAACTTTATACCAATTGAAACATAAAGAAAGACATAACTGTTTTTTATCAACAGTTAACAACAACAAAATACACTGATATTTTTTTTGTAGATAAACAAGTGTATTGTGCATAATTTAAGCATATAAACCCGAAAAATTAAAATTTTGAGTTGAGTCACAATTTAAAATTCAATTCGGTTGGCAATTTATTTTTTTTTTATTTATATGTAGTTTTATTAAATTTTATACAAAATAAGGTCCTATATAACTGTAAATTTTTGTATGGGTTTAGAAACTTTAGATCGAATCTGATGCAATTATAAAAATGTTTAGTAAAAAATTTTTTGAGTATTATTTTTTGATTATGGGAAAAACAAAAAAAAAAATATTCGAGAATACTTATGGTTCGCTACTTGTATTTCTTAGAGTTTTTAACAAAATTTGGCTCAAGTTTGGTACTGCTGATCTCATTTTCGGAAATATAATTATAAAATTTACAAAGAGTAATTTTGGTCCACCACATATTTCAAATCAAAATAAGTAATAAATAAAATTACAAGTTTAAAACTAAATGATGCTGTGGTGGACAAACATTTATCTATGGGAATTTTATAAATGTTTTTTTTTTTCGTAATATGCTCAGCATTGCGAAACGGTTGAACTCTTAATTTAATTTATTTATTTGATATATTCTATGCTACAAGAAAAAATTTCTAAAATACACTATGAAGGCCGTGGGTAGCAACTATAAATATGTATCCTCAAAATACATGCGTATTTTCCAAAACAATCGCGTCTTTCTTTTTAAGTTCCAATACATGCCAACAATTTTTTTAAGCGTTTTTTTCTATCTTTCGGTGGTGTACTTTTGAATGAGAGATATATAAATTGATGTAACTTTAATTAAGTCCAAGCAAAAACTGTAATTTTAATAATTTTAATTCACTTTAAACTTAAAACCGCTATAATTTTTAACGCCGTTAAAGATAAATAATTAACGCGATTAGATTTAGCATGCTCAAATATTGGCTAAAATATATACAAAATATTATGCATGTCATACAAATTTAAATTTAAAAATAATTTTGCCTCAAAGTGTCTAAAATTTTTGGAAATTTCTCATATACATTTAAACAACGTTTATATTTGATATTTTTAAATGAAATTCGTAAAAGTTGAATACGATATAAATACTTTGCAGCGCACAAATATAAAAATACAATAACAATAACAATAAAATAAAATGCCATTGAAAAGTATTATAAGTTTTCCCTTAATTGCTTTTCAACAAAACAAAACCATTGTTCAATTAATAATAAATATATAAGTGCAACAACAGTATAATTGAAATACTACATTATTTATTAAAGAGTAGTAGAAATTTTTCATTATTAAACTGGGTAGTTTAATCTCGAATACAACCAGGAAATATATTCGGTCATAGCGTATCGAACTTTTCGTTATATCCATTTTATGGTGATTTATTTTTACAAAGCTTTACAACATTGTAAGTGATTTTTTATTTAAAAAGTCAAAACGGACTAGCAGGTTTGGATTTTTTTTTTTTTTAACTGTGGTTATTTTTTTATATACGTATTTGAAAAGCGGAATATGTTAACATGTTAAAGGCTTCATTAAATATGTGTGTACAAAAAATGTATCATATTTAAATACCCTTGATCAATTGCTACGTAAAATCTCATGGAACTCATATTCTGTCACTCATTCATTTATCGAACAATATAATTCTATATATGATAGAAACGTTTATTTTATTAAACTGTGGTTAATCGATTTAACAGTGATAGTTTTCTAATAATAAATTAGTTTTACATATATTTATATGACATATGGCAAAACATAACTTTAACTGAATTATTCTTGCTTAAAACTCAATTTTGCAAATTCGTTTGATATAATCTTGCAACGAATACTTTTACTAAAATATATGCTTAATTAGAAATATAACATCCCAGTATAGAAAAGCATTACCATATAAGTGGTTACCCGAGTAAAAACATTTACATACAATCACGCATTATTTTATATAAATATGTAATTAGATTTGGACAGATCAGATATTTTTTACACGTGTTGTGTTATATGTCATTTATATAAACATGTGTATAAACATACATATATAATCATATGTTTATGTAGGTTTATATATGTTTATATAAAAACTTTTTTCTCTTAATGTTTTTTAATATGATACCACACATAATTGCATCTTTTTACGAATACATGTATATAACACAACACGTGTAAAAAAGATCTGATCTGTCCGAAATCTAATTAGATCATTTTACCAGTTCTAAGAAGATCTTATAGCAAATATAATTAAATCTAATTATAAATCTAAAATAGGCACAAATTTGAGATATAATTAGATCTTATCAAATTAGGGCAGAATCTGATATGTTAATAAAAAACGCTTATTGTAATTTTAATACGTTTATTAAAACTTTATTACAAATTAATGGTTAAGAAACTGAAATAAATTAACATTTGAAATTTTTTTAAATCCATCTATGGCTTGCCCGGTTCCTCGCAAAATGCACCGTAGTCATTTGCTAGAGTGTTAATAAATCCTAACCGCAATTTCCTTCTTTTTCTCGTAATAATATACGCACATATAAGCTTAGGATATTATGTCGGTAAAGACGACAGCAATTGTAGTCAAAACCAAATGAAATTTCACTTGAAGAAATGTATACTAAAATTTCATTAAATTCAACCAACATTTTTCATTTGTTTCTAATGCTCAAAAATTACTAACAATTCTAGTAAAAATTAACAACATATGTTAATAAAAAATAAACAAACATTTGCATTTACAGTAATTAAATGTGCTAAAGTTCCAAAACTTATTTAACAAATTAATGTTTATCCCGATGAAAATAAAATTAAAATAACAAATATGCAGGTGCTTGTGCAAATTAAAATGTAACTGACACTAATAGAAAACATATGATTTGCTATTGTTGATTTACTTGAATAAACGTCACTACATAGCTAGGTCTGTCAAAAAACAGAGTAGTATTTGGAAAATGACAAAGCCAATTGTAATAATATGTTGTTGTTGTTTTTGTTTTTTTCTTTGATATTTTAAATTTTGAATCTCGCTCCTAGACGAGGACAAGAAATTCTCATTGAGTTTGTGATTTGACATAACAAATATCTCTAGAAATTCTAATAACAAAGTCCCCTGAAGATTTCCTTGGGCAGGAATGAAATCCGGATAGGGACTCGCCTACAGCTGATTGTTTTTCATAATTTGTTAAATAAGTTTTGGGACTTTAGCACATTTAATTACTATAAATGCAATTAATGTTTATCCCGATGAAAATAAATTTAAATAACAAATATGCAGGTGCTTGTGCAAATTTAAATGTAACTGACACTAATAGAAAACATATGATTTTCTATTGTTGATTTACTTGAATAAACGTCACTACATTGCTAGGTCTGTCAAAAAAACAGAGTAGTATTTGGAAGATGACAAAGCCAATTGTGATAATATGTTGTTGTTGTTTTTGTTTTTCTTTGATATTTTAAATTTTGAATCTCGCTCCTAGACGAGGACAAGAAATTCTCATTGAGTTTGTGATTTGACATAACAAATATCTCTAGAAATTCTAATAACAAAGTCCCCTGAAGATTTCCTTGGGCAGGAATGAAATCCGGATAGGGACTCGCCTACAGCAGATTGTTTTTCACAATTTGTTAAATAAGTTTTGGGACTTTAGCACATTTAATTACTATAAATGCAATTAATGTTTATTCCGATGAAAATAAATTTAAAATAAACAAACATTTATTTTTTTAAATAACAAAGAACAACTGTAAGAAATTAATGTAAAATCATAAAACAGTAATTTGAAGTGTTTTGTTTTTTTTTTTTTTAATGAACTGCAAGTTTAGTAAAAAAAGTAAATTTGTTCTATAAATGACTGACATTTACATTAAAAATAAATAAACTGTATTACACTCCAAACAACTACATATTTTAAAGCAGAATTTCCGTAAGTGTAGATCAATTAAACAAGAGTAGCATTTTTATTTTGAAAACGACACAAAAAGGCTAAGATCTGGTACTAGATCTGGATAAATAGATTCATGAAATCTTTTTAGATACGAATATATCTGGCACCATATATGATACTATATGATCATTATCCGTTCAGATATGAACAAATCTGATACTAGATCTGATTAGATCTAGTATCATTAAATGCATCGCAAGTGTCATATCTTATCATATATGATCAGATCTGTCACCAGATTTAATAATGTTTGATCATATATAATTGGATTCAATCATATCATTTTAGATCTGATCAGATCAAATCTTTTTTATTCGGGAAATCAAAATTATAACATTATTAATATCCATGATATCATGATATCTTGACCTATATATCGTTCCATACCAGAAAAATGTAGATCTTCTTTTGAATAAAACTATATTTCTGCAAGCTATTTATTAGACTGTCCCGAAATTAAATAATTGGCGAGTTTTGTCCATTATTCAAATGATAGGTATTATTCAGCTGTTTATGGATAGAAATCAACAATTTTTTTGAGGGTACATATTTGTAATTGCTGCGCACCGTTTTCGTAGTGTATTTTATAAAATGTTTGGCCACGAAGAGTTTAAAAGTTTGACAATGCTGAGCATATTATGGGGAAAACATTCATAACAATTTCCATAGATTTATTTTGGTCCACCACATCATCAGTTAGTTTGAAACAAGCTATTTTATTTATTTCTTGTCTTAAATTAAAGGATTGGAAGATTATAAACATAATTTAAAGACTATGCTCAGCAATACCTAACTTGAGCCCAATTTTTCAAAAAAAAATCTAAAAAAATACGAATAGCAACTTATAAGTATTCTCGATTTTTTTATTTTTTCCATATTACTACGTAAAATTATACACTTTCGGGACACCCTAATGTGCATTAAAACTTAAAAAGATTTATGCCTTACCTTTTTTGAAAACTGCAAAAAAGTAATATGTTTCTTAACATTTTTTATAGACTTAACAGAAATGATATGATATCGGTTTACTTAAAATCATATACAATTATATCAGGTCAAAAAACGGATACAATAATATCTGGTTTAAATATACTTATATATATATCTTTAGATATAAACTGGTACAATTAGATACAAAACTTCTATCGGGCCATAATTCAAATGAAATTGTTCTGGACATTTTTGTCGTTGAATTGAATGTTGAGTTCACATTTCACATAATTACATCCATTTTTGCTCTGTATTAAAATTGACATTAAATCAGCGTTTTTGACCGCGAATGTTAAGGAGTTGAAATTTAAAAAAAATAATAACGTCATTTTTTTATTGACGTAAAAACCGTAAAAAAGTTAACATATCCCATAGTCAAATTTTCGTGACGAACTCTAATAAATACTCGTAGTCTTAACAAAAATTTATCAATTAAGATAACTTCAGTTCAATTATACATTTTTAAAAATTTTAAAGAATCCTTATAGTTATAAAGTTGCATCTCAACTATTATGCGAATATATCACAATATGACGTGTAGATATTTCTACTTGAAGTATTTAAAAGAAAAGCTAAAGAATTAGGGTTACAGTTGAAAACTGTGCACAGTTTAATAAAAGAAGGCTCCCAAAGTAGAAGGGTTGTTACAACATACAACCAGTAGCAGGAAATGAATGAATAGATTGTTGGTTGGTTGCTTGAATGGTTATATTTTAACAATAAGTGTGTTGTCAAGTATGAGCTTTAGCATGATGCAGCATAAATATTTTGTAAAGAATTTTTTATAATATTTTGTTTTTTTTATTTTGTTCATACCATTTAAAATGTGTAGTTATTACTTTTTTAAGTATATACACTTGAATGATGACGATGATGATAACACTTTTTGACATTTCTTACACTTTTCACTTACTCAGGAAAATAATTTATTGTCAGTTATTTGAAAAAAAAAAATCGGAGCAACACTTAAGATTGGTTAGGTACCCAGTCAGAAAATGCCAGTGGTAAAAAAATCAATCACTGGTATACCACTGGCTAGCCGTGGAATTGTATAATACTGCCAGAACATTTGTTTAGGGAGCTTTACCAGCGTTTTCAAAAAGCACTTTGTCAGTATTTGTTTTACAATAATTTCAGCTGTATACAGAAAAAATCATCGGTAAAGAATTGGCTGAGAGCACAATGTCAACGTTGGGAAACTGTGTTTTCCCAGTGCTATCCAGTCATAAATTACCAAAGGCTAACCACTGGTAAATCATTTATTATATATATATTTTGAACAGCCAACTGTTACCCACGTGGACCTTTTGTCTAATTATGTTATCATTTTGGGACTGGGAACACACTTGTTGCCAGCGCTTTTACCAGTTGATGTAGTGCCTTGAACGCGGTGGTCCGTTTGTGTTTTTCTGTTTGGGTACATTTTAAAGACAGTGATCATACACTTAAATTGATTCGATAAAGTGATTTTGTTGGGATTTTGTGTGCAAATATTGTTAATATTTAAAAACATTTTTGGCTTACACATTCGAATTTATATAATGAAATGTTGCACATTAACCCTTTAGTGTTTACATTCATAGAAATACAATTGGAAAAATAACAAAAAAGCTACAACAAATTAATAAAAAATTGCTTAAATTAACAGTATTTTTTCTAAGTGTTAATAACCCTACGAAGCAAATGTTTATATAGTCAAATATAGCTCGATATAATTTGATAAAAATGTATATAATTTCATAGGTTGTCCACCTATGTAACGATATATATATTTACATCTTATACTTATTTTTATGAACATTTATAATATACTGCTATTTCAGTATGTCTTATGTTATATATAGGTTGATCTTTTTTATCTCTTCATATAAATATGAGATCACAAATATGTTTTGATATAGTTATATATTACTTTATACAGTTATTTATAATGATATATTGCAAAATATATATTCATATAAAATCATATAAAAATATATAATTACATATTTCTCTACATTTCACTTCATATAATCAAATATAATCAAATATGTAAAAATATATAATTACATATCGGTGACATATGGGATCACATACAATTCCATATATTGTTATAGTTGGATGTAAATGTATCACATTATATACATTTTTATATATTTGGATGATGACAAAATTCGTATACAATTGAATCAAACTATATCTAATTTCATCAAATTAAATCTAATTGTATCAAATAATATATTTTTGTGTCAGATTAGATCTAATATGATACATTTTTCGGATATAATTATATATAATATGAAAATTGACTAAATAATATATAAGTATCAGAAAAGACCAAAAAATGACAAAATCTGAGGTGTTTATGGCAAAAAAATATTATAAAAAGAAAAAAAAAAATAACAAGAATAAAACACAAGTAAAAAAATTAGACTTTTTGCAAAAAAAAAAAACAATTTAGGAAAATATGTAATAAATATGGCAAAAGAATTCTATCACTTTTATATTTAATTATATATATAACAGATAAATTGTATCACTTTTAGATATAATTATATATTATCATACATGGTAGGAAAGTTATACTTAAAATAAAGTTCAAAGTTAATATATAATTAAATATTTAATTCAAAACAATTAAAATCCCAAAAATATTAAGAAATCGAATTTTAAAAGCTTAAAATCGAACATGCCAAAATAGTGAGAAAATAACATAAAAAAAATTAATTTGTTTTCTCTGCAAAAAACATGTAAACATATATGGTAGAAACTAAAAAAAAAAATATATTACTTTTACATATAGTTGTATATGTCATTACCAGAGAAGAAAAATATGCTTTTTCTGGTTATTTTTTTTGCCATTTTTACCCATTTTTTTGATTTTTTAATTTTTATGCTTAAAAACTGCTTTTTTCTTTAGATGTTGGGCTTTAAAATTTCTATTTTCATGCATTCTTTGCTTTAAATGCTTTTTTCTCAATTTTTTTACTTCTTCTTTTAAAAAGAATAATGTTTTACCTTTTTGTAGATTTGCTATGTTCTGCCTTTTTTCAATATTTTTGTTTTTGCCATTTTTTGTCTTCTCTGGTTTCTCATTATTCAAATTATTCACATTATTCAAATTAAACTCATGTCTAATTTTAAAATCTCTTGATTTATATTTAAATTTTCATTATTATTTGAAAGGTGAAACAAAATATTAATGCGGATTTCTAAACAATTTTAAAGAATTTAATGCAGTTACGTCAAATTGTATCAAATTATTTATAACTTGATCAAATTTGAAAACCCCATTTTTCAGATCAAATTGTATCAGATGAGATCAAATTGGATACCATGAGATAATGTTATTTATGCTATTTTTGGATCTGCTAAGATATGATATGAAATTATATATATGTTCGTATATGTTTATATATACCCAAATCGCCACTTTTTTCATCGGGAAGATAAAAACAGTAAAAAACTGTTAAATTTATAAAATTTAATTTATCGAGTTGAATTTTAGTTAATTGAAAATAACAAATAACTCTGCTTACTTCAGAAAAAACTTTTACTGAATATTTGTAGAAAAAAAAAACAAAAACTGTAATATCTACAAAGCTCTCGCTATATTTACCTTAAACTTTGTGGAATGCAAATAACAGTAAAAATATTGTAAAAAAGGCTGATTTTACAAAAGGAGATTTTTTTCCCATACAAAACGTAAGACAAACTAATATTATAATAAATTTATTGTATATATAACATACTAGCTGACCAGGCAAACGTTGTTTTGCATTCAAATTTTAATTGTAATTAATTCTTTAAATCAAGAAATTTCTTTTACGCAAATAATAATATAATAATAATATATTTTTTATGTTAAGTGTACCTGTTAAACATGAATTGTTACCTAAAACCATATCATAAAATTTATTGTTTACTTCTTTTTCTTTACCTTTTTTATTTATTCTAGGACTATGAGGAACGGCTAAAACAATTTTTGAACAACATTATTAAATAAGCTTGCAAAAAGTCTTGAATGTGATAATTTATTTTAATGCTTATTTGTTTTTTGCTTTTGGTACCACGCCTATTTATCCCATTCCGCCCATTTTCAGTTCGACTACTAATATTTGTAATTGATGGACTCGTATAAAATTTGAAGGCTATATAGCTTATATAGAACCCTAGATATTTAATATTAATTTTGTATATGAGCTAAATAATCACTTTGTATGGGAGCTGCCACGCCCACTGGTATGATCCCGCCCAATTTTCCCATGACTATTCATAATATAATCAACGTGCACAAATTTCTAAGACTCTGGCTATTATAGAACTGTAGATATATGATATTAAATATTTACTTTGTATGGGAGCTGACACGCCAACTGGTCCGATCACGCCCATTTTTCCCCATGGACTATTTACATTAACAAATAATAAATGTGCACAAATTTCTAAGACTGGCTATTATAGATATTATGATATTAAACATTTACTTTGTATGGGAGCTGACACGCCCACTGGTCCGATCACGCCCATTTTTCCCATGACTATTCACATTAATAAATAATCAACGTGCACAAATTTCTAAGACTATGGCTATTATAGTACTGTAGATATATGATATTAAATATTTACTTTGTATGGGAGCTGCCACTCCCACTGGTCCGATCCCACCCATTTTTTTCCTGATTATTCAAATCAGTAACATATGGGATACTACAATGTTTCAAAACTCTTGCTATCACAATAGTCAAGATATATGATGTTATTCAATTTATGTGGGAGGTGCCACGCCCACTTGAAATATATTTAGCCGAAAACCTAATTTGGACTATAACATTTCAAATGAAACTGGTTTGGGCCAAATCGGTTGGATAGTTTTAGAGTCTATAGAGGACAAACATACAAACATTGTATTTTATATATATAGATTATGTATATATTTCCGCTCATAACTTTAAAAAAAAAATTTCGGAACGATATATAGCCTATGTCCATCCTGGAGGACCAAATTAAATATTGGTAAAAAAAACTTAGAAATCGTATGATTAGTTACGGAGATTACTTTCTACAAACAAACAAACAAACATACAAACATTACCTCTTTATAATATTAGTATAGATAACAAAAACGCAATCTGTTAATTTCCACAAATTTTCAAATTCAAAATAGTTTACTAATTATTTTCTAGTAGTGTATTCAATATTTCTTTTCTAGGTTTCAAATTTATATATATCACAAAAAAGTATTTATATATATCACAAAAAACTATTTTCCATATCATGAGCTCTTTGATACATCACAAATGGAATTGACCGAGGGTCTTTCAATTTGATATACACACATACACCAGCGCCCATAACATATTCAGCATTTTAAAATTTCAAAAACTCGATTTTGTTGTCGGATTTCTCTTATTCTAAATTAAATTTGTCAAATGCATATTAATTAAAAATTAATTGCGACTGTCTATATGACGTTAAAATAACACTGTACTAAAATACATTATAAAATTTGGCCTGTGGCGATGTCTCAACTTAAAACGCAAAAGTTGTCAACACTGAACGTAAAAACCGTACGTCGATCTGGTAACATTGTGAAAGAGAGACGGAGGAGATTACAAAAAAAAATAATAAAAATCTAAAATAGAATATTCGTGTTTGTTGGTGCTGTCCCTTCTGAGTATAATATACAATAAGAGAAAAGCTAATAGGAAAGAAAACTGCAATTAAGCTGCATTTGATTTGAGGCCATACTTGGGTATGATCGCTAAACGGTCATGACTTGGTATTGTTACGTTTGTAATGTAAGAAGAGCGCAGGTTTGATTCTTACAGCCGCAGGTTGTTGAAAAATTTATCATATAGAGACAGTTATAAATATACAAATAATAATACAATTTAAATGGAAAATCACTGATGACGCCTGTCCATAAAAAGAGTCAGAAACTAGTCTAGTCTGATTTAAAAATTAATAGTGTATATAATTTTTAGAGAAAACTGTTTAGTCTTCTTCTTAACCTCAACATTTCTAAACAAAAGCATTGTGTTCATATGCATGTCATCATTTACTCCTATGTAATAAAAAAAATACATAAGTAAAATTTAATATTCTGTGACGCAAATGCCAGATAATTTTACAGATTTTTGGATAAACATCTTATCTATGTATTTCCATATAAAAAATTTAATTTTTGTAAAATTTGAAATTTGTATATTCGAAACCGCTTAAAATACACAATACATTCTTTATAAAACAAATTATGTCTTCCAGTTTATCTGTCCAAAAAATGCATTTGCATCAAAAAATATTTTTTAGACAAATAAGCTTAAAACACTTACGTTTTTGTACTGTTAATAGTGTGTTCTCAATCTTAAACGGTTGTAAAACCTGCTGAAAATATAAAAATTTCAGATTGTACAAAAAATTTATAAATTAGATGGCATTCAAATCAGAGAAAAGACGAAATTTAATTTAATAAAAAAAATGCTAAGATTTCTATTGATTCATCTTTAAAAAATTGTGAAGGGGGAGATCAATTCCGAAAATTTATCTAAATATTGTCGTTACATCAAAAATAATTTTTTTTCAGTATTTAATGCATAAATGTGAAATGCTTTTCTCATTTATATGACTATGTAGAGATATATAATATTGGGATTTTTTGAATTTTTTAAAAAATTTAAACAATGAAAAATTCGTGAAATTTGTTATAGGCTCCATAGAGAATATTGGTTTTTTATATAAAGAAAATCGGAAGACATGAATCCAAAATATTACAATTTTGTTATTATCTACAATCACAACATATTTTCTGTTACAGATTCAAGTTTATTTATAAAGTTTTACGTAACATTTGTTTTCAAATGAATAATCAATTAAAATATATAGAAATAATGATGTGAGCAAGATTATTAAAGTTTTGGTGTTGATTAAAGAAAAACATATCGCACACCTAGTACAAAAGTGACTCAACTCAAAATTTTTAATTTTTCAGAAATCGAAAAAAAATATTTGCAACTTCATATCAATTGAAACATAAAGAAAGACATAACTGTTTTTTAGCAACAGTTAACAATTACATAATACACTGATATTTTTTTTATAAATAAACAAGTATATTGTGGATAGTTTAAGCATATAAAACCGAAAAATTAAAATTTTGAGTTGAGTCACTTTTGAACTGGGTGTGCGATATGTATATAGAAATATTTTTTTCAAACCTTTTAATATCAGTACACTAAAAAAAAACTCTTTAAGTTCAGCAACATTTTTGCTAGAATACCTTGCAGAAAAATTAATAATATCAGCAAAAAAGTTGCTAAGTTCAGCAAAATACTTGCTGAATTTACTAATTTAGCCACTTTTTTGCTGATATATTTTTTTTTAAGAATATTGACTCAGAAGCTGAAGAAATATCGATTTTTTACCAATTTTCAAGCAAAATTCAAAAAAAACCCAAAAAGCTCGATTTTTGGTAAAAAATCGATTTGCGCAACCTCTAAACCACCTCCGAAAAATCTGAAAAAATTCTCAAAAATTCTTAGCCTTATGAGTATTCAAATTAATAATGATCCCCAAATTTTTTTTTTTTTAATGGGACACCCTAATGAACATGTATGATCATACATGTAAATATAACCTTATGCACATAAATAGTCCAACATATGTACATGTATGAACCAATAAGTAACACTTATGAATCATGTATGAATGCATGTGGACATGCATGAATAACGTGACCATACGTCCCGTTTTAAACGGGACCGTCCCGTTTTCAGCTACTTTGTCCCGTTGTCCCCGACAACAACTCGGGGACACAAAAATGTCCCGTTTTCAGAAATTCGAAAAAAGATATAGTTGATTTGTTCAAAAATATAAGAAATCTTCAAATTTTGAAGTTTTGTGTCATTGAAAAGTACCATAAATAGTGCAAAAGCACCAAGTTGACATAACTGTCAATTACTGTTCTTCAAAAGTAAAAAAAATAATCCCCTCTCAAAATAAGAATATGTTGCGTTTTACTTGTACGTCGCAGCTCAAACTAATAAAGAAAAAAAAAAACATTTGCAAAAAATAGAAATTGAAGTTCTTTAAATTTGCGTAGTTAACCTGAAATGCACATGCATAGAAAACTAAAGAGATTGCTTAGTACCAACGAGCATAGCAAGCTGCTGAAAAGCAACTGACGCCTCTAATCACGGTAACAAGAAAATATTTCCTGGTTTTGGTGAGATATTTTCTACCCTACGAGGGAATACAAGTAAAAATTTTAGATCTTGAAGTCCAACCAGTGAAACGTCTGATATCATTGTTGGTTACTTAACCAGAGTTATATCCGAAAATAATTTAAAACAAAAAGTTGTGGCATTTTGTGGAGACAACACTAACTGCAATTTCTGAGGTTCAGCTAGGAGAGGAGTCATCAAAGTGTATGCAAAACTTAGTGCAAATCTCCAAAAAACATTGATAGGTGTTGGATGCGGAGCTCACATTATCCACAACTCAATAAAATGCTCCGCTGATTGTCTGCCTGTAGACTTTGAAGTCATAATTGTCAAGATATATTATTTTTTTTACATTTACACAGTTAGAGTGGAAACTCTAAAAGAATTCTGCGCACAATTCGAGACAGAATACAAACAAATGCTAAAAATGTATCAGCCGCTAAAGAACTATTTTTTGAGTATTCAAAAATGCCCTCCTATTTTAAAAAACTTGTTGAAAACCCTAGCTCTGAATTGTGGCTTAATTTTATACACGCTCAGTCTAAAATTTTTCATCAAGCTATCAAGGTATATATGTTATTAGTACATTTTACTATTTTATATTTATATTTCCAACCATAATCTGAAATGTTAAACTATTACATATAAATTCCTTAGTTCAGGTCAAAATGTTTCGGGAATTGAAGCATCAAGTGAAATTAACAAACTAAAAGAGAATTTGTTTCAGAAAGAGACAACTTACTTTCTTCCATATGCAGTCCGTTGTTTACTTAAAAAATTAAAAGAAGATTGTTACACAGATATTGGCAAGAATTTCGTTAAAATAAAGGCTGAAGAATTTTATAAAACTAGTCGAGAGTATTTAGAGCAATGGACTGTTTATAACAAAGAATTAGAAAAATTCTAAAAGTTGTAGATATATTGATCGAAAAAGAACTTATCGATTGCAATACAGATACGGAAGTATTCGATGAATACTCACTCCTATATAAATACGTAACATCGCTGAAAATTGATGAATGGAATCAACAAAATATTTGTACGGAAAATCGTTGGGTGGAAGTATTTAAACATTTTAAAAACAATTACATTAACCATGAAAATTTTCAGATTATAGTTGAATATATTTTATGTTTGCCTGGTAAAAATGCGCCGGTTGAACGTGTATTTTCTTTGATGAACAAGTTGTGGACCGAAGATAAAACTCAATTAAGGGTGTCAGTGATAAAGGCTATGTTAATTATTAAAGTTAATATTAAAAAATCTTGCCAAGAGTTCCTCACATATTTGAAATCGTCACCTAAAATTTTGAAACAAATTTGTGCCTCTGAAAAATATAACAATGTATAAACAATTTTTTTGTAGTATATCGTAAAATAAATAATTCCATTCACTGCGTATAAATTAAATATTATATTATCTATGCATTTTCAATTCATATGAATTATTCGATGTCCCGTTTTCAGTTAAAAAAAAATATGGTCACTTTATGTATGAAGCATGTGTGCTCATGTATGGATCCATATATGTCGATTTTTAACATGGAAATCAAATTTTCAGAAACCAAAAACTGAGTTTAAAGTTCCAAATATATACACTCACAAGAACTTTTCCATAAAAAATCAACAATTATTTAAAAGTTTATTCGGTAAAGTTGTTTCAATGGAATATACAGTTAAATTACCAAAGAAATATATTTTTTAACGTTCTGTCTGTTATTCAACAAAAAAATAAACAAAAAAACGGACTTTCCGTAATAGTTAAAATATTCAGTTAAAATTTTTTTTTTTAACAAAAAGTTGTTATATTATATTGAGTATTGAAATAAACGAAAACAAGCTATTGTTTTTTTGGGTTTTGTCAATTATTATTCAACAGTTGAAAATAAACTGAAAAAGACAATTGTTTTAAACGAAAAGTAAGTAGTGCTGTTTTTAACAGATTTTCAGTTAATTTAATGTGTATATTCAGTAGTCTTTACGGAAAAAATATTATGAGTGTAGCAATGGGAGGAATATTCAAAAAAGCAAAAACAAGCCTTCGCTGACAATTACAGGTTCTAAATTATATTGTATCTAAATTATATTTGGATATGTGATAAAAAATAAAAAAAATAATGTGCGCGTATTTTTTTTAGCGGTCCAATCTTGAGTTTAGTTAAATAGTGGGGTAAAAAATAATACATTTTTTTTTGACGAAACATGTCCGATAACTTTCAAGTAATTTTGTTATTCAAAAAAAATGTGATTTAGGTGATATTAAAACTCGCGTTTTGTTAAAGAATTACAGTTTGATTAACCTAAAAAATATGTATATTAATGCCTATTAAATTCAGGGTCCAAACTTTTTCCGACATTCGCAATTGTTTGGCTTTTATGCCGCAAAAACTACATGTCTCTTATTGTTTTTCTTAATCACATATAAAAATTTAATTTAAATCGGATAGAACCCATCGGGACATTCCGATTGTGAGTGTTTAGGATGAAGTTCTTTCTTTGTAAGCTCTCTGTGGACGACATTTAAAGAAAAATTCATGTAAGTGATAAACGGAATTTAAGTTGAATTAAAAGATATATTTTTTATTCTCTATTTTACATAGATTTAAATGTTGTATCTACATACAAACATGTATTACTAACACATATAATGAGATGTCTAAAAGCTGTGCATTAATTAAGCTTAAATGATGCTGAAAATTATTATATTTTTTTTATTTTTCGTATTTAATGAAGTGAAAATGTATTTTTAACACAAATTATCTCTCAATACAAAAATTAATTTTCTTTTACCTTTACTAAAGCATCAACTTAAATACACATACACTCAAAATAGTTTGTAGTTTAGTTTAACTGAAAATATAATTTACCATAAATAACACTGTTTAACAAAATCAATTTTTTTCTAAAATTACAAGGTCCGACCAATAAATTTTGATAGAAGAGACAAAAAAAAAGACACGTGTATCGGCGTTTTGAAAGTTTACATCTGGGTTTAATTTTAGGGGGAGGTAAAGTTCCCGCAAATGCGAATTTTGTATTGTCAATCGGCATAGAAAATCGAGTAAAGCTTACTTTTAAAGTAGATGATGTGTTCAGCAAATTTATGTAAAATGTTACGGGTAACATTTTTGTAGAATATGTTAACCCTCTAACTCCTCACAGTAAGGGTCTTTTTTGTCCTTCTTTTAAAAAAGAGCAAAAACCACCATTAAAATAGGTATTTAGTGGGTTAAAATGTTAAAATTTTACTATAAGTCCCTGAATACACAAAAATCAAACATTTTTGTAAAATATGTTAACCCTCTAACTCCTCAAGGTAAGGGTCTTTTTTGTTCTTCTTTTAAAAAAAGAGAAAAAAACACCTTTAAAACAGGGATTTAAGGGGTTAAAATGTTCCGCAAAAATATTCGCCGTGAAATTTTACTATGAGTCCCTGAATACACCAAAAACTGAATACACTCAAATCACAAAACAAATTATGTACACAATATATGCACCGCATATTTTGTAATGTAACTGATCTAATCAGCCAAAGAACAGCTGGCAATCTATCAAAATTTATAGGTCGGACCTTGTAATTTGTTTTTGTGTTGTACGGTGTAATGAAGTGGAATTGCGTAGAGCTTAAAAAAATGTAATTAATAAATACTTCCTATCCAAATTTGCTATCGAAGGGAAAATAATAGAGATATTACTGATTTTAGTTAAATTTGAACTATTTTATTTTCATGCTAACTTTATGGGGTACTTTAAAATAAAATTCTTGATAAATGCGAAATTGACCCTAAGCTCTCTTTTGTTGTGCTTATTTCTGACTTTCTGGTTGAATTTTCCGTTTTGGTGTATTCAGTGACTTATAGTAAAATTTCACGGCAAATATTTTGGCGGAACATTTTAACCCCTTTAATCCGTGTTTGAAGGTGTTTTTGCTATTTTTTTAAAAGAAGGGAAAAAAAAGACCCTTACCTTGAGGAGTTAGAGGGTTAACATATTCTATAAAAATATTTGATTTTGGTGTATTCAGGGACTTACAGTAAAATTTTAACATTTTAACCCCTTAAATCCCTGTTTTAAAGGTGTTTTTTGCTCTTTTTTAAAAAAAGGACAAAAAAGACCCTTAGTTTGAGGAGTTAGAGGGTTAACATATTCTACACAAAATTTTTGATTTTGGTGTATTCAGGGACTTATAGTAAAATTTTAACATTTTAACCCATTAAGTAACTGTTTCAATGGTGTTTTTGCTTTTTTTTTAAAGAAAGACAAAACAGACCCTTACCTTGATTAGTTAGAGGGGTAACATATTCTACTAAAATGTTCCCCGTAACATTTTACATAAATTTGCTGAACACACTATATACTTTAAACATAAGCTTTACTCGATTTTCAATGCCGATTGACAATACAAAATTTTGCATTTGGGGGGAAACTTTACCTCCCCCTAAAATGAAACCCAGATGTAAACTTTCAAAACGCCGATACACGTGTCTTTGTTTTTTGTCTCTTATATCAAACTTTATTGGTCGGACCTTGTAATTTTTTTTGTGTTGTACAGTGTAATTAATCACTTAAAAGCTACTTACAGGCAAAAAAACATGGTTGAGGGAATCATATTTGAAGAGCATCATACATTTTTGTATTTATGATTGCGACAACCATGTTACTATGTTTGTGACAACCATACACTTATCTGCTTCTGAATCATAATATGATAATTATATTTCCATGCTATGGTTCCAAATACAACCCAATATTATCATATTATGGTTCTGGAAATTTGTACGAATTATCATAATATGAGGCATACAGTATTCTTCCAATATTCTGTTGAAGCTGGATTAAAAAGATCTAAGTGTTTTTTATATTATATTTATTTAATAATTCACATATTTAAATAAAATTAGGTTTAAAATAGTTTAAGTACTCAAATTGTCTTTGCGCTAAAGTATAAGCTTAGGGAAATATTGTGTCAGCTATACAAGCTATATATGTGATTACAGAATAAAGCACGCATAAAAATATTGTTAAGAATACAATTTCACAATACATTTATAATGATAAAAACATGTTTGCAGCAATCATAATAATTGCATTATAACCATATTATAGTCCTAGTTATAATATTAAGATCATGGATACGAATTTCGTCGTCAATTATTACCACGTTATGATTTTTGCAAACATATTATGATAATTTCGTACTACATACATAAAAGCAAGTGCATTTTGTTTAAATTTTTCTTTTACATTTGTTTTCTTTAACAATATTTTTTTGCGTAATTACAAACAATTAAAAAACAAATCACTTTTTTATCACTTTTTATAATAAACAATATTTTTATTTAACGGGTGCGCGACAATTAAACTTTTGCCTAGACTTCCAGAAGGAAACTTATTCCTTCTTCCGCAAAGGAACAAAAAACAAAAAATATTTTTTTGAAAAAAAAAATTAAGTTATAATAACTGTAACGGAAACAAATATTCAGTTTTTGTGTTTAAATTTGTATGACTCTTTAAATAAATGAAAATAATAAATGAACTAAAAAAATCTGTAAATGGTAGTGAATTATTTTGAATAAATGTATCAAAAAGTTGAAAAAAACATTTATTTGAAAAATAAGTACATGTTCCTTTATTTTTAACTCAACTGAAAACTTTTTTTTATTAAACTACAAACAGTAAACTACATAATATTCTGAGTGTATATACTAGGGTTCTTCAAAATCGTGTGAAGAAACTGAACGCAGTCAGATTTGTGCTCTTCACGGCTTGTTCGTTGTGTATGTATTTACAACACTTACATATATTTCAAATTTCAGCGAAATCGAATAAAGTTTTAATGTCGCTAAAAATTAAACTTTTTTCTAAAAATATGCATGGAAATTTACATACAATTAAAAAACTTCTTTATGAATTCTGGTTAAAATTTTTATTATGGTTGAGATTGTAGAGCAAACCTTAAATAAAAGTTTAACGGGTTTCAAGATATTCGCGTTTTTTGTGATTTTGAGAAAAAAAAGTTTTTATAATATGTTTATAATAGCCAGCGTGTTTGAAAAATTGTATATTCAATAAACTAATTTAATTATATTCCTTAAAGCTTAAAATAAAAATTAATGTCATAACCATTACAGGAAGGATAACGTTATGTTTTTTAAATTATGAGTTATTTTACCTTTTCCTTAAAAACTTTTTAGATAATGGACCATTTTTTTGATCTAAATACGTTTTAGAAAGTAGACTTCCAACAGAGAACGTATTTTGGCTGAGTTGATATTCAACGGAGAAAAAGTTTTATATATAATATTATAAGACGATAAACTGTAAACATTTAAAAAAATAAAAATTTTTTAATCCGCATTATATCGAAAACCTTTTTTTAATAACAACTTTGACTTCAAAATTGTAATTATTGCCAAAAATATTTTAAAGATTTGATGTATCGTTTTTTTTTTTTTTTGTCGAAAATTTATTGCAATTTAACGACCTTAAGATGAAAACTTTTGTGCAGCGATTTTTTGATATTTACACTTTAATATATAGTCAGCTTGATTGGGCCCTGAAGAGGTGGAATATTACAACGTGTAGAATTTTGAAGTAGCCTAATACATACATATATATTACAGTTACCAGTAAAAACTGAAAGATAATGACAAGCTTAATTTTTTTTCATACGTTTGAGGTTTAACTTTTTTACTGCCACTCATTATATACATATTAATGAATTGCCTTCGCAATTGACTAATGTATACACGAGGGATGTTAAAAAGTTTTGTGATTAATGAGAGTTGAAATCTTGTCTAACAAGTATATCTCATGAGTTTTCTCTCCGATCTTCAAATATATGATAGAGAAGATACAAATTAGGAACAAGTATTTTTTTTAGCAGCTCTACGAAAAAAGTATATATATAGTCATATATACCTTGATATTATATATGTGGCCATATATAACGATATATATATTTACATCTTATAATTATTTTTACGAACATTTCTAATATAGCGCTATATATCATTATATAACATTATATTTTATGATACCTATAATTTGATATTTTTTATATGATTATATTTTTTGTATATATGATACAATAAAATAAAACAAATCTTATCAATTGTACATATAAAGATATGGGCACCATTTTTTTCCAGAATTTACAGGATGTGTGAGCAGATTATTGTGCCACTTGGTTTTAAATTTGAGTGGATTATTATGCCACATAGTGTAAACCAAGCATATTGAAAGAAAACGAGCCAAATATGATAACTCTAAGCCGGGCACCTTTGATGTCAAAGTTCAATTCTGAAATTCTCCATATTTAACTATAATTGTTTAAAAATTATCGTTTTTTTACGTATTTTCATTAAAACTGTTGACGCGCTTGTGTTCTGAGAATTTTAAAAGGTATTCTTAAACATTCTTTAGAAGACAACCAAATTTTCGATAGAATCTAGTCATTTGTATGTGACACAACCGCTTTAAGCAAAAAGATCTATCACTTTATATATAATTATCAGAAAAAACAAAAAAATAAAAAAAACATATTGTAAAAAAAGTAAAAGTAAAAACTTATATAAGCTGCACTTAAAACAAGGTTCAAAGTTAATAGATTAATTAATATTTATGAGTAAAAATATGATTTTAAATCAGAAAATCGTAAAAAATCTATTTTATACAAGTGAAGAAAACATACATACGGATTTCAAAATAATTTTAAAGGATATTATGAATTTATATCAAATTGTATCAAATTATATAAAACTTGATCAAATTAAATAGACCCATTTTTCGTTTCAAACTATAATAGATGAGACCCTATGAGGAGATACTGTTATGTGCTGAAGTAATTTTTGAATGTAGAAAAAATTTTAAGCTAGGAAACAGGCAACTTAATTCTGTTGTGTTTTACAGAATCAGTTAGGATTTAACGTTAAACTTGAATTTAAAGATTCCATTTGAAATTTATGAAATAAGGTTACAAAATTAAAAATTATTTTATCTTTAAAGATGCTGTATACAAAATGATTCTTTGAGTAGCAATTCACGAATATAAACTCGACTATAGTTAAAAAACATGTACCATAAGTGAATTTAAGAAAAAAATATTCGGTTTCAGCGTCTTTAGTAACTAAAAAGCCTCCGAAATAGAAATATGTATGTATGTGACAACACTAAAGTAAAATGTATGGAGACATCCAAGGCGGCTGATTGTTATTACGCAACGCGAATAAATCTAACAAAAATGTGGCATCTCCAATTTATATATATACACCGTTTAGTTTAAGGACAGGTCCCCAAACTATGCGCGCGGTATATTGCTGTGCCCAAACTATGCGCTGCATATATGATTTGTTATA
>CM037853.1:146428005-146560457 GCA_021234595.1 Delia radicum | reverse complement strand
AGCATGTCTGCTCAAGTATGGATCCATATATGTCGATTTTTAAAATGGAAATCAAATTTTCAAAAAACAAAAACTGAGTTAAAAGTTCCAAAAAGTGATTCGGGAATACTCTTGACAGCAAATGTATAGCAATGCGATGAATATTCTAAAAAGGAAGAAGTCTTCGCTGACAAGGGCAGTCTCTAAATTATATTTGGATATGTGAAAAAAATAAAAAAAAATATTATACACGTATTTTTTTAGCGGTCCAATCTCGAGTTTAGTTAAAAAGTGGGGTCAAAAATTATATGTTTTTCTGCTTATTTCGAATTCTTTCAGATACATTTTAGACAATGAAAAAGCTTTTGTAGACCTGTAACCCAATGAAAAAGTTTTTATAAACTGTTGTACGAAACATGTCCGATAACTTTCAACTAATTTTGTTATTCAAAAAAATGTGATTTAGGTGATATTAAAACTGGCGTTTTGTTAAAGAATTAGAGTTCGATTAAGCTAAGAAATATGTATATTAAAATTTAGGGTCCAAACTTTTTCCGACATTCGCAATTGTTCGGCTTTTATGCCGCAAAAAAAAATATATGTCCCTTATTTTTTGTCTTTATCACATATCGAAATTTCATTAAAATCGGAGAGAACCCATCGGGATACTCCGATTGTGAGTGTTTAGGATGAAGTTCTTTCTTTGTAAGCTCTCTTTGGACTACATTTAAAGAAAAAGTCATGATGATTTTTTTTATTCTCTATCTTACATAGATTTAAATGTTTTATCTACATACAAAAATGTATTACTAACACATATAATGAGATGTCTAAAAGCTGTACATTAATTAAGCTTAAATGATGCTGAAAATTATTATATTTTTTTTTATTTTTCGTATTTAATGAAGTGAAAATGTATTTTTAACACAAATTATCTCTAAATACAAAATTTAATTTTCTTTACCTTTACTAAAGCATCAACTTAAATACACATACTCTCAAAATAGCTTGTAGTTTAGTTTAACTGAAAATATAATTCAACATAAATAATTAATAACTTTAAAACTACTTACACGCAAAAAAACATGGTTGAGGGAACAATATTTTAAGAGCATCATACATTTTGGATTTATGATTGCGACAACCATGTTACTATGTTTGTGACAACCATACTCTTAACTAAATACAGGAGCCACTCATAAAAAAACCGATCATCTTATGGTTGGCGCAACTCTAATAATGCTGCAGTTAGATAGAGGAATATGATAATAAATACTATAGTATGATTGTAGACAATACAATAATATGATAACTGAAAAAAAGAGAAATTTTTACTAGAACATGATAAAAGCAACCATATTATTGGTGAAATATGATTGATACAATAATAGTTAAATTGAAACAACCATTTGTTGCTGTAGGAATCATAGTTTTGTGACCACAATCATATTGCAACCATATTTCTTCTCCGTGTGTCATTTTCATTTAAATAAAATGATTCTTGTTATTTATTTTTAAATATTGTTTAAATAACTAACAAATTCAAAAAAAGAAAAAAACAAATTAATAGTAAGTTAAAAATAAATGTTAAAATTTTAACTTCAGATCAATAAAAATAAAAGTTACGTTCAGTTATTTGAAATTATTTCAGTTTCATGTTGTTGTTTGTTTTGTTTTTCTACAATATGTATACACACACACTACATGTGTAACATTTTTCAATTTCATGTAATTTAAATTGAAATACTTTTGTGTATAAACAAACAATTTTAACAAAAATATTTTTTTAAAAAAAATTTAATTTATAATAACTGTAACGGAAACAAATATTCAGTTTTTGTGGTTAAATTTGTGTGACTCTTTAAATAAATGAATTAAAAAAATCTGTAAATGGTAGTTAATTATTTGAATAAATGTATCAAAAAGTTGAAAAAAACATTTATTTGAAAAATAAGTACATGTTCCTTTATTTTTAACTAAACTGAAAACTTTTTTTAATAAACTTCAAACAGTAACCTACATAATATTCTGAGTGTATATACTAAGGTGCTTCAAAATCGTGTGAAGAAACTGAACGCAGTCAGATTTGTGCTCTTCACGGCTTGGTCGTTGTGTATGTATTTACAACACTTACATATGTTTCAAATTTCAGCGAAATCGAATAAAGTTTTAATGTCGCTAAAAATTAAACTTTTTTCTAAAAATATGTATGGAAATTTACATACAAATTAAAAAAAATTAAAAACTTCTTTATGAATTCTGATTAAAATTTTTATTACGGTTGAGATTGTAGAGCAAACCATAAATAAAAGTTTAACGGGTTTCAAGATATTCGCGTTTTTTTTTTTTTGATTTTGAGAAAAAAAAATTTTATAATTTGTTTTTAATAGCCAGCGTGTTTGAAAAAATTGTATATTCAATAAACTAATTTAATTTAATTCTATTCCTTAAAGCTTAAAATAAAAATTAATGTTATAACCATTACAGGAAGGATAACGTTATCCTGGCTATGTTTTTTAAATTATAAGTTATTTTACCTTTTCCTTAAAAACTTTTTAGATAATGGACCATTTTTTAAATACGTTTTAGAAAACAGACTTCATACAGAGAACGTATTTTGGCTGAGTTGATATTCAACGGAGCAAAAGTTTTATAATATAAGACGATAAACTATAAACATTTAAAAAAAAATAAAAAAAATTTAATCCGCATTATATCGAAAACCATTTTTTATTAACAACTTTGACTTCAAAATTGTAATTAATGCCAAAAATATTTTAAAGATTTGATGTATCGTGTTTTTTGGTATTAATTTTAATGTTAATAATTTTTAAAAATGTTTAACAACATATAGTCGAAAATTTATTGCTATTTAACGACCTTAAGATGAAAACTTTTGTGCAGCGATTTTTGGATATTTACACTTTAATATATAGTCAGCCCTGAAGAGGTGGAATATTACAACGTGTAGAATTTTTAAGTAGCCTAATACATACATATATATTACAGTTACCAGTAAAAACTGAAAGATAACGACAAGCTTAATTTTTTTTTTTCATACGTTTGAGGTTTAACTCGTTTACTGCCATTGATTATATACATATTCATGAATTGCCTTCACCATTGACTAATGTATACACGAGGGATGTTAAAAGGTTTTGTGATTAATGAGAGTAGAAATCTTGTCTAACAAGTATAGTCTCATGAGTTTTCCTCAGTTCTTCAAATATATGATAGAGAAGATACAAATTAGGAACAGGTATTTTTTTTAGCAGCCCTACGAAAAAAGTATATAAAGGGTCCGCCAAATAACTTTTTTTTTTTTTGAACTCCTGAACCAATTGGACTTTGTATGGCGCCATACCAAGGACTTTATGCTAAATTTGTCTCAATGATGTCTCCGAAATGTTCAATTGTTGAGAACGACGGTGAATTGATGTTGATGGCGCTTCACGCACACTTTCTGCCACAGCAGCAATATTCTCGGGTGTACGCACTGTTTTTGGCTTTTCACGCTTTGGTTTATCGATGAGGATGCCAGTTTCTTTCATTTTTTTCACAAGATAACGAACATAAGGACCATATTCGTTCAGCGGAAGGATAAAACTAATTATCTGTCAAATCAGACATGAGCTAAGTGTTACCATTCACGAAATAAGCACTAGTTGCAAAAAAAACGTTAGATGGCGGAACCTTTATATAGTCATATATAGCTTGATATTATATATGTGGCCATATATAACGATATATATATTCACATCTCATAATTAGTTTTACGAACATTTCTAATATAGCGCTATATATCATCATATACCATTATAATTTATGCTACCTATAAGTTGATATTTTTTATATAATTATATTTTTTGTATATATGATACAATAAAATCAAACAAATCTTATCAATCTTATCATATAACTATATGGGCACCATTTTTTTTTCCTAGAATTTTCAAGATGTGTGAGCAGATTATTGTGCCACTTGGTTTTAAACACACATGATGAAAATTTGAGCCAAATCGTATAAATCGACTACGTGCACTTTTGAGGTCAAACTTCAACTTTTGGGAAATTCAGTGTATTCGACTATAACGGAGCTAAAATATTTGTTTTGTTTCTGAATGCAAATTAAATTTGAGTGGATTATTATGCCACATAGTGTAAATCAAGCATATTGAAAAAAACCAGCCAAATATGATAACTCTAAGCACCTTTGATAACCGTGCACCTTTGATGTCAAAGTTCAATTCTGAAATTCTCCATATTTAACTATAATTGTTTAAAAATTACCGTTTTTTTACGTATTTCCATTAAAACTGTTGACGCGCTTGTGTTCTGAGAATTTTAAAAGGTATTCTTAAACATTCTTTAGAAGACAACCAAATTTTGGATGGAATCTAGTCATTTGTATGTGACACAACGGCTTATTTTAGAAAAAAAAAATATAAGAAGAGACATTCTATTTCTACCGTTTCCTGTTTTCAATGAAACAAAAATATGTGCTTAAACTGGCCCAGAAATAAGTTTATTAAAAAAAATAAAAAAAAGGGTGAACGATACCTCGAATAAGAGAAATATTAGGTGATGAATGCACTATAATATTAGACTTTCCGAATGAAAAAGTTAAAGACGGCTTTCCTCGAAATTACCACAAAGAGTGCCTGGAATTGATTAAAATATTTTTGGGAGGAAGTCCTCCTAGTGGCATAACATTTAAACCGGGTGCACTTCATTTAACCAGATGGTTGGCTAAGAGAATATACTGCATTAAGATATTGCTATTTCGCAATAAATACCCAGAAATCACAGATTTGGAAGTGGTTTAGTTGAAGTTGCAGGCTTTATCATAAAATGTTATGCGTTTTCCTGGTTCAATGCAGATAAAGCAGACCCTAAACGATTTATTATTTTTAACAAATTTGGAAAATTATAAAAAAATAAATATACAAATTGCAGATAAAACCATTTCTAAGTTTATTAATCGCCTATATTATATTAATGAAGAATGAATAGAGCATTCAGTTTATTCGATGATAGCGAAAAAATGTTGATGTTAATTGAAGAAGGAGAAGAAATTTTTTCAAAGATTTTAATTAAAAAAGAAAATCTTAAAACTTTCCTTGCTAACGATAATTCATAAATTTTGATTGAACTTGTTTCTAAATATACGAAAAAACTTTTGAAGTGATATGAAATTTCAATGGAAAAGGAAAATTTAAGATTGTTAATGTTAGCGCCAAGCGAGTTATTAAGCTAGTTGAAGATTATCATGAAAATATCACAAAAGATGAGGAGCGGCGGCAATATGTATTTAAAGTAATCTCAATTTAAATAATTTTTGTGTTTCTTTTCAGGTTGTGCAAAACAATCTACAACAATATATGAAGCATGCTAGTTTACAAAATTTAAGAAATGAATACACTTAATCAAACTTTGCTATTAAGTACCTATAAAGATGCCTTCTCCATTAATATTTCAAATAAAATTTTAATACAAATAACACATAAGGAATTTTCCATCAGAAATGTAAATAAACGTTTACAACTTTTAAATGGGTCATTGTGTCACCTAAATAGGGCTAATCTGTCATTTAAAAAAATTTTTCTTGTGCTTGAAGATAATTATTTTAAATATTTTTATAAAAATTTTTGATTTGAAGTTAAGTTAAGAAAAAAAAATTTTGCCCCGCGTTCCACAAAAATTTTTAATTTCCAGAAAATATTTCAGAATACTTTTTATATCATAATAAGCATATATAATAGAAATTATCAAAAAAATCTATCAGTTTTATATACAATTATCAGAAAAGACAAAAAGTCGAGATACGCCTTTTCTATATTAAGCCATCGATGTATACTTGATCGATGTATACTTGATCGATATATACTTGATCGATATATACTTGGTATATATGATACAATAAAATCAAACAAATTCTATCACTTTTATATATAATTACATATAATTATATATGGTTGAAAATAACAAAAAGATCTATCACTTTAATATATATAATCAGAAAAAACAAAAAAAATAAAAATTCAATGTATTTAAAGAAAAAAAAAAAAAACATATTGTAAAAAAAGTAAAAGTAAAAACTTATAAAAGCTGCACTTAAAACAAGGTTCAAAGTTAATAGATTAATTAATATTTATGAGTAAAAATATGATTTTAAATCAGAAAATCGAAAAAAAATCTATTTCATACAAGTGAAGAAAACATACAAAAGAAAAAGAAATTATATATAAATATATATGCTACAAACAAAGAAAAAAATCGATTACTTTTGTTTATGGATTCACATTAAAAAAATTAAAATTACAAATTAAAATCACATGAAATTTTAAAATCCTTTGATTTATATTTAAATTTTCATTATCATTTGAAATGTGAAATAAATTACTAGTGCGGATTTCAAAATAATTTTAAAGTTATTATGAATTTATATCAAATTATATAAAACTTGATCAAATTAAATAGACCCATTTTTCGTTTCAAACTATAACTGATGAGGCCCTATGAGGAGATACTGTTATGTGCTGAAGTAAATTTGGAATGCAGAAACAATTTTAAGCAAGGAATAGGTAACTTAATTCTGTTGTGGGCTTTATGCTATAATCACATGAATAACTGAGAGAATATTTCAAAAAGCTTATTCTTCAGCGCAAAGACAATTTGATTAATTAAATTATTTTAAACATGTGAATTATTACATAAATATACTTAAAAAAACAAGCATTACTTTTTAATCCAGTTTTAACACAATACTGGGAGAATACTGTAGGGCCCATATTATAATAATTCATAAAACTTTACAGAACCATAATATGATCATATTGGGAGCTATCTTAAACCACAATATGCTCATTTAATTATCATATTATGATACAGAAAAAGATAATAGTATGGTTGTCACAACCATAGTAACATGGTAGTCGCAATCAAAAATCCAAAAACGTGTGACGCTCTTCGAATATGATTCCCTCAACCATTTTTTTTTTGCGTGTAGGAACATCAATATATCTGTTTTTCATAGCTCTTTATTTGGAGGAGTGGACGCTGTGTGCCCCCATTTGCGTGTGGCCAATTTAAAGAATTTTTCTTTTAATAGTGGTATTATGTTTGACTGCTGAGTTAAACAAGCCGTTACTAATCTCATAATGACGATTTTGATAAGTACAATGATCGCTATAAAAAAAACTATTTTTATTCGATTGTCGCTTTCACAGAAAAAAATAAAAAAAATCCAAAATACTTGCAAACCCTTCAGCCCCTAATCCACCTTCTACTTCATTCCATAAAAAACAGTAAGCTTTTTAATTTTTAACTTTATAAACACCACCTCCGAGTCGAAAAGGCATTTTAATAATATTAAGCAGAAAAATTTTATGAAGTTTTTAAAAATTTTGCGAAATTTAATTATTTTGTTTCGATTTTTTTATAAAAAAAAAAATCATGCATTAAGAACATAGTAAGGTATCTAGAGCAAATCCTTACGACGGACTAAAATGATAAAATGCAAAAGTTTTAATATTTTTCATTCATAGTATCTAAGTGGCAGGTTTTTGCAAACACATTTCGCTTCCGAAACATAGAGTAATGAGTTATCAATATGTACTACTTACCTTCAAAAATGATTCGAAACATAAAGTAATGAGTTACAAATAAGTATACACTCAAGGGTTACCTTGTAAAGACACATCATTACCTTTAACATTATTTCAAACCATTAAATAATAACTCAACAATCATCAATTACATAATACATGAAATATAAGTGTAAAGTAATAATTAAAATATCTTTTTGAAAATTTATTTACTTTATGATTTTTTGTAATCATGAGTGTAAGGTATATAATTTTAACGTAGCAAACAAAAACTGGAATCACAACAATTCATTTATATTTTAAGTAACCCATTATTATACGTAACAATAGCTCAGTTGGTTGAGTTATCGCCTAAAAAGCAGATACCCCAGGTTCGAATCGCAGCGCGACCACGTTATTTATTTAATTTAAAAATAATATTAGTAATCTTTGTTATACATTTATTTTTTTTTTTTGAGAATCTATTTATAGACACATTACTTTTCCGAAGCCGGTAATCATATACAGTTACTTTACCCCTACTGGGTAATGAGTCCACCCATTACTTTAAGGCTCATTGCCTGTAAAATTCTTCAGTAAAGTAAGGTGTATTGTAATACGTGAAGCCCTATGGCGATACATTACTTTACCCATTATTTGTTAATGAGTGTTTTTGCTGGGAATTTTTAAAATGTTATAAATGCAATTAGATCTTTAAATTTATGTACGATTTATTTAATCTAAGCAAAAACTGTAGTTTTAATATTTTTAATTTGCTTGAAACTTAAAACCGCCGTAATTATTGTGTCGTTAAAGAGAATCTGATTATTGATTAAATATACCTAAACATCGGCTAATATCGTATGCACACAAAACTTGCTAATATTTAGCAAAAAATATGCTAACATCAGCAGTTTCTCCCACAACGTCATTTAGAACTAATTTTTAGTAGATTTAGCAACAATTTTTACAACTTTTATACTAGTGTAGGATTCCTAGAATCAACTTATTTATAACAATTACACTACTCAACGGCCAAAAAACATTTCTTTGAAACACATCTTTTTTATTAGACCGATGCACGCTGAAGTGGAAAATTGTTGATTAGTGCACTTAGGAAACTATGTTGGTAAAGACGACAGCAATTGCAGTCAAAAACAAATGAAATTTCATTTAAAAAAAGGACGACTTACATTTCATTAAATTCAACTAACATTGTCATTTGTTTTTTAATGTTCAAAAAATGACTAACAATTGTAGTAAAAATGAACCACATGGTAGTAAAAAATAAACAAACATTTCTTTATTTTGATTTTTTTAAATAACAAAAAACAACTGTAAAAAATGAATGTAAAATCATAAAACAGTCATTTGATGTGAGTTGTTTTTTTAAATGAACTACAAGGTTAGTTAAAAATTTTATTTGTTCTACAAATGACTTACATTTACATTAAAAATAATGAAACGGTATTACAACCCAAACAACTACATATTTTTAAAGCAGAAGTTCCCTGAGTGTGTTACTAATAAGGTATTAACATATCAATTTTCATTTAACAACATATACAAATTTTATGAAAATCGGTTA
Organism: Delia radicum; assembly: GCA_021234595.1. Classification (NCBI taxonomy): domain Eukaryota; kingdom Metazoa; phylum Arthropoda; class Insecta; order Diptera; family Anthomyiidae; genus Delia; species Delia radicum. Next base: position 146,551,304 of record CM037853.1, on the reverse strand, counting down.
TTATAGAGTAGAAAGCATTCCTTGTGAGTACCGAAACAACAACTCCCTTAAAATGCTGTTAAAAAATTGACATATTTTTGGTATATACTATGGTTTTAACAAATTAAAAAACATTTCCATGTCGTACCAGGAAAACGAAGACAAGTACTTTTATGTTAATTGAACCACCACATCAATACGCTTTGGCACACCTGTTTTCATAAAGTAAATGCTAGTCCTTGCAAAGGAGCGATATTTTTTGTCATATGGTAAATATATGAAGATATATTCATCACATTTACCGTATTCATAACGATGCATAAGAGTATGTTTGCTATACCCAGAAAAATCATGGTAATGGGCTTTTTTAAGAAAATGAGTTTTTAGTGGCAAACACTTCCGGTGTACAGAGGCTATGAATGATATCACTTTTGAACTGGAAAAATAATTATAGAACAAAATTATTTTCGCCGTTTAAAAATATTTTCTATCTACAAAACATTTTTTTTTTAAGAATGTAATATGGACTATATATTCCAACTTTTTATTAGTCATAAATTCAAGAAAATAATAAAATATTTATGGGCGATATTTTTAAAACGCGGTTTACAAGTTAAAGCAGATCCCGACTTACGGATTTTAAATCCATTTTCACATTTTTTTCTTTCTTATCCCAATTTAGAGAAAATCGCGGTTATAATTTGTATTTTCATCTGATTTCTAAGCCCGAGCAATACGCGAAAAACTTCTTTAAGTAATTTTAAACTGTAAACTGGTTTAGTCGCGAATGGTGCAGCAGGCAAGAAATCCTAATTACTAACTTTACACAAGATTTCCATTTAGGTTAAGAATAATGCTACTTTGACATTTGATGCGGTTACTAAAGGGTCCGCCAAATAACTTTTTTTTTTGAAAATGCTATAAAAAAAAACTACTGAATATTTTCTCAAATTTCTTTGTTTTTATTTGAAAGTACAATCCTTCCGGTTAATAATGGAAAATAATTTCATTCAAATAGCTGCCTCGGCTGACCATGCAGTAGCCTACACGAAAAAATATTCCGTAGTTTTTTTTTTATAGCATTTTCAAAAAAAAAAGTTATTTGGCGGACCCTTTAGTATACGAGTACATTTCATCTTTCATTTGCGGCATAGCCTTTTAATTTTGGACTCTTTCTTAAAAACTTATGGCATATTTTATGATATTGGTTTAGTATATTTTCAAGTTAATCAACCACCTAGATTGGTAAAATCCATATAGGCAAAGAATTTTGCGGGTGACACTTGCAAAACCCTTTCTTTGCAAACTAAAGGTAGTTTTTACAAAAATAAGAGAGGTTTGTCAGTACTACACTGAAAGAATTATTCTTTATGATATTAATGAAATAATTTCATAGAGTTTTTTTTCGCAGATTAGATGAAGAATTTCATTACATGGAAGAAATTTTTTAATAAATTTTTCATAAACTTTTTTTTAATAAAATTTCATTTTCATAAAAAAATTGATTCGATTTCATAAATTCAATGTAGCCTTTTAGTAAAAGCTTTTAAATTATTGCAAAGACCCAATTTTTTTTCATAAAATTTCATAATTTCATTAATTTTCATACATTTTAAACTTTAGTTTTAATATTTAATTCTCAGGTGTTCAACACATTTTATAAAGTGCTTTATTATTTCAATCTAGCCTTATATTAAAGTTTGGCTTCTATAAAATTGTTTTGAAAAATCATATGAAGTGGCTGATTGGCTTAGTTCCAATGCATTTTTAACACATTCATGAAAAGTTTTATTAATTCAAGGAACCTTTTAATGAAAATGAAAACCTTTTAATATAAAGAAATATGAAACTGTTTCATAAATTCTCTAATCGCTTCAATGTCGGAATGATTTATTCGTTTATGAAGACTTTCATTAATTCTAAAAACATTTCAAAAACATTGACTTTAATAAAACCTGTTTCATAGATTCTATGAATAGCTTCAATAGACCAGTTCCAGTGACAATCTTCATTAAAGCTATGAAGAAATTCATTACTGAAGGGAATATAATTCTCTGAGTGTACTAATATTTTATACGGTTGGAAATTTCTACCTGTGTTGTCAAGAGGTTAATAATCACTTTTTTTCTTTGCTAATGCGAGTTTTGACTAAAGAATATTACTAAAAGGCACTGTCCATAAATTATAATTATTCAAAAACAGCATTACAAAAACTACAAGGAAACTGCGGAACATGAAAAAAGCACTTCATGGTGTGTTTAACATCATTGAAAATATTTGTACTGAGGTGTCTTAAGGTATCCCAATAATACGCAACACATAATCGATTTTAAAATAATTTTTAAAGGAAAATCTCCGAAATCACTAAAATTTACCATAACTGTCACACTCGTTAAGAAATTGACGAAACATAAATTTCACGCCCTTTCCGTTTCCGAAATATGACGTGATGTAAATTACAGAAAAAACTATAAATCGTTTCGAAATTGAGTATAACTTTTAAACTATATAATATACAAAATTCTTGTTGGCCGTATTATGTGGGTTAAAATATATTCTTTAAAATGATATCTCACTTTCGGGGGTCTTGAGTTCAAATGCCCATATCACAAAATGTGCATTTTTTCATTCCATAAAAAAAATTTGATAATTATTGAACCCGCCTCTACATTTGTGTGAAAACTTCAGTGTCATATATCGATTGGGGTCTGAGTTTTAGCCAAAACCGTGATTCAGGTACGAAAATAGCCCTAGTTTATATAAGTTATAAGCATTAACTATTTAGTATGCATACCGCACACATAGTACATGTAAAAATGTACACATGAATATGAAAAAACATACATAGGTAAATGTTTTTGGCTATACCTCAGAGAGGAGAGGTCAATAATATGTAGAGGAAAGGCCTGCAGGTTGCCATCCCGTAGCGTTTTTGCCCAAAACTCATCATACAATTACCGTAATAGTATCGTAATCATAGCATAGCAAGATAAAATATCAATACAAATTTTTTGAATTTGCAAACAATAAAAATGTAATTTAAAATTTTTAAAACTACCCAAAATCGACCACTTAAAAAGGCTTGGAGGTTGCCACCCCACAAAAAATTGCGTCAATTGCAGAAAAATGCAAGTAAAACACCTGATTTGCAAAATTTTAGAAAAATTATTAAATTTTATTTACAATCGTCGGTGGCTGCGAACATAACAAAATTTGTGAAAATCAGTATACAAATTTTAATTAGTAAAATGGTATAGATTCATTCCAAGTCACCATTGGAACCGCAGTTCGTTCATATGTAAATGGGCGCATATTGGCACATTTTGCGTAAACTGCTGTTTTGAATTCGTGGCTTCTTGCATATTTGACATCAAGTTTTAAAGCAAACTCATATGCTAATTGTTGTAATTCAATTATGATCCAGACATAATAATGTTTGGTGTACTACACCACGTCTTTCCAATTTTTTTTCCATCGCCATGGATAACAATCTTGTCGCGATGCGGTGGCTTAAGTGTTCTGTCTTAGTGTACTAAAAGCTGCAAGGAACATGAACTAACGGTTATCCTCCCCCCTCTCTAATTCCCCTATCCCACTGTTGCCCTACTAATCCTTCTTCAGTCCTTTGTATCCTCTTCCTTTATCCCCCACTTGTAAGGTCAAGGTGGTTGGTAGCAGTGCCGATTCCTGACTAGTCGTTAACAGCTCCCTTCCAACGCCAGGGCACGGGTTGGTTGTAACACTTTTTTGCCTAGTCCATGTACGGCCGTCACTGCATGGTACGGTCCATCCCCTTACGTGCCTACTCGTGGTACCAATAATGAATTTTACTAAAACAACAAAAACAACGACAACAAGACGATTAGCGGGTTGCCTTGCAACTCGTCTGAAGATGACCTACTGGCTTCCAGTCAGGAGACGGTGGTCAACTTCCCAGGCACTGAGGGTACACTCCATAGTACTCCAGCGTCTCACCAGACAACATCTCAGGCAATATCAAAGCCTGAACAGGTCACCTCGGCAGGTGACTTGCCCAAGCGTAAGCGGAAGAAAAAATCCTCAGGCGACGTATGGAAGTCTAGATATTCAAGAGCGAAGATTATTCTTGACAAAATTGCCAAGAACGCGTTGAATGGACCGTTCATGAACGCGATGAAGAGGACCGCGTAAAATACCAAGCTGTGGTGGATGAGTACCTTAAGCGAAAGGAGACCGCACCCAGCACATCAAACATGACAGGAAAGGTAGAAGGGGCTAAGCGAAATCGCTCACAGATTCAGGGTGACAAATCGCCGAAGCGGAAAAAGGTCCACGAGCAGAGAACCATTGCGCAGCCTATTTCTACCTCTCGTAGACCCTTTAATGAGGTTGTAAGGGATCATTTGCTTGTGGCTCTAGCAAATGTCAGTGGTGGGTTGCCTTCGCCTGTAGTAACAGAATGAAGTGCTATCGAATCCAAGTTGTTAGAACTCGTGATGGCTCACGTGATCTCCAACAAGGGTAGTCCGGTAACTCGTTTGACTCCAGTGAAATTCACAGGGGATACAGGATAATCAAATGTATGGACTTGTACTCCTTGGAATTCCTCAGCAAATGCGTCACTACGATAAGCGATGCATGGGATGGCTTTATTTTAAACCTAATCCCCGCTGCAGAAATTACAGCTAGACCTCGTGCCAGAATTTGGTTACCAAAAATGGCAATGGACAATCACAGGCTGCTAGAATGCCTCAAGGCTCGAAATCCTGAGATTCCGATGAATGATTGGTCTGTCATCCGGGCAGAGGAGCCTCAGAACAACAGCATGAGCTTCGTGCTTGTCATCTCCGAACAGCGTGTGTCCGCACTCGAGAAGGTGGGTAACAAGCTCTTCTTTGGAATAAGGGAGGCCAAGGTAAGGTTTTCCGTCCTTCTGGGTCGGGTGGTGTCGACGGGAAAGATGAAATCGATGACGCCAACCAGCTGCTCGATAAGATGCAGCTCAAAGAACCCCCCAATATAGCTAACAAAGATGGGGAAGCTAAAGGTCGTGCAGATTAATCTGCAGCATTCCCGGATTGCTACAGACAACCTGCAGGTTCTTCTAGCCGAGGAGGACCTTGACATAGGCATCATCCAGGAGCCCTGGGTCAATGACTCACAGGTTAAAGGGTTTAAGGGTGCCCCGTACTCAATACTATACATCAATCATAAGGGTAAGCCAAGATCCTGTATAATAGCTAAAAAGAACATAAAGATTTTTCTATGCTCTCAATTTAGCTCAGCTGACCTTACTGTTGCGAAGGTTGAAATGACAGGTGGCCGCAACATCACTATTGCCTCCTGCTATATGGCTCACAATAGAGACGCCCCGCCAGAAGAAGTGATGTTCCTGTTGTCCTCCATTGCTGCAGATGATACTTTGATCATGGGCTGTGATGCCAATGCCAGGCACACAATCTGGGGTAGCACTGAAATCAACGAGAGAGGTGAGGCTTTTCTTGATTTTATTAACAATAACAATCTCAATATATGTAATTCTGGTATTAACCCAACTTTTATGTTTCCGAGCTCCGATAATTATAGGGGTTGGCAGGAAGTTCTAGATATCACAGCTATCTCAGGTAATTCTCACGTACGTGTTGAAAAGTGGAGGGTATCCGATAAGAAATCCTTTTCGGATCATAATTGGATACTTTTCGATATCAACACGAACGTTAGGGAGAGCGTTTGCTTCAGGAATCCTAGGAGAACTGTTTGGTCTAAGTTCAATAGGATTCTTAGGACGAAGCTGTGTAGGGGCCAAGGGTCGAAGGGACAATCGCAAGTCTCGAGGACTCTGTAGGGGTCCTGGAAAAGGCCATTGATGTGGCGTTCAAAGCTTCCTGCCCTCAGACTAGGGCAAGGAAGAATTTTCCTCCCTGGTGTAATTCTGAACTGTCAGAGCTTCGGAGGGAGACACGAAGAGCTTTCAACACTAGCTATTCCAGCAGACAGTGGAAGCCATACCGCGACAAGCTGAAGGTGTACAAGAAAGCATTGGCGTTTGCAAAGCGGAACTCATGGAGAGAGTTCTGCGAATCCATAGACAACACTAAGGACACTGCTAGACTAGCAAGGTGATGGATCCTGGTCAGAGTCATCGGCTGAGTCGTTGGAGATCCTTCTGAATATTCATTTTCCAGGCTGCTTGGATGCAGATACCTTGGACAATAACCAACGCAGCCGCTCTAGGGGCGCTTCTAATGGGATGGAAAACGAGATAATTACAATTGATAGGATAGCCTGGGCAATTGGCAGTATCTGCCCATACAAATCGCCGGGTCTGGATGGCATTTTACCGATAATGCTGCAGAGGGGTCAAGATTTGATTACTACCTGGCTGCTTGTGATATACAGACTTTGCCTCTCTCTTAACTACGTGCCCGTAAGCTGGAGAAAGGTTAAAGTAGTTTTTATTCCTAAAATTGGCAAATGTGGTCACGAGACTGCAAAGGACTTTAGTCCAATCAGTCGATCATCTTTTCTACTGAAGACATTGGAAAGACTCATTGACGTACATATAAGGCTAGAACTCGAGGGACCGCCTCAACTGTCGGGTAGTCAACATGCGTATATCAAGGGACGCTCAACGGAAACTGCACTCCATGAGGTTGTGAGAGTGATGGAGAGATCCTTGGAATTTGGACAATATATACTGGCCGCCTTTCTTGACATAGAGGGGGCTTTCAACAATGTCACGACCGATGCAATACAGGGAGCCCTCGTGGATCTGTGCGCTGAGACTTTCATCAGCGACTGGATAGTGAACATGTTGGACTTCCGTGTTGTCAGTGCTAGACTGGGAAATAGCGAGTTGTCAAAGCAGGTCAGGAGAGGTACACCTCAGGGTGGTGTGATCTCGCCCCTGTTATGGCTCCTTGTTATTAACTCAGTTCTCGTCACGCTGGATAATAAGGGTGTTAAGGTTGTCGCTTATGCGGACGATGTGGCGATATTGGTATCAGGGATGTTCTTCGACGTGATTAGCGATATTATGACCAGCGCTCTGGATACTCTCAGTAGCTGGGCCACCAGTTGTGGCTTAGGAGTGAATCCGAGTAAAACAGAACTGGTACTTTTCACCACTCGGTCCAATTCGGGCTTCAGACCTCCGCGGCTGCAAGGCTGTGGGCTCACCCTCTCTGATCATGCGAAATATCTGGGTATCATCTTGGACTCTAAACTATCATGGGCGACTTAACACCGAGCACAGGGTCAGGAAGGCAACGGTAGCCTTCTACTCCTGTAGGAGGATGTTTGGTTCAAGGTGGGGTTTGAGTCCAAAAATGGTCCTGTGGATGTACATGGCTATTGTGCGTCCAATACTTACATATGGCTCTATCGTGTGGTGGACTGCGACCGCTAAGAGGGTGGTTACGGATCGTCTGTATAGGTTGCAGCGCTCTGCTTGCATTGGGGTCACGGGCGCGATAAGAACTTGTCCCTCGGAGGCTCTCAATGCAATGCTTCACATTATTCCTGTTGATTTGTATATAATGGCGGTTTCTTCTAGCAGCGCAGCGCGGCTTGCTGCAACAGGTTCCTGGAAGTCCAGGACCTATGGACATTAGACTGGCCATAGCGTTATATAGAAAAATTAAAAAATGTTAAATCCAAAAGTTTTCGCACTGAAAAATATGAGGTTGGGGATAACAATAATTATGCATATTTAAATTTTTTTTTTTTTTAGTTCCGTATACCTCCGGGTTGAGCCCAAAGTTTTATTATATTACCCATTGATCACCCTTTCTAAAAACTTTGTGCTATTAGCGACCAGAGAATGACAAAATTATTATAATGAGTACTCTTTAAGTATTAGTGTTAAAAAATGTATGAATAAGACATCCCAATGGACCAAAACCCTTTAGAAAAATATTATATTAAGCTTGCAAGCATAAGCGTTAAGCTTTAAAAAGACTTTAGAAAGTATTGAAAAACGCTTTAATTTTATTGTAGAAAAATCAAAACGGAACCCTCGTGATAATATTACTGAAATAATATTTAAATAAGCTTATGCCGCTAATTTTAGAATAAGCTTATGTCAACAATTGTAGAATTAGCTTATGCTTACAAATTTAGAACAAGCTTATGCTACCAATTGTAGAATTAGCTTATGCCTACTTTTGTAAATTTTTTATTATCGCCCCGATTTTCAGAAATTTTTGTGACTGTCTTACATTTTTGTGACTCTTACCTAGAATTTTTTTTTTCAAGGTAAGATAGTCAGACAAATTTAGGACAATTACTTTTTTTCACTTATAGTTATTATTTTTTATTTATCAAATTATGACAACCGCACTATCTTCGATCAAAATTGACAATGACAATGCAAAGTAATCAACGACGTACATACAGAATTTAACGGGACTTTGCTGCAGCGACATGTTGTCAGCACGTTGTAAAGAATACTACTTTCTCAAACACGGTTGAAAAAGGCTTTAGTATTTTTTTAAAAAAAGCTTATTCTAAAGTACTGTTATACTTTACTTATTTTGTGGTCCATTGGGATGTTTTAATTTAAACCATTCTCATAACCAACATATTCATACCAACTGCAAGTGAAACAACTACAAGTATGGATAGTTGATAAGTGATAAGTTTTTATTAACCACTTACAAAACAACTTAAGATGGCGATATCCCGAAAACTAAGCAAGATAGAGCACAACGGACTTTTGGTCCCCATAGTATTGTCGCCCCTCTTCGCATGTATGGATCCAAATGGATCCAAACTTTGAATCTAAAAAATGGCATTTCCGAAAATTTAAAAATGCATATATCTCGCTAAATACTGCCTACACGACAAAAAAATCCAAAAGCATTTTTGGAGCTCTTGGCAAGTTTTCAAGATACTGGAATTAAGGGGCCTTATAGGATCTTGAGAATTATAAAAACTGTATAATTATTAAACTATTAATCGGAGGGATTTTGGGTATTTGGCGGTCGTATTCTAACGAGATATGTGCATTTTTAAATTTTCGGGAATGCCAATTTTTTTAGATTCAAAGTTTGGACCCATCTGGGCCAGTTCATGTGATGATAGTTGGCAATACTCTGGGGATTCACAGGACCAAAAATTTGCTCCGTTTTGCCCTATCTTGCTTAGTTTCGATATCGCTATTTAAAGTTTTTAATATTTTTTTCCTATGGTATTTTATACTCATAAGTATAATAAGTACTTATTGTACTCATGGCAAAATACTCATACTCATAAGTATAAGTGTGACAGGCACCCAAACAAAAATACGCACCAGCTATTTGAGTTGGTTGGGTATATACTTATTTGCGCAGTTGCGTTTGCCTGGCGCAACAAGTCATGCAAGGTTTATGTCCAAAGCTATATACTGCTACAAGATTTTTTTTGCTTCGCGAACAATTCAAGATGACATCCTCCGAACTGAAAAACATTCGAAACTTTTTCATTTTCTTGACGCGTATTTATGTTTCTTATTGGTTCGGATGCGTTAACGCTGTATCTGCACCGCGCCAAGATTTGGAATTCATTAAAGACGCTATTTCATATTTCGATCTAAATGTTTTCAAATGCCTTATTATCAAAAATCAAAAACCATTTATGGTATTTATCCGAAGAGGCGGTTGCTCTTGGATTTTTCGATGAAATTATATATATTGAAGTGAAACGGAAAATGGTTGAAGCTCTTGGCAATCATGATGACGAAAATGACGAAGTTATTCCGAAAAGATTAAACTTAACGCTGGAACAAGTGAAGTCGTTTGAAAATAAGGATGTAAGTTCTTTCGTCACTCCTCGCACCAAGCGTTTTTTTCCATCGTTTACAAATCGATGTGACATTTTTTGAATTGGATCCATCAATTTGGAAGGATCAAGAAGAATATTGCACCGCAAAACGAATATGCCAACACTTAACTGTTGAAAATGATCCTGCAGAAAGAGCAATAAAACTTATTACAGATTTCAATCGGGCATTGACATACGACGAAGAGGATAAGCAGTATTTGCTTCAAGTTGTGGAGCACTACATCCCACAAAAAATCTTCATTAGTATAATATTATCATCAATAAAAAAAATTAAAAAATTCATCTATTTTTGGAACTTTGGTTTAGGGTATTCAGGGCAAGTTTATCCGCAGTTTATCTGCAGACTATTGCGGCTCGTTGGAAAGGTAATTATTATAGGTATCGAAGAAATTCAGATGGGAACAAACAGTCAGATTTTGTTGTTATTCAAATATAAACAGGAACAAAAATAGTGATGAATGGGTAATGTAATAAATGTTTGGGCTCAACCCGGAGGTACTCGGAACTAAAAAAAAAAAATTTTAAATATGCATAATTATTTTTATCCCCAACCTCACATTTTCAGTGCGAAAAATTGAACTTTTCAAAAAAATTTCCACTATGGCCACTCTAATGGACATGCTAGGCTTCTTAATGGACTTCACACACGTGTGGGATTTGAGTCCAACTATGTTACTCCTAGAATGGATTTCTGCCGACCTTTTCGGGTTAGCTTTCCCTCCAGGCGGGAGTGGGATATGGGGGATCCAACATGTGGTTTTGACATCAGGGTATACACCTACGGCTCAAAGATGAGTTGTGGTGTAGGCTCCGGGGTCTTCTTGGGTGAGTGTAACTTGCGGTGTTCTTTCAGGCTACCTGATCATGCTACTGTTTTCCAGGCGGAAATTCTGGCTATCAGGGAAGCCTGCAGACTCCTGTCTGAAAGGGGGGCTCGAGGGACAGTGGGCATCTTCGCCGATAGCCAATCGGCTTTAATGTCCCTGAGCTCGTACGTCACATCCTCTGCTCTCGTTGGTCAGTGCAGGGAGGAACTGTCCAGGCTAAGCTGTCTATCCCAAGTTACTCTAGTTTGGGTCCCCGGCCACAGAGACCTCTAAGGTAATGAAAGGGCAGACGAATTGGCAAGGGCAGGATCTGCCTTAAACGTCTCCACATCGGGCGGGGGACAGGTGGCATAATTTGGATACCTGTAGGACCGCGAGACTTACGTGGCCCAACTACGACCTAGGGCGTACAAACTATCTCCTGAGCAGGAGCAGGAGAGATGTCTCGAGGCTGACGGCTGTTCTGACCGGTCACTGGCTGATTGGTAGGCATGGCATTAGACTTGGGATTGTACGCGGTTCGCATTGTCGCAGCTTCTGCATACCGGGCGAGGAGGAGACTGTGGAGCATCTTCTCTGCGATTGTCCGGCGCTGCAGAATATTCGACTCCGGATCTAGGGTGACCATATACTGGACGACATCTCGGTAATATCACGTGTGGGATTCGGTGATCTCATACGTTCTCTTAACCGAACGGGGTGGGTCTAGTACTCCGGATACTAGTTCCTTACGGGTAGTGTGGTCTCTTCAAAACGGAGTCGCTTTTTGACTCTACTTAATGCTCACGAGTAGCGTGATCTGCCACTTAAACCAACCAACCAACACCACTTCTTCCACCAGCTAATTCTCTTGTTCTTTATTAAAAAGTCAGGGCTCCTTTTCAATTTACTATCGACTTTGTTTGCTTTAATTGCGATGAGCAATGCATCAATATCCCTGATATAATAAAAATGTATAGAAAATGGATATTGGGTCTAATCTAGCAATGTTTTTTATATATTGATATCAGTATAAATAAGCAAAAAAGTGGCAACCTGCATTCTGACAGAGTCTTGGAATTAATAAAAATAAATAATATAATTGCAAATTGTCGATATGTTTGGAATTCTGCATGAGTTGTGTAAATTGAATGAAAAACAAGCACAGCAAAAGTATTCACCATGACATGGCGAAACAAAGTGGGGGTGGCAACCTGCAAGCACTGGCAACCTGCAAGACTTTACCTTATATATTTTTTTAAGAATTTAAAAAAAATGCGCGTTTTGAGATATGAGCATTTAAACTCAAGACCCCCAAAAATTACCCTTGGCCCTTTCATTAAAAAATTTGTATGCATATCATAACGAACTAAACGGGCAAAATGTGTGCTACATAGTAGTATTAGTACACCCTGATACAAATAGAGTACAAATACAAATAGGCTAAAAATACAAATAGGCTACGGTCGGGAAATATCCGGAATGATTAATTTTTTATAAAACAACCTCAGGGTGTCTAAATTATATGTTTACCCATACAATTACATGAAAATTCAAATTTAAACACTCCGATAATACAATGGAACATTGGTCCAAAATGAAACGATATAACATTTAATGCGGAACGAGTGGAATCGGAACACTCAACACATATGTATTATCGGGAAGTGGTGCGAAGGTCAAGTTTTGCAAAAATTTTGTCAGTTTTTCGATATCTCGATTCGTTTTCGAGATACAAGCCATTTTATAAAATGAAGTTTTTATTTAAACAATCACAATGTGCTTTGTTATTTGTTTACCTATATACTAAAATGAAAATACAAATTTAAACACTCCGATAACACAGTGCAACACGAAAAAAAATAACCATATACGGACACCACTACGTGATAAAAGACTAAAAAAAAAGACCCGTGTCTCCCAATTTTTCCCAAAGTCATCTCCTTTTTTGTTTATGGGCCGCCAAAGATTTGGGGCCTCGGTATCATTTTCGCAAACAAGTGATCATTTTCTCAGGCTCATATCTTGCAAACCGTTCAGAATTTCGATTTACTCTCTATGGCAAAGTTGTAGCTCTTGTCATAAAGAAGAAAAATTGCGAATATATAAAATCAAAAAAACTTCACCTTCCAGATCAAAATCGCAAAAAACTTAAAAAATTCGATTTTTTTACCTTTTTTCCCGTGTTCAGGTCCATAGATAGCAAACCGTTCAAAATTCAAGGAAACAATCAACTACAAAAATTTACCTAAGATCTCAATAAACAAATTTCTAGAACACATAAACTTCCTGGGAATTGGGTTTGCTACCTATGCACCTGAACAGGAGAAAAAAAGAAAAAAAAAATAAAATTAAAAAATTTTTCACTTTTGCGCGCTACCTAAACAGTGTTAAGAATCATCTCTAGGAAGTTTATATGTTCTAGAAATTTGTTTATTTAAATTTTTGTAGTTGATTGTTTCCTTGAATTTTGAACGGTTTGCTACCTATGGACCTGAACACGGGAAAAAAGGTAAAAAAAAATCGAATTTTTTTAAGTTTTTTGCGCTTTGATCTGGAAGGTGAAGTTCTTTTGATTTTATATGTTCGAAATTTTTTTTCTTTATGACAAGAGCTACAACTTTGCCATAGAGAGTAAATCGAAATTCTGAACGGTTTGCAAGATATGAGCCTGAGAAAATGATCACTTTTTTGCGAAAATGATACCGAGGCCCCAAATCTTTGGCGGCCCATAAACAAAAAAGGAGATGACTTTGGGAAAAATTGGGAGACACGGGTCTTTTTTTTTAGTCTTTTATCACGTAGTGGTGTCCGTATATGGTTATTTTGCCATAATTTAAAAAATTACACACAGTGTAATAGAACGAAGCAGTGGTCCAAATGATAGGAAACGGGAACGAAGGGAATCAGAACACTTAACATATTTATATTATCGGTAAGTGGTGCGTAGGTCAAGTTTTGCAAAAATGTTGTCCGTTTTTCGATATCTCGATTAGTTTTCGAGATTAGTTTTCAGTTAATTTTTCATTTTTAGTTTCATAATTATAAATTTTATGCATGGTAAAAAGTTTTTAAAATTGATCGCTATGCGTTAACTAAACATTCCACCTTCTTCAATTAAAATTGCAAATATATTGAAAATATCCTAAAATATTTAGAAAAGAAGAATATTATTATTAATTAATAACATATTTTTATATGAGGAGAACTTTTTTTACTACGATTTGAACACACCAAAAACACACTTTTGCTGAACAAGAAATTTTATACCGATTACTAAATTTTCTTAATTAACAGTGTAAGTATTCCCACAGTGTAAGTATTCCTACAATCAATGATTTTGTAATACAATCAAATTTATTCTGCAATTCTTCAATAATTGGTAGAACCAACCAATACTGAATTATAATAATAATTGTGGTATTGATCGGTAGACGGAACTGTATCAAAATATAAAAATTAGTACTGCAAATTAACAATGTGTAGATTCTCTATACTAAATATAATTATTAAAAAATGTCATTAATAAATATTGATTTTTTTTTGTTAAATTAAATAAAACAAAAATAAATATGAGTACAACAATCTTAAGCTACAAGAAAAAATATCTGAAAAAAACGGTGACAGGACTTAACCCCACAGACATAATCCCCATTGTTATTATGGGTATAATAAAAATGCGGATTATGTCTAACCGTATTAGTGGTTATAATCCTCATGGGACTTATGGCCGTTTTTTCTTGGGGATTATGACCTATTCTCTGCATGTCAAAACCGCCAGTTTGTTATGGGCATAGTGACAAACCTGATACAGGACATATTTTTTTTAATTCGACCATAAACATTTAATTTAGCATAAAAAGAAACAACACAAAATAAATATACCATCTGTAACTATTTGTTAACACGAATATAATTTAAAAAAAAAAGCAAAAATATCTTTCAAGAGAAAAAAAAACATATTAACAATACATTAAATACAAAACAAAAATATAACGAAAAAAATAATGTTCAAATATAAGGCCATGAAAAAAGAGTACAATAATTATATACAAAAACATATTTTCAATATATATTTATTTTTCATATATATTTAAAGCAAAAATTTGTAATGCTTTTGTTTTTATTTTCATGAAAAATTTTCTTTGTCGATTAAATGATATTTTTTCCAAAAACTTACAAAAATCGCGTTATTTTTGAAATTTGATATTTCAAAGAATATTTTTCATGAAAATAACAAAAAAAAACCAAACAAATTTATGCTTTAAAGATATATGAATATGTGTCACTTAAATAAAAATTTTTGTTGAAAAATCGCGCAATTTTTTGGAAATATTGACTGCAGCGCTATTTCGAAAGTTGCTTTTTCAAAATTTTACTTGTTTCAATAATTAACATGAAGTACAGCGATCAATTTAAAATATAAACTTTGTATTACTGACGTGATTACAATGTCCATAATATATTATTAAAAGCTGCTTATAACCACATGAAGAGACTATTGAGAATGTTGCATCCATAAAATACCCTGCGGGAAATGAACGGTCGATTGATCCAAAGTGGGAATTCTATGATATATGATTGGGGAGCACGTCACGCAACTGGTGAAACCAAAATTGTGGTGCAACAAAAATTGTTAATTTGGGTGAAATTTACAATCACTATAGTTATGGTGACAAAACATCCACTGGTTTGTACCAAATATATCACGTTACTGGAGATAAAGTAACATAACATCAAAGTGTACTGAAGCAACTAGGGTCGTTGCAGTTAAAGTTGCTACTGGTCATTAAACTGGTTCAAAACCGCTAGCAGTGGATGAAAACATGGCAATTAGTACCAAGGGATGCAGTTCCTTGACTGCTACAAAGTGGACACAACACTGAAGGAATTTTTTTATGTACCGACTTTGTGACAGTAGAAATAAAGACGTAACACTTCACTGGTATAAAATAAATGAATATGAAACTGTTTAGACAGTGATCAAGTTTGTCAGATATGACGATCTTAAAACTAGTTTGGCAAGTTAATTGTCGAAATGCCGACTGGCAAAAAACTATCACCAGAATATGATTTTTTGCACAACTTATTCAAAAACCTGAAACACGTTACAAGAAGATAAATTAAAATTTCAAAATTTATGCAGCATATTGGTTTTGAAATATCTTGTTTAGATATTTTACAAGATTTTTGGTAACGATTTTTTATGTTTAAGTAATTGGCGATTTGTATGAATTTCTTTGGGTACAAAATTTAAACTGAGTATATATTTTGTTACTCTGCTTTATAAGTTATACATTAAAGTTGTGCTGAATTGCTGCAGCTCCTTCTTTTTATAAAGATATTACTGTGATTTATAATTTTAATGCAGCATGCAAAATTAAAATGTTCATGAAGTGCTTTTTGGAAGTGTTGGAACATTAAAATTAGTAGAAATTGTTTGATAACAATAATGTTAGCAAATAAAGAAAAAACTTGCAAAAAATCTATATTTTGAAAAGTCTATATTTCGCAACCCGTACATAATATGACACACGCTGAATAAAAAGTAAGAGGTTACTTCCTAATTACTTTTCGAAAGCCCGGCGACATGTACCCCTTAGAACAGTTCAGTGGTACGTCTCAAAATTGTTCCACTCAAACTACCTCTATGACAGAACACATTGCGGTTAATATGTGACCAACAATTTTCCTACAGTTCTACGATACGTTCACCGACACCAGTCACGTGATAATTTTTTTCCCACTGCTTCTGTTGCATATCACATAAATCCTAAAATTTACATACTTTGACAATAAATACATCTAAAATGTCCCGTAGCATATTAATTTCAGTCGGTACGGTGATAGGTTACCTTGGTGAAGTTATTCGCCACGTCACATAGTGCTCCACAGGTAGCAATTGTCACCTCCTATGACAAGCCCATGTTAAAAGTACTGGTCACTTTCATATAACAGAACCGAAACTAGGACTGGTTCATACACACAAAGTTCTAGTCACGTGAAAATACCAGTGTCTGGTCCATTTCCCGCAGGGTAGTGTCTATAATTGGTGGCGAAAAAAATAGAATGTATTTAATATTATCTTCTTATACAGTTTTTGTATAAAATCGCTGTTTCACGTCACTTGTGCACATGCCAAATTTCTTCACAAAATGTTTTTTTTTAAATATTGTTATTAATTTACAAGGGTAATGTGGCGCCTTTGGCATATTTTCCGATTTTATCCTTCGAAATGAGGACTCATTTTTTATATACAACTAAACTTGCTGCTTCTTTCTTTTTGCTGCATTCGGATTTTAATGCGCTATTAATTTCCCAGCTTGATCTCACAACTGCTTTGTTAATATTATTTTTTAATTGAAATTCAATCATGTGATCATATTGATCCGCATGATCAGAATGGACACTACTTTTAATATTTTGGATGCAAGTTCGTGTTGCTTCTGACATTCATAAAATTTTTTTCCAATTTTATTTTTTTTATTTAAGCGTTTTGATTTAAATGAATAAATTTGTTTTTTGCGGTGGAACGTATATACGCGCACTGCAGTGTTCAGTCACTTGCAATGTTTTCATACACTCAGGGAACTTCTACTTTAAAAATATATAGATGTTTGGGTTGTAATACAGTTTCTTTATTTTTAATGTAAATGTCAGTCATTTGTAGAACAAATAAAATTATTTACTAACCTTGTAGTTCATTAAAAAAAAAAACAAATCACGTTAAATGACTGATTTATGATTTTATATAAATTTTTTACAGTAGTTTTTTGTCGTTTAAAAAAAATAAAAAAATAAATGTTTGACTATTTTTTACTAACATGTGGTTAATTTTTACTACAATTGTGGTTAATTTTTTGAACATTAAAAAACAAATGACAATGTTAGTTGAATTTACTGAAATGTAAGTCGTCCTTTCTTTAAGTGAAATTTCATTTGTTTTTAACTACATTTGCAGTGGTCTTTACCTACATAGTATTCTAAGTGTACTCAATTTCAATTTAGATTTTTATTAAAAACTACAAAGGATAAGCGGTAAAATTTACCATTTCTATACAATAACTAAAAAAAGGATACACTTTTATCATCAATTGTTAAATAATTTAAAAATGAATACTGGACATTATGTCCGACTATACC
Source organism: Delia radicum (assembly GCA_021234595.1). NCBI lineage: Eukaryota > Metazoa > Arthropoda > Insecta > Diptera > Anthomyiidae > Delia > Delia radicum. Next base: position 146,533,575 of record CM037853.1, on the reverse strand, counting down.
CAATAGGTACATTATCAAGTATTACCGTGTTTGCATGCGGTTTTAATACCCATTATTTTTTTTTAGCAAAAAATTGGAAAATTTGATATGTCTATTTTTAAATAGACACCACTTCTTGGTATTGTCCGTACATGGTCATAATCGCAATAATGAGGAATATGTCCACTATCTACATTGTTCGTAGTCCCAATTACTTTGTAATACCCCAGCAAAAAATAGTGCTTATCCAGAAGCGCTTTCGGAAGGCATTATGTGATAATGAAGCTCTTCCAAAGCAAATAAAGAAGGCATGATTTTTGTTCGCGATGTCCCACTTGGTATGTCTCTTTTAAAGCGCTTCTTTCATGTGCTCTTAGAAGCAATAAATTCATCTCTTCTTTGGCACTAAGAAGCGCTTTTTGTATGTTGACATCATTAGTGCTTCATGGTATGCATACTTTATTGCTTCATTTTAAGCACTATTCACCGCTTAAAAGAAGGCATTCTGGGAAGCACGACAGAATGCCTTCCCTAATGGCTTTATAGTATGCAAGGCGGTGAAGCGCTATTTTGGAAGCATACAAATGTAGTTACTGCTTACCAAATCCAGGTTATTTTTTGCAGGGACTGATACATAAAACCCATGGGGAAAATATCCATTTATTTATTGGTGTAATGTCCCCAACCACCTCGGATATAATACCCATTTTTATTTTGGGGATTATAACCAAACAAAAACATTTTTTAAACATTGAAAAACGTAATTGTTTTTGTTGTGTTATTCATTATTCAAAAATTTCTTAAAAATTACATACGACGTAGGTGGAAATATTGAAAAGGAAAATAATACAAATTTATACACAACTTTTTAATTGTTTTAAATGACCTTAAGCCAAATTAATAAAAATAAATAAATAAATATGATTTAAAATTTCTAACAAAAAATTCGTATCTTCTTTATTTAGTACAGTCAAAAAAATAAGTCAGTAGAAAAGTTAGTAAAAAATTTTGTATATCAGGCATACTATTTTTCAGCAAACTTTTTGCTAAAATTATGTTTTAAACTAAAATTTTAGTTATACTTAGTCAGCACTTAACTATTTTGAACTAATGTTTAACTAATGTTTTACTAATTTATTTCGCTAAAAAATTGTGCTGATTAGCACATCAATAGTGTGAACGACAACCAGATTAAAAGTTATACGCAGAATGAATTAGATGTCAAGACGTAGTAGTGACGGGGAAAATTATTCTAAAACGTACAACTCTACACTCAAAAAAATAATTTAGTAGAAAAGTTAGTAAAACGTCTTGTAAATCAGGTATACTATTTTTTAGCAAATTTTTTGCTAAAATCGTGTTTTCAGCTAAAATTTTTGTTATACTTATTGAGCACTTAACTGTTTTATACTAATGCTTTACTAATATTATACTAATGTTTTACTAATTAATTTTGCTAAAAAAAAAATTGTGCTGATAAGCACATTAATAGTGTGTACGACAACCAGATTGAAAGATATACGCAGAATGAGGCAGATCTCGCGGCATGTCAAGATGTAGTCAGAAGAGGAAAATGATACTAAAAAGTACAACTCAAATAACACATATAAAAAAATCAACCATGGAAGATTTTTGTATCTGTTTTTCATACATAAAACAAAATTGAGGATTAAAACAACTTAAATTTAGCGTTTTCACCGGCTTGTGAAAGTAATTGTCTATTAATTAAATAAAAGTCAAAATATAATATTTAAATTTAAAAAAGATTAAATGTGTATTTGTAGTCAAATTGACCACTCAAGTTGATAACAAATATACAGCAGGTAGACAGACTAAAGCGAAAGACAACATACATCACAGGTAAATTTGTGTGTTTCCTTTTTCTTATTGCAAAAAACGGGTTTATATGTTACATTTGTTATTTTTTTCGTTTCGTTTCTATAATTCTCTGCGGCATTAGTGTTCCTTTAAAAGATAGCATCATTGAGACAACTATGTAAGTAGTTGAAAGATAATTTTGTTTATGTTATATATAATTATTTCTATATATTTGCAGTTATTACATTCATTCATGCCGTCAATGTGGGAGTATGAAAATTTTTATATTTTGTAACGTATTGTAAATTATTTTAAAAAGAATCACAAAAATATGTTTTATGATTTTCAGCAAAATAAATTAACTAAAGTAAAAATTTTCTACAAATTTTTTGAGTTTTTTTCAGTCTACTAATATTTAGCAAAAATTTTATTAATGTTGAGCAAGGGTTTTTAATTTCTAATCCAAAAGTTTGCTGAATCTACTAATTTTGTTGCTAAAAATCAGCAAGCACCCTCCTGACTAAAAATTTGCTGACTCTGCAAAATTTTTTGCTGACTTTATTAACTTTTTTATTTGAGTGTATCTAAATATCACTGTATGTGGAATCTGAATTCTGAGCTCAAACATATTTGAAGGATTTCATGAAGATTTTATTAATACACTCATGGAATATCATAGGGCAGAGTATTTGAGGGGAAAAATGAGAAAGCTTGCAGGTTTCAAAGATTGAAAGATTAAAAGATGAGACATTGCATTTATCACAGTAATTTTTTTTTTTTTTTATATATATATTTTTTGGTATTTTTTTACTTAATTCATTATATACTAATTGCAAATTTTTATATAAAAACTTTAAATAAAACAGGATTATATTGGAAACAGTGTTTTATTTAACTCGAAAGCAACTCGAACAATTCGGTCGAGAGTACTGAATATACTTTAATAGTATGGTCGACACAACTGCAAATGTCGTAAGCTGTAGCCGAATAATGTGATAGTACGTGTACCTTCTTAAATTCGGTTGGCAACAAGTTCGTTTCTCAGAACGAATCTGTTCTCTGTGTGAAGCATGTGGAAAATTAGCTAAAATTTTAAATTTCTTTTCTAATTGTTTCAGGACATTTTCAATACATTTACAATTTTAATACAAACGTTTGTTTATTGTAGTGTCTAGTTCAATGCTGTCCAAGCAATCCCCTGGGGTATGAAGAATCATGGGGTTTACACACGTGCACAACCCGAAGGTCAACAAAATACGAATACACAACAGAAAGTGTAAAAAAACAAAAAAAAAAAATTCAATTAGTTTTATGTAGGCATTCAACAGAGCAGGTTCATTCAAAATGGTTTCATAAAATACCCTATGCCACTAAGTAAACTTATAAAATTCAAATATAAATTACTGATAAGTCGGCTTTTTTTTAAAGGCATGTCAATAAAATCTTATATTATAAGCATTATTCTAAATATTCAAAAGTGAAAAAATTCATAATGAAAGTGGGTAAACAAAACAGTTTAAGGAAAAATTTTTATGACATGTACGGTATCCTAAAAACGAAGTGTTACATCAATTTCTTAAGGAACAAGTACCACGTAGCACAATATATTCAATATTCAAATAGTTTGACTGTGATAAAAAGACGACTTTGACAAAAAGAAATGAACGTCCAAAAAAATTTGCCGCAGCTGAGCTTGTTAAATTGAAAAAAATCGGCAATTAATCAAATTGGGACATCAAGTCGTAAGTTGGCCAGAAAAATTCGCATTTCCCAAAACTTACTCCAAAATGAACGCGAGACAGTACCAAAACATAGCACAAAGCAATTGCCACAAATGTAAACAAAATGCAGACAACTGAGAAAAAACTTAATGAAAAAAATTTTTTAAATAATTTTTTTTTTGCTTGGAACAACGGAAGTTTTAATTCTAGATTATTTTCTGATGACTTGAAAAAAATCCCAACAAGGAAAGGCATTCGCTCAAAGCGAAGTTTACACCACACGTACTACTGTGGGCAGCCATTTTGTCAAAAGGTATACCATAACTTTACATCAAATATTCAAAAGCTATGGCTGTAAACGTGAATGTTTACCTTAATAAATGTTTAGTATAACTGGAAAAATTTGTCAGAGATAGACACTCAATAGACGAAATATTATTTTCGCCAGATTTAGCAAGCTGTCATTATGTCAAAAAGACGCTAGAATTTTTGACATAATGACAGCTTGCTAAATCTAGAGAAAATAATATTTCGTCTATAGATTGTCTATCTCTGACAAATTTTTCCAGTTATACTAAACATTTATTAATGTAAGCTATACGCAAATCTTCAAAGCGTCCCAAAAGTAAGTCCAACTGAGAACTTTTCAGGTCTTTTATGTCAAAAAGTGTATGAAGCCAAATGTACTAAATAAGAAATTAAAGAAAAATTAAAACAACTTACATGAATGATTGGAGGTATCAAGCACAAAATACGCCAAATAGAAGATCGCGGTCCGTTGGCTTTCTACAAAAATTTAATTAATATTTTATAGTCTACACACAAAAAAATAAAAACACATTTCAATCACGAAAACCACCGATTCAACAATTTTAATTGATGAAATTCCACCAAAAACGGAATTCAATTAGAAATTGATAGCAAAATGCAAAAAACTATTGGATAAAGTTTTTTTAATGGTTTAATTGTCGTCATACCAAACGTTTTTTATAGCATTGAATTTATTACTGCATGTAATTCTCAATAAGTTAGCAGATTTGTGTACAAAATAAAAATCGGAATTTTTATTTTCATGCAAAATAAAGTTTATAAAGAAAAAACAGCATATTTGTAGATTTGTGATCCAGTTATTGAGCAAAAAAAGTAGATGGAGAAAAATGGGCATTTTTCGATTTTTAAGGCACCGGATGCACTTTTTCGGGTAAGATTGTTCCGATTTTTTTTTTTTCTCCTATTCAATATCTACAACTTTGCATCGGACACAAAAGAGATATTTCGTACGGTATACCGAGATATAACCGTGTTAAAATATAGAAAAAGTGCTAAAAATCCGCCTTGAGCCAAAAAATTCGTATGGCAATTACATTATTACTGTAGCCAGCTTGACAAAACGAATGATGCAGACTTTCTTATTTCGGGGCTACCCTCACGTGCAATTCTCAGAATTGAGTTCCTAAATCATGTGCTGTACTGTATAATAGAAAAACAACAACAATATATTTTTAGCAGTGGTATAAAAAAATGCCAAGCAAGTTCGGAATTTGAGCAAATATTTTATTGATTCAACTAATTTGTAATTGACAGTTTTTCAAATTGTTTTCCAACTACTAACTTGTCATAGGTTAGTTACACTGAAAATATTTAACCATAAACAAGAGATTTTTTTTTGTACTCGCATAAAAAGGCCGTACAAATAGTAGAAAATGAATTTGCGCCTGCAGAATGAGAATCACCGTCTATTAAATTTAGGTGACATTAACCCTCAAATGCTCAACAGCGTCTATTTGAATAAAAATGTATTTTTATGGTGTGAAATGCAAAATTCAGAAACTGCGTACAGCGAATTTTAATATTATTTTTTTACGCTTTTATAACCAAAAAACCAAATATTTCATAATTTTGAATTTCCCATTATACAAAAAATGAAGTGACTTACGGACAATTTGAAAGCTTACATTTGCCTCAAAATACTTATGTATTTTAAATCTCATTACATTTATATGGGGAAAATAATGACATATCATGACTAAACACCTTACGAAAAATCAAAAAATATGTGGTAAGCTATATGCTTGGTTGGTAGTATCGACAAAAATAAAAAGTCTAAAAATAAATTTTCAGAAGAACTAAATTTAATAAAAAATATTTTTTTTGATACACAGATCATAACATTTCATTATTTGCATCTGTACACGTCTTTATTCGCTTTTATTCTGTTGAAGTTTGACGAAGATTTTGTTCCAAAAATTTAGTCCTTGCTTCCATTTTCCTCTTTACTGCTAATTCGCATTCATTGTCGAACCATTCGTCGCTTCGTTTTATTTTAACATAGCCAACTATTTCTACTGCTGTATTGTTGATCGTTCTATTACATCGTGTCTGCATTCCGTTAGCATCTAGGTTAGCATTATTTGTTGTTTTCCATTACCATTTTAAGTTGGGGTGTAGCCAAATATAATGGTGTCATTGTTAAAACTTCCTTTTAAAGGGCGATTTTTAGCAACTTTCTGTTTGGCAACACTGTTTTTGACAGCTCAGCGTTTCGTGTAACATGTTGCTGTTAAACATGTTCAGTTTGGTCAATAATTTATTGAATTTTATTATCAAAATTCATGCTCTGTTAAGAAAGTGCATCGTGCACTATTCGGAATCTTGTCACTAAATTTTACCCCAAATTTACATTCTTGGCCATTAAACCACCAACACGCATACGCAGAGTGCGGACGGATTAAAATATCGCAGCTGTATCCTCCAGTGTTGTTGATGACAGTGAATTATCGATTCGGCGCCGTGCGCATCAATGGGCCTTCTGTTACTCCACTACGTGGACGAAGCTCAATTGTGGTTGAATGGATACGTGAACAAGCAAAATTCCCGTATTTGGTGTGAAGAGCTGCCAGAAGTATTGCAAGAACTGACAATGCATCCCGAAAAATGCACTGTTTGGTGTGGATTATATGCCGGTGGCATCATTGGACCGTACTTTTTCAAAGACGACGAAGGCAGGAACGTTACTATGAATGGCGAGCGCTACCATGCGATGATTACAAATTTTTTTTGCCCGAAATGGAAGAGCTGTACTTGGGTGACATGTGGTTTCAAGAAGACGGTGCCACATGCCACACAGCACGAGAAACAATGGCCCAATTATTCACGTTAGGGGCCAGTCAATTGGCCGCCTAGATCGTGCGATTAAACGCTTTTAGTCTACTTTTTGTGGGGCTATGTGAAGGCTCATGTCTGTAGGGACAAGCACGCAACGGTTGATGCACTGGAAGCCAATATTGACGAATTTATTCGTGAGTTACCGGCCGATATGTTAGAGAGTATGCCAAAATTTAACCATTTGAGGCGTAGCCGCGGTCACCGTTTACATGAAATCTTCTTTCAACATTGAATTATATAGATCGTTCTATCGACTCAAATAAAGATTTCATACATTTCTTTAAATTTTATTTATTTCTAAAATTTATTTTTAAATCAAATCCGAAAGCTCTTACAAAATCACCCTTTAGCTTTAGGAAGCGAAGCCTTTCACCGATTGCAGTGAATCATAAAACTAATTTTTGGATGTGTTTCGAGACCACAAACCCTGTTCTGCTTGGTCACTTTTATCCAAATACCACTATACAAGAATTTAATGTTCGGTTTATCAATTTTTCCGGCCCCTTTCCATCTAATTTCCGGAAGGGGTAAGATGTGAAGATTGAATCTCAGCATTTCATTTTCAATTTCATGTATTTTTCCAGCCTGAAACATCGTTCTCACGTTCCAACTTCAAAATTTGCACTCGTATTTTCTAAAATCATTATTCCTTTTTCGTTTCTTTGTTTCGTAGCCTATTGTTTGATCCGGTTCTTTTTTCCAATCCATGTGGATTGGGCGTTAGCGTCCAACCTAATACATACACAAATATTAAATGGCAACAAGAAAAGAAATACATCATTTAATAATGTTTAAGTACATACATAAATTTATTTTCTATACCAAATCTTACCTTAATATTTAATTTATTTAATAAAAAATTTACAGCGTTTTCATTTTGTTTGTGTATCGTCTGTAACATTATTTTTTACACTTAAGATAAAAGAGAAAAAATGTTTAAACAAGTCGCTTGTTACAAAAGTCATATTGAATTTCTCTTTTTGTATCTTTTGATACACACACACTGTGTCAAAAAGTTATCATAAAATAACTGTTACCGAATAACGTTAATTTTGGTAGGGTGTTTAAAAAACAACCCTCAACAAAATTAAAATTTTTTTTTATAGTAACTGTAGAACTTTTCTGAGTGAATATTTAATTGATCTATTTCAATAAAAATTCAATTAATTAAACTTTCATTTCAAATCAAATTTTATTTCAAACAAATAAATACCTAGTTCAATTAATTGAAAATGCATGGGTTATTATATTTTCTTTGTAAAGATGGAAAACTTCTTACATGTGATACACTCAGAATATTCGGGTAGTAAACATTAGACAGTCACACAGTAAATAAGACATTCATTTCAAAAAATAACTAACCAAAAATACTGTACTACGGTAACAGTTGTTTTAATTAGTTATTTTAGTATTTTAATAAACAACTTCCAAAACAGTAATTTTGCAGTGAACGATGTAGGGAATACAATGAATACGATGTAGGAAATACAAATTTTTATTGTAATTAAAAGAAAAATATATTTTTTAATAACAAAATTATTTTTAATATCCCAAAAAAACAACTGTTAAAAACAGTAGTCTCTACAACATTTGTGGTCGTTTTATGTTTTATGTTCAATGTTTTTATTGTTTTTTTGCTCGTTTTTATGGTTTAAGCATTCATTTAAGGTTAGTTATTTTTGACCTCTTCGACAGCCGTTTTTACTACCATTGTATTCGTTTTATCAATAGATAAAAATGACTACATAGTTAGTAGTTTTTGACTACATTTGTAGTAATTTTAGATGTTATTTTAATTTGATTAATATGTGATGCCATATACAATTATATGTTAAAGTGATCGGTTTTTTTTTCTGTTTCTACCATATACATTAGGCATATAACTTTTGGCATTTTTTGCAAATATCAAAATTCAACAGGCAAGGCTGAATAGCCCATCGAAAAATGTGAATAATTGCGTTTTTACTTTTTTCGCGATCGTTAAAAAAGGTTCCGCACCAATTGCGATGAAGTTTGTAATTAGGATTTTTTTGATGGCACTATTTAAAATAATTTTTCTGATTTTATTTACTATTTATTTCAATACCGGAAAATATAATTCATAACCTGAATGAAATTTTGACTTCATTAAAAAAAAAAAAAATAAAAATTAAAAAAAAAAAAATTTCGAAGGTTTTATAAATGGCATTCGGTGCGGAAAGTTTTTGTTTAAACTGACCTAAGATAACGTTTTTTATTATCAGTACAATATTCCCCATATCGTAGTGCCTGTTAAATTTTTAGTAAAAAAAAGTTATATGCCTAATATACATATGTTTATATTTAATTATCAGAGGAAGCCAATTAACTTATTTCTTTTCTTTGTTTTTTCACAGTTTTGGATTTTGCAAAGATTCTTAAAGTTTTGGGATTATAATGGCTTTTTTACGGCTTTCTGACTCAAAATTATTATTTTACTCATAATATTATTTAATATATTCACTTTGAACTTTGTTTTAATTTTAAGTGCAGCTTTTCTAAGTTTTTACTTTTGCATTTTTTACAATATTTTTTTAAATACATTGAATTTTTTTCAGTTTTTTCTGATAATTATATATAAATGTGATAGATCTTTTTGTTAATTTCTACCATATATAATTTTATATAATTTTATATAATTATATAAAAAAGTGATAGAATTTGTTTGATTTTATTGTAGCATATATAACTATAAAGTATTACACATTAAAGTATATATAATCTCAAGTATATATCGATCAAGTTTTTTATACAGAACTTTTAGAACTTTTAGATGGCAACACTTTTTAATTGGCGTCCATTTTGCAATTTTGCCAGCTGTCAAGGGATTTATGTGTAGTTTGGTTTGGTTTGGCATTTCAACATGACTAGACTGACGCCTGAGCAATGTTTCCAAATTGTGCAAATTTATTTTGAAAACCATGGTTTTGTTCGAAATATGTATAGCCGCCTACGTTCATTGTACGGTCAACATAGTCGTCCATCAGAGCAATTAATTCTATTAACTATGGAACGTTTTCGTACCACGTTTGCTCTAAATGATAATATGCATCCACATAGACGACGTTTCCAGAAAAACTGAATATTTGGTGTGCTTTATGGGCTGGTGGAATCATTGGTTCGTACTTCTTTAAAAACGATGCTGGTCAGAACGTTACAGTCAATGGTGACCGCTATACAGCAGAAGCTGTGGTTTTAACAAGACGGCGCAACATGCCACACAGCTCGTGCCGAAATTGATTTATTAAAGTAAACGATTGGTAACGTTTTGGACACGTGAATTGGCCTGCAAGATTGTGCGATTTAACGCCGCTGGACTATTTTCTGTGGGGATATGTGAAGTCGCTAGTCTACGCCAATAAGCCCGAAACGATTGGCCACTTGGAGGACAACATTCGCCGCGTTATTGGCAATATACGGAAAAGGTCATCGAAAATTGGACTTCCAGATTATTAATTATTTTTGGGAAATATTGTTTTTTTTTTTTTTTAACAACAACCTATAAAAAACAATTTTTTTTTTGTTAAATGCAAAATAATATAAAACACTTAATGCCAAATTCATAAAATTTTTATGAAGTTATAGGAGGTTTATGGAATAGATTTTGTGTGCAAACCCGATGAAAAAAGTTTCTGTATACTCAACTTAATATCGATATATATGCGTATATGTGTGGCAATATATTACGATATATGTTCATATCTAATACTTAGCTTATGCATATTTGTTGATATGGCGTAATATATCATCATATAGATATATATCTATATATGACCATATATTCTACCATGTACATATAATCATATGTAAGTGTATATGGTAAAATTAATCAAAAAAAAAATAATAATTCTATCACTTTATATATAATTATATATGGCAAGACACATCATGATACATAAATATATATAATAATTTTTAATTAAAAAAAAAAACTATCACTTTTTATATTTCTTTTAGCACCGTTTACAATTCGAATATAAATGAGTTTTAAAATGTAATGCAAAAAAAATGAAAGGCTACGGTTTTCTGTTTTGTAATGATTATTTATATTACTAAAAAACAACGTTGTAATTATTAGATTTTAAGTAGGATTGGCATTCAATACCCTTTGATAATAACTTTAGTTATTACACCGTTGCATCAACACCGAAATGAAAATTTTAAAAAAGAATTCCATTAAGGACAAGTGTGTTCTTTTATAACCGGTCCCATTTTGGTATTTTACTGGTTTGATTTCAAATATCTTGAACTAAAGTTAAAATAACTTTAAAATATCGAAACATCGATTTATAACAGTATTTTGGAAATATATCAAAATTTAATTTGTAAAATTTTGAAATAAACCCTTTGATATAATGACACATATGCCATTATTGGAATTGTAGTTTAAAAATGTTCATGACGTTGTTGAGATAGGCAGCAACTATCATTATAATGAAAATGTAGTGTTTGCCAGCCATGATTTAAAGCCAACAAACATATAGACTAAAGAAGAGCAAAGGTAATCAACATCTGTTAAATTTTATATGCCAACTGGTTTTAAGACAAACAGATTTTTAGAGGTTTTTTGTGGTAATTATACAAAATTAAAATTTTTTAAAAGCGTAAAAATTATTTAAAAAAAATGCAAAACTCTCTTAAAACCAGTTCAGGTTTTTAGAAGAGCGTTGAAAACGGCTTGTTTAAACAAATGAAGCACCCAATCCTTATAAAATGCTTAATAGAGTCTAAATTTTCTATCTTAAAAATTAAATAGTTGCTTAGTTCCACTACAAGCAATATACTTTCTACAACTGTTCCTGTTTTGTGGTTAACAAAATAGTTGTTTTGAATAATCTGAAATTGTTGAATATGGAGAGTTATCCTTCATAAACAAAATATCATATTGATCCATAATGCCGACCGTATATTTATTTATAATTTTTTTGTATAACATGGACGTGTAAAGTTTTCTGTTTATTTCTGCATTTGAAAAAATCTGTAGGGGTTTTACTTGAAAATTTTGCGAACATAGAATTCGATTTTCTTATACGGCAAATAGGCAATTAAAGGATAAACCGCACAGCATTCAGATTTGTTATCTCCGATTTTAATGAAATTCACCACAAATATTGCAAATGGGTAGTGTTTATCAAATCATTAACCTTTCGATATCAAACCCCTTCGGTTTTCGAAATATGACGTCTCAAAAATTATCAAAAACGTCAAAATTAAAAAAAAAGTAACTTCTAAACTATACAAGGTACAATTTTCCTATTAGTACCATTTTAAAGGTGAAAACATTACCTTCAAAATTTCGGATCCGAACGTACATGATCATATATGAGACCATATATATATTGAACTAAACTGAACTGGCAATATAGCAGCTATACCCATATATGATCATAATCAAGCCAATTTGTTATCATATATGTTCATTAGGGCGACAATGAAATATATGGGAAATTTTTTTTCCCAGAATTTTAAACAAAAATGAGAAGATTCTTTTGCCACTTGGTCTAAAACTTACTTGCTGAAAATTTGAGCCAAATCGGATAACTCTATCCCGTGCACCTTTGAGGTCAAACATCAAATTTTGGGAAGTATAGTGTATTCGCCTATATTGGAGCTAAAAAAATAGCTTTTCGATATGAATTATACCGAAATCCAATGGGATTAATGTGCCACATAGTGTTGAACTTGCATGCTGAAAATATTAGCCGAATCGGGTAACTCTATGCCGTGCACCTTTGAGGTCAAAGTTCAAATTTTGGGAAATTCTGTATATTTAACTATAATTGATCTAAAAATATCGTTTTTTTAAGTATATATATTGTACAGAAACTGGATGTTTTAGATATTTTTAAAAGTATTCTGAAATATTATGAGTAAATTTAACCCTTTTTTGCTACGGGGGTCAAAACTACACTACGCAAATAGTACTCGAATCGGGTTAAAACTTCAATCCAATACTCAGCCACTAACGATACACTGGGATACAAAACTGTTATCTGGCATATCAGGAAAAAAACGAAGACCGACTGTCAATAATTGCAACCGCTCCCGATTTTGAACAAATAATTAATATTCCTGATATACCGGCTGGAACTGGCGTTGAAATAGCATCTGTAGTATATGATTCATTAGAAGAGTATCAATTTTTGGATTGAATCGAGGCATTTGTCTTTGACACAACCGCCTCAAACACTGGGGCCTGCAATATATTAGAAAAAAAAAAATACGTAGAGACATTTTGTTCCTAGGATGCAGACACCATGTGTTTGAAATAATTTTAGCAGCTGTTTTTAATGAAACAAAAATTTGTTCTTCGACTGGCCCAGAAGTCAGCTTATTTAAAAAATTCAAAAAACAATGGTCGAACGTAAAAAAGGATGAGTATATGACGGGATTAGCAATACCTCGAATAAAAGAAATAGTAGGTGATGATTGCGCTAAAATTTTAGATTTTGCAAATATAAAAGTTAAAGAGGACTTTCCACGAAATGACTACAAAGAGTTCCTGGAATTGATTATCATATTTCTGGGTGGAAGTGGCATAAAGTTTTTTAAACCCGATGCTCTTCATTTAGCTAGATGGATGGCTAAGGGAATATATTGCCTTAAGATATTGATGTTTCGCAATCAATTCCCAGAAATCACAGAATTGGAAATAAATGGTCTAGTTGAAGTTGCAGATTTTGTTATAAAGTGCTATGCATTTTTCTGGTTCAATTCAGATAAAGCGGAGCAAGCTCCCTTAAACGACATATTATTTTTGAGAAATTTAGAAGATTATAAAAAAATAAATGCACAAATTGCTGATAGAGCCATAACAAAGTTTATTAATCATCTATATTACCTTAATGAAGAATGCGTAGCATTCAGTTTATTCGATGATAGAATAGACTTTGAAACAAAAAACAAAATGGTTAAAAAATTTTGACTTTTATGGAAGAAGAAAACCTTGAGGAAGAAGAAATTTTGAAAAAGTTTTTAATTAAAAAAGAAAATCTTAATACTTTCTTCGCTAAAGGATAATTCATCAATTTTGATTGAACTTGTATCCAAAAATACGAAAAGTGTTTTGAAGAGATTCCAAATTTCAATGGATTTTTTACAAAAAGACCCAAGTAGCTGAAAGATTGTGAAGATTATAGAAAAGGAAAATTTATTATTCAAAAACTAAAGGCTGTTAATGACTGCGCCGAACGAGGTATTAAGCTTGTTGAAGATTATCATTAGAAAATCACAAAAGATGAACAGCAGCGACAATATTTATTCAAAGTAAGTTATATATAAATTTAACTAATTTACATTTAAATAATTATTGTGTTTCTTTTTAGGTTGTTCAAAACTATCGACAACAATATACGAAGCATGCGAATTTAAATAATTTAAGAAATGATTACATTTAATCAAACTTACCGAAAAAGACCTTTCAAGTTGCCTTACTTTTTATATTAAAAACATATTTTTATTCCAATTAAAATGTACTGCTTTTGCTTCTATTCGAAAAACATTCACATAAATATATATTTTTAAATATTGGTTTTAAAATTTAAGTTTTTCGTTTTTAGAAATAATATTTTACACTTTTTTTAAATATTGGATTTATAGCTAATTTAAGCAAATGTGTAGTTTTGACCCCCGTAGCAAAAAAGGGTTAAATTTACTCATAATATTTCAGAATACTTTTAAAAATATCTAAAACATCCAGTTTCTGTACAATTTAAATGAATATACTTAAAAAAATTATATTTTTAGATCAATTATAGTTAAATATACAGAATTTCCCAAAATTTGAACTTTGACCTCAAAGGTGCACGGCATAGAGTTACCCGATCCGGCTAATATTTTCAGCATGCAAGTTCAACACTATGTGGCATATTAATCCCATTGGATTTCGGTATAATTCATATCGAAAAGCTATTTTTTTAGCTCCAATATAGGCGAATACACTATATTTTCCAAAATTTGAACTTTGACCTCAAAGGTGCACGGGATAGAGTTATCCGATTTGGCTCAAATTTTGAGCAAGTAAGTTTTAGACCAAGTGGCAAAATAATCTTCACATTTATCATCAAAAATCCAAAGTTGATTTTTCGTTGTCACCCTAATGTTGATATACGAATCAATTTTCCCATGGGTATGCAGAAAGTTAAAAAAAAATGTAACTTCTAAAAATTAATATCGATTAGTGCGTGTTTTACGAACATATGCCATATTTTCCTAAATGATTTATTGCGCATTTAGCCGAGTGTTTGGATAAATGATTCTCCGGTTAAATGCGCAGAAAACTCTGCATTTTAGTTGGAGCATTTAAGACGTTACTACCGCATATCGAAAACAAGGCACTTTGTCGAAAGCCTTCTAGGTATACGAAATATGTTCGTGTATGTCAAACATTTTTGATGTTAAAAATATGCTTTTCGATAATACATTTATATAAAAAAATTTTGTTGAGTTAAGATCACATTGACATAAAATAATGCTTACTTAATTTAATTGAGCGGTATCTTTGCGTTTTTCGATTTTCTTAATTGATCGTCTTTAATACGATTCTTTTCGAAAGGCTTTTGAAACCTTTTTTTTATGTGTCTAAGAAGTGGCAACACAGGGTTCACAACTTAGGAAATATGGATATCAAAATTTTTGTTTTCTCGAGTTCTTTAATATTGCATACAAAAAAAAAATATAAATTTCGCAAATTTCAGACATGTTTTCATACAAAAAATGGGTAATTGTAGACTACAATTTCCAACACTAATCGTGCGATATCGCATCTAATAAAAAAAGTGTAATAATTTTTGTCCCATTTTGATAAAAAAAAATCTTCAACACAAAAAATAAAAACGCACCAATTAAAGCCAATGCTTCAACAAAACGAAAACATCAAATTCAACTTTAAATGAGATAGGGCTTTTTCTTTCAAAATAATGCTCAAATTAGTTACGGCTTTTTGTTAACTGACTATAAATTCGTTAGTGGCAATCAAAACTGTCTATTTTTTTAAGAGATGTGAGTGTGGTCTACTAGTATACGATAAAAACGCGATTTCGAAAAAAAGGAATATAAGCCTTTTCTAAGCCTTTTCTAAGTCAACGATATGAAGAGATAATATATATCAACATATATTTAACATAAGATATAATGGTAGATGATGATATATATAGTCATTTATTAAAAATATTCGTAAAAATAAGTATGAGATGTAAATATATATCGTTATATATATGGCAACAGGTACCGTGAAATAACTCCCAAATGAAATAATATAATATTATATTATAATATTCCCAATGAAATAAGTCCCAAAAAAATGAAGTTAGTCCCAATTTTAATAAATGAAATATCATCCAAAGAAAAAATGAAATAAGCCCCAACATTTGGGAGTTATTTCATAATAATAAAATAACTCCAAACAAAGAATGAAACAACTCATAATGAAAATAGTCCCAAAAAAATGAAATAATTCCCAATTCAAAAATATCAAATTCTGCGATTCGCGGCGCATGTGATTCGCGGCCGTAGCAGCGCCTATAGGACGCGAACTACGGTGGCGCCGCATTACGCGAAACGCGGCCGCGCAGCAGGACGCGAATCTTACGCATTGCTTTCCAGAGGTGGCATGTCATAACGTCCAATGACATATTGTCCATGGACCTTATGTCACTCGAAAAGTGTCATAATGTCCATGTAATTTATGAAATTTTGGACATTATGTCACTTTCAAATGCGGCATAGCGTTCAGACTTTTTAAAATAAAAAGATTAACAATATTTAGTATATCAATACAATTTTTTTAAATTTATGCATATCACAAAATAAAACTAAACTTATAAATCGTATAATCGCACGCAGAAAAAACTTTATTTCGCGAAGCCGCCTGCCGCGTTCTACGGAGGAAAAAAACCCACAGATCTGTTTCCACACTGGAGTATAACGTCCATGGACCTTATGTCACCCAAAAAGTAGCATAATGTCCATGGACTTTATGTCATTCCATTTGAGGACATAATGTCACATTGCAGAGTGTCATAAAGTCCATGGACATTATGACACTTTTCGAGTGACATAACGTCCATGGACATTATGTCATTAGACGTTATGACATGCCACCAAAATTACCAAAATTCTAGCAAGAACTGCGTTCCTTTTGGTAAAATAACTCATTGTATTGCTATTATTTACTTTACGACAATTTTAAGAACCGTTACAAATGCATAAAATTTACTAAAATGTAATTTTAATAGAAATGAAATAACTCCCAACAAAAATGAAATAACTCCCAACAATAAAATCACATTTAAAAATGAAAATGAAATAAGTCCCTACAAATGTGAAAAAACTCCCAATGACAAAAATAAGTGAAATAACTCCCAACAAAATCTGGTTGGGAATTATTTCATTTTGGAGTTATTTCATAACGAAATAATTCCTAACTGAAAATTGTGAAATAAGTCCTAACGCATTGGGAGTTATTTCATAGTGAAATAAATCGCAATTTATATGTCAAATTTTGGGAGTTATTTCATTTTTTTTTTTTTTTTTGGAGTTATTTCATTTGGGAGTTATTTCACGGTACCATGGTAACATATATAATTATTTATAATCATTTCAAGCTATATATAACTACACGGGTAGAAATTGCCAACTGTTCAAAAAAAAATAGTACTGGCAAACCACTGATATTTTTGTAAAACCCACCTTGCTAAAAATTGCTAGTACCACCCGCAAAATTCATTGCCAATATTGTTTTTACCAATATGACAACCAATCAGAATCATTACCTTTTTTATATATTATTATACTTCACATATTTAAATATGATGTAATTGACTAAGAACGAACTGTATTGCTGCTTTTTAAATGTAGTTTATTCTTTATATTTCTCAAAATTACTTAAACTCTATTTCTTTATATTTCTCAAAATAATCCAAATTTTTGGAACTACCAATGCTATGTCAATGGTTGGAAGATCAGTCAAACCATCGGCTGGCCATTGTTATCCATCGAGTAACAAGACAATACGGTCAAGGTTGTTAATACTACGTTCTGCCAACTCATAACCGACAGTCGCCGACGCTTTGCCAACACTTTGCCGATTGTATTTTTCTGCTTGGATATATATAAAATTTTTTCGTCGGGTTCTTAATTTCATAACAAAATAAATATTTAATTTTTATTATATTTAATAATACAAGGCATACAAATTTGGATTGTTATTACAATACATATTTTAAAAAGAAAATCTATATTTTAGTTTTATTATACATATGTATGTACCTTGGCAATAATACAAAATTTTATGACCGAGAACAAAAAACTTTAATCCATTTAATATTCTAGTTTATTTAACAGACATTAAGCTCATATGAGGCATTTAACATATATTTTGTAAGTTAGACTAATTTTAGAATTTCATCGAATTTTTGAAGGCAATTACACATATAAAATGTCTCACGGACTGTAAACATTTAATCAAAAAAAAATTTTTTTTGAACAAGTTTATATAACAAGACATTAAAAACAGTTTGAAGAAAAAATTATTTTATATCGTTTAACGCTTCGTCGGCTACAAACTATCAACTACTTCAAAGTGCGTGCACTAAAAAAGTTTTTCTTGATTATATATTTGGGTTGTCTAAAAAAATTTTGCTACAAAAAGAAAAATATTATATCGAGCACTTTTTGCAAACATGTATTTTAAATATGCAAAAATTCAGTTTTTTCAATTTTCTCGAAATCTATTCGAGATAAGAAAAAAGACTTCAGGGCAAAATTATTTCAGAGGAAAAATGCAATTTATATAGCGTGCTTTAAAATCTGCATTGTAATATTCTGCCTGGCAAAATATTCGAAATATTCGAATTTTTGATAAAATTAAGCGCAATGGCCTTCAAATTGTTTAACCTTAAAATGTCTATGATGTGTTGAATAGTACAACCTTTTTCAGTCACTAACCTTTTAAATAGGTCGTGTTTTTAAAGTTAAAAGCTTTTTATACGACTATCTTTAAAATTAACCAACGGATGTGGATAAAATGGGTATCGTTTAAGTATCCTAAAAATTATATGTCACATTAGACCTGTTTTTTAATCATCGGATTTGTTTTTGTTTGTATTTATATTATTTCGTTAAAAATTGCATAGTTCGAATTTTAATTCGAAAAATTCATATTTTTATCTAAATTTAATACTTATTCGCTAATATATTGTGAAGGAAAAAATTGAAATAATGCAAAACTAAAAATACAGAAATTAAATTAAGCAAAATCCAAAATTGATTTATTATTTTTTTTTTAAATCTGTTTTGGATTTAGCTTAATATATTTCAAGTAATAGCATTTTTCAAACGTTAAATTTTTATACCCTCCAAAGACTGTGATAGGGGTATATATCGGTTTGTTTTTCTGTTTGTGACGAATCGAAATATAGGTATAAGTCCCCATAAGGTATATAAATTTTTGATCCTTATTAAATGATAAGCCGATTTAGCGATATTGGTCTTTCTGTCTATTGAAATGGCGAGCACGGCGCAAAAAACGCAATAAAAACTCTTAATATTTACCTTGATTATTTAGAACTATTAGATTTAGGTAAAAATAAGTATAAGATTCTGGTAAAAATAAAGTTTTTGCCAAATTAATAAACAAAATATGAAAAATATAACTAAATAACATAAATCCGAAGATTAAAAACCAGAGCAATTACAAAATTTCTAGAGATGGAGATTGATTAAAAAGCAAACGTACGAAACATTTTCGTCTTTAAAAATTCTCCTTCTTTAAAAGCTACGTGACCGCCAACAAAAGAATAACACCATTTGATTCAGCATAGTCTGTTAAGTGGATGAACAGTTTTGGAGTCATTCCGGTTAATTTTATTAAGGCAAAAAATTAAACATTTTCGGTACTGACAACTCATTTTTTTTCTGACAGCAATGCAAATTTTAAAGCATGACATATAAATTGTATTTTTTCTCAGGAATAATTTCAGTTTCTGTGTAACTCAAATATGTTTAGAGAAAATTTAAAAAAATTTAGTTTCAGCAAAAAGTGCTAAAAACAGTTCTCAGACAACCCAAATATTTAAAAGATTTTTGGTGTTGGCCCCTCTGGGGTGGATCTTGCTTTGACGACTCGTGATTTCTTTTGTAAACGTGCAAAATTGGTATAATAATTTTTTTTAAAGCTAATTTCAAACAATCGCAAAAGAAAAATTTTAATAAAAGCCCATAAGTAAAATCTGATTTCGATTTTTCAAGCTTATGAAAACCTACATTCAAAATACTTCGTAGTTTAAACTAACTGAACATTAGATGGATTCACCAAAAAAAGTGCTCGATGTATCCTCCTAAAAATAAACCTTGGACTTTTTTAAGATGACAGTTAAAATATTTTGGCTCCGGCTTTGACCTCTGGTGAGCTGGACCATTTTGAAAATGGGTCTATTTTTGCATGTTTTGTTAATTTGAAAATCTGTTTCCTTACCAACATATACAATATGGGTATCATAAGAAAGATTTTTTTTAAGGCGCGTCCAACTGTATATACAATTTGTCCAAGGATGATCATCCATGTCCTTTTTAAGGATATTCTGTTAAAAAAAAACGGTTTTTAAGTTTTTGTTCGGGGTTGTTTGTAATAAAAATGCCAAATTAACATATTTTAATCTTTAGTCGATTTAATTAAATACGGGTCTCAGCTTTTTTTTTTTGCAAATTAAAAAAAGGATATGCTGCCAAGAAGTCGTGGATCATTTTTTTATTTCTTTCTTTAGTCCTATTTTTATCCATATATGATCTGGAAACTAAATCCGCTATCATATTAGAGTTACCACAAAATTGCATTTATATATATTCCAGAGCGCCGTGTAAAATGCATCTAATTTGCAAAAATCTGAATTATTTACATACAAAGATGATGTACTTGGCAAAATAAAAAATTTGATACCTATATTGCCCTATTTAAAACGAAGAGTTACCAACCCGTTGCATTTTTGTCAAAACGCGAACTAGCACGAATTTCAAAACAAGCTGAGACCCGTATTTAATTAAATCGACTTAAGATTAAAATATGTTAATTTGGCATTTTTATTACAAACAACCCCGAACAAAAAATTCAAAAACGCGTCTTTTTTTACAGAATATCCTTAAAAAAAAACATGGATGATCGTCCTTGGACAAATTGTATATACAGTTGGACGCGCCTTAAAAAAACTTTCTTATGATACCCATATTGTATATGTTGGTAAGGAAACAGATTCTTAAATTAGCAAAGCATGCTAAAATGGACCCTTTTTCAAAATGGTCCAGCTCACGAGAGGTCAAAGCTAGAGCCGAAATATTTTAGATGTCAGCATAAAAAATACCAATCTTCATTTTGAGGGGGGTACACCTTGCACGAATTTCGCTTCCATACAACTTGAGTCGCTTTACTGAACATGTTATTTAAAATAAATGATAAATTACTTAAAATCCAGTCTACTTATTTTTCATTTAAATCAAATATTTCTAGTTATTTATTTTTAAATATTCTTTAAATAATTAGGAAATCAGTGCGAATTAATGAATAGTTAAAAAAACAAATGTTCAAATTTTAACTACAGATCAGTAAAAATAAATTTTCGAGTCAGTTATTTGAAATTATTTCAGCTTTTTGTTAGTTTTTTTCAATAAGATGTAGAATGACTGGTTTATTTGTATTTTTCAATTTCTTGTATTTTGAATTGAAATACTTTTGAATATAAACAAATCGCTTAAATATCAAATTTGTATGAAAATTAAAATAAATGAATATAATAAATGAAACTAAAAAAATCGGTGAATTATATATTATAAATAAATTATTTTGAACAAAAGTATAAAAGAGTTGAAAAAATATTTATTTGAAAAATAAATGCAATTTCCTACTAAGAGTAAATTACATAATATTCTGAGTGTATAACTTATTAAAAGTTATTTAGTTGCAAATATGAAATTTATTTTATTATTTATGTAAAATGTCTCATGTGTGTTTATTAGGGTGTTCCGATTTAAAAAAATATTAGGAATGTCACTCAATCGATGCGTATTAAAAAGGACTGATTATGGTAAAAATAAGTAAAGAAATGTTTTATGTGGATATCCAGTTCCCTACCAGCGCACAGTAGCGCCTGTAGAACAAGTGAGGTGGTAAAAATCAAAACTTTCATGTGCCCTTAAAAATATTGAATAAACCTATTTTATAGGAAATTGTCCAACGATTTCAAATATGCCACTCTTATTATAATCAGATTTTTGGTTCAGAAGATATAGCCCTTCAAAGTTGATTTTCAGTGTTCAAAAAACAGAACATTTTTATGTATGCAGAATCTTGAAAACAAGATAACGGATCGTCATTCTCTTTAATGTTATTGATAGATATATTTATTTAGAGAATACTAAAAAAATAGACTGTTTGCTTTGTATTTGTCCAGGTACTTTGATATTTACAAACTATCCATTTTTTCAATATTTCTCAACTTTAATGGAAAACAAAAAAACTATTAAAAACTATATTTGCCATATTTTCAAAATAAGTTCTTTGATTAGTCCTTTACCTATTGCAAAAATTTCCAGCTGCCCGTCCTTGCCCCATTTCTTGCTAGAGGTGAAATTATATGATTTTTGTTTATGATTTTAGGTAGATTATACTATATATTTTAAAACAACCATAATCCCGTTATTAGTCAAGGTTAGGTAGATTTTTGTTTTTCATTCAAGATAGATTATGAAAATGTTTGTACATTAGGTAGATTTTTGTTTTTAATTCAAGGTAGATTAGACTATATATTTAAAAACAATCATTATCCCGTGATTAGTCTAGATTAGGTAGATTAGACTATATATTTGGAAACACTTCGAGAAGATTTTTTGAAAATAATGAGGCTGTAACTCGAATCACTGGAATAGACAATGAAATCATTAAGAGATTGGGAACGATCTTGAATATTTTAAACTGCAAGGAAAAAGTTGATTCTGAAAAGTATGGAGAATATGCCTTGAAAACTGCGTCTCTTTTAGCAAACTTATATCCACAGAAAAAGTTGACCCCGACAGTTCATAAAATATTGTCACATGGAAAAGATATAATTGAAAATCAGCCTTTGCCAATTGGAGAGCTTTCTGAAGAAGCACAGGAGTCCCTAATCAAATTTTATAAAAAATATAGACTGCTGAACACTTTCAAATCATCAAGGGTAAGACAAAATGAGGATCTCTTCAACATGTTAGCAGCATCTTCCGATCCACTTATTTCATCACTGCGGCATATAAAGTCACGAAAAGAATTAAATAATAATTATAGTTCAGAAATGATAAGTCTTTTAGATATACATTCCTTTACGGACTGTGAGCAATATTTTAAAAAAAAATTGAAAAATAAATATAAAAAAAATTTTATTTTTTCTGGAATAGTTTTAAATCATAAAAGCCTTTAAAAGACACAAAAAAAATAAAAAAATTAAAAAAAATAAAAAAAAATATTATTTTACTACCCATTTTTATAAATATCAACTTTGCTAACCTATAAGTGGGCACCTAAGAGGCGTAGGATATTTTTCAAACACTCATTTCATAGGTTGATCGATTATCTATCATATGCTTCTTAAATTTGTTGATTATCTCGTTTGGTTCGAAAGTTATAATTTTTGAAACGAAAAAACTCAAATGGAGCCACTGTGCAGCGATTGAAGTTACAGCGCTGATAGAATTTTCCTTCATAGTTAATGAATCGGTTTCATTAAAATGGATTCATCGCTTTAATGAATAATTTCATTAACTAAATTAATATTGTTAATATTTTTTGTCATTAATTTTTTTTTTATTATTTTATCATAGTTTCAGAAAAAATACATTAAATCAATGAACATTTTAAATCTTAAATCATTTACGCTCGTATTCATAAAAAATCTTATTTCATATTTCAAATACATTTCAGTTAAAACACATTTAAAACTGTATTCATAAACGACTATTACCTTACAATAACTATTAAAAACCTTGAGTAAAAGCTAATATTCATTAATGAATACAGTTTTAAGGCTTAAAAAATGTTTTAACTAAAAATTTATTTGAAATGTTGTTTAATATTTTTATGAATACGGGCGTTAGTGTATAAAGAGTTAATGTGAAATGCCAAAAAAAGTTTTAAAAATTTTTCGTAAGTCAACATAAATATTCTTGTAAAAAGTCAGCAGATTTTTATTTATTTTTTAATTTAAAGAAAAATTTGTTTTGGGTAATATCTCAACCTCGTTAAAAAGTGTAAGAAATAAATTTTTGTTTTGTAATAAGAAAATAAAATATTGAAAATATTTCAAACAAACTATGAATTGTATTCAATAAACACACGAAACTTTCAAAGCGTTTATGCTAGAATTAATGTAAAAATTTCATATACCTTACGAAATTTTCGTTGGGTTAATGAAACCGTTCACGAATATTGATTTAAAGAAACATGTTTCATTGATTTAATGAACCATTTGTTTGGGAACTTTTTGTGAAAAAATGGATTGTATTAATGAAGGAATTCATTAATACTACTCACAAATTTCTATCAGTGTTATAGTGCATTTTGGCCAAAAAAAGTGTCGAATTGTTTTATGCAATAGGGCTCAAAGTTTCGTCAGTTTTGGCTTATTACTAGAAAATTATTTTAAATTTTCTGTAAAGTACTTTTGTCCACCTATGGATTTTTAAGTTTTGAGTAAGTACAGTTGTTTTAAATACAAATTTAAAAATAAATATAGTATAGAAATTGTACTTGGTCTAACTTAAATAATCCTCTGTTTTAAAAAAAATATTCTGCAGAAATTTTTAAAATATTACGAAACTTTTGTTCCAATGTCGAAAAAAAAATTAGAACTATTTTTTGGTCGAAATGCACTAAACCCGATTCGAAAAAGTGCACACCCTAACGTTTAATTTATCTTCCAAAACAATAAACAAAATATAAGGAAATCAAAGTTTAATGTAGATATTTTTTGTTAAATGTTCATAAATTAAGAAATATTATTTATTTAACTGTGCAGTTATAAATTCTTTAAAATATAAAAAACAAACGAAATTTAATGGCCTGTTCCTCGATCTCGAACGAAAACCTAGTCGAACGAAAGCTAGTCACATGAATGCGAATCAATTTGCCTGCCATCCATGAGTAAAAATCGTCAAATATGAGCTTAAAATTAAAAAATATGCATTTATTATTGAATTTTTTTTTCAACCTTTTCTATATTATTTTCCCAATTTTACTAGTTTTAAAATTAGGTAAAAAATTGATAATTACGAATAAACACCGTCAGAAAGTTAGTAATTGTATTTTCTGACATTATTCTTATCGTGATAAAACAATAAATTATATGAATACATTTGAAAAATATTTTATTTCTAAAATATATAAATGGTTTAGCAAAACAGCAAGAATTTTTCTAAAAAGTATGCATGTTAATGCAAAAGATGCAAAAATATGCATTTATAGAAAAATATGCAACAAAAAATTTTAAAATATGCATTTATAGCAAAATATGTTAAAAAATATGCATTAACAAATCGATTGTAATTGTATTTTCTGAAATTATTCTTATCGTGATAAAACAATAAATTATATGTACACATTTGAAAAATATTTTATTTATAAAATATATAAATTTTTAATAAAACATCAAGAATTTTTCTAAGAAATGTGCCAAAATATGCCTTTATAGAAACAAAAAAAAATATGCATTAACAACTCGATGTCATTTCGTTGCAAATATGTTGATTCGCAAAGATATTTGGTTAACATTCTTCTTCAGCTAACGACAACAAACATGTATTTACATGAAGTTCCAAGCCCTAGTTATTAGATATTCGAAAAATTTAACTTTTTGAAAACCGACAATGTAAAAAAAAATCTTTTGAAAACGGGTTTTGAAATGACTCAAACACCTTGCAAATTTTATTGGAACTGTATGGGCTAATTTTTATTGTTTAATTGCGGCGAAGCCGAAAATTTTCTTCAAAAGAAACTGTTTATGCCATTTTGAACAATTACTTTTACTTTTTATCTTGCATTTTTTTTTTAATTGGCATAATACAATTTACTTTTGTTTGAAGTAAGGCAAACTTGTTTTCAGAAAATCTACGATTCGAGAATTCAAAGTTAAATTATTTCGGTAATTTAACTTTCGAAGTGAAATAACACGCTCACATCCCCTCAAAAAAAAATGTTATTATATCATATGAAAGAAGATTTCAGACTCAGGAGCACTGTACTATGTGGTGTTCTTACGGTATCGTGAGTTATGAATAAAAATGCGAAAAACTTGAACTAAAAAGTTGATAACCTCCAAATCCGTATGGTAAAAGTATAGAAGAATAATTTATAATTAACAAACATTTCTTTTAACAAATTTTAGAAAACCAGTTTTGCTTTATTTCAACAGCGGTTTGAACCACGGATTAAAAAAAAAATCATTTTAATGTCAAGAAGTGAATTATTTTTGTGAAAAAGTAAAAACACGATTTAAGTCATTTAAAATTTTTATCAATGACTGTATTTGCTGAAACCGTTAATAAGATATGGGCAATTATGTGCCACTATTTTTTAAAAACTTTTATTTTATTTTTCTCAATAAATTATTTTTTTATGTATATGGGTTGAACCATCTCAACTCAACTTAAAATATGGCTGTTTTTTACATTGGCAGGAATAAAGTGTATCAGAGAACTAAGAAAAAATCCAAAATTTAAGTTTGCTGACGCTTCTGGATCCGGAAATATGAGGTGTTCAATATCGGAAAAAACTATAAAAATGTACAAAGTTGTACTTACTTAATTATCATTTTCTTGAAAAGTATCATTGTTACGCAACTCATCAAGGTCGCATTTCAAAGGTCATTAAATTACTTTTAATTTGATATACAAATGATTTTTTTTTTTTTGAAAGGTCAAAGGCCCCATCTTTTGACCTATAATTCGGAAGGCTATATCTTTAAAAACGATATTTTTAAAAATCTGAAAAAAATATATGTTTAAGATTGGTTCCTTCCCTAAAGTTACAAAAAATTTTAGAGTGGAGGTATTCTTTGATCCAGAAATATTAAACATAGAGTAAAGTATTTAAGGTATTTTACAAGGAAATTAAAACTATATAGCACAAAGAGCACGTACATACATAGGTTAGCGCCGATTACGATGATATTTACATATGTTATAAGGCATTAAAAATTAATAGACTTGTGTTTTTGTTAAGCTGCCAATCTCACATTTAGGGGTTAAAAATCGTGGTCCAATATGACCCCATTTTTCTAAGGTTTGCATTTTTTGCATATTACAAAAAATCGAATTCAGCTTAAATTTGCTTCATACAGGGACCTTTATAAGACTGATATCAAATAAAAGAAAATGGAAAACTAAAATCTAGATGACACATGAATTACATACATCATATCTTTTTAAATAAAATGTCTACAAATTTTAAACAAGATTTGCCATATAAAAGTTTTATTAAGTAATCAATGTATGTTTGTTTTTATTAACTTATAAAAAAAATAGTTTGGAATGTTTTATTTCTATATTTTAACTCTACATTTAATTATTTAGTTTTATTATAAATGTTTTCGATTACAAATTCGCTATCAGCGGAATAAATTTTAGCTGGTAATTGTGTTTTTGAAATTGGTATAAAGCTGTGCAGCTTTTGAGTTCCCGGAATGGTACGTAATCCTATAAATCGATCTGTTAGGAATTTCTCTTCTTCTTCATAGTCTTTTTCGTTAACAAAAAGGTGCGTCTGTTCAAGAAGTGTCAGAAAACCACAGGAAAAACTTAATTTCCAATGGCTGTAAAACCATAAAATAGGTGGTCTTAAAATAATGTTTCCAAAATAAAATTACAAAACAGTTCATTTGAAATTTTTTTAGTGCAGCCGGGACTTAAACTCTGACACAGTGTAGACATTTCTTTTTTTTTACTAAAGGGCTCTTTATGCTACATTAGGGTCGTCTTTCGTTGTATGGGCGAAAAATAAAAATAAGATTTTGACTATCATTGACTTAAATTTTTAAATTTAGACAAAAAAATTTTTTTTTTTTTTTTTTATATTTGGTAAATTTTTCCAAGGAGGCCTGATATTCAAGGGCGATTCGGGACACATTTCCGTTATACTAGCACTCTAATTTTTTGCATGGTTAAGTTTTGTATCCAAACAAATATTTTAAGAGGGGGGCAGCCCCAAAAATCGCAAGTTTTAAAATAAGGACAACCCTAATCCTACATAGTTTTAATTCCCTTGTTAAATATCTACCTTTACTATGTGATTAATATTTCTGGATCCAAGAATACCTCCACTCTGAAATTATTCGTAACTTTAGGGAAGGAACCAATCTTAAACCTATATTTTTTTCAGTTTATTAAAATATAGTTTTTAAAGATATAGCCTCCCGAATTATAGGTCAAAATGTGTGACCTTTGACCTTTCCAAAAAAAAAAATCATGTGTTATATCAAATTAAAGGTAATTTAATAACCTTTCAAATGCGACCTTGATGAGTTGCCTACCTATAATAATTTTCAAGAAAATTACAATTAGGTAAGTACAACTTTGTAAATTTTGACATTTTTTTACGATTTTCAAGACCACATATTTCCGGATCCAGAAGTGCCAGTGCCCTCAAACTTTGTACTTATTTTAGTTGTGCAATAATCTGTCTTCCTACTATCATAACATTTGGAGAAGGTAGTGTACACCCATTGGTTGATTTGACATGGAACTACCCATATAGATCTTTTTTTCTATTATATTTTGCATCTTTTTTAGGTTTGATCCTTAACTTTGAATCCCGTAAGAGCTCCACATATTAATTTGGCTGCGACATAGTGGAATAAATTATAGTTAACTTATATATTTTTTGAACATTTAAAAAAAAAACTGTTTTTTGAAATACGGTGGTTTCAACCGCGTATTTGGAAAAAAAATGCATTTTGCCTTAAATTATTTTTGTGTGTTTGATTTAAAGCACGGCAACAGTGGCTTGAGTTTGAATTAAGGTATCAGTGAAACACATATCTTTAACAAATTAATATATATGGACGATTAAGTACGACTTCACTCAGGGAACTTCTGCTTTAAAAATACGTAGTTGTTTGGGTTGTAATACAGTTTCTTTATTTTTAATGTAAATGTCAGTCATTTGTAGAACAACTTAAATTTTTTACTAACCTTGCAGTTCATTTAAAAAACAAACCACATCAAATGACTGTTTTATGATTTTACATTCATTTTTTACAGTAGCTTTTTGTTCTAAAAAAAATAAATGTTTGCTTATTTTTTACTAACATGTGGTTCATTTTATTACAATTGTGGTTCATTTTTTGAACATTAAAAAACAAATGACAATTTTAGTTGAATTTACTGATATATAAGTCGTCCTTTCTTTAAGTGAATTTTCATTTATTTTAACTACATTTGCAGTGGTCTTTACCTACATTGTATTCTAAGTGTACGTTTGTCAAGTTTTCGATTTTTTGCATATTTTAAAAAGCGATATTTTCACAACCGTTAGAGTTCACAACAACTAACAAAACTTGTACGATGGCATATTTATATGGCACTTACCTTCCATAGAAAGTTTGGTTATAATTGAAGTGGGTAGAGGTAGAAAACTGTATATTATTTATGGTTTTATATGGAATGAGGCCATTGCTTCAAACCCTTAAATATAAATTATACTCAAATCAACAATGGTTTAAATTATATTCAAAAATATTGGCTGGGTATACAATTTTATATGTAAACCCTCAAAACTACCAAAAGTCTTCATTCACATTCTTCCTAATTTTTTTTTTTAATTAGAACTTCAATTTTGTTGCTCATTTAATAGTACACACAGATAAATAAAGTGCCAACCGAATTGCTAAATGTATTTTAATGGTAACAACTTATAAATTCAGTTAGTACAACGATATTTACATTAGATTTCTGAATATTTTGGGTGTTCCAACTAAAATTCAGTAGAATTAATTGAACTTTGTTGTGAAAACTAATGTTTAATTGTACCAACCGACTGAAATTCTTAATAACCAAATTTGAGTCTTAATAACCGAATTTCAGTTGTGTGTAGGTATTGTTACAGAAAACTGATTACAGAGTAATAGTTAAAATTATAGATATACAAAAATGGGTATACCATTTCATAAACTCCCAAAACTACCAAAATTATCCTGTAATTTTCGTCTTAAAATTTTTTAAAATTAGAACTGCTATTTTATTGCTGGTTTAATAGTGGAAATTATCACAAACAGCGATTCCGTCTCTAGGAAATCCGAGTATTTTGAAATAAAAAAATTGTACGTGAAAAAATTGTACGTAAGCCCCTGAAGTTTTCAAAGTTATTTAAAAATAAATTGGACTTTCTTCTATTTATTTTAAAGAATTTATCAGTTGTGTAAAAATGTATAAGGTACTGATGTAAAACCCCCAGTACCAAATTTTTAGACAATTATGGCTTTTTAGAGCTTGATTTGAAAATCCGATTAAAAATTCCGTAGAAATGTATACAAATGATTTAATTCCTTTTTTGTTTAGGAGCCAATTAAAGGCAAAATAAATATCCGATAAGGCGGATTTTAGTACACGCTTTGTGTCAAGTTTATCAAAGCTATACAAATATAAAATTTGTACATACAAGAAAACATACAAATAAAAACCATGCTACACTTATTTCGATCTCAGTCTTTTTGTATACTTGGGAGTAGTTAATTGAATGTACTAACTAATTGACTATTTTATTTGCATTGTTTTATGCCAATGTTAATTACATCTTTCGACATTACAATTACATCTTTCGACATTGCTTAAAAGCAATGATAATAAAATTTTGTTTCAATTGGCATCGATCAATGACAATGCCTGTTAAAGAAAATTATAATTTTTTGTTATAATTGTTTGTAACAATTGTCCGCAAATAAATTGATTACAAATTTTGATAAAAATTCTGTATTTGCGCTAGTTTTTTTTTTTAAAATATTCGATATTTTATAATATAAATATATGGGAAACTTCAAAACTTTTCAACACTTCGAGGTAAAATATTTTTTAAAAATTCTTTGTATCACATGAATAACGTTTTGTGTATTTGTTAGCCGTTCTTTAAACATGATTAATCCAATCGCGTTGAGCATTTATCTTAAAGGCGCAAAAATTATAGCGGTCTTAAGTTTCTAGTAAATTAAAAACATTAAATTTTTTTTTTTATTTTTTTTTTTTTTTTTTATTAATTAATAATCATATAATTACAAATTATATACCTGTAATCTAACCGAGCACTAGCTACTATTTCCTTCGGCGTGTTGTAGCGAAAACAGACCAGTGCCTCTGGTGGGAATCCCACGACCCCCGACCCCCTGACAAGCCAGCACGCTACCAACTAGCCTACCGGGGCGCACACATTAAAATTATCAATTTATATTACACTACAAAAAAACTATGAAAATATACAAACCATTTTTTTTTTTGTCAATAAAAACCCCCACAAATTCTTGGCATAAAATAAATTTTTCAAATAGCGAATTTCAAAAAACTATTAATGTCATACGAGGGCGGATCAATAAGTCCGTGACTTTTTGAATAAAACACAGTTTTTTTTGCAAAAAAAAAATTTTTTTTTCAACATAATCTCATTTTAGTTCAACACACTAGTCCAACGTTTCTCCAATTTTTGTATCCCTTTCAAAAAAAATAGAATTTTTCGAGGGCCATAAAATAGGCATTTGTTTGGTCAATAATTTCATTGTTGGAGATAAATCTCTTTCCACCGAGCCATTACTTTAGGTTTGGAAATAGGAAATAGTCCCTGGGGGCTAAATCCGGAGAATATGTTGGATAATGTACCAATTGTGCTGATATCACCTTATTGGCCGACAAACTTACCTTGGCCTTCTTCGGAGCCGGTTGACCTGGAGAAACCCATTGTTTAGACTGCTGCTTGGTCTCCGGAGTGTTGTAATGGATCCATGTTTCATCCACAGTTACAAAACGCCTCAAAAACTCATTCAAATTGCTGTTAAACAACTCCAAACAATCCTTTTAAGTTGTCACACGATTATGTTTTTTGTCAATTGAGAGCAAATGCAGTACCCATTTTGCAGACAGCTTTCCTAAACCCAACTGATCATTTAAAATCGAAACCACATGCCATATGAAATGCCTACGGCATCAACAATCTCAAGCACTTTTACTTTTCGATCGGCCAACACCATGTCGTGGATTTTTTCGACATTTTCGGGTGTATTGACCTCAATTGGCCGTCCAGAACGTTCAGCGTCATTTGTACTTGTGCGACCACAACGAATGTCAGTAAACCACTTTTTTACCATTGAAATCGATAGTGCAGAGTCCCCATAGTATTTATGAAGCTATTCCTTGGTTTGATTGACGGTGTTTTTTCGCAAAAAAAAAATTTTAATGAGCACTCGAAATTTAACTTTTGAAAACGTCCACGAGGTTGTATGTTTTGAACAGCTGTTAAACGCAAAGTAAATGACGGAACTTGCTCAAAATTTGACAGTAGTTTATTAACAGTGTTGCTTTTCATATAACTACGAGGGAAGTTCGAAAAGTCACGGACTTTTTGATCCGCCCGTATGAAATCCTATATACACATATTTTTTTGTAGATGGGTGAACAAATTTGGGAAATATAATAAGAATAAATTTAAAGTACAGGAATGTACTTTATATGCTTCAGTTTAAAGCCGCCAAAAGTGAACTAACTTTTAATAGCTTAAACTTTTAGATAAGACGTCATAAAGAAGTAATATACAACAGATTGTATACAACAGATTAGTTAGTTATATAGTTTTAAACTTTATGGTCTTATACTATATAAAAAATATATTACCTATGAATTCGAAATAGTAAAAGTTGTCATCTTCCGCCGTCTTCAGCCATGAATGTAATAATAAAGATATTGTAGAATTAAAGTGCGCATCGGTGCGCCTCGCAAGAAATTCCACTTTGAAAATTACCCTATGAATGTAATATTTTACATTAATTACTACTTTTAAAGTTAGAACTAAAATGTCATTACCTTTTTTTTAATCAATGCCAATTGAAAGAAATTCATTGGCATTTACATTGATCACAAGTAATGCCAACTAATTTTCAATGTCAACGAAAAATTCCCAAGTATGACTAACCCCTTAAATATAAAGCTTTTAGTGTTAAGAAATGTGTATCGGGATTAAACGATTTTTTGTATATGGCCTACTTCAAAAATACTCATCACTTGCTGACACTGACTATAGATGCCCCTTTTTTCTCAAAGTTTAATGAATTGAGAGAAAAGATGGACAGGACTAGTTTGAGTATGCTTAAAAGCAATGACGTGCAAATTTTCATGTCGAAAAGTCTTCACAATAAGAATTGATGGCCATTTATTAATTTTATTTTTTTGCTCGTAGTTTTTATCTTTCAGATCCAAACCAATACAAATGGACTCAGGAGATTTATGAGATACATTCAGTGAAAAAATAATTTCCATATCGCTGCTTGGTGAAGAGTTATATGGTGGTTTACAAGTGATACTAAAATTTTTCGATTTTTAATCTTTCGCAGTTTTTTTCATAGGGATTTATTCCGTTTAAGAGAATTGAGTGCTGTTAACAGTATTTGAAAACTAGTGTAATTTTATATAGTTTAACTTATACCAAGTTGATGTCGGCGCTCCAGTAACGGGATATAAACATCAAAAACTCATAAGGAATTGACGTGCACTTTTTGCGTCTGACATTAAATATTATGTTTGAAATTGGCTAGCGTATTGTGACTTTGCAAACAGTACCTCCAGGTCAAAAAAGTATTTTAAAAAAGCAGAACGCAAAAACTTTATGAACTTTTTCAAACTTTAGAGAATGAGAATTTTGTATGTATTGTTGATCTTCTAAAATTGCATTTAATTTTGAATTGTCAGGTTTGAGATCGTAATCAAATGTTACTATTTGAATGATTTTGTTTCGATTGTTTTTTTTTATAAAAAACATGGCTTGAAAATATGGTTATTTATCTGGTTTGTATTCTGGTAATTTTGTTCATTCATAGCGCCTACAGTGGCAGTTTTTATCAAACATCTTTCGATTTGTGACAACTAAAGCGCAGTATCAATTCCGCCAAAACGTACATAAAATAAAATATTTTAATAAGCTTAATACTAAAATCGAAAAGCTATCAAGAAATTCTAAGGAAATTAAATTTATGAAGTATTTAATTTGATTTCCTGCAAAATTAGAAACCCTAAACCCAATTAAATTTCATGAAAAAGTCAAAAATGCGTGTTTTCCAAAATAATCGCGGCC
Organism: Delia radicum; assembly: GCA_021234595.1. Classification (NCBI taxonomy): domain Eukaryota; kingdom Metazoa; phylum Arthropoda; class Insecta; order Diptera; family Anthomyiidae; genus Delia; species Delia radicum. The sequence continues at coordinate 146,499,540 of CM037853.1, read as the reverse complement.
TTCTTTTTAAGTTATAATATATGACAATATTTTATATCGTTTGGTGGTGGAATCTATATATTCAAATGTTATAAATACACTAAGATTTATAAAATAATGTTGCTTCAATTAAATGTTGTATTTCTTTTTATTAATTTATTTATTTTAATTATTGGTGCAAATAAGACTTAGAGATTTTTAAAGCACCACAAACATTTTAAATTACAATAATTGAATAACTTAACTTAATTACATAATACATTTAACATTAAAATGTAAATAATTAATCTTTAAATAAATTACTAACTGCCATTTTGATGAAGTCCAAGTAAAAACTGTGATTTTGATGTTCTTAATTCTCTTTAAACTTAAAACAGACATAATTTTTGCGCCGTCAAAGATAAATGACTAACATGAATGGAGTTAGCATGCTTAAACATCGGCTAACATACAAAAAAAAAGAAAATTTTTTTTTTAAATCTTCTACCTCAGTGTTGAACATTTTTGAAATTCTTCATATATCAATTTCCTTTGTAAGCCCTTAGATACTTTCCATTTCAATACATTTAAATAGCATGCCAATCCATAAATAATAGAATTGGTCAAATGCAAATGGGTTTCAAATCAAAATAAATATTTATTTAAACAAAATAACAACAAAATATTACAACTAATGGTTGCCAAGCATATTTATGTTCATAATTTATTCATGTCATTAAAATTTTAATAAACGCCAATCCAGCAACTTTTTCGTCTACACAAAAGAGATATTATCAGAAAAATATAAACACACATTTTGTATCTGCGTCTAGTAAAAATATGCAAAAACTTTATCCATACACATATATGAGTCATTCCATGTCAAAACGAACGATTTTGGACATCACGATTTTTGTTTGAATTGCAATTTGGCAGACTTATTCTTATTACAAAAATATTTGACACGTATTTTTGGAAATAATTAAAGAAAAGTTTAAAGAAGTTACTTGTGTTTGAACATTCAAAAAAACAAATAAAAAATGAGATGAGAAGTAAAAAACAAAATTGGAAGAATTGAACTAATTTAAATCAAAAATAAAACATTTTTAAATTTTTTAACATTTTGAACTAACAATATTTATTAGTTAAAAATGTTTTATTTTTGATTTGAATTAGTTCAATTCTTCCAATTTTGTTTTTTACTTCTCATCCCATCTCTCGGGTAAATAAAACAATATGGGTAAATCGTTGATCTATTTCCTTCAAAATTTGGGTAAAAATATTCTACCCCTTCTATTTTGGTTCTCTAATGATTTTCGGTGATGCGAAATGAAACATGTAAGGACCTGTCAGACGAAAAAGTCCGCTTTAAATTAGCCGACAGAAAACTCTCTTAGTTAATAAATAAACATTGCACGGTTTTTGTTTAACAAAAAAACAAATGATCTTGAACTTGAATAATCTTGCTCACATCATAATTTATGATAAAAGATCGAAAAATAAAATTTTGGTTTTAATTTTTCAAATTTAAAAGTAAAACATTTGAATTATTTTTTATTTTATTTTATTTTATTGAATTTTAAGCATAAGAATACAAAAGTTAGATGCTAAAAAGTATATAGCTATAGCAGCTAGGCCTTAACCTAAACTAAACTTTAAAAAAAATGTAAAATATAATAAAGAATTCAGTAACACTACTCAACAAAATGAAAAAAATTTCATGTACTCCGGATGCGATAATTTTTTCTGTGTAGATAACCTTGACATGAGCTCGAAAAACGCAATAAAAAATTTTTTTTTCGTTTGGTTTTTGGTTTATTTTTTTTTTTTTAATTTTAAAAATTTTTTTTTGGTTAATTTGTTTCGTCCGGCATAACTCAGGAACCACTAGCCCGATTTAATTGAATTAAATTTTAAAAAATTTAAAATTACAATTCCCTTAATCTGTTTATATATTGTTTTCCTATACAAGCAACAGTTTCCAAGTTAAAAATGAATATATAAAGGAAAAAACTTATTTTTTGCCTAAAGATTTAAATCTTTTTTTTTTTAAAAATCCATAAAAAATCCCAAATGAAAAAAATGTCAAATCTTATTACTTTTACGTAAAGTCACATAACCTATGAGCAAAATGAGACAAAGATCATGAAAATCGATGCACGCGTTTCGCTTTTATTCGCAATTGAGTAAAGGTATGAATTTCAAAAATTTGCTCGACATATGCACAACTTTGTCTATGGTAAGGTTTTTTCTTTTTTTTTTTTGATTCTCAGAATTAACAAAACGGAATAAACAAAGGGTTATTTAATTTTTATGATTGCGTAAGCAAAGTAATAAACGCTAATAAATGTGCGTGAACAATTAAAAGGAAAAAAGGAAAGGGGACTTTTTTAATTATTTGGGTTTTCCGGTGACTACCTGTATGATTTTTTTACAGAAATGCAACCCACATTTAAGGGTGGTCATTATTCGGAAAATTTAAGACTCACACATGGTGAAACAGGTATGTAGCCACCGTAAAAAAATATACACCCATTTATAAGTACCTGTCAGTAAAATACTAAACAATACACAGTATAAATAGGTCTTCATTGATCGATTTTACTCATTCAACAAGTGTCGACGAACGCGATAGTTAAAATGAGCAAACGTTCGCGAGTATTTGAATGCAATACCAATCCAAGTAATTTTTGTTACATGTGCGGAGAATACGTTTCTGAAAAAAACAAGCGCTGTTTTTCACCTAAATTGAGAGATTCATTTGAAGAGAGCTTCAATTTAAAGGTCTCAAACATAGATGAGCGGTGGACACCAAGTGCTCTATGTCCAAGGTGCTACGTACAGCTAAGTGACTCAAGGTAAGTGTAGATTACGAAATTCAAGAACATATATAACTTATTATTGAAATTCTTTCAGACGACAGCCGAGAATCATCATGCCAATGCTTTGGAGAGCTCCGCTTTGCCATGTAACAGATTGCTACTTCTGTCTTAGCAAAAAAACAGGCGTGGGAAAAAATATACGATGGACTTACGCTGCTGTTTCAACAGTGAATTTTCCAGTGCCATTTTCCGAAGAACCAGTGGACCCGCAACCGCCCGTTTCAAGATGGACATCAGATCCGGAGACAGTAGAAACCACATCAGAATGCGAGTCAACATATACATTGTATGGAGGTCAACGCTTATGTTCCCAAGCAGAACTGAACGATTGGGTTAGAGAATTGAAACTCTCCAAGGAAGATGCAGAGTTGCATGCATCGCGCATGAAACAGTTCGGTTTCTTGGCTCCTGGTGTGGTGACAACAATCTACAGGAAGCGTCATGAACCATACGCAAGGTACTACACAAAAAAAGACAACATCTGTTTTTGTAAGGACATTCCCGGATTATTTGGTGAACTCGGGTACTCTTACGATCCAGGAGAGTGGCGTCTTTTCATCGACAGCAACAAGCAGAGCCTTAAAGCAATTTTACTGCACAACGGCAACAAGAAACCTTCGATTCCAATTGCTCATGCCGTTGACACCAAGGAAACATACGAAGTCATGGACAATCTACTAAAGTGCCTTAACTATGAGAAACACGATTGGAAAGTTTGTGCCGACCTTAAGGTTATCGGTATCCTTTGTGGATTACAAGGTGGATTCACAAAGTACTGTTGTTTTCTCTGCCTTTGGGACAGCCGCGATCGTCAACATCATTACACCAGAAGGAGTTGGACAGAAAGAGTTAACTTCATCCCCGGCAGCGACAACGTGAAATATACACCACTCATAAAAAAGGAAAATGTTTTCGACGGTCCGCAAATTAAAAAGTTGTTGCAAGACCAACAGTTTGAGCACATTTTATCACCAAATGAAGCTGCAGCTTGGAACTCATTTCGGCAAATTGTTTCCGGATTTCTTGGAAACAACAAAAGCTCAAATTACAGAGAGATCGTCGAACAACTACTCCAAAATTATAAAAAAATTGGAGCAAATATGTCGCTTAAGATACATTTTCTACACTCGCACTTGGACTTCTTTCCGGACAACCTGGGCGATGTGAGTGACGAGCATGGTGAGCGTTTTCATCAGCAAATGAAAGAAATTGATCACCGATACCAAGGATTTTGGAACGAAGCTATGATGGGGGACTATATCTGGTTCCTGATAAGAGAAACAAACCCACAACAATATAAAAGAAAGACAAAAGCACATAATTATTTTTAATTTGAAGGTTTTTATTTTTGTGTTTAGATATTTTTTTTTAAAACTTTTTTATAATTAATTAATGTTGATATACTTAGGATAATTTCTTGTACATATATCGAATTGTTTTTTAATTTAAAGTCATATATTTTTGTCACCCAACAAATTTTAATTTTTTTTGTAATAAAAAAGAAAAAACCTTACCATAGACAAAGTTGTGCATATGTCGAGCAAATTTTTGAAATTCATACCTTTACTCAATTGCGAATAAAAGCGAAACGCGTGCATCGATTTTCATGATCTTTGTCTCATTTTGCTCATAGGTTATGTGACTTTACGTAAAAGTAATAAGATTTGACATTTTTTTTCATTTGGGATTTTTTAAAAAAAAAAAATTTAAATCTTTAGGCAAAAAATAAGTTTTTTCCTTTATATATTCATTTTTAACTTGGAAACTGTTGCTTGTATAGGAAAACAATATATAAACAGATTAAGGGATTAATTTTAAATTTTTTAAAATTTAATTCAATTAAATCGGGCTAGTGGTTCCCGAGTTATGCCGGACGAAACAAATTAACCAAAAAAAAATTTTTAAAATTTAAAAAAAAAAAAATAAAACAAAAACCAAACGAAAAAAAAAATTTTTATTGCGTTTTTCGAGCTCATGTCAAGGTTATCTACACAGAAAAAATTATCGCATCCCGAGTACATTTTGACTGTTGACTAGTGTAATTATACTAATAATTGATAATGTTCGTATTAACATGTTTTTTTAACCGTTTTTTTTTTTTTTTTTGTTTAAATCAAAAAACAATATTAGTTATCGCTTCGTTATTGGGAGAGGATACGGCTATCATACGATCAGAATTTTCAAAAATTTGAACTCTCTCCTGAAAGTATGATGGCATTCAGGGAAAATATGTGCAATACTGATTGCTGTCATATGATCGCAATTGCATAAACGGGGATCACATATATTGACCAAATGTCCATGTGTAAGTTTCGTATGTCCTAGTCGTAATCTAATTTTATCAGATCAAGACTCTTTGTAACCACATTTGACGTTATCCACTGTCGAATGTTGATCCTATCCGAATTTAAACTTCTACACCATGTATTTGTGCTATCCTAAATGATATTGTGTTCCAGAATTTACCTTCTTCTGAATACTTTTCTGCTATCATTCAAATTAAAATTTCTAGTTTTTCAAAAGCGGCGACTTCGTGCCCTGTTTTGCAGTGAAATCCGCAAATTCGTTTCTAAGAATTCCCATATGGCCTGGTACACATATTAAAATAATTTTTGGATAATTCCCAATCAAGTTGTTCCTTATATCGGTTGCATAGTAATTCTTATTGCCTACATTTGAAGTGGCGTCTAAAGCTGATAAAGCCGTGCAGATGACATATTTTACCTCCTGCCCTTTGAGAACTGTACTGCCTCATTAATTTTGGCAGAAAAAAATGGAAATATAATAGGTAATGTGGAAACCTTTGTAGGTCTGTCCTCAAAACTATTTAAAAATATAGTGTTTTCACCGAATTGGGAAACATCATTATAAATAAAAATGTAGTCCTTCAATCTTTCTGCGGTATTATGAAATAACGCATTTTACTGGATTGGTAAAGTGTTGTCCTTTAGATGAAAATGCAAAGAAGATTCAATTAAATCCACACTAAAGTTCTACGAAGGATTTCCCAAGGACAGTATTCTTATAGGGCTAACTGTAAGATGCAATTCAGTGCAGATCTCAAACACGCTACTAATACTAGATGGAATTAGGAGGGTTCTGGTAAGTTTGTCATAGTTTTTAACTACAAAATGCAGTGGGCCATTATTGCTAAATATAAGAGATTTTACTAAATTCCCTGTGATGGAATTACATTGAATTAGAATGTCGTTAATATTAGTTTCATATAGAATATTGTTGACTGGTGTAGAACGGAGGGATCTAAGAAGAGAACGAATAGTAGTATTTAAAATCTAAGGAATTTTTTTAGGCGAGATTTAGGAGAGTTTCTAAATAAAATATTTCATAGTTTATTTTGGAAATGATTAGGAGTTTAACTATATTTATTAAAGAAAGGATGTTGCAATCAAATCTTGGGCTAGACAGGCATTTGAATATATTCAGTTGCCTATTTCGAGATGAACTAAGATAATCTATATGTGTTTCCCCAGTTGTATCTTTTATTAGGAATGATTCCAAGGACTCTCAGGTTGCCTGTTTCAGAAATCTGCATTATGTTATTTTATGTGTGCATTTACAGTTCTGTTTTCTGCAAATGTGTATATATCTATATTTTCGCTGGGAGAGAACCTATTTGATCTTATTATAATATTAAAATCATCTGCGTAAGCACAAAAGTTTAAATTTTTTGTGTGATAGAATGATATCGCTAAGTTTATTGTATGCTATAAGGAAAAGGACAACCGAAAGAGGTGATCCCTGAGGAATACCATCATGCAATGTATGCCGGTTAGAGTTACTTTTTTAAACACGAACTATAATTTTCCGATTCGACATAAAGTTAATTATTTAGTTGATAATCTTCGGACCTATTTAAAAACACAGTTTTATCAAAAAAAAAATATTTTTATAAAACCTTATACAACATTTTTTGAGTGTATAAATGGAAACATTTATAAAAGCGATAGTGTTTTACTTTGCCTACTTTTAAGATAAGTTACCAGCCCATAGTTGTTAAAAAATTTGTGCATTGCACTAAAATTAAGCAAAAACTGGTACTAAATAAGTTTAAGCTTTAATATAAAATTTTATTACCACTCGATTTACTATCGATATCTGAAATTAAGCTAAAGGCTTATTCTTTCCAGCAAAAAGCCGCATTGAAGAACGTCGACTCCTTCAAAAGTTATAGATTTTTGACCGCCTTCTCCGAAAATGTACCACTGTGCACCTTCACACTCTTAAAATTTCAGTATTTATTTAGTAGAAGAGTGCTTACAATATTGTAATTATTAAAAAAAATATATAATATCTGTAGCATATAACCAAATTTTAAATGAATAATTTTAGCAAGTTCTTATATCGACTACAAATAGCAGTAGCACGTATGATTTTCCGACATCTATCTCGTCGGCAGTTGGGTTATTCTTGTGGCTATCATAGGACGAAAGTGACGATATTTTATGCACAGAGAATTATTTTATTAGAAGGTAGAAATAAAAATTTTAAAAAATGTTAAATGTTTTTTCAAAAATACGTGTCAAATATTTTTGAAATTAGAATAAGTCTGCCAAATTTCAAAGCAAACAAAAATAGTGATGCCATAAATCGTTCGGTTTGAAATGCAATGACTCATACTCATATGTGTAATTATGTGAAATGTAACATATGTGTATATATATGTATGCAGTATATAGATTTGTCCTAATTTATATCCTTTACAGACAAAAATTAAGTGTTTTGAAATCATTTTCTCCTAGCTTAGTACACACACATTGCAAATATGTATAGTATGTGTTGGAGGAGTGCTTGTCAGTGGTAAGTATTACCACTCGAACCATGATTGTTTGGTAACATGCATGTGTAGTGGTGTATATGTGTTTGGTAGTATAAAAGGAACTTGACATTGTTGGGTTATTAATGATCATCACAGAGTTTTTGGCAATCAAATGTTATTATTGCCTTTTCATTATTTTTGTATTGTTGAATGGTTATTCATGTTTGTACTCGAACATAGACCCTTTTCATGATCAAAATTAAGACACGTCTTGGGTTATCTGATAAGTGTTTCATAAACAAAGTTTCTAAAGATATATTGTAAAATATGGGTACAATACTTCTCAAAAAATCCACGGTTGTTAAAATTTTAAAATGTTATTGTTTACTTTTTTTTGGAATTGGTTTGGCTTATTTCATTGTTTCGTTTTTAGTTTGAAGAAAATATATTTTTGTGTATATGGGTATTTTAACTCGTTGAAGCCAGAAATGAAATAAAACCTAAATTTAATGGCATAAAAACCGAAAAAATTACAAAAAAAAAAAACTAAACGAAAATTCTATTGTTATTGTCCTTAAGCATGGCTTTCTGATTTCCAGAAGCAAATACCATAATAAGTGGCTTTAAAAAAACGTTTGTTTGGGTTATTGTGCTTGTACTTAGTTAGTGGTAGTAGTGTTGTGGGTTTAAATTTAAATATTTCATTGAATACGTTTAATTGCATAGTACTGGAAATAAGAGTTTGTGTGCTGGTGAACGTTGAAACCCAACAAGAAATATGAGAAGGTTGGTTTATATGAAAATATATATTCAAAAGAAAATAAAAGATGTATGAGTACTATAAATTTTGTTAAAAAAAACATTACTTTCTTTAAATGGTTGAACAAGTTCCTTTTTTCAAATTTACAAAACAAATTGCTTGATTTAATTTATAGATTCGTTGGGTACGAGCAAGTTAATAAAAATGAGTCGTAAAAACATTAAATTAATTGAATTTTGTATATTTTTTGTTAAACTAACTGCAACGTGGAGCAGGTACGTAAAAGGAGCCTACTTTAAGAGTACTCTCAAAGTTCAATTAAATTCGAATATATAATATGTATAGAATCAACACTAACGAATATGGGATTTTTTTTTTATTCTAATATCGCATTGGAAGAGTAGTTTGCGTGGTTCAAATGAGCTCTGTTTTTGTATTTTTATAGTGTTGGGCATTCTAGTTCATAATTCATTTATTTCATTTGCATTTATTGAACAAGTTCGTTCTTTTAGTTCATAAGTTTGTTTGACAATTTTTTCCACTTTTTCGTATTTTTATATTGGTGAATGGTTTATTTAACAAATCTGCATAATATGAGAGAAAATCATAAAGGAAATGTTAAAAATAAACTAGTTAAATTTTAACCGTTCAGTTGGGATTTTTGCTTATACTGTGCAGATTTGGTAAACAAACAATTAACCAATATAACAATATGAATAACTGAAACAAAATTGTCGAACTAGTTCAATAAATGCAAATGAACGAAAAGAACTATGAACTTTATTTTTATGTTGTTTGTTTTTTTTTTTTTTTGAAGGAATCAACTATAGTTGTCACAACCGGCTTCCGAGATTTTCGCTAAACCGGTTTTTTTTTTTGTAGTTTTACGGTTTTTTTAAAACCGTTTTTTTTTCAGAAAGTGAGGTTTTTGAGCAATTCGAGAAAACAGGCTTTTCGTCTAAAATTATTCGAATTGAACGACTAGTTCAATAAATGCAAATAAACGAAAAGAACTACGAAATAAATATAATAAAAACCCTATATTTTTATGTTCTCTTTTTAAGTTTTTTCACACCGGCTTTTCAGAAAGTGTGGTTTTTGAGTAATTCGAGAAAACGGCCTTTCCGTCTTTAATTATTCGGTAATTTCGAATATTTTGCAATCTGAAAATTTTAGCGATATATGCATTTTGTTGAATAATTTTCATTGCTTCTCAAATTTAAATTCTTGCAACCCATGTAAAAAAAGTATTTCGGGGATTTTCATATTGTATATAATTATATCCGAAAAAGAGGAACATCTTATTATATTATATCATATTAGATCTAATCTGATACTTAGACATTATTTGATACAATTAGATCTAATTTGATGTAGTTTAATACAATTGTAACCGAATTTTGCCCTCATACAAATGTATCAACTTATATATGTATAATGCGATACATTAGATACAATTATATACAAATATATGCAATTACATGTGACATAAATACTCATATACAGATCGATATGTAATTATATATTTTAACATATGGGACTAAATTAAGTATAATATAATACAAAATATAATTATATATGATTTGATATGAGTACATATTTTGCAATTTATCATTATAAATAACTGCATCGATAATTTGGCTTTTAAAATTACATATCAAAGCCCCGGAACACGAATACTTAATTTTGGATAGTAAAATCAAGATTATTCAGAAAAAATATTTGAAAACAATATTTATTTTCAAGTTTTGTTTGATCACAAAAAAATTCTCAAAAAAATTCACGCAATTAAAAAAAAATCGTCACAACCTACCTAAAAAAATATTTGCCAAGTAAAAAAGTTTTGATATATGGTATACAAGTTAAAAATGTCGATTTTTTTGCTTGAAAAATGCATTTATTATAATAACAAAATGAATTTATACATTATTCAAAGTATTGTCCATCGTTAGCCACTACTTTTCCCATCTTTCTGGAAGCATATGGATTCCGCGCCACAAGAACTGCTCCGGTTTTGAGGTACAGAATGAATCAAGCCAATTTCTGATAACCTGTTCTGAAGTAAAGCGTTTTCCAGTAAGGGCGTTCTGCATCGATCGAAACAAATGGTAGTCAGAAGGGGCAAGGTCTGGCTATAAGGCGGGTGAGCCAAAACTACCCATCCACTGTTTTCAAATAGTTTTTGACCGGTCTTGTAACATGTGGCCGAGCGTTGTCATGATGGATGATTATGGCCTCGTGTCTGGTAGAATATTCTGGTCGTTTTTCGTTGATTGTTCTCTTCAAACGAGTCAATTGTGTTCCGTACAGGTCCCCTGTGATCGTCTGACCCGATTTCAATACCTCATAATACAAAACACCCTTCTGATCCCCCCAAATACAAAGCATTACTTTGGCGCCATGGATATTCCGCTTCGGTGTTGATTTGGCTGGTTTACCGGGCTTAACATATGACTTTTTGCGCTGGGGTTATCGTAATGTGTCAACTTTTCATCACCAGTAACAGTACGTGCAACAATGACTTCTTTTTGTAGCGTTCAAGTAGCAGTTTCAACATGCAAAATCGCCTTTCAACATCTCTCGGCATCAATTCATATGGGACCCAATTTCATTGCTTTTGAATTAATCCCAATGCTTTTAAACGTCGGGAAATGGCTTGTTGTGTGACTCCCAATGATAATGCAAGTTCTTCTTGCGTTTGACAACAATTTTCGTGGAGTAATGCTTCCAATTCCTTATCTTCAAACTTTTTCGGCTGACCAGGCCTCTCCTTATCTTCTGTGTCGAAATCACCACTTTTGAATAGCGCAAAAGAATCGTTCACAAGTTGGTTTTTTCTACCAACTATCGATAACTTTCAGCAGCCGTTTTCTTCAAATGAAAGCAGGTTATCAGAAATCCCCACAAAACATCTTTTTTAGGCACAAAATTCGACATTATTATAGCGATTGAAAAAAATGTGTTTACACTTTGGAGTCTATCGAATACTGAAAATATACTGACAGATGTTTACCCTCCAAAATACCATATTTGTTATTATTGACACAAACTATATGTAATAGTTAAGCCATATTTTGTCCAAATCGACATTATTAACTTGTATACCCAATAGTTATATATTTCTTTATACAGTTATTTATAATGATATATTCATTTAAAATCATATAAAATTATATTTTAAATATATATTTATATCTTTCAAATATATATTTATATCTTACGCTTCGTACAATATGTAAAAATATATTTTTACATACCGGTTTCATGCAAATGTATGTTTTTCATTATGTCCGAGAGAAGAATAAATAAAATATCTTTGCAAAAATATGAATTCGTTAGTTCATATTTTTACATATTTTGCAATAAATGGATCTTTTTGCTTTACTTTGCTTTACTTATTTTGCTTTAAATGCAGTTTTTAATGCGTATTTTCTTTGGGGTTATGTTAAGTCACTTGTCTACGCCGATAAACCACAAACAATTGAACACCTGGAAATCAACATTCGAAGAGTTATCGGCGAAATACGGCCGCAAATGCTACGAAAAGTTGTTGAAAATTGTTGTTCCAGATTGCGCCTTCTACGCGCCAGCCGTGGCGGCCACATGGCAGAAATCATATTTAAACATTAATTTCATGCAATTTTCTTTCCAATAAAGCCCGTTTCATTGATATTAAAAATATATTTCCTTGTTTTATTATGATTTAAACTTGTGTCACTCTATAAAAAACACCCGTTAGAAATTATAAATATATATTTCTGATAAAATTTTATATGATTTTATATGAATATATATAATTATAAATAAGTGAATAAAGTAATAGAATAAAGTAATTTTAATAGTAATGATAAAGTAATTTTTAATTTTAATAGTAATGATAAAGTAATAAAATAATAGTAATAGTAATATCAAAACTTTTTTATTTAGGAATTCAAAAATCGCCTAAATTTAAAAAAATTTTCAAAAAATTAACAAATCACCAAAATTAAAAAAAAAAATCGATAAAATTGAAAAAATTAGCAAAATTGAAGAAATCGTCGAAATTAAAAACTAAATTGCAAAAGGGAAAATTGCTTTCGGAACATATACGTTTTGAGTTTAATTTAGGAGATTTTTTAATTTTTAGATTTTGTTTTTAATTACGACGACTTTTTTGAATCTTATGAAATTTTCCAATATTGGTGTTTTTCCATTTTGTTTAGTTTTTCAAATTTTTTTAAATAAAGGGTCTGCCAAATAACTTTTTTTTTTGAACTCCTGCACCAATTGGACTTCGTATGGCGTCATACCAAGGTCTTTATGCAAAATTCGTCTCAATGATGTCTCCGAAATGTTCAATTGTTGAGAACGACGGTGAATTGATGTTGATGGCGCTTCACGCACACTTTCTGCCACAGCAGCAATATTCTCGGGTGTACGCACTGTTTTTGGCTTTTCACGCTTTGGTTTATCGATCAGGATGCCAGTTTCTTTTTTTTTTACAAGATAACGAACATACGGACCATATTCGTTCAGCGAAAGGATAAAACTAATTATCTGTCAAATCAGACATGAGCTAAGTGTTACCATTCACGAAATAAGCACTAGTTGAAAAAAAAAAAACGTTAGATGGCGGGCCCTTTAGTATCGATTATGTATAAGGTTTGGTGAAAAAAATCAAAATCAAATTTTAAGTTTTGTTTTCAATTATTAATTTTATTTTCGATATTTCAAACAAGCATCGAGCTCATCTTCAGAAAAATCTGATAATGAACTCGAAAAATTGTTAACTTCAAAATATTTTTTTTGAGTATGTCAAAAATATTTGTTCGTTATTCGGTACTCTGCATAATCAGCATGCTTCTTCTATTTGTTAAGCATCAACACATAGAGACTTACAAGTGATTTATCCCAATCCGAACTCACAGATTTTAATGAATGTTGGATATATTGCAAATAAGCAAAACACAATAGACACGTATTTCTTTTAGCTGCCCAATCTCACTTATAAGGGTTAAAAATTAATTTGTCTTTGTATATAAATTTGCCTTTAGTTTGCGAAAACTAGATTTATTTGTACACATGATTAAAGTACTCAACAAAAATGTTGATACCCATATTGCATATATAGTGGAAACGGAGTTACCACATTTTTGAATTATATGAAATATATTCGAAAAATGCTATTCGCGAAAAGTCGCATAAAAACTAAACGATTTCGAATATTGAAAAAAGCTCAGACAAACCCTTGATTAAATTAAATAGGCATTACTATGCATTATTTTTAGCTTAACAGAACTACAAGTCAGATAGATTTAATGTTTTTCAAAACACAATTTTTTTAATAACAAAAATACTTGAATGTCTTCAGACATAATTTGTACAAAAAACATTTAAATTGATACCATATTTGCCGATAGCTACTTCAAGTAGAACGAAATAAACCGAAAAAAAAGTTAATTGGGTTAATTTTTGACCACACTTAGTGACCACTAAATTGGTTTCATAAAAATATAAACTTTTCATTAATTTTTAGAAAATTTTCGTTTATTTGGTAAAAACACTTTAATTGGTTTACTGAAAGTTCTTTTTTTTTTTGTTCGCAAAATTCTCTCTGCGGGTAAATATGTTTGTTTAACCTATTTATTGTGACTATGAAAGTCAACTTTGAGGAAAATGACGAAACCCTTAAAGCAAACTGAATGCAAAACTATTTTCGATTTTGCCGAAAGTTCGGCATTCAAAATGCGAATTCGTGGGAATTTTATTTAAATCTGAATCTTAAAATTGTATTTGAGCTGCCCATCAAAATGTTTCCACTAGCAATACATTTGTTATACATTTTCTTATCGAACTGATCGGTCAGACATCAATTATTTCTCTTAAAACGAAAGTTTGTAAATTTTTTTTTGTTAGGCAAAACTATAAAAATTGTTTCAAATAAACATATTTGAAAAGAATTTTTTAAAATTTGATAATAGTAGTTTTAAAGAAAATGCAAATTTTTCCATAAAATTGTCCGTAAAATATTTTACAAACAAAAAAATATAAGATAAATTCTTGTGATAAAGATTTTTGTTTAAAATACGTGTGAAATCAAATAAATTAAAATACGTATAGTCAAACGGAGATAATTGTAGTTTTACAATTTGAATTTTGTAAATTTTTCCTGTGTATGTTTCAAGATATTTTCAAATAGATAAACGTAAGCGATTGCAATAAAATAAATCAAATTTTATTTCTTATTCTTTTGAAAAGTTCTCCAGCAAAAAAGTGATTTATTAATTTTTTGTTTTTATATACATCGAGATTATTTTTATGTTATTTTTAATTTAGGACGAGCCTTCAACCTTCGTATATTTACAAAAATAAAGCAAATCAATTAGGTTGATACTAGTATTTCGATCTGGCTAAAGATCTCATCAGAACCCGAAGTTTTAGAAAAGCTAGAGCCTCCAGAATAGTTAGATCTTTAACAAAAAACATATTATTAATCAATTTTGATCCATTCTCTATTAGTTGCTTCAGAAAAAGATTAGGTTTAAACGACTTGTTAAGATTTCGAAGATAAGATAACTTGGTAAAGAAAACTCATAATAATAAAAATTTTCGCATTGAAAGTTCATATTTTCATTTAAAAATAAAAGACTTTTTTATAAATAAAAACAGAAGCGATGAGGTATTTTTATATAAAACCTACTCAACAATTGTGACAAAATTTTCCTGACCAAACTCTTGGATTCGATAATAAAAATATTCTTAAAACTGTTTGTACTTTTTCCGTAAGAAACATTCTTAACATGTCCTAAATTCATCCATTCTTTACATTTCCTGAAATGTTAACTATTCGTTTTTTCAATTTTGCCCAATTTTACGATTTTTTTCATTTATTTTTTTTTTTTATAATTTAACCAATACTCAGGGGATGGCCCCTACTCATGCAGTGCATTGTATTGATCAGGAAAATAGGGTATGGGAAGGAGGAAAGAGGGAGTAGTGCTTGTGGATATTTGATTTAAATTTTTCTAAATTGTAAGTAACAGGGAAGACTTCTGCGGGAAGTTTGTTCCACATACGAATTGTTCGATTTTTTCAATTTTAACGATTATTCAAATTTTAAATTTTTTTAAAATTTTGGCGATTTTTTCCAATATTAGCGATATTTGTTTTTAGCAAACTTTTTAAGTTTTAGGGATTTGCTAATTTTTGGCGATTTTTTTTAAATTGTGACAATTTTTTCAAATTTTTTGCGATTTTATTTCCAATTTGGTCAGCGTTTTGAAATTTAAGGATTATTTTAAATATTTGAGTTTTATTTCATTTTGAATTGTCAGGTTTGAGATCATAATTAAATGTTACTGTTACAAATAGGAAAGATTATAAATTTTTAAATTTTGTAATTTTTTTAATTTTAAAGATTTTTTTTCAATTTTCTTTGGAATTTTTTTAATATATATTTTTTTTTTAATTTTGGCGATTTTTTTTCAAATGTTAGAGATTTATCGTTTTTAGCTTTATTTGCGGTTATTTTTTAAATTTTAAAGACGTTTTTAAATTTTTAAGATTTTTTTCTATTTTTGGCTTTTTTTGGAATTTTTGTTTTTTTAATTACGATTTTTTTTTTATTAGCAATCTTTTCTAATTGTAGCGATTTTTTACAATTCCGGTTTTTTTTAGAATTTTTACCAATTTTTAGCGGTTTTTTGCAAATTTTAATAAATTGAATAGTTACAAATTATTTTAATTTATACTGCGAATTCGTTAATAGTACCGAATTCAGTTAAACTTTTAATTGAATTAACGAATATTTTAACTGAAACTGTTTTTGTTAATTTTAGTGTGGGTCAAAATAAGAAGAGATATTTAATTTTAATTTTTATTGTCGAAATCTTTTGAAATGACTTTAGTTATTATTCATTGGTCAAAAATTAACTCTAATAATGATGACCGATTGTCTTCTACTGAAATTGAAGATTATATATTAAATTATATATAAATGTTTGAAACAAAAAAATCCACAAAAACAAATGAGTACTCAGTTAAAGGCTGAATTAGTTAC
The DNA here is from genome assembly GCA_021234595.1 of Delia radicum. NCBI lineage: Eukaryota > Metazoa > Arthropoda > Insecta > Diptera > Anthomyiidae > Delia > Delia radicum. The sequence goes on along the minus strand of CM037853.1, from coordinate 146,483,125 downwards.
ATTCCGAGGCGAATCAGATGATTTGTTTTCGATGTATGAAAATAAGTGTGTGTGTGTGTGGTTAGTTTGTCTGTACTGTAACGTTGCGTGTCGGACGAACCTGCTAAAAACAGAATTTTGTGTACAGCTGCTATGTTGTTGTTACGGAAAATCCGGAACGGCACGTTAGAGAAAGGTCTTGGAATCCAAAGACAAATGAAGGCTTACGAATAAATGTTTAAATTTTAACTGCAGTGGCGGAAAAAATGTTAATCCATTTATTTCAAATTGGTTTAGCTATTATATTTCAGTCTGCATATTTTATACATACACACTTTAAACTCGTTTTGACCAAATGACTTAATGTGTGTGTGTGTGTTTAAAATTCATAAAATTCTTTAAATTTATACTAAAATAGATTTGTATAAAAAAAAACATTAATATTAGTATAGACATTTAATATGTATCGAAAGTGCAAGTGTTTTACAATTGGGCAAACTTTTTCTAAATATTGCTTAATGCCTGATATCGGACCTAAACTAATAAAGCTAGAAGGCTGAAATTTAAGTGTTTCTTCTTTTGAAGAATGTAAAAGCGAAAATATGAGTACGCAGGTTAACTATAGTTGGTCTCATGTTTAACATGCATATAGATTTTAATTGCGTGGGACAAAATATTTAAATTTTTCGTAGGGTACTAACTACGGGAATATATAAAATTTTATATTAAAAACACAGCGCTACAAATTGGACCCCTGTAATCGAAGACAAGGGTAGCGACCATTGATCATAAATGTTTCAATGAAGTTTTTTATACATATCATCTTAAAAATCAAATATTCTATCTTAGTTTTTAATGGTAAATACATAAAATACCTTAATTAACCCTTTCACGTCCGAACTTAAACTGCTGGGATATTCGCAATTTTTGTTGCTCATTTGGGATTAACGACCCAACATTTCTAAAGAAAAGTTTCGCCCAAAATATTTTTTTGCAACTCCTTCTATGAAAAATATCCATTGGTCAAAATTATTGAACAAATACTTCACCCAAGTAACAGCGCAAGACTTGTCGCGTTTATTTCTATATTTTTAATTATTTTGATATGACAAACACAAATATGTCAACATATAAAAAAAAAAGCTTGAGTCGTAAATCGATTTTTGACTGTAGTCCTAAAATAACCTCTTTATACGATATTTCGAAATTGTGAATGGATAGAAAAATTTAGAGACCTGATCTGGAATCAACAGAAAAAATCTATAAAATTCACTTTTTTTTAAATAAAAACAAACAAAAATTACTGAAATTTATATACGAACAAAAAATAAAAAAAACTATACAAAAACCTCCTCTTTTTTACCTTTGATGACCAATGGGATTTAATGCCCCATATTGTGTCAGTGTTCTGTAGGACATGGAATGAATTTATTCCAAATATCTCAATGTTTCTTGAAACTTAAAGGCTTGGACCATATCCTACCAAAAGTTCGATCCCATATGTGCAATAGCGTCCAAGAAAATATATATCAAAAATGATGAAAACATACTTAAATTTTTTAATATTGGGGTCACCTTATTCTGCCCCTAGACCACATTGGTAGAAGTTGTTGGTATGATACGAAAGCTTATATGAGAGCATATCGAAAAATGATTACCTATGTGTTCTTCTTTTAGTATAATTTATAAATAGCCTAAGAAGAAAGAAAATTCATCCAAACAAGTTTTTATTTGCGAAGTTATTTTAACAAACACTGTCATTTAGGTACTGAAGGCAATACCGCTAAAATGCCGTTATCGATTAAAAACCCTTTCAACTGACTATCGTTATCCCTAAAATAGAGTTACCGAAATAATTAAAATACCGTTATCCGTAAAATATTGTTACCGATATAACTAAAATATCAATGTCCTTAAAAAACCGATACCAAAATAAATATAATACCGCTATTGTTAAAATACCGTTACCGAACTAATAGAAATAGCGTTATCCTTAAACTATCGTTACCGAAATAATCTGATAAGATCTAAAAAATTGCTGTAAATAGGTATATTTTCCCAAAGTTTGATCATAAACTAGCCAGTCATTAAAATTAGGGCATAATGGGGCTAAAAATATATATATTATAGCATTAACATTATCCGAATAACTAAAATAACGTTACCCTTAAAATACCGTTACCGAAATAACTGAAGAACCGTTAGCCCTAAAATAACGTTACCAATATAACTTAAATACCCTTAACGCCAAAATATTGCTACCGAAATAAATGTTACCCCTAAAATATTGTTACCCCTAACATAACGTTACCCATAAAATAACATTATAGAAATAAAAGAAAATAACACTACCCTTACCGATACCCGCATCGAATCGGTTAGCATTAATGCTTTCGCTACAGTGAATGTATTTTCAAACTTTATTTTGCAATTCGTTCAAATAAAAAAAAAAAATGAAAATAAAATGTTAAACTATTTTGTAGCCATTCACTGTAATGAAAGTGTTTGTTAAAATAACTTTCGCAAATATACACTTTTTAGGCTGAATTTTGGTACACATAATTTTTTAAGCTATTTACATATTATACTATAAGATGAACTCACATGTAATCCTTTTTTGCTATTTTAAGCACATTTCGCGTGTTTTCATGAACCGATCATTCTGGTTTTTTTTTTTCTTTTTTATACGAAATAATTGGTTAGATTTATCTTTTTGCTTACGCAAAAGAATGCTTGGATCAATTGGGAAATGATAATTTATCATTGAGCAAGAATAGTAAAATTTAGTAAAAACTGAAAAAACGGAGATTTACTCGTGAATGCTGCACATTTATGAACCATGTTTTATACCCGAATATTAATGAAGGTCTTTTATGTATTTACCATAAAAAACTAAGATAACGCATTTGAATTTTAAAATTTTATGTATAAAAACCGAGTTAAAACATTAAAAACTTAAATGCAAAATTTGCGAAAAATCTATCCCATAAGTGAAAAAAACTGGGTACGCTATTTAAATTAGAGTGTCCGACATATTTAGGATCAATGGCCGGTACTCTTGTTTTATTTTTCAAGTTGCGCAGTGATATTAAAGATACTTTCGGAAAAATTACTTTTAGTTTTGAACCTCTCTGATCAACAACAGGAAATTTTTATATGTTGTAAGTGATAATTTAAGTTAATTGCAAAATGAATTTCATAAAAATTAATTGTGTGCTTTTTTTCGCTATCCTTTTTTCGAAAAAACAAAAAAAATATTTTTATGCAGCACCATTTCTAGAAATGGATTGGATCTATCAAATGTCACAAAATTTTAAATTTTCTGTTGACGCGTTCAAAAGTTATGATAATTTAAACATTGTATATTTCTTACACATTCGTTAAAAACTATCAATTTTTGGAAAAAATCCATTTTTTAAAATTTTTTAAATTTTTATACAAATAGCTACACATGTGTTCTAAACACCCTGAAAATTTCAGAGTGGAAAGCTCCTTACTTACTGAGATATCAGAAAATATGTAGAAGTATATATGTGTGTTTTTTTTTCAATAGTAATAGTAATTTTTTAATAGCAACAATTAAAAAAAAAAACAGACAAATTTTAAAAATTTAAAAAAATGGATTTTTTCCAAAAATTGATTTTAATTTTTTTTTTTTCATTTTTTACACATCAAAAGGTATGACCTTTTAAGTGAAGTCCCTTCTACTCAATTTGAAGCTATAGGGTTGCCAGAGTTTTCCAAAAAAAAAATGCTGCTTGTTAGGAAAGACCTAACCACGTGCTTGATTACTAAGAAGACAAGAATGGATCAAAATTGATTATTAATAGGTTTTTTGTTAAAGTTCTTTTCTAAAACTTCGTGTTCTGATGAGATCTTTAGCCAGATCGATATACTAGTATCAACCTAGCTAATATGTTTGATTTGCTTTATTTTTGTAAATATACGGAGGTTGAAAGCTCGTTATAAATTGAAAATAACATAAAAATAATCTCGATGTATATAAAAACAAAATACTAATATAACCGTAAATGTTTTTAATACTTGCGTTCTCTACGGCATACACTCACAAAATTTTATCAAAATCGGAAAACATTTCACGGTGATAATAAATCGAATTGCTCACGTAAACTCTGTTTTTACGAGGAGAATTTAAACACCAAGTTCAATGAAATTTGAAAGACCATTATCTGAAAAATGTGCGGAAAGTTTTAAAAAGCTCCCTACAAGAAAAGTTGCAACTTTGATGTATCATTAAATTTAAAAAGCTAACTCACAATAAATCAGCTGCTTCATTCTTCATATTTGGAATACAGATTTTCGTTTTTGTTTTCATCACATCTTACCTCTGAGCAGTGAAAACTTGTATATATTATGGAGTACAAAAATTATAAGACACCGTTTAGGTGCACAGTTAAAAAGTGGAACCAAAAATGATCCAGTATGAGTTTTTTTTGAGTGTATTTCTCCGTGCATATCAGAACATTTTAGTTATTAAAAAAATAACCGTATACAATATTTGTATGGGAAGTTGTTGTGAGTTTAGGTGTAAGGTTTTTTTAGATTTTTCTAATAATTGGGCTTTAAGATGACATTCTCGAAAAGCTTTTATTACCATATTATTATTATTTCAAGTAATTGCCAACCCTGACCCCAACACATAGGCAGTGATTATCTGTAAAAAGTGTAGGCAAAAATTATCCAATTTTAAGTTATTTTAGTATATTTCTCATACAAATTAATAAACATGTACCGTACAAAAAATAATTTCACACCTTTTAGGCGCACAATCTCAAGTGTAGGGTTTAAAAAGTTTCGACAAAAATTATCCAATATACGGTTTTTTTTTAGTATTTTTCATAAAACTAAGTTAAAACGTCCTTACATGTCCGGACATTTTAGTTATTACAAAAACTAATCGAATGCCATCTTTGTATGGGAAGTTATCGTTAGTGTTAGTGCTTTTTTCGATTTTTCTAATCTAATTTGGCTTTAAAATGACTTTCCCTAGGAGCATTTATAACCATATTTTTAATATTTCAAATAAGTGGCAACCATGGGTACACAGCATATGCTATATCGGAATCAACATTTGTTGTTTGTTTTCTCGAGAACTTTAATAAAAAGATATGCGTCTAATCATTTTTCGTCCTCTACAACATAATCAAGTTTCATTAAAATATGCGGTGTAGTTTCCTTGTTAACTAAAATTTTCAATTAAATTTTCTTTTAAAAACAGAACATTTTAAATTCTTGAAATTTCAGACGATATCTTTGTGACATATTAAGATAAAATATTTTTTATAAATACGGTTTGCAGAGTTAAAAAATAAAATATTAATGATGTGAGCAAGATTATTCAAGTTCAAGATCATTTGTTTTTTGCTAAACAAAAAACCGTGCAATGTTTATTTATTAATTAAAAAATTAAAAAAAAAAATATGTATATCTTCATCCGCTAATTTTAATCAGTCCTTATCTACTGACTGGACCTGTTTGTGACAGGTCCAATGTAGAAGGGATAGAAGATTTACCAAATTTTGAAGGAAAAAGATCAAAGCTTTACCCGTATTGTTTTATTTACCCAATGAGAAGTAAAAACAAAGTTGAAATAAAACAATACGAGTAAAGCGTTGATCTTTTTCCTTCAAAATTTAGGTAAATCCTCTACCCCTTCTCCATTGGTTCTCTGAAGATTTTCGGTGACCGAAATGAAACATGTAAGGACCTTTCAGTAGATAAAAACTGCTTTAAATAAGCGAATGAAGATATTTTTTTAATTAATAAATAAACACTGCGCGGTTGTTTGTTTAACAAAACATATGATCTTGAACTTGAATAATCTTGCTCACATCATAATTTATGATGAAAGATCGAAAAATACACCTCTGGATTTAAATTTTTTTAGATTTAAAAGTAAAACAAATAAAATATTAAGCAAGACTCCGATAATTTTGTATAAATAAAAAATGGCTGTTCCACATTAGCGTCCATTTTCTCCATTGACAGTATATAAGTTTGCTAAAAGTCAATTTCAGTTGGTTATACTAACATCCTTTTTTATTATTCTTTATTAAAGTAACAGATGTTTAATTCTATCTGAATAATGTAACGCTGGAGTTGATTTTCCAAATGCATTTTAAGTGTCTACTTATAGATTGTTTTCTTTGTTATGTGTTTAGTGCGACCAAAGTCAATTATTATTCTCTAATTAATAAATGTCAATTGCAATGTAGTTGAAACAGGGTCAACCACAAAACCAAGTGCAAACAAACAAAGCATAGACAATATGGTAACCGCCCTCTTAAAGTTTCACATACACACCCACACAAGCAAAAGCAAAACAAGCTTTTTTTATAAATGGTGGTATATACAGAGCTATAAAACAATATGTTCCTTAATTAAACGGTGTGTTACAAAATGGAGCAATTTTAATACATATATGTGAAAAGCGATATAGTGGATGTTGTAGGTCGGGTTGAGTAAATCACATAACTATTTTCAGAAAATTTTATAAACCCTCAAAATCTCAAGTTATTGTTAATTAAATACATTTTAATGAATTTGCAAACATAAAAAAAGATTAACTAACCAGATCTTAATATACGGTGGATATGTTGTAGCGAATAACAACTTAAGAGGCGCGTATTTATTTATTATTTTTATTGCTGCCCAATCTTATGTTTGGGGGTTAATAAGTAAGGTAAAAAATTACACAATTTTTGTATGAAAATTATTAAAGAATATTAAAGTACTCGAGAAAACAAAAATATTGGACCCAGGGATGCCATTTATTCGAAATATTCAAAATAAGGGTATAAAAGCTTTTCCGGAAATGTTGCCTCGAAGCCGAACGGTTAGGAAAATCAACAAAATACAATTTCAACAAAACTTCGGTTAAAGATTGGTATTACGGAAGAAGTTACCTAGTAAATAAAAAGTTAAACTCCATACTCTTGCATTACTTCGCTACTTAAATGAAATCGCCAATTAGTAACACCAAATTCACATGATTAAATGATTTTGTGCAATAAAGTTAGTTCGTATCTATATATAATTTAATAAGGGGTGTTTTTTATACAGTTATAGAACTTTAAGTTGGCAACACTTTTTTAACTGGCGGCCATTTTGTCAGCTGTCAATTAAGTTATGTTTAGTTTGGTTTGGCATTTCAACATATATAGACTGAAACCTAAACAACGCTTCCAAATTGTGCAAATTTATTTTGAAAATCATGGTTCTGTTCGAAATGCGTATCGCGCACTACGTCCATTTTACGGTCAACATAATCGTCCATCAGAGCAATTAATTATATTAGCTATCGAACGTTTTCGTACCAAGTTTACTCTAAATGATAATATGCATGCATGTACAGAACAAGTCATTGCTGCTGTAGAGCGTAACGTAGAGGAAGACCTATCCTATCAGTCTATCCGTCAATGGTGAACGCTGACTTTTTCGTTCTTCAATTGAACAATCATGATGTGCAGGAGCTGTGGTTTCAACAATACTGCGCAACATGTCACACAGCTCGAGCCGCAATTAATTTATTGAAGGAAACGTTTGGTAACCGCTTAGTTTCACGTTTCGGACCAGTGAATTGGCCTCCAAGATCGTAGGATTTAACACCGCAGGACTATTTTCTGTGGGGATATGTGAAGTTGTTAGTCTACGCCGATAAGCCCGAAACGATTGACCACAAAGAGGACAACATCCGCGCGTTATTGCCAATATACGGCCACAAACGTTGGAAAAAGTCATCGAAAATGGGACCTCCAGATTAGACTACGTCCGAGCCAGCCGTGGCGGTCATATGCCAGAAGTCATATTTAAATTATAATTCCAGAAGATTACACTAGTCAACAGTCAAAATGTACTCGGGATGCGATAATTTTTTCTGTGTAGATAACCTTGACATGAGCTCGAAAAACGCAATAAAAATTTTTTTTTTCGTTTGGTTTTTGTTTTATTTTTTTTTTTTTAAATTTTAAAAATTTTTTTTTGGTTAATTTGTTTCGTCCGGCATAACTCAGGAACCACTAGCCCGATTTAATTGAATTAAATTTTAAAAAATTTAAAATTACAATTCCCTTAATCTGTTTATATATTGTTTTCCTATACAAGCAACACTTTCCAAGTTAAAAATGAATATATAAAGGAAAAAACTTATTTTTTGCCTAAAGATTTAAATTTTTTTTTTTTAAAAAATCCATAAAAAATCCCAAATGAAAAAAAATGTCAAATCTTATTACTTTTACGTAAAGTCACATAACCTATGAGCAAAATGAGACAAAGATCATGAAAATCGATGCACGCGTTTCGCTTTTATTCGCAATTGAGTAAAGGTATGAATTTCAAAAATTTGCTCGACATATGCACAACTTTGTCTATGGTAAGGTTTTTTCTTTTTTTTTTTTGATTCTCAGAATTAACAAAACGGAATAAACAAAGGGTTATTTAATTTTTATGATTGCGTAAGCAAAGTAATAAACGCTAATAAATGTGCGTGAACAATTAAAAGGAAAAAAGGAAAGGGGACTTTTTTAATTATTTGGGTTTTCCGGTGACTACCTGTATGATTTTTTTACAGAAATGCAACCCACATTTAAGGGTGGTCATTATTCGGAAAATTTAAGACTCACACATGGTGAAACAGGTATGTAGCCACCGTAAAAAAATATACACCCATTTATAAGTACCTGTCAGTAAAATACTAAACAATACACAGTATAAATAGGTCTTCATTGATCGATTTTACTCATTCAACAAGTGTCGACGAACGCGATAGTTAAAATGAGCAAACGTTCGCGAGTATTTGAATGCAATACCAATCCAAGTAATTTTTGTTACATGTGCGGAGAATACGTTTCTGAAGCATTTCGTTCGAGCAAATATGTCGCTTAAGATACATTTTCTACACTCGCACTTGGACTTCTTTCCGGACAACCTGGGCGATGTGAGTGACGAGCATGGTGAGCGTTTTCATCAGCAAATGAAAGAAATTGAGCACCGATACCAAGGATTTTGGAACGAAGCTATGATGGGGGACTATATCTGGTTCCTGATAAGAGAAACAAACCCACAACAATATAAAAGAAAGACAAAAGCACATAATTATTTTTAATTTGAAGGTTTTTATTTTTGTGTTTAGATATTTTTTTTTAAAACTTTTTTATAATTAATTAATGTTGATATCCTTAGGATAATTTCTTGTACATATATCGAATTGTTTTTTAATTTAAAGTCATATATTTTTGTCACCCAACAAATTTTAATTTTTTTTTGTAATAAAAAAGAAAAAACCTTACCATAGACAAAGTTGTGCATATGTCGAGCAAATTTTTGAAATTCATACCTTTACTCAATTGCGAATAAAAGCGAAACGCGTGCATCGATTTTCATGATCTTTGTCTCATTTTGCTCATAGGTTATGTGACTTTACGTAAAAGTAATAAGATTTGACATTTTTTTTCATTTGGGATTTTTTATGGATTTTTTAAAAAAAAAAAATTTAAATCTTTAGGCAAAAAATAAGTTTTTTCCTTTATATATTCATTTTTAACTTGGAAAGTGTTGCTTGTATAGGAAAACAATATATAAACAGATTAAGGGAATTGTAATTTTAAATTTTTTAAAATTTAATTCAATTAAATCGGGCTAGTGGTTCCTGAGTTATGCCGGACGAAACAAATTAACCAAAAAAAAATTTTTAAAATAAAAAAAAAAAAAAATAAAACAAAAACCAAACGAAAAAAAAATTTTTTATTGCGTTTTTCGAGCTCATGTCAAGGTTATCTACACAGAAAAAATTATCGCATCCGGAGTACATGAAATTTTTTTCATTTTGTTGAGTAGTGTTATCTTTCGAATAAAGTAAATTTCATGTCAATTTAAAAAATTCATCTTTGTTTATTCCATTTCAAAGTTCTATACCTCTATAAAAAACACCCATTATAATTAAGTTATTACTTTTTAAATATTTGACCATTTTAAAATCATATTCGATTTAAAAATTTAAGATTTAAATAAAAAGTTTGTGAACACTCTTTACCTGGTTAGTGACGAGTAATATGTTACCGAAGTAAGTTTTTACCTCGATATGCATCAGGATTACAACCTTTTTGTTGCGAAAAAATTACAGAACATTACCTTATGTAGAATATTTAACTGATAATATTTATCGTTATATATTTCGCACCGAAACCAATTTCTAAAAGCCTTTTTTATTTAAATATTTATTTTAAATTGTATAATACAATGTGCATGTGTGTGTTGAAATGGCGTGAACATATTTTTATTGATAATAGAATTACGTTGGTGCGGAAACGTTTTAAACGACCACGAAAAGTATGATCATGATTCTTAATATTCCTATAAGTCCTATACGGCTAAGCCATTGCATTTTTGATATTTACCAAAAATGGAAAATGTAATAACCCAAATGGGGATGCCCTTGTTAAAATAATAGAGTTTGCAATAGAAAAGTAACAAGTTACATTCTTACTACAACAAGTTTATTTTTCCGCCCAAAACTAGTGCAAATTTTATTTATAAAGTTTTAAATTGAAAATATTTCAATTTAAATTTAGTATCCAATATAAAATCCAAAATAAAAACCCCAACAAAATCAAAATTTGCTCATTAGCAACTCTTCCCTAATTACATGAAATGCCAACTTATCGAATGTACAAAAAATACATCATACTCACAATAACTTTGAAAATAGTGGAAATTGGAATAACAAATGATTTCAAAAAACAGGACAAGGTTGCGTTTGTACTTCTGCCATTATGTATGAAAGAACAAAAACACCCTGTATTGAAAACTAGTTTTAAATAACAGCAAAAATTACTTGACTTTAGGGCAGAGCAGGCTAAAGCGCAGTACGTTGTGTATGTAGTATTTGAAATCTGTTTGTCTATACCATACTCAGTGATTGCACAAAAAATTTCATATGAACGCAATGAAACAATAAAAAACATAACATATATTACAGTACATAACAGGATTATCGATGAGGGTTAAATACCAGAAACTGATGTCTGACTCAATTTACAAGGCGGTTATAATTTTTAGAAATGTGCTTATTAGAGTGTGGCGATGAAAAAAAATTCGGAATTGAATTTCGTCGATAGACTGGATCGATTTAATTACTTATGGGGGCTCTAGCTTTTCAAAGACTTCGGGTTCTGATGAGATCTTAAGCTTTATTTTTGTAAATATATGGGGGTTGAAAGCTCGATATAAAATGAAAATAACATCACAATAATCTCGAAAAACAAAAAAACTAATAAAAACTGAAAAATATAATTTAGTAAAAAAATGTTTAAAACTTTAAATTAAATGAAACTGATATGTTTCTTCATTAAATACATTTGATTTGATCATACTAATTTATATAGAAAATATTGACATTCAAGGACAATTGTAACCGTTTAAAATCTCACGCTGAAAAATATCCTTACATATTGTATATAATTAAAAACCTCAAATTTGCAATAATTGTAAATTTTATTGAATTTCGTATTTTATTTTAATATTTTTGCATAACGTGTTTCTCAAGGGTCAAAATGTGAAAAAATTATAGATATAGATATATTTCAGGATATTTTTCAATAAATACTTTTCGAAAGATGATTAATTTTTTTACTTTTTTACAATTTGCTTTCTATTTATTGCTCCAATTTGGTTATGGTATATTATCTGTTAAGAGTAGCGTTAACCTATGTTGACCAGTGGTCAAAACTGACAAATAAAAATTTGTTTTTCTCGTTATTGATACATTAAGTACTTAGCGTATCTGTAAATCCCCAAAGTGTTTTATATGCCTTATTTAACCCTTTCATCAAATTTAGAATATTTTTGCTTTTAATCGAATGCATTATTCTGTGAGTGATTTTTGACCTCTGGTCATCATGCGTGAACTCAACCAGATAATATAAAAACCAAATTAGAGCAGCAAATAGAACAGAAACGGTAAAAATCTAAATAAATTTACCATTATGCTAAGTTCTTTCCACTCCGTGTAATTATAATGTTTTAGAATTAAAATACCATTTCTGTAAATTAAGCGAACTACCAAAAATTATGTACACTATTTTACTACTTTAATAAAAACAATTTCAATTTCAAAAAAAAAAAAAAAAATTACCATTATCCGAAAAGTATTTATTGAAAAATATGTTGGAAATGAATCGCACCATACACCACATACTCATCTATATATATTTAATTTATTAACATTCTGTTCCTTGAGAATAACTTAAACAAAATTATCAAAAATTGCTAAATTGTGGTATTATATCAATAAAATTTAAAATGATTTGCAAATTTGAGAGTTTTGTTAAGATACAAAATTTTAGGGTGTTTTTCAAAATAGGATTTTAAACGGCCATAAGTATCCTGGAAAGACAATATTTGTTATCTGAATTAATATGATCAAATAAAACATATTTAATAACAAAATAAATCACTTTAATTTAAATTAAAATTTTGAGCATTTTTTCACTAAACTATATTTTTTTAAAATAATTGAATTTTCACTGTCTCGGGGAACACTGAAGATGAAGTCCGATGTGTGTAAATTTTAAACGATATTGTTTATGTCTATTTCAACAAATCCGGCCTGTCCCCGAAGTCGAATTATAATTTTCTTTTTATTGCTCCACTGTAATGCTTATTTTTCTTTGTGATCTACAAGAAAAACCTTGCCAAAGAATTGGCTATGACCACTATACCAATGTTGGTAAAAAGTGTTTTTCCTGTGCTATTCAGTGAGAAATTGCCAACGGCTCAAAAGTCTCAGCACTGTTAGAGCATTTATTTTATAAAAATTATGATATTTTTTTTTTTTAAATTTGTAGTCAGAATGTTCCGGATTAAATCTCGTTTTCAGGCATACATTTTTTGTGATTTGAACACACAGAAAACAGTTTTTCAGTTGCAACCGAATTTTTGTGGTTCCATGTGTTATCACTATTATTAAATTTTAATTTCAATAAATTAAATATTATATGTTTAATTACTATAATATTCTATAAATAGATTTACATGCATTCGACAAAACCCAATTCAAATATGTTTTTTTTTTTTAATTTCAGTCTTGAATATTTTCTAGTTTCAAATTGTAATATTTGCCTAAAAATAGATTTGTATGTACAACAGAAATTCGGCTGATAATCTCAATATTTTATTAGAGTTGCCAATACTATAAAAAAATTGTAAATTATTTTAAAATTATTTTATTAATAAAAAAAATCTTACTCCACGAACTGGGCTCAAACCAGCTACCTCCTGCTTCTCAGGCAATTACTTTAGCTTTAGCCTAAACCCAATTTAAATTTGTATTTTTCAACTTATACTTTGAATGTTTTTTTTTGTTGCAAATTTAAATATGTTGGTCTCAAAATAGATTTGTATGTACAACAGAAATTCGGTCGCTGATCTCAATATTTTATTAGAGTTACCAAAACTATAAAAAACTTAATATATTATTTTAAAATTGTTTTATTAAAAAAAATTCTTATGCCGCGAGCTGGAGTCGAACCGGTGAGCTTCTGCTTGTCAGGCAATTATGATACCTCTAACCCACACCCAATTTGAATTTGTATTTTCAAATTTCTACCTTGAATTTTAAATATGAATGTCTAGAAATAGAGTTATATGTACAACAGAAATTGTGTTCCTAATCTTAATATTTTATTATAGTTACTAAAGCTATTAAAAAACTTTATATTATTATTTCAAAATTGGTAACAAAAACTAATATTTTAGATAGAGTCATTGTTTTTTTTTTGCAGGCGAAATTAATATTCGATTTTAACTGCAAATATTTTTTCAATATTAACAATGAAAACCAATAGTTTGAATGATGTGACTGTGTTTTGGTTTATTTTATTCTGTTCACAATAAGTTTAATTATTCTGGTAATGAATTTTAAGTACTTACAACTAAAATTTCATTTTCCTTATTGAATAATGATCAGTCTCTCTTGATTGTTTGTCGACATAATTACGCATTGCAATTAAAAAAAATATCGGTTAATTATTATTGCTGTAATACAACAGCAATAAAAGTCTAGTTTATCAATTTTCTGTGTTACATCTTCTTTTGTGTTTTGTTTTGCGCTGTTTCGGAGAGACACTACACATGCATAGTTTTAACACAAAACTCTCCTATTCGAACATGAGTTCGACTAGGAAACGATCAGCTGATAATGATGTTGCCAGTAAATATAAACGTGGTTTTATTAATAATAATAATTATTACCATCCATTACAAACATTAAATGACAATTAAAAAGAAGAAGAAAATATAGGTGCCTCAACCGCTGTGCCACCAAAAGTCCATATACCACCTATAACAATTTTAAAAAGTAAAACTGATTATATATACATTTTGCAAGGAAATCAAAGTTAATAAATATTCTATCAGGAAAATATCGATCGGACATAAATTGTTCTTTGAATACAAATTTGATTTGATTTTAATGAATTATTTAAAATCAAATAATATTGAATATTTGTTTTATACTCCTAAGAGCAATAGAAAATACAAAATGGCCTTGTCTGGTTTGGATAAAATCGATCCGATCAAGGTAAAATTTGATCTAGCTAAGATGGGATTAGAATGTTTAGACGTCAAGGCTGTTTTCCGTAAAACGGGTATGAATCGTGAAGTTGTACTTTACATTGTTTACCTTAAAAAGTAAAAAGGGATCAATAAATTTAACCGATTTAATGGACAAATATTACAGTATTAACTATATTGGAGTAAAATGGAATTAACATACTATATCACCGAACAAAGTAATTCAATGTTACAACTGTCAAATGTTTGGCCATGGCTCCAACTGTAACCTAACAAAGAGGACAAACTCCATATAACTCCTGTTATAATACAGTATAAGCTGTTCTGCAACCAGTTATTTAGATTTTACTATTTTACTGGGACTGGTAATAAGAATACTGCAACAGGCAATACGTTTGCTAATGTTGTTCGTTCATCGCCTAATAACTCAAATAATCGCTTTTCTTTAGAGGAACTCAAACCTTTAACCCTGGAATTAATAAATATCTACCATGAATGCTAATTTAAAGATTTTATTATGATGTGAGCAAGATTATTTAAGTTCAAGATCATTTGTAAAAATGTTTTATTTTTGATTGGAATTAGTTCAATTCTTCCAATTTTGTTTTTTACTTCTCATCGGGTAAATAAAACAATACGGGTAAAGCGTTAAACTTTTTCCTTCAAAATTTGGGTAAAAATATTCTACCCCTTCTACATTGGTTCTCTGATGATTTTCGGTGACGCGAAATAAAACATGTAAGGATCTGTCAGTAGACAAAGTCTACTTTAAGTTAGCAGACAGAAAACTTTTTTGATTAATAAATAAACATTGCACGGGTTTTTGTTTAACAAAAAACAAATGATCTTAAATTTTTTAATTTTAAAAGTAAAACATTTAAAGATGTTATCATGAAATGCTATAGGAATACTTAATAAACTCTATAAATTTTTTTGACTTTTTACTACGGGAAAATGTTGATATCGGTTTAGTGAGTGAAACTGGTTTAAATAATAATAATAATACAATGTACCACCCAGAGTATGCCTGTTATTGTAAAGATCGGGAGCACTCTCGGTGTGGTGGAGTACCAAAAGCGGTTCTCAAGGGTGCAAGTCATGAAGTTGTACCGGAAATTGGTACGGAGTTAATAGAAAACTTAGGTGCTAATGTCGAACTTGATAATAATATGAATATAAATTTATATAGCTGTTACTTTCCCTGTAGTTCTGCTGGTTCCATGGGTATCAAAAAGGCTCAGTTTAGATCAGATCTAAAAAAATTATCAAGAATTAAGGGGAAATATATTTTAGGTGGTGATTTAAGCGGGGCGTAACCAGGCGTGGGGATGCCTTCGAGCGAACTGTTGGGGTAACATACTTCACGATCTGATAAGTACTAATCAGTTTAGTATCGTTTATCCTCCAGAACCTACTCTTATTCCAGTGAGTAGTTCTGCGAACGCTTCGGTCTTAGATTATTTTACCACGAATATACCCGAAAAGCTTTCTGCGGCATTAACGCTTGACAGGCTGAGTTCGGATCATTTACATTAGAGAATATTGAGCATCTGGTAGTTGAATTTACTGCACTATTGCATAACGCTATTGATTCAAGTGTACCGAAGAAAACAACTTAAAATTCGTGCGCCCCGGTAGGCTAGTTGGTATCGTGCTGGGGGTCGTGGGTTCGATTCCCACCAGAGGCACTGGTCTGTTTTCGCTACAACGCGCCGAAGGCCATAGTAGCTAGTGCTCGGTTAGGGTAATAGTATATAATTTCTAATTATATGATTATTAATTAAAAAAAAAATAAAAAAAACTTCCAATTGTTTTGTTAAACGTCTGCCTGGACACATATTGAATTTAATAACTAAGAGAAACAATTCTAGGAGGAACTGGATAAGATATAGGCTTCCATTATACAAACTTCAAACTTCTTTTTTTGAATAATGCTATTCGAGATAGTATTTTTAATTTTAGACTCTCTAACTGGAATGATCTTTTGAGTAGTCTCGATAAAACTTCTAAGAAATTTTGGAATATTTCTAAAATCATCCGGAGGAAGATGAAATTTATTCCTAGTCTCAAATTAAATGGTAATTTATTCACGACAAATAACGGGAAATCAGAAATATTGTCTCAACAATTCCTTTTGAACGATTCTATTGCTGCGAATTTGAGCGATTCCGATACAATACAGACTGTTTCTGAATCTATGAGAATTTTGGTTAGTCAAGGCTCTACGACGCAAACTTCCACTACTGTAGATATTGCGACGATTAAGAATATTGTACAAAAATTGAAGAATAGGAAAAGTCCAGATATTGATTGTATTTTCAACAGGTGCCTTTCCATTAATCTGGAAAAAATCTATGATAATAGCCATTCCGAAATCCAGTGAAAACCACTCCAGTCCTGACTCATATAGACCTATAAGTCTTTCGGTATCGATGAGTAAAGTACTGGTGAAACTTATAAAGCAGAGACTTATTGATTTTATTGAAGATAACAACATCCTTCCTCTCCAACAGTACAGTTTCCATGCTGAATACAACACTACAGAACCACTAGTGAGGATTAAGAAAATAGTTAAAGAAAATTTTAATGCTGGACATTAAATTAGCTTTTGATGCTGTTTGGCATGATGCTCTCTTACATAAACTGGCAGTGATTGGAATGGATATACCAACTATTCGAATAATCAGGAGCTACAACTGATAGGTCGTTCAAGGTTCATATTGGTGGACAATATTCACAGAAATATAACATTCCACAGGTTGTCTACAGGGTTCATGTCTTTCCCCAATTCTCTACAATATTTTCACTACAGACTTCCCATCGTTGCCTGGGTGTGAGTCTTCGATCTTCACAGATGATATTGCAATCTAAAGTTCAGATTCTTAGTCTAACGACATATTGGTTAATCTTCAGAGATCGGTGGACACGACTATTCACTATTTTAGGAAATGGAAAGTTTTGGTCAATCCTTTGAAAGCCCAGTCAATCTTCTTTACGAGAAACAGGAGAGCATGTTTTTTACCCCAGTGTAAAATAAGTGTTGATGGAGTTGAAGTTGGATTGGGAGACCAAAGTGATATCTGGGCGTTATAGTTGATAGAAAAATGTTATTAACGACCATGTTAGTTAATACAACTACAAGGATATTTTATCCCTTTATAAATCGCAAATCTGAATTTAACAAACAAACTTTTGATCCTAAAGGTAATTTTGCATGCCATTTTATTTTATGCAGCACCAGCTTGGCACAATACTTCTGATTGTCACTTACGATGTTTACAAGTCTGTCAGAATAAGCTCCTAAAAATGTTTTATAATTTACCGTTTTATTATTCAACATCACGTATTCACTCACTATCTGATATCCTACTTGTTAAGGATAAAATAAATATTATGACTGAAAACTTTTTTGTAAGGTGTGCAAATTCCTCTCTTGAGCACATCAAGAATCTATGTCCTTAACATTTTATTTTTATTATTAAATGATGTTTTTTATAAAACTTTTTTGTTTTTTCCTATTATATTAAAGGTTTTTTGAAATTTTTTCCTAAAATATTCAATTATAAATAAATAAATTTATTATAACTCATGCATATTTATTTATTTAAGTTAAAAAGTAAAATAAGTTGAACTCTTTATTGTAAATATTAAAATTATTGTGAACATTGTAATTATATTTTTAACAATAAATAAATTGAGAATTGAATAATTATTAAATGTTGTTGATTACAATGGAATTCCAACCAATTTATTCTCTGTGTGTATATACTTTTTAATATTATTTATATATAAAATTTATTTTTTTGTTTCTGGAAAAGCTCCGTTAAAACCAACTTTTTTTTATATTTTCCCAACGTTGGCAAGTCGTTTCCAGCAAACCTTATTACAGTGCTAGCATATTTGAGCAGCCAGCGGTTTCCCATCAGTTGCCATTCACTTGCGTTTTAAGCTGTCAATTATTACATCATGCGACTGTAGTTTACACACATGAACAAACCAATATATACGTGAAACTAGAATCCATATATAGTTCAACTGCGTGTTAATTTTCGCTATCACGTCAAAATTTCTTTTAAGATGACTTTAAAGCTTAAAATTTTCCAAAAAATATTAAAATTCTTGTAGACATAATATGACTTAAATATTAGTATAAAATGAAAGTTGAAAACATCTGCTTTTAACAAAAATTTTTATAACAATTTTGAAATATCGAAATATTTAAAAATGTCCTTTAAAAAATGTAAACCTTTATAATTTATAATTTTTTACAAATTTGTTCGAAATGAAATCTTTATATATGATTGAATTGGGGGTGCCGAACGTGACTGATTTTCATAAGTCCTGGCATTAGGGCTTTTGAAAACTGCGACCCCGGTTTCCCTGTTTTTTTTGGATCCCGGTGATTTTCGGGATCACAGAATTTTTCGGCATTTCGGTATTTTTTGGGATTTCGGGACTAATTTGAAATATGAAAATCAAACAAAAACTAATAACTTATTATTGACCAAGTGTTCCATTTTCAACCCAGTATTACTAAACGCTTATATTTTTTAATTGATTAAGATAATAAGGGGGATTAAAAACCGTGGATAAAAAACTTTTGAAGAGTTACCAAATAATTATTTGAAAATATAAATTTATTACATTTTTCAAAACAGTTATTAAATTAAAAAAATAGAAAGCCTAATCTAATATATTTTCGATTATTATGTTGATGGGGCAATATGAAAATGTATTTCTCTGATAAAAATTAGTTTATTAATTGTGTATGAATTTTGAAAATTTGTTTCGATTTTCAACATAAATAATGGCAGGTTTTTATTAAAATACAAAAATGCTGATAAAAATTATGTCAGGGTTGACATAATGGGTGATGTTTTAGAAAATTTCTTCTTGGCAACACTGTTTTTGGCAGCTCAGCTGTTTTCGTGTAACATGTTACTCTTAAACATGTTCATTTTGGTCTACACTGATAGAATTTTCCTTCATAGTATTAATGAAAAGATTCATTAAATCGATTCGTTGGTTTAATGAAAAATTTCATTAACTAAATGAAAATTCATTAATATTGGTATTTTTTTCATTAACATTTTTTATGATTTTTTCATAATTTCATAAAAAAATTCATGAAATCAATGGAAAAATTTCAAATTTTTTTCAATAAAAAATGTTGACTTGTAATAAGAAAAAAAAGTTTTTTTTTGTGCTATCATTTCGAAATAAAACAAAACTGAAAAATTTCATTTAAACAGAACTAACCAAAACTTTGATATAAATAATTTTTTTTATTAAATTTGCCTAGAGCTAACAGTTTTTGACGAATTTGAATAGTTGGTCACTAAATTCCAGGAAACAGATTCTCTAAGAAAAACGATATAGTTCTGTTCAAAACGAGACCTAAATTATTATCGTTTTGATAATATATTTTTGTTTTAACATTTAAAAATTTTTATCTAATATGGTCGTAATTTAATCGTCGATCGTTCTACAGGATTCCAAGCCAGATCGATAAAAAATTATATATTTTGTACCGACATATAAGAAAATATGTCATCTTTTAACACAAGTTATAAAAAATGTTTCTTTACATTTTGAATAATTTTGTAAAAATAAAACAATAAAAACAGAATTAATTTAAAATTGGTTTTTTTAGTTCAGCTTTTAATATTTTAATGCCTGTTATATTAAAACGATTTTTTCAATCATTAAAGTTCTTAATAAAAAAAAAAGATTACAATAATTAAAATATTTCTTTTTTATGTATAAAAAAATTTGAATTTTAAAGTTTGTAATTTGTATGCTAAAATAATCATAAAAGTGCAAATTATTAAATATCAATGAAAATATTTCGTACAAACTATGAATTTTATTCATTAAACACATGAAACTTTCATAACTATTAGGCTAGGATTAATGAAAAAAATTTCATATACTTTATGAAATTTTCATTGGGTCAATGAAACCATTCATTGAAATTTATTTAATGAAACACCTTTCATTGACTCAATGAAACGTTTCTTTGGGGACTTTTTTTATGAAAAAATTCATTGGACTAATGAAGGAATTCATTAATACTACGCACAAATTTCTATCAGTGTACGCGTGCAGATTATTGAAGTTTATTATCAAAATTTATGCTCGGTAAGAAAGTGCATCGTGCACTTCTTCCAATTCATGGTCGGTCAATTGGTCGCCTAGATCGTGCGATTTAACGCCTTTAGACTATTTTTTGTGGGGCTATGTTAAGGCTTATATCTATAGGGACAAGCCCGCAACGGTTGAATCATTGTAAACCAATATTAAAGAATTTCTTCGTGAAATACCGGCCCATATGTTGAAGATAGAGTATGGGCCCAGCGTCAACATTTACATGAAATCAACATTGATTTATATAGATCGTTCTATCGACTCAAATAAAGGTTTCATACATTTCTCTAAATTTTATGTATTCTTTTTTTAATCAAATACGAAAGCTCTTACTTACTATTTTTATTTTACTAATATTTAGCAAAAATATTCTGCTAATTTTACAGCTTTTTCCTACAACCTCCTATTTAAATAATTTTAGTAACTTTTTCTGCTATTTTTACAGACTTATTTGTATGAGAGCAGCATCATATGATCTAACAAATCGAAGACATTTTAACCCAAACTCTTTGATTCGTTAACATTTTTGTTTGTCCTGTCCTCATATTTAAGGTAAAAAACATGCATTTGCATTAGCTTTCGGTTCGACCGCTTGGTCATTGTATCACTATTTCTTTGATAGCTTAATGGATCAAAATGAAAACCTGAATAATTTACAGGCCCTAGCAAATTTCTTTATTAATAGTACCCTTAGGCGTATACTTTATATTATAATTAATATGTATCACTCATACGGTATGTATGAATTTTAAAAACTATTGCTAGATACGCAATCCCCAATGTTTTTTCTCCATAGATTAGAACTGCAGTGCGATTCAGTAATGTGTAACGATCTGACAATCGCAAAATATATTGACAACTTTTAGTTGTTCTCACTAACAATTAAGTGATTCACTGAGTACACCTCTATTTTCTATTTAAAAATTTTACTTTTTCTCGATTGAGTAAACAACACAAAAATTATTGTAGTTTAGATAACAACAATAGCTGACTTTAACAAAAGCGAATATTGTTTAAAAATGTTAGTGAAAAAAAAATCTTTAATTTTGTTGTTTACTTTTTTAAACAATTCGATGAATCGCACTACTGATATAGACCGTATAGAGACGTATCCATATAAATTTTAAACATAATTTCAAATAGTTGTTAAAAAAAATTCCGCAAAATTGTTTTAATAAACTATTATTAACTTAAAGTGTATATTTTAAACATTGTGGAAATAAAGTAATTTTAAAACTGGTCCGTTTAATA
Organism: Delia radicum; assembly: GCA_021234595.1. Taxonomy (NCBI): domain Eukaryota; kingdom Metazoa; phylum Arthropoda; class Insecta; order Diptera; family Anthomyiidae; genus Delia; species Delia radicum. Next base: position 146,461,159 of record CM037853.1, on the reverse strand, counting down.
TTTGTATGAAATTATATTTTGCAGCTCTATAATATTCAGTTATAAAAATATTTGTTAATCCTTGAAACAATTGTGTATTGTCGTTAGCGATATTGAGTATTTTTAGAAGGTCCTTTTTATAAAAAACCCTTTTTGGTTTTTGCAAAATAATCCACCATTTTTAGTTACTTTTTTATAATCATTATTTATAAGTAAATTGGCAAAAGGTACAGCGTAGGGTTATAACTTTTTCCGTTTTTTGAAAATATCAAATTATTAATCGCATAGTCGTTAGAAATAGAAATATTAAAAAATTATATAGTACTTTTTCGCGATCATTAAAACAGGTCACACACCAAATACGATGAAGTTTTAAATTTTATTGTGAAAGGCGTGGTAGAGAAGAATGAGTGTATTTTCAAAAATCATAACTACATTGCAAATTTTTAAATTTTTTCTGAATCAGACTGCGCAGTTTCTGGTATTGAACCTTCGTCAGTGACCCTGTTTTTTTGAATTTTTTTAATAATGTAATATTTGTTGTTTTTATTTGTTCGATTGCGTCTATATGAAATTTTTCTATGCAATCACTGACCGTGGTATAGATTAACTGATTTCTAATGTCACATGCACTCGCATTACACATTAGACAGAGCGCTTTAGCCCACTGATCTATCGTCAGGTCGAGTTTTGTTGTGATTAAAACTAGTTTTATTCAATACACGGTGTTTTTGTTCTTGCATACATAATCTCAGAAGTACAACTCCAACAACACAACAGTTCTATTTTTAGAAACTTAGCTCACTCTAATGTCCACTGTTTTCCCATATGTTGTAAGTGATGCCATATCTATGATAAATTCTTTGTATATTCGATAGATGGCGCTTACGTAGTTAGGGAAGAATTGCCAGAGAGCAAAGTTTGATTTTTTTGTTTGAGTTTGAATTTTAACGTCTTTTTCAGACAATTGCAATTAATACTATAATTAATATGCAATTTTATTTAATTTAATTGTGAAAGGCGTGGTAGAGAAGAATGAGTGTATTTTCTAGTTTTTCTTATGAAAATGAAAATTATTCAGGCCATACTCTATCTTTCTTTATTAGGATATTGTCCTAACAAATAATCTATAGAGTTTTTTTTTTGTTTTCAAATTTATTATTTGACCCTTTCAGGAATGTGTTGATACATCTATTTTGGGAATTTTCAAGGTTCCCATCATCAGAACACGTTTTGAAAGAGGTAAAAATCCCATGCCAAACATCAAACATTCATATAAACTAGTTTACTCACTACATGATAACTAATATATGAGCTCGAAGCTAAAATTTTCATTTTATTTTTTGATCAATGGTGATAATCTTTAACTTCGAGTTCTCTTACAAATTGCATTCGGTACATTAATTTGGTAAAAAAAAGAAGTTATAACCCTGGTTCCGCCCTTTCTGATTAGGAAAAGAGACAAGTCTTAACTTTTACATCACAAAAACTATCAATTCCCAAAATTTCGCTATTAATTGGACGAAATTAAAGGGTAATTGAAAATTGTTTATTGTTTTAAGGAAAATTATGTAGCAGAGAAATGCAAGAAAGAACAGTATTAAAACGTGTTTACAATTATGTTTTTGTGCCTAAAAATAAATAGTTTGTTAATCTATAAACATTATAATATTAAAATGGGTTTGCCATTTAAATATTTATAATTTATAAGAATATAACATTTAAAACTAAAAATTAGGAATTATTGAAAACAGCGCTCTAAAATTAATTTCAAGACGTGAATGTGTTTGATAATGGTTGCGACTGTTTACAAATCACCTATTAAGAAACTCCTGAAACAACTGAAGCTATAGATGGGCTGTGTTTATTAGGGTTAATAATTAATTTTTCCATTTTCTTTTCTATAGAAGACTTTTTACAATAGATTTAGGGAACCGCCTTCTACAAAAAATCTTCAGATTGTAAGGACTATTTACATTTTGAAGACTGTTTTAAATAAGAAACTTTTGTGACATTATTTTCGAATGGAAAAGGATTAAGGATTTTAAAGAATATTTTTAATTATTTTGAATTTTCGATGTATTTTCCAATAAAAAACCATTCAATTTTGAAGACCTTTTTAGATCCTCAACCTCTGATCAGTTTTCATATATATAAACTGCAGATTCTATGTGGTATTTTCCATAAAAAAATCGAAAAATTGTGTGTATTTTTTATTCTGAGGACGTTTTCTTAATCTTAGCTTTTCCTACAGAAAAATATACAGAACTTCAGGATTTTTCGTTTGGAGAACCTTAAAATTCTGATGACATTTTATATAGAAATATACTCGGAATTTGAAGATTCTCTTCGTTAGCAAACCATCGGAAAAATACTCGAAATCTGAAGATTCTCTTCATTAGCAAACTATCAGATATCACTTTTTCTATAGAAAAATACTGAGATTCTAAGGTATTTTTCATTAGGAAACCGCAGATTCTGTAGACTTTATCCTCTAATAAGCCGGAGGATTTTTTCCACTCAAAAATGCTAAGATTTAGAGATTTTTTTTAGAAAAATCCTCAGCTACCATTTACTGTTCACTTAGAAAAACTTTAAATTGTTGAGGAATTTTCGTTTAAAAATCTCTTTTTCGTTTCAAAACCTCTGAGATCATAAAGATTTTTTCTTATAAAAGGTGATTATTTAAGAGCTTTCGGATTTAATTAAAAAAAAATTATGTTTAAAGATGATTTCATGTAATTGTTGACCGCGGCTGAGCCTTAAATAGTTCATACTCTGGTCCAATTTTGGCAGACTCTCTCCAACATATGGACCGGTATCTCACGAAGAAAATTCTTCAATATTGGTTTCCAGTGCGTCAACCGTTGCGGGCTTGTCCCTTTAGACATGAGCCTTAACATAGCCTCACATAAAATAGTCTAAAGGCGTTAAGTCGCACGATCTAGGCGGCCAATTGACCGGCCCTGAACGTGAAATAAACTGTTCACCGAACTCGCCTCTCAATTGGGACATTGTTTCGCGTGCCGTGTGGAATGTGGCACCTTCTTGTTGAAACCACATGTCACCGAAGTCTAGCTCTTCCACTTTGTTCAAATTTGCAGTAAGGTTCCTGCCTTCGTCGTCTTTGAAAAAGTACGGCCTAATGATGCCACTGGCCCAAAATCCACACCAAACAGTGCATTTTTTGGGATGTATTGGCAGTTCTTACTATGCTTCTGGCAGCTCTTCAAACCAAATACTGCAATTTTGCTCGTTCACGCATCCATTCAACCAGAAACAAGCTTCGTCTCTGAACACAATTTTCCGATAAAATTGTGGATCTTCGTCCAACTTTGCCAGCGCCCATTCACCAAAAGCTAGCCGTTGTGGTAGGTCGTGTGGCTTCAATTCTTGCACCTGCTGTATTTTAAAAGGTTTTACACCCAAATCCTTCCGCAGAATTTTCCACGTGGTGGAGTAACAGAGGCTCTATTTCCTCTGTCCGCAATCTACGTATGCGTGTTGGTGGTTCATGTCCAATAAATGTAAATTTGGTGTGAAATTTAGTTACAAAATTCCGAATATCCGCCTCAGAAGGTCGCCCAAACTGACCATGAATTGAAAGAAGTGCACGATGCACTTTCTTAACCGAGCATAAATTTTGATTGTAAACTTCAATAATCTGCAATCGTAGTTTGTTTGTAAGTCGATTCATGGTTAAATTATACCCCCCATCTGAACATGTTTAACACACAAAAAAAAAAAAAAAAATCATACTAGTTATGAATATTTTATGAAAAATTTGAAAATATACTAATTTATAAACTTTTTCATAACATTTATGAACAGTTCATAAAAAATACTGGGAAAGTTTGTGTCTCGTAAATTATGACAAGGTTCTCAAATATATGTAGAAACACTCAATATTTATGAAAAAGTACTTAAACAATTTGCCAATGTACAAAATCGTAATATTTAAGAAAACTTGCATAAATTGCAATAATACTGGGAATTGTATGTACCTTTTCATAAATGCTAGGGAAACTAGGAACACTTCATAAATAGTAAGTAAATTTCATAAATAATATGAATCTTTAAAAATATGAAATTTTTGAAAAAAAAATTATGAATTTTATTTTTTTGTGTGCTTGTTACATTAAAACAGCTGAGCCGCTAAAAACAGTTTTGCCAAAAAGAAAGTCGCTAAAAAATCACCCTTAAAGAACGTTTAGATTATTAGGACTTGTTTTGCAGAAAAAATTCTGAATCAATTCCCTTTTTTGAAAACCCTTGGATTAAGATGGCTTTTCATATAACAACCTCAAGATTTTACTGGCTTTTTCCTTTCGTAAATCGCTTAAATTTTGAAGAATATCACCTAGGGATAAATCCCTTATAAAAATTTCTTCTGAAAACTTCTTTCAATCTTCAGACTTTTTCTATTTAAAGCCTTTAGATTCAGTTGAAAAACAGAAAAACGTCAAATTCTGAATAATTTTTTTAAAAAGAAAAACTCTCATTTTGTTTTTCACATTTTCGTAAGAAAACTCTCTTGATTCATATTTTTCGTATCGAACAATTATCATATTTATTGACTTTTTCCATTAAAAATTCTTTCAAAATCAAAGTACTTCTAATTTTCAAAGATCTAGAGAAATTTTTTCTTTAGTAATGCCCTTAGATCCTAAGGATTTTTTTATGGAAAATCTTTTAGATTCCAAGGAATTTTTCATTTAAAAAATCTTCATATTCTAACAAATTTTTGTTTTAGAAAAATCCTCAGCATCTTAAGACATTTTTCTATTGAGGAAAGTTAGAAAATAAGTGATTTTCTTTAAGAAAAACTCGGAAATATTTACCATTCTCGGTGTAAGTTTTGTAAATTGTTATGACTTTTTTTCATGATCTTTTGTTGTTAATAAAAACATTATTTTTTTAAAAAGAAATTGATTTTATTTTTATTCAATAAAATGTAGATTATTTAATAAAAAGCATATTCATTGATACATAGAAATTTTTAAGCGTATTTTTAGACATTGTAAATGTAAGTTCATGCATTTAATGTAGTTTTTTAGACACAAAAGATTTAAGTTTCAACAAATTGGAATTTTGCAAACCTCTATGATTATAATGAGGACACGTTATCATACTTTTATACCTAATTAGATTCGTTTTTCCAAATAGAGTTATAGAATAAATACATCTTGAATTACAATTTTCTAATATTGGCTCAATTTTGATACACAGTGAGATGATAAGTCCAAAAACTGATTTTCGTACAATTTTGAGATCATTACTTCATTTTTAAAATAATTATGAAAATAAGTACCGTAGAAAAAGCTAATAAAATTTAGTTAAAAATGAGGCTGCAGAAAAAACTGCTAAAATTAGACAAAATTTTAGTTATATTGGAGTTGAATTTAGTTACTTGAAAAAATCAATTTAATCTGTTGTAATTAGTAACAGCCTATACTAAATATTTGTAGAATAAAAACAGCAAACAAAAACTGTAATACCAACAAAGCTTTTGCTATATTTATCTTAAATTTTCTAGAATACAAATAACAGTTTATTTTGCTAAAATTAACAAAACTTGGTACTAAAAATTGTAAATTACCGATTTTAGAAGCGCATATCTTTATTCGCATTAAAAAAATCGAAAAAAAAACCTTAAAAATTTAAAATTTTTTATAATAATTTTGTCTATTAATATTTAGCAAAATTTTTTGCTAATTTTAGCAGATTGGTTTGTTACTTTCAGGTAACTAAAATGTAGCTCAAGTGTAACTAAATATTTGTAGATTCAACAGATTTATTTTTGCCGTTCTGATCTTACTAATATTTAGTAAAAAAATCTGCTAATTTTAGCAGTTTTTTCTGCGAAGTAATTTTAAATAATCTTTAGTAGTTTAAGCAAAATATTTTACTATTTTTTTTCTATTAGTGTACTTATGAAATAATGTGATAATTAGCTAGTTACTAGTAAGACCTTATTTTTTGCATTAAAGTAATACAAAGAGTAAGCTGGTATCACTACTGGTAATCCGAAAAGTAATGATATGTCATTACCGTTTATACACTGGGTGGTGGTCCACAAAATAATTATGTTATTGACGTTTATATATGTTCTTATTTATTTTATGTTTCTTATTTACGGTCCACCTATGAGTATACTTTATATTATAACTAATATTTATCACTCATACGCTTTGCATGTCTTTCAAAAACTCTGAACAAAAACTCAACGCTAAGCTAATACCACATTTATCGTATACTACTTTAAAAAAATCTAGTTTTGGAAAACTACTTGTATTTACTTCCCAAATTTCATATCAATTTCAAATAAAAAACTAGAAGTTTTTAAAAACTACTAGTTTTTGGTTGTAATATAAATGTAGTATAATGCTATAAACACATAGACCAGAGCAGACTGCAGAGCTACACGACTGCAAATGCCGTTGACTGCAATCGTCGCCGTGTGGTCAGCTACTTATTATTTTGGAAACGACAGCAGCATAGTAAACAGCTGATCACGATTCAATTTAAAAATATCAATAGCTGTTTTTTATACAAATCAGGGATGTTAAAGTTGGTACAATTGTACTTTGTTTGGTACATTTTGACCTTCTAAAGTACCGTGGTACTACCGCTACTCATTTGGTACAATTTAAACATTTTTAATTTTCCCCTTTTTGAATTTTTAGTATAGCAAACAAATTGTTATTGTGTCCTTTTTCATTGCATTTATTCGTTTTATGTAATGAGCTCTTAAAATATATGCGACTATATCCGCCAGATTTTACGATTTATCATCATTTTAAGGATTTTGAAGAATAAAGTTGGCAATTTTTTTTTTTTAATATCGATTAAAAATTTACGATTTTTTACAAAATTTATCTGGCAGCTCTTACATATATTGACACTTGTTGCAGCCAACTTCACTTTTATTTTGAATTTATTAAAATTCTGAAGAAGTGAAAATTGATATATAGATATGGCATCACTTATAACATATGGGAAAACAGTGGACATTAGAGTGAGGTGAGTTTCTAAAAATAGAACTGTTGTGTTGTTGGAGTTGTACTTCTGAGATTATGTATGCAAGAACAAAAACACCGTGTATTGAATAAAACTAGTTTTAATCACAACAAAACTCGACCTAACTATAGCTCAGAGGGCTAAAGCGCTCTGTCTAACGTGTAGTGCGAGTGCATGTGGCATTAGAAATCAGTTTATCTATACCACGGTCAGTGATTGCACAGAAAAATTTCATATAGACGCAATCGAACAAATAAAAACATAACAAATATTACATTATTCAAAAATTCAAAAAAAAACAGGGTCACTGACGAACGTTCAATACCAGAAACTGCGCAGTCTGATTCAGAAAAAATTGAATATTTGCAATGTAGTTATGATTTTTAGAAAATACACTCATTCTTCTCTACCACGCCTTTCACAATTAAATTAAATAAAATTGCATATTAATTATAGTATTAACTGCAATTGTCTGAAAAAGACGTTAAAATTCAAACTCAAACGAAAATTAAATTATTGTTAAAGAAATGAAAGAAAATTCCAAACAATCTTATATATGTTTAATTTAGAACGAGCTCTCAACCTCCTTATATTTACAAAAATAAAGCAAATCAAACATATTAGCTAGGTTAATACTAGTATTTCGATCTGGTTAAAGATCTCATCAGAACCCAATGTTTTAGAAAAGTTATAGCCTCCATAATAGGCAGAACTTTAACAAAAAACCGATTAATCATTAATTTTGCTCCATTCTTGTCTTCTTAGTAAAAATATTACTTGAGCCAGAGTAAAAACTAAAATTTTTTTAACTGAAGTCGTTAAAAATTAAAACGTTTGTAGTTTTTGGTCGGTAGTAGCTAATTTTCAAAATGAACTGAATGTCAATATGTTTCCAGACATTTCTAGTCGTTGCTGGAATTTTATCCATTCCACACTGGTCTGCAAATGTGGAAAGAGTTTTTTTCTTTTCAAAATATAATAAAAACTAAGGAAAGAAACAGACTACATTAGCCAACATTATCAAGTCTCATACAGACTAAGGATTGGTTAAGAGCGACAAATTTATGCTGCTATGATGTAGAAATTCCAAATAGTTTATTAACTAAACAAATAATTCCATGATTTGGTCTCATATATTCATAAGACTTTTTATGCCTTATTTTATTCATACATATAATGTATGTTATTGGAAGGTTTTGTTTTTTTCTGTACAAGAGAATTTTTATGTATTTTTTTTTGTTGTTTTAATAAATTTAAAAAAAATGGTACCGTCAACGTCCAAAAAGTACAATTTTTTTTGGATGTTGGTACAAAATTGAAAACTCCATTTAACATCCCTGATACAATACATTTTTGTTTCAGTAGTGCCAATTACATCTTTTTTTTCTTTATTAAAATAGAACAACATGCTTGGTTGTAGACACGTATATAAAGTTCACTTAAAAATACAATTACTTATTTATAATACATTATTATAACGTGAAAATAAATTTATATAACCCCTCTTGAATATTAATGCAATTATACCATTTGATGTTGCGACGTTTTTTGTGTTTAACAAAATAAAATATTTTTAAGCACTAATTTGTTACATATTTTGTTTTATTGTCAACACTATTTTTGTTTTGCAGCCAACAAAAATAGAAATTAACACAAGTTGACTACAGCGGCAAAAGTAGTCGGGTAGCCGTGTAGTTGTGTTGGTGCCAAAATAATCGTTTTCATATAAACGTGTGTATTTTATTTTTGACAGGCTGTAGTCGTGTAGCTGCAGTCGTCTATGTGTTTATAGCATAAGTTTTCAATTTTTAAAATTAATTTTCCATATCAATAAAAAGTTATTTGTTAAAAAGAGATTTTATTCTTTGAAACTCTGCTACACACACTTGTGTTAAAGATCAACTTAAAAACAACTAAATTTATGTTAAATATATATAAAAGATTTACAAAAGACACATTGTTTGCATTTGTTTAATGTTGTAGTAATTGAAATTGCTTATGTTCTCATACTATTTTTGTTCTTCAATTAGTAACTTATTTTAAATAATAGCTTAAACTTTGGCAACTGTTAGGCTGAACTATGCCAACTAAGTAAATGGATAAAATTCAAATATTAATTACTGCTTAGTGGGCATGTTTTTTTTTCGTTACAGTTAAAGAAAAAACAAAGTGTTACGTCATTTCCTTAAGGAACAAGTACCACGGAGACCAATATATATTCCATATAAATACGGTGTCAAAATGGAGTAGCATCAACCGGAATAAAAAAGATAAGACGTCCAGCATAATTGACCACAGCTGAGGTTATTAAATTGAAAAAAAATCGGCGGTTAATCAAATTGGGCCATCAAATCGTAAGTTGACCAGAAACTTCCACGTTTTTAAGAAAAAAATTTTCAAAAACTTACTCCAAATGAACATGAAAGACTGCCAGAGCAAGACATTACCTTGATATATGTAGTAAAAAACAATTGGCAGAAATACCAAAAAAAAATGCAGACAACTGAGAAAACGTTCTGAAAAAAAAGTGCTCAAATAATTTCGGATGATGAAAAATTCTTTTCTTTTGCATAGAACAACGGTAGTATTAGTTCTGGATTTTATTCTGATAACTTGAAAAAGACTTCCGATAAGGTACGGTGTTCGGCCAAAGCGAAGTTTGAACCAAACCCAGCTAAAAATAACCTGGATTTGGTAAGCAGTAACTAAATTTGTATGCTTCCAAATAGCGCTTCACCGCCTTGCATACTATAAAACAATTATGGAAGGCATTATGCTTCCCGGAATGCTTTCTTTGAAGCAGTGAATAATGCTTACAATGAAGCAATAAAGTATGCATACCATGAAGCACTAATGTTGTCAACATACAAATAGCGCTTCTTAGAGCCTAAAAAGGCATAAATTTATTGCTTCTAAGAGCACATGAAAGAAGAGCTTTAAAAAAGACATACCAAGTGGGACACCTCGAACAAAAATCATGCCTTCTTTGTTTGCTGTAGAAGCGCTTCATTATCAAATAATGCCTTCCGGAAGCGCTTCTGGGTAAGTATTATTTTTTGCTGGGAAAGTACTAGTGTGGGCAGCCATTTCAGCAAAAGGTATACAACAACGTTATATCCAGAATTCGAAAGCTATGACTGTAAACGCGGATGTTCACATTAATAAATGTTTAGTGAAATTGGAAAAATTTATCAGAGATAGACCCTCTAAGGACGAAATATTATTTTGGTTAGGTTTAGCAAGCTGTCATTATGCCAAAAAGACGCTAGAATGGCCTAATGCTAAAAACATACCCTTTGTACCGAAATAAGCAAATCCTCCAACGTCCTAGAAAGCACGTCCAATTAGTGATTACAATTACTCGACCTCGGCTTTTAACCGGTTAAGACATTATTAGAAAAATTGCTTAAATGGATACACCGGGTAATCGGGTCGGTTGATTGTCAAAATTGGCGATTAATCGATTAATAGTTTAAAATGTACTTCTTTGGTTTGAATAAATAAAAATACAAATAACTGCATTTTTTTGTTAAATATCAAGTAAAGTTGACGGCGTTGCTTTAAAAAGTGCTTGTTGAGGATAATTCAAAGTATACTGCGATGTTATAATGAAACATGCCATAGAATCTTGGGATTTTGTACTGAAGGAATATAATCTAGATGTTTGTACAAAATAAATTTCGGTATATTTTCTTTAAAAGCAACGAAATTGAAAACTTTTAAGGGCATTATTATTTACAACGATAACAATTAAACGCTTTAACTACAAATTTTTTCAGTATTGTTTTTAATTGAAAATAGTATACAAAAAACTTTAAATCAACTGTTATGTTAAGCAACTTTTGAAATTGTCATGCCATTTTTGTCTTTTTGTGGAAAACATTTCCCTTTATTTTTGTGATATTATGTATTTACTTTTTTTGTCATTTTAAACTTGGCCCGGTTGTCGTATATGTTCAGTGGAAATAAATCCTTAGAGTTAGAGTATGTTTCTTTTTAAGAACTCGAAGTAGCTACACTCAGAGAAAAAATATGTTTGCAATATGATTGCGGCTACAAAACTATGTTTCCTACAACCAGAAATGGTTGTTAAAATTAAATTATTGTTGTATCAATCATATTCCACCAATACTATGGCTGCTTTCATCATGTTATAGTGAAAGTTTCTCTTTTATTTTCAGTTATCATATTATTGTATTGTCTAAAATCATAATATAACATTAATTATCATATTCCTATATGTAACTAAAGCATATTATAGTTGAGCCAACTATAAGATGATCAGTCGGTATTTTTTATGAGCGTCCTCGCTCTTTTAGTTTCATTCTTGCTTAATATTTTGTGAAAAGAAGTCGTGAGAAACAGTCAGCCACACAAATTAAATAATTCTACACAAAAATAAACAAACACGTGGTGTTAATTATAATGGTGATTTGTTTTACGGAAGAACGGATAAGTTTGTAGTCTCAACCCGGTCTACACTGGAAGTACAGGCAAATGTTTGCTTGTCGCCCATACCTCAAATAAAGCTATTTTTTATTATATGGACTGGATTGTAAAATTGTATTCTAAACAATATTTTTATGCGTGATTTATACTGTAATCAGATATATAGCTATATAGCTTGTTTTGCTGACATAATATTTCACAAAGTTGTTTCTTCAAGCGCAAAGACAATTGGATTACTTAAATTATTTTAAGCCTAAGTTTATTTAAATGTGTGAATTATTATTATTGTATTTTTAATCCAGCTTCAACAGAATGCTATAAGAATTCTGTAGGGCTCATATTATAATAATTTATAAAAATTTCCAGAACCATAGTATGATAATATTGGGATCTATTTGTAACCAAAATATTATAATATAATTATCATAGTATGATACATAAGCAGATAACAGTATGGTTGTCACAACAATAATATCATGGTATCGCATTCATAATTCAAAAATGTATGATGCTCTTCGAATGTGGTTCCCTCAAAAATGTTTTTTCTTTGCGTGTACTATTGTTACCATTTTTAAAATATGCGAGTTTCTAAGAACGACGACTTGTATAACAAATAATTTTTCATTATAAGCCGTTCTAGTGTCGGATTTATTGCACCGAAGTAGAACAGGTACTCATTAAAACAGATTCTGAAACTGGTTCTAGCTAGCTAGAATTTACATTTCTATTATAAAAAAGCAGTCGGAACTCCTTCAGAATTAATTCGTAAATAAGTCAACAGTTATGTGACAACGATTTACAATAAATTAAACTTTGCCTTGAAATACATTGAAATATTGGCTAACGTTAATTTGCGTTTTTTTTTAATCAAAATAGAATAAAAAAGTAGCTACCTAATAAAATATATTCGCCAGAGGCTTAACAATCGCTTTCACTCGATTTTAAAAGCTTTTCATTGTTGTACGTTTTTCTTGTCATTTTTGTAGCCAAAGTTATGAAAACTGAAAAGTTTTGGGAAAAATCCATATTAATAATTTAACTGGTTATCGACCTATTTTATCTGGTTATTCGGGTCGAATAATTATTTGAGTTTAAAATTATTTGTTTCGACATTAACAGAAATAGATGTGATTAATCGAGGAATCGGTTAATCGGTTAATTGGAAACACTACGTCCAATAGAGGACTTTTGGGGTCTTTTATGTCAAAAAGTGTATAAAAATGGTTGGAAAATGGTTGAAAAATATAAAAGCAGTGTAAAAAAATGTACATGAATGTCGTCCGTATATGATTGGAGGTATCAAGCATAAATGCGCCAAATAGAAGATCGCGGTCCGTTGACTCTCTACAAAAATTGAATTAATAATTTATAGCCTATACTGTGTAAAACTAATTTTAATTCTTATTATTTTAAACGAGCTAAAGAACATTTATTTATTAATTATAATTATTTATTTGCATATTTCGTCTCCACATTGGGTGATTTCTTAGGGAAACAATTATTACAATTTTTTTAATAATTGTTCCCTGAAGAAGTCACCCAATGTTGGGCCGAAATATTGGAAATAAATAATTATAATCAATAAATAAATGATCTTAAGCTCGTTTAAAATAAAAAGAATTAAATAAAAGAAGATCAAAGAAAATTTAACATTTAAAAAAAAATAAAACAACTTTTGTAAACAAAATAATTAGTCTTGTAATTACTAACGTTATAAAATTGTCCATTTACTAAATTGCCATATGTTATTTGTATAAAAAAACAAATGCAAGCTCATACAAGTCGTACAAAGTTAAATCAATTAGTACAAATTCAACCATGTATTATTAATACTAAACATGTTCGTTCACATTTTATATTCGAGTTGCAAAAGAAAAGTGTTGACAAACGATGTACAAACTATACTTGTGGGATTTAAAATAAAGTTTTTTCTTACTACATTTTTTATATGCAAATGAGGGAGTTTTATGTCAAAGCATTTTAGAACTCATATAAAAACAATTTTTTTGTGTGCCATAACTTAAATAAGCCAGCAATCATTTTGGTTTGAATTTTTTTTTATTTCAGGAACTTTTTCTTTAAGGACAACTAGTCAATAAGCTGAATCGGTAGCGGAACTAAAGGGTTTAAAGGTTTATAGAGGTATATAACTTTAAATTGAATAAAGCAAAGATGAATTTTTTAAATTGACATGAAATTTACTTTATTCGAAAGATAACCTTCTGACCGCCACGGCTGACCGGAAGTCCAATTTTCGATAACTTTTTCCGACATTTGTGGCGGTATATTGGCAATAACGCTGCGAATGTTGTCCTCTAAGTGGTCAATCGTTTCGGGCTTATCGGCGTAGACTAGAGACTTTACATATCCCCACAGAAAACAGTCCAGCTGCGATAAATCGCAAGAAATTGGAGGCCAATTTACGGGTCCTAAACGTGAAGTATGCGGTTACCAAACGTTTCCTTCAATAAATCAATTGTGGCACAAGCTGAGTGACATATTGCGCCATTCCTGCACATCATGGTTGTTCAATTGATGAACGAAAAAGTCAGCACTCATGTCTCTATAGCGGTCAACATTGACGGATATACTGATTGGGGTCTTCCTCTACGCTTCGCTATACAGCAACAATTACTTCTTCTGTACGCACTGTACGATGTCTTTGTGGATGCATATTATCATTTAGAGTAAACGTAGTGCGAAAACGTTCAATAAGTAATCGAATTAATTGCTCTGATGGACGATTATATTGACCGTTAAATGGACGTAGTGCGCGATACGTATTTCGAACAGAACTATGATTTTCAAAAGAAATTCGCACAATTTGGAAGCGTTGTTCAGGCGTCAGGTTGAAATGCTAAACCAAACAAAATAGCTGACAAAATGGCCGCCAGTTAAAAAAGTGTTGCCAACTTAAAGTCTATAAAAAACACCCTTTATATGGGGACATATAATAATATTAGGTACTATATACAATATTCTATCAATGAAAATTTTCCGATGTTTTTATATATAATTTCATAAGCCGTAATGTGACTCCATTCAAAGTCAGATATGTCATATTACATATGATAATATATAACTATGTTTACCTAGGAAAAACAAATTGTAAGGTGAAATAAAAATTGAGTGAGTTTTAAATATTATTCACCTCTTACAGTCAGGTGGGAAAATTTGAAGTTATATTTTATACAGCAGATGTTACTATGAACTTATGCTAATATACAGTGTATTAAAGACCAATTTGTATGGAAAATTTTGAGTCCCATGTAAAAAAAATCTTATCTGACCAGATCTAGTTATATCTGTTTCACCGGATCTAAACAGATCTCATAGCACATATGATCACATCTAATAATCTAAAAATTATAGATTTAACTAGGTCTAATCAAATCTGGGTAGATCTGATATTTTATATAACTAACTCCAAGAGAATGAACAAAATTGGAAAAATTGGTAAAAATAACTAAAATGTGTTAAATAAGTAGCCAACCCCTATATTAGTTTTTGATTTTTTTCTTTAATCGGTGGGTAGCAGGGTCCACCAAAGTATTGCAGCAGTAAAATTTATCTGGCACAGCATTAAATATGGGCAAACACAATTTTAAATTTCGTTGAATAACAAAAGAATTTTATGATTGTTTTTCGAACAAAAATGGGCGTGTTTAATTAGTAGCCACCATTGTATACCCTCCTCACAAGTGGTGGAGGGTAATAAAGGTAGGCTTTATTAGAAAACTTCCAAAAAGTACACAATCAAGCCAAAACAGAAAATATTTTAGACAAAAATTTTAAAAAATCGGGTGTCCAAATAAAATTTGTGTGTAATTTTTATTAAAATTAGCTAGATATAACTCAAAATCCAAAAGGCATAAACAAATTTGAAGGCCTTAAATGTTATGAAATTCATAAAATCAAAATGCGTTCTAATACATTTTTACTTTACAAATTTAAAAGTATTTAATATGATTTTCTGCAAATAATCCCAATTAAAAATCATAAAACCGGCAAAAAATTAATGTTTTCTAAAATAATCGCGTTTTACTTATAAGTTCTAATATTTGAAAAAAAAAAATGTTAGGTGTATTTTTATATTTTTTGTAGTGCAGTGTAGAAATACATACACAATATATTTGCTGTTACCGATACAAGTTCATTTATAAAGTTGTATGTAAGTAAGTTTGTTTTCGAATGAAGAATTAATTACAGTATATACTACCATTTCTTTCACCTTTTTCTATCGGTATATTAAAAAAACAAACTATAGAAATATACTTTCATTCGGAAGTAGTTAACTATTGGCAGTTAAATTTTGAATTTTATTTTTTCAAGTTTGATTTAATTTTTATTAAAAAAAAAATTAGGTTTTTTTTGACCTTTAATTGTGCAATGAAAATGAAAATTATTCAAGTTCGATGCCACACTCTATATTTCTTTATTAGGATATTGTCCTAAGAAATAATCTGTAGAGTTTTTGTTTCCAAATTTATTATTTGACCCTTTCAGGAATGTTTTGATAGATCTATTTCGGGAATTTTTTCGAATTTAAAAATTATCAGCATTGATCAAAAAATAAATTGAAAACTTTCACTTCGAGCACACATATTAGTTCTCACGTAGTTAGTAAACTAGTTTATATGAATGTTTGATGTTTGGCATGGAAACCTAGAAAATTCCCGAAATAGATCTATCAACACATTCCTGAAAGTGTCAAATAATCAATTTTAAAACAAAAAAAAACTCTATGGATTATTTGTTAGGACAATATCCTAATAAAGAAATATAGAGTATGGCCTCGAACTTGAATAATTTTCATTTTCATTAGAAAAACTAAAATTTAAAACTTCATCGCGTTTGGTGTGTGACCTTTTTTAATGATCGCGAAAAGTACCATATAATTTCTTAATATTTGTATTTCTAACGGCTATGCGATTAGTAATTTGATATTTTCAAAAAACTGAAAAAGTTATAACCCTAGGCTGTACCTTTTTCCAATTTACTTGTTACTTATAAATAATGATTATAAAAAAAGTAACTAAAAATAGTGGATTCTCTTGCAAAAACTAAAAAGGATTTTTTATAACACAACTGACTCAAAGCATAACAAGTATTTTTTAACTAACATTCTGACAATTCATACCCAATTAAAAAATTCCACGTAGCTCGATAGGTTAAAATATTATAGAGCTGCAAAATATAATTTCATACAAATATGAAACGGACCAGTTTTAAAATTACTTTATTTCCACAATGTTTAAAATAAACATTTTAAGATAATAATAGTTTATTAACACAAATTTTGTCGAATTTTTTTTTAACAACGATTTGAAATGATGTTTAGAATGGTTATGAATACGGCTCTTAGTCTATATCAAAGTGCGATTCATCGAATTGCTTAAAAAAAGTAAACAACAAAATTAAAGATTTTTTTTTTCACTCACATTTTTAAACGATATTCGCTATTGTTAAAGTCAGCTATTGTTGTTATCTAAACTACAAAATTTTTGTAATGTTTACTCAATCGAGAAAAAGTAAAATTTTTAAATAGAAAAATAGAGTTGTCAAATATCTTTAAGGTGTACTTAGTGAATCACTTTATTGTTAGTGAAAACAACTAAAAGTTGTCAATATATTTTGCGATTGTCAGATCGTTAAACATTACTGAATCGCACTACAGTTCTAATCTATGGAGAAAAAACATTGGGGATTGCGTATCTAGCAATAGTTTTTAAAATTCATACATATCGTATGAGTGATACATATTAATTATTAGAGTCCGACCGAACAGTTCGGCCAGAAAAATGCATTTGGTCTGTATTCGGTGTTTTAAAGCATTATGGACAAATTTGGCGGATGGAAAAATGTTTATTGGGCTGATAAGATGCTATTTTGAGCGTCAAATTTGAAGAAAAGTCTGTAGTTAAGCAATGAATTCACTGTTCGGCCTCAGAAAGTTCGGCCAAATTGAAAATAGTTCGGCGGCCGAACTTTTAACTTTATAGCTAAACTTCGGCTTTTCTCTTAAATTTTATACACAAAATCGAATTAAATGGGCCAACAAACATGTTTCCAATACCAAAATTTGTCATCATTGCCTCTAGATATCAAAAAACCGACAAAATATAGTTTTTTGGCCGAACTGTTCGGTCGGACACTATTAATTATAATATAAAGTATCCGCCTAAGGGTACTATTAATAAAGAAATTTGCTAGGGCCTGTAAATTATTCAGGTTTTCATTTTGATCCATTAAGCTATCAAAGAAATAGTGATACAATGACCAAGCGGTCGAACCGAAAGCTAATGCAAATGCATGTTTTTTACCTTAAATATGAGGACAGGACAAACAAAAATGTTAACGAATCAAAGAGTTTGGGTTAAAATGTCTTCGATTTGTTAGATCATATTATGCTGCTCTCATACAAATAAGTCTGTAAAAATAGCAGAAAAAGTTACTAAAATTATTTAAATAGGAGGTTGTAGGAAAAGCTGTAAAATTAGCAGAATATTTTTGCTAAATATTAGTAAAATAAAAATAGTAAGTAAGAGCTTTCGTATTTGATTAAAAAAAAAAAAACACATAACATTTAGCGAAATGTACGAAATCTTTATTTGAGTCGATATAACGATCTATATAAATCAATGTTTAAAGATGATTTCATGTAAATGTTGACCGCGACTGCACCTCAAATGGTTTATACGCTGGGCCCAATTTCGGCATACTCTCTCCAACATATGGGCCGGTATTTCACGAAGAAATTCTTTAATATTGGTTTACAGTGTGTTTACCGTTGCGGGCTTGTCCCTATAGACATGAGCCTTAACATAGTCCCACAAAAAAATAATCCACCAGAATTGGACCTTGCACATTTTATTTTTTCTCTTTCAAAAAAAACAATGTTAATAATTCCCATAAAATTTAAAAAAAAGAGTGTTTAAATATAAAATTAGTTTAATTGAATTAAATTTACAAGAAATTTAAACATACAAACATTAACAAACATACAAACAAATACAAACATTGTAATCATAAAACTAAAATTTTAAATTTCAAAAACCAAAAAAAATAAATACCGTTTTTTTACGTTTTGTTCGTTAAATATTAAAGGTGGATTTAAAAGACTTTTTGTTGATTTTACTAGTCGTATCGGTTATTTAAATAATGTCTAAAAATAAATATCAACATGGGTTGACTATAATGGAAAATCAGTACTCTTTTTTCTAATTGTGTTTCTAGTTAATTTAAGAGGTATTTTAAACAGTTTTTAACGTAATAATATTGTGAGTGTATATTAAAATATAATAAATTCAATTTAGAAAAACTGTAATTTTAATATTTTTAATTTGTTTTAAATTTAAACCCGTTATATTTTTGAGCTGTTAGAGGTAAATGATGAACGCGGATGGATTTAGCATGCCTAAAAATCGGTTAAAACATACACAAACGGTTATTCATGTCAAACAAAAAAAAATTTAAAATATTTTGACTCAAAGTGTTGAAGTTTCTTATATTTATTTACTGTCTTTTCTGTAAAAATATTAGGGTTTCAAGGGGCATTTTGTTTTTTTTCCACCCTTTAACTAAATTTAATCACATAATGTTGTGGTATAAAAAATATTGCACAATGTATTAAATAAAATTTAGTTGCTGGGATGTATGCAAAGAGTATTTACATTTGTAAATATGTCAAATGTCATGTGGAAAAGCATTGTTTGTTTCCAAAAGTTAAATGTGGTTACAAATCTGATACTAAAGCGATGTGTACACATTATATTTTTAATTTAATAAAGACTGAGATCGAAATAAGTATAACATGGTTTTTCTCTTAATTAAAAATTTTAAATTTTAATAATCAAGTTAGCTTTAAAAAACGTGTACCAAAAATAAGAAGTATGGGAAGTTTATGATTATGTCCTAAACAAAAAAGGCATTAAATCATTTGTAAAAGTTGCTACAAAATTTCTACTCAGACTTTGAAATTAGGTGCTAAAAAGCCATAACTGTCTAAAAATATGGTATTTGTTGTTATATAAATACTAAGACAGCGATCATCATTTTATAGATCTATGGCAAAAAACAAGGTGACAAAGTTTTATTTCTCACTCAAATAAGGCGTGGAAATAGTGGATATTATGATAAAATATTTAGACTACTCGGGTAAAAAAGGAGCAAAAATTGATTTCTTTGTGGTTTTTGAAAATAAAAAAAAAAAAACGAATTGCAAAATATTACATTTCCAAATCGTTAAAAGTACAAAATAGGCAATAAAAACAGTCGCAGGAGTTGCAAACTCGTATAGAAAAAAATTCAGCAAAAAAATGCTAGTGCTAACAAAATTGACAATATTGTCCAGTTACCCGATTGATAACAGTGGCCAACTGCTGGTTTCAGCAAACTTGTCACGTGTATAGTCATCACATTTTAATGTATGAAATATAATAAAATTATAAAAAATGGTTCTAATGTAATATTGGTAAAAAACTATATTGGCAAAGAATTTTATACGTGGTACTGGCAAAACACAAGTGATTTAGAAAATATTAGTTGTACCTTTGTTAATTTTGAATACGGTGGATTTTATAAAGATAGCAGCGGTCTTCCAGTACTACTTTATTGGTACAGTTGACAATTTCTACCCGGGTAGGTTCAATAAATACTAACCAATGTTAGATATTTAGATATGGATATTTAAAGATGGTTTTGAATTGAGATTTAAAATTGCTTAAAACACAGAGAAAAACATTGCCATTTTCAAACTAAAATTCGGTTGGCACGACTAAAATCGCTTGATTCAATTGAATATTTGTTTCACAAAAAAATTGGGTTAATGCAACTATATATTAGTTGCAACATACAAAAACATTCAGACCGAATTAATTTGTTGTAGTCCCCAAAATACAATTCTCAATTCGGTTGGCACTTATTTTACTGTGTGTATACACAAAAAAAAAGGTTAGAAAATTCATCAGAAAATGTTTCTGAGTCAGCAAAATTTTAGTCAGGAGGGTGGTTGCAAAAAATTCCGAACGCCAGCAAAATATTTTTCTGAAATCAACGAGCTGATTTTTAACAACAAAATTAGTAGATTCAGCAAAAGGTTTGCTAACAGTTAGTGGATTAAAAATTAAAAAAAACTTGCTAAGAATAAATAAAAATTTTGCTGAATATTAGTAGACTGAAAAAAACTAAAAAAATTTGTATTATATTTTAGTTAATTTTTTGCTAAAAATCACATTTTTTTTGTAAGATTTGATTATTTATGGATGTTGTTGCATATTAATGTTAAGCTAATAAAAATCTATATAACATGATATAGAAGTCACTTTAATGCTTGACATAAAAAAAAAATAATGATGAGAAAAATCTACTTATTTGACACTTTTTGTATGGGAGTCAGCCTGTCTGAAACTTACGAAATAACAAACAAAACAAAATGTTATCTAAAAAATATGAAGATTAGTTACTAAGCACATTGCCAATTTTTGGAACACAACTATTTGTCGTTCTTTTTTTTGTGAGAAAAATGATCAAAAACCCATTTTTGCGTATTTTGAAGTAAGTTTTAAATATCTATACACTGTCTAGCACAACAATGGAAAGCTCATAAAAATAATTTGACGTACACTCAGGGACCTTCTGCTTTAAAAATATGTAGTCGTTTTAGGTTGTAATACAGTTTCCTTATTTTTAATGTAAATATCAGTCATTTGTAGAACAAATTAAAATATTTACTAACCTTGTAGTTCATTTAAAAAAACAACCCACATCAAATGACTGTTTTACGATTTTACATTCATTTTTTACAGTTGTTTTTTGTTATTTAAAAAAATAAAAAAAAATAAATGTTTGTTTATGTTTTACTACCATGTGGTTCATTTTTACTACAATTGTTAGTAATTTTTTGAACATTAAAAACCAAATGACAATGTTAGTTGAATTTACTGTAATGTAAGTCGTCCTTTCTTTAAGTGAAATTTCATTTGTTTTTACCTACAATTGCAGTGGTCTTTACCTACAGAGTATTCTAACTGTATAAATAAATGTAATGCTTCATCTAAAAAAGTAAGTTTTATGCAAAACCCGATTCTTTTTGTAATTTTTTGTATGGGACATGTCTTAATAAAAATGTATATAATTTTAGAATACTCAAAAAATATGAAGCTTAAGCTCTCATAAAACCACTAAAATTGGTCCTTCTGTAAAAACGCGAATAAGCCGAAGTAGCCCGTATATTAAAAAATAAAAAATACGTGTCCACTTAATCTCAATAAGGATATGTATAAATTTTGTCGTGATAAATGGTATACATCATCATATAAAGTACCCAAAAATAATAACAACAAGAACGCAGATGCTATTCTGAAATCCATTTCCGAGGATATCCTAACGTAGAAATAGCGAAAATTAGCAAAAAAAAAACGAAAAATATGGTAATTTTTGACACCACTTTTGAACCCCTAGAACATCGATATGGTATTTAAAAAAAAGGTCGATTTTTTTCTTAATAATATATCCGAATTTCCTTGAAATCGGAGTGTATCAGTTGGGAAGCTTTCCTTGTTAGCTGAAAGGCTGAATCAGCCAGACGTAAACGTATCTCAGTGTAGAAATTTAATAAGTTGTGTGTACCTGCTGGTTGTTTCATTCATATGCATTAAACATATAGAAAAAGTAAATGCACAACAAAATCTGTTGAATATAGTTTTCGGTAAAGCTGCATTTAC
Source organism: Delia radicum (assembly GCA_021234595.1). Classification (NCBI taxonomy): domain Eukaryota; kingdom Metazoa; phylum Arthropoda; class Insecta; order Diptera; family Anthomyiidae; genus Delia; species Delia radicum. Next base: position 146,438,987 of record CM037853.1, on the reverse strand, counting down.
ATTATCTCGAAATACGGTTTTAAACTAGATTTCGAAATCTAGTTCGCTTATGCACAAACATGTGATCGACATCTATTTTAAACGGAATTTAGATAGTAATTTAAATTCAGCTTAAGAGTTTTTAAAAGACATACATATCGTATGAGTGACAAATATTAATTAGAATATAAAGTATACGCCTATGTGAACCGTGAATAAGGAGAATTGCTAAAGATCACGTGCAACTTTTGTAAAAACGGTAAGGAATTATTATATTTTTTGTAACTACCTAAAAGTATTGACACCATCTTATTCTTTGCATTACTTTAATACACATCATAATAATTTACTAGTAACTTGTTGCTTTTTCCCATTATTTCAATTGAAAAATTAATGCGTTACCTACTAATGCTTTCTTTTATCATTTTTTCTATGTAAACTCAATTTTTGTATTGTTTTTTCAACTCTAGTAAGTACATATATAATTAATAATATTTGATTTTTTTTTGTAAGCTGGAAGGTAATGACATTTTGTGAAAGCAAGTCAGTTAATTTTACATCTATCTATTGTATATAGTTAAGATGGGAACCTAGAAAATTCCCGAAATAGATCTATCAACACATTCCTGAAAGGGTCAAGGAATAAATTTGAAAACAAAAACTCTATAGATTATTTGTTAGGACAATATCCTAATAAATAAATATAGAGTATGGCCTCGAACTTGAATAATTTTCATTTTCATCTCAAAATGTTTATTTTTGTTATATTTTCTCAAAAATTTTTATATTTGCAAAATTATTTATATTTTTTTTAACAAATATTTGTAGCCCCATTATGTCCGCGTTCTAATGACTGGCTAATTTATGATCAAACTTTCTGGATATATATCTATTTACAGCAATTTTTTTTCAGATCTTGTCAGTTTATTTCGGTAACGGTATTTTTAGGATAACGCTATTTCAATTATTTCTGTACCGATATTTTATAAATAACGGTATTTTAGTTATTTCGGTAACGGTATTTAGTTATTTCGGTAACGGTATTTTAGGGCTATTGGTATTTCGGTTATATCGATAAAGGCATTTCAAGGATAACGTTATTTCAATTATGTCGGTAACGGTATTTTAGGGATAACGATAGTCAACTAAAAGGGGTCTGCCATCCTTGCTCAAAATAAATGTTTGCATTACTTTTGTCTAGTTTAATTATACTTATTGACTTATAATTTATTAAAAGGAATATTTTCACTAGTAATTTTGTCCAATATATTGGACAACATGTAGCAGCCAGGTGTAGATGTCGCCGCTTGTATGGACGAAGTAGAGAAAAAAAGAAAAGGTACAAACAAACACAACCATTATAAGACTTACCCAAATGCAACCATATACACTCAAAAAAATAAATCTTGTTAATCAAGTATACTATTTCTCAGCAAAGTTTTCGCTGAAAGTGTGTTTCGTCTAAAATTTTAGTTATACGAGGGCGGATCAATAAGTCCGTGACTTTTTGAATGAAACACAGTTTTTTTTGAAAAAAAAAAATAAATTATTTTTCAACATAATCTCCTTTTAGCTGAATACACTAAGTCCAACGTTTCTCCAATCTTTGTATTCCTTCCAAAAAATAGGATTTCTCGAGGTCCATAAAATAGGCATTTCTTGGTCATATGGGGTCCTCGTTAAATCGGTCCAATAAGTTGGCATAGCCGCCGATTATTGTTTTTCCCTTTTGAACGTAATCAATGTGAATTATCCCGCGTGAATCCCAAAAAACTGTTGCTACGATTACGTTTATGGTCAATTGAGAGCAAACCCGGCACCCATCGTTCAGAAAGTTTTCTTAAACACAACTGATCATTTAAATTCGAAACCACACTGCCATATGAAATGCCTATCATGCACTTTTACTCTTCGATCGGCCAACACCATATCGTGGATTTTGTTGACATTTTCGGGTATATTGTATTTACCTCAATTGGCCGTCCAGAACGTTCAGCGTCATTTGTATTTGTGCGACCACAACGAAAGTCAGTAAAACCACTTTTTTACCATTGAAATTGATGGTGCATAGTATCCCCATAGTATTTATCAAGCTTTTCTTGGTTTGATTGACGGTTTTTTTCGCAAAAAATAATGTTTAATGAGCACTCGAAATTCACTTTTTTCATGTTTAAAAAAATCCACGAGGTTGTATGTAAGTAAATGACGGAACTTGCTCAAAATTTGACAGTAGTCTATTAACAGGTGGTACTTGATGGGAGCAGTGTTACATTTCATATACCTACGAGGGAAGTTCGAACAGTCGCGGACTTATTGATAAGCCCTCGTATTTATTCAGCAATTAACAGTTTTGAACTAATGTTTTACAAATGTTTTACTAATTTATTTTGCTAAAAAAAAATTTGCTAATAAGCACATTAACAGTGTAGGCGAAAACCAGACTGAAAGATATACACATATTAAGTACATCTCGCTGCATGTGAAGATGTATATACTCTTGTAAGGCATACAAAAATCAACCATGGAAGATTCTTTTATATGTGTGTCATACAAAAGGATGTCATCACTGTGTATTCATATAGATTGTTGATCTAAGGAACTCAAATATTGTGTTGATTCAGGCTTGTCAAAGAAATTGACTATTATATTAATTAAATTTAAGACAAAATATAATATTAAATTTAATAAAAAGTAAAATGTGTATTTCTAAACAAAATTTGTATAGTGGTTATTTATCTAAAGTGGGAAAATTGCAAACAAATGTCCTTTAGGTAGACACTCTAAAGTGCCCACATCTTAGGTAATTTTTTATATTTCCTTTCTCTATTTTTGTGTGTATGTCATATTTTGTTATTATTTTTTTTTGTTTCTACACACAGAGAAAAGCTTAGATATTTGCCAACTGAAATTTAGTTACTAGGACTCAAATTCGGTTATTACGAATTTCAGTCGTTTGGTACAACTTTTTACAACAAAGTTCGGTTAATTCAACTGAATTTTAGTTCCACAACACCAAAAGTATTTTGATATCTAATGTAAATATCGTTTTACGAACTGAATTTTTAAGTTGTTACCATTAAAATACACTTTTCGATTCGGTTGGCACTTTATTTCTCTGTGTGTAGAATTATCTACGGCATTTAGCTTTAGTCCAAATTGCCATCATTTAGAATACCATTGATGTAAGTAGTTGAAATATATGTTTGTTTATATTATATATATATATATATATATATATGTATGCACAGCGCATACTCTAGAGACATTTATTCATTCCCCCCTCATAGTTTAGGGACATTTGCTTACTTTGGGGACTGTCCCCAAAGTTTTCGCGCCTTTTCATACATCTAGCGTATTAGATGAGGACAATTATTTCTATACACCGCATATTTCGCGGACAATTTGGGCTTGTCCCTAAAGTAATGCGCTATATATATATATATATATGTATGCACAGCGCATAGTTTAGAGACATTTATTCGTTCCCCCGCATAGTTTAGGGACATTTGCTTACTTTGGGGACTGTCCCCAAAGTTTTCGCGCCTTTTCATACATCTAGCGTATGAGATAAGGACAATTTATTCTATACAACCGCATATTTCAGCGACAATTTTGGGTGTGTCCCTAAACTATGCGCTCTGCATATATGTTGTACGTGTCCCTAAACTATGCGCTGTGCATACATATATATATATGTATGCACAGCGCATACTTTAGGGACAAGCCCAAAATTGTCCACGAAATATGCGGTGTATAGACAAAATTGTCCTCATCTAATACGCTAGATGTATGAAAAGGCGCGAAAACTTTGGGGACAGTCCCCAAAGTAAGCAAATGTCCCTAAACTATGCGGGGGAACGAATAAATGTCTCTAAAGTATGCGCTGTGCATACATATATATATATATATGTATGCGTAGCGCATACTTTAGGGACATGGCCAAAATTGTCGCCGAAATATGCGGTGTATAGACAAAATTGTCCTCATCTTAAACGCTAGATGTATGAAAAGGCGCGAAAACTTTGGGGACAGTCCCCAAAGTAAGCAAATGTCCCTAAACTATGCGGGGGAACGAATAAATGTCTCTATGCGCTGTGCATACATATATATATATATATATATATATATATATATATATATATATTCAGATACAAAATTAATTAATTTCGTCAATATAAGGACATTTTTATTTTATTCTAATTTTTTTTTTTTCATAATCACAAATTTTAGGATTTTTAGCAAATAAATTAACTAAATAATTTTTCTAAAAAAAATTTAATTTTTAATCAACTAAAAGTTAATAAAACTTTTTGCTAAAAATCAAATTTTGCTGACATTAGCAATTTATTTCAAGCACCCTCCTGACTAAAATTTTGCTGACTTTTTTTCAAACAAAGGCACGCATGTGCACATACAAATTGTGTATATTAAAAAATATAAATTAAACAATAAATAAATTAAATTAAGTAATTAAAAAAATTTAATAATTAAATGATATTTTGATAAATTTTAAAAATGGAGATGCGACAAAAATAAAATACACTTTGGTGTTACTGTACAAAACAATATTTTATAAATTGATGATGCACGCAAAAATAAAATATAAAATACGCTTTGGTGCTACTGTGCAAATGAATAAATTCCAGTCTCAGGTAGTTGATTTTAAAAGAAAAGTGTTTTTTTTTTGATATTTATAAAATTATATTATAAAATGATCTTCATTTGAAAAATGTAAAATTGCTTCATACATAAGTACACATACATGCATGTAAGTAATTATGTTTTGTTCTTAATTTTATTAACATAATTTGCTGTTTATTTCCAGATTTTTTATTTAATTTCATTATGTTAACGATGTCGAAGTCCTGACAATCAGCCAACTGATTTTCAGCAAAACACTTTTACAGATATTAGCAATTTTTACGGACTTATATATAGTGTAGCTTCTCTGCTATTTGTACATGTTTAATTCTATGGGTTTAGGAATGAAAAAATTATTTTTTTTGCACTGTATCAATTAAGTTTATGGTGAAGATTCACTCTAGATGCACTCAATAAAAAAAAATCTGTAAAGTCAGAAACATTTATGCTGGGAGGATCCTTGCAGAAAACTTGCTAATATCAGCAAAAAATTTGCTAAATTCAACAAAATTTTTTCTGAATTTACTAATTTTTTTTGCTGATATTAGCAATTTTACTGCAAGGATCGTCCCATCAAAAATGTTTCTGACTTTACAGACTTTCTGAGTGCATCTTACTATGTTCTCAAGACATGTTTTTATATAAAAAAAAAATTGTAAAATAAACAATAAAATTTAGCAAAATTTTTGAAATGTTTGCGTTTCAACATTTTAAAATGGCTTTTTGACTCATATGTGCTGTTTACTAACAAACGCAATATGCTTGCCAATTTCAAAAATAATTGTGAATGTCTGATGCAGAAACCATAAGTTTTCACAAAATGTACGCCATTTCCTTATAAGTTTGATATGTTCGTACGCCGTATATGCTGACATCAACTTGGTATACATTATACCGTTTTTTAAATAGTGATCTCAAACTTCAATTCCATTAAACAGTTCATAAACTCTATGGGGAAAACTGCGAAAGTTTAAAAATCGGAAAATTTAAAAAAATCACTCGTTAGTTTTAAGTATATTTTTTTTTTTTTCATTTTTCGAATTCTTTAGGTTCAGACTTTTCGGCGTAAAACTTTGCATGTCATTGCTTTGAAGTATAGCATACACTCAAAAAAATATACTCAAAGAAAAGTTAGTAAAACATCTTGTAAATCAGGTATACTATTTTTCAGCTAATTTTTTGCTAAAATTATGTTTAAAACTAAAATTTATACTAAAACTATACTTAGTCAGCACTTAAACTGTTTTGAACTAATGTTTTACTACTAGTTTACTAATGTTTTACTAATTTATTTTGCTAAAAAAATGGTGCTGATTAGCACATCAGTAGTGTGAACGACAACCAGATTAAAAGTCATACGCAGAATAAATTAGATGTCAAGATGTAGTAGTGACGAGGAAAATTATGCTAAAAAAGTACAACTCTAGTAAGACACATAAAAAAATCAACCATGGAAGATTTTGTATCTGCTTTTCATACATAAAACAAAATTATGGATTGAAACAACTTATATTTTGTGTTTTCACCGGCTTGTGAAAGTAATTGTCTATTAATAAAATAAAAGTCAAAATAAAATATTTAATTTTAAAAAATATTAATTGTGTATTTGTAGTCAAATAGAGTAGTCAAGTTGCATATACAGCAGGTAGACAGAATAAAGCGAAAGACAAAGACATACATCTTAGGTAGATTTTTATGTTTCCTTTTTCTTATTGCAAAAAAAGGGTTGTATATGTTAAATTTTGTTATTTTTTCGTTTCGTTTCTATAATTCTCTGCGGCATTAGCGTCATTGAGACAACCATTGATGTAAGTAGTTGAAAGATAATTTTGTTCATGTTACGTACAATTATTTCTATATATTTGAAGATATTACATTCATTCATGTCGTCAATGTGGGAGTATGAAAATTTTTATATTTTGTAACGTATTTTAAATTATTTTAAAAATAATCACAAAAATATGTTTTATGATTTTCAGCAAAATAAATTAACTAAAGTAAGAATTTTCTACAAATTTTTTGAGTTTTTTTCAGTCTACTAATATTCAGCAAACATTTTATTTATGTTAAGTAAGGGTTTTTAATTTCTAATCCACTAAGTTTTAGCAAAACTTTTTTCAGCAAAAGATTTTGCTGACATTAGCAATTTTTTTGCAAGCACTCTCCTGACTAAAATTTTGCTGACTCAGCAAAATTTTTTGCTGACTTTACTTTTATTTGAGTGTATAGTCATCTAATATCAATTTCAACAGATGTCGAAAACTTTTGAATTTACTGACCAGTCCTTTTGCCTACATCTAAAAAGATTAAAATTTTTGATCACTCATAAAATCGGTAACTATTTTTTAAATTCGTTTTTCTTGGAACATGTTCATATTCGACAGAAAACCTTCGGATGTGTCATGAAATTTCATTGCTGTGGCCTGAAAAGATTTCTTCTTAAAGTCATCTTACTAAAACCGGCACTATTAACTTGTTATTAGAAAAGTTTTTCATATTTGGATGATATTTGAAATAAAAACATTTCTTTCGGGCAAAACCATTTATATTTTCAATTTTTATATTCAAACAAAATTGTTGCCAGTGCCTGATAATTTCATGTTTACGTAGATTGCTAATTTAACACTTAAATTAGTACGAACTGTGAATACCATTATTTTACATTACTATTATGTTATTATTAAATTATTATTAAATTATTAAGTATTCCCATCAAAAATCTTACATTATAAAGGGTGTCCCAAGGAGAACGCAATTTTTAAATCTGGCAACATTCGAAGTGTCATTGTTTGACATTTGAACAATTGTTATTGTTTGCTAGTAGAAGGTACGAGGTTAGTAAAAATGGAGCCAGCTGACCATGGACAGCGAAGGGAGTTCGTTAATTGGGTATTAGAGAGACAACATGAAAATGCTGATTTTGCCGATAAAATCAACTTCAGTGACGTGGCCCATTTTCATCTTGATGGCTTCGTCAATAGGCAGAATTGTTGCATTTGGGGTGAGGAAAATCCTCGAGTGATTCACGAGAAGCAAATGCATCCTCAACGTGTCACTGTGTGGTGTGGTTTTTGGGCTGGAGGAATCATTGGACCTTTTTTTTATGAAAATGAGGCAGGTCAAGCGCAAACAGTCAATGGTGTTCGGTATCGTGAAATGTTAACCAGTTTTTTCTGGCCTAGAATTGAAGAAATGAATGTGGAGGGCATGTGGTTCCAACAATACGGCGCCACATGTCATACAGCCAGAGAAACAATTCAATTGCTGCATCAGTCATTTCCCGGCCGTGTTATTTCGCGTTTTGGAGATCAGAATTGGCCGCCTAGATCGTGCGATTTAACACCACTAGATTTTTTTCTTTGTGGTTTTTTGAAGTCGATGGTTTACGCGAATAAGCCGACGACGACTCAAGCCTTAAAAGAGAAATTGGACGCTGCGTTAATGAAATACCGCAGCATTCATGCAAAACGGTCATTGAAAATTTCATAAAAAGATCGCGTGCATGCCAGCAAAGCCGCGGCGGCCATCTGCACGATATATTGTTCCATACATAACCTCATTCTGTCTACTTTACGATATAATAAAGTTTCACGATTTGTTTTTTAATATCTGTGTTTTATTTAAATTTTAAAAATTGTGCTCTTCTTGGGACACCTTATATATGTAAGATTTTTATTTTTTGTTTACATCATGTTTATTTTACGGTTTCAATAACTAAAAATCTATAGACGTCAATCATTAAAACAATATAACATAAAAATGGACAAAAAAATATTCATATCCGGTAATACTTTTAAAAATGTTAGTTACTTCTATTTTGCAAAAGCTAAATTTGCATGCAAGTAATATTTTATCAATTTGCATATTTTACATATAAAAGGAAAATAACATGAAAATGCTTTTAAAATTCATTTTACCAATTTCGTTTACAGTTTAGATTTAGTACAGTATTGAACATTAGATTGTCCCAAAGAACTAATACCTTTAAACTTATTAAAGCAAAAGAAAAATTTGGGGTCCTATTCGGCAAAAAGTAATAACCCGAGTAAAAAAATGTACATGTTTTATATTATAATATGGTGTTATGAATAGCCAATATTGATATATGTCTCTTATATTTTAACATATATAACATCTATAATCACATATATAATCACATTGGTGGGCGTTGTCCCGGGTTCGATCACCCGGTGCCGGCAACATCAAATTAATATGTATGAGTTTTTTTCTATCCCTCATACGTATCGCAATGTCCACCTTCGGTGTTCCCATAGCAATTAACCCCACCGAAGTAAAATAATGAATCAGGGCTATGAACCAAAAAGCTTCAATAAGTTCGCCAACTCTCCATCAGGTGGCGAGCAACAACTGTTCTAAGACTTATCATCTCGCGCAATTGCAGTGTTGCCATGTCTGAAGCCCATCATCTTTCCTCACCTTTCATCTCTATACTATCCCTTTCCAAAGACAGCAACACACTAAAATATAGGAAGTATTTCCAGAGTGTTGCCTCTCTTTAAAAAAAAAAAAAATATATATAAGCTATATAATTTAAGATTTTTTAAAATATACTGCCTTCCCGACTAAAAAAAATTATATGGAGCTTTATATTGTGTTATCTAGTTTAATATGATCGAATAATTTATTATACGAAATTTCATCCGAAAAATGGCCCGATTAAATTGCATCATATTAGATTAATTTAGATATAATTATAAGTGATTTGATATAGTTTTGTCCGAATTTTCTTGACATTCCATTTAATGAAATTAAAATAAAATAAAATAAACGTTATACTAAAAGATTATATCAAATTTAATATAATATATATTATTTTAATTACAAATATCGTATGGTTCGCTCCAATTTTTAAAACATTAATATCCCGATTAAAAAATTGATATGGAGCTTTATGTAGTAATATTAATTTATATGTGACGCTATATTTAATTTTAAATTTATTAAAATTCAATCCGAAATATGGGCCCATATAATTGTATCTGTTTGTGTGGGTTTAGATCTAATCCAACTCAATTATATAAATGTTCAGTATAATTTCATGCGAATTATGTCCCGATATAAATATTAGAATGTATTAGTTTTGTATCTAATTGTATCAGTTTATATCTAAACTGATATACATAGATATAATTATATAAAAACCATATATTATTGTATCCGGATTTTGACCTGATATAATATATAATTTTATGTAAACTGAAACATCTAAATATATTAGATTCGAGTTTTAGTCTAGTAAAATTGCACTAAATGTTAAATTTTTTGTATATGATACAAATATATGATCATCCCATCATATCCGTTAAGTCCATAAAAAATATTAAGAACATATTAACTTTATGTAATTGTATAAATGTTTTTTTTTTTTTGTTTTTTTTTTTAAGAGAGGTAAAACTCAAGATATTCTTCCCATTTACTAATGGTTGCTTCCTTAGGAAAGGATATAGATGAGGGATGAAAGGTGGGGAAAATTGAAGGGCTTAAAACATGTCAACACTGTAATTGCGAGAGATTATAAATCTTGGAACAGTTGTTGCTCACCGCTTGATGGATAGTGGCGAATTATTTGAAGCTTTGTGCCTTGTTTCATTATTTCAGTTTGGTGGTGTTAAGTGATATCATAAATAATATTTTTTCATAATTTGATGTTATCGTCGATGAGGCTCGAACCCGGACCATCTGTGTAAACAGCCCAATACGCTGACTATAACACCACAATGCCCTTAGATCTGATCTGATGCAATTAGATACATTTTCAATCAAATTGTATCCGAATTGTGGTCCTGTAATTTGGTTATTAAACATGCAGTGGATTTCGGTTTAACGAATAATCGATCTAGCAAACTCTGATTTAACGAAAACCAAAGTTTTTATTCTGAATTCATCAAATCGGGACAAAAAACATAAATTTAGTACCGGTTTTTTTTTTTTTTTTTTTTTTTTTTTTTTTTTTTTTATAAAGAGAGGCAACACTCAGGAAATACTTCCTATATTTAGTGTGTTGCTTTCTTTGGAAAGGGATAGTATAGAGATGAAAGGTGGGGAAAGATGAAGGGCTTCAGACATGGCAACAATGTAATTGCGCGAGATGATAAGGTCTTAGAACAGTTGTTGCTCGCCACCTGATGGAGAGTTGGCGAACTTATTGAAGCTTTTTGGTTCATAGCCCTGATTCATTATTTTACTTTCGGTGGGGTTAATTGCTATGGGAACACCGAGGTGGGAGCTGGGATACATATGAGGGATAGAAAAAACTCATACATATTATTTTTGATGTTGCCGGCACCGGGGATCGAACCCGGGACCTTCTGTGTAAAAGTCCAACGCGCTAACCATTACAC
>CM037853.1:146409270-146427905 GCA_021234595.1 Delia radicum | reverse complement strand
TATTCCCATCAAAAATCTTACATTATAAAGGGTGTCCCAAGGAGAACGCAATTTTTAAATCTGGCAACATTCGAAGTGTCATTGTTTGACATTTGAACAATTGTTATTGTTTGCTAGTAGAAGTTACGATGTTAGTAAAAATGGAGCCAGCTGACCATGGACAGCGAAGGGAGTTCGTTAATTGGGTATTGGAGAGACAACATGAAAATGCTGATTTTGCCGATAAAATCAACTTCAGTGACGAGGCCCATTTTCATCTTGATGGCTTCGTCAATAGGCAGAATTGTCGCATTTGGGGTGAGGAAAATCCTCGAGTGATTCACGAGAAGCAAATGCATCCTCAACGTGTCACTGTGTGGTGTGGTTTTTGGGCTGGAGGAATCATTGGACCTTTTTTTTATGAAAATGAGGCAGGTCAAGCGCAAACATTCAATGGTGTTCGGTATCGTGAAATGATAACCAGTTTTTTCTGGCCTAGAATTGAAGAAATGAATGTGGAGGGCATGTGGTTCCAACAAGACGGCGCCACATGTCATACAGCCAGAGAAACAATTCAATTGCTGCATCAGTCATTTCCCGGTCGTGTTATTTCGCGTTTTGGAGATCAGAATTGGCCGCCTAGATCGTGCGATTTAACACCACTAGATTTTTTTCTTTGGTGGTTTTTTGAAGTCGATGGTTTACGCGAATAATAAGAGGAAATTGGACGCTGCATTAATGAAATAACAGCAGCATTCATGCAAAACGGTCATTGAAAATTTCATAAAAATATCGCGTGCATGCCAGCAAAGCCGCGGCGGCCATCTGCACGATATATTGTTCCATACATAACCTCATTCTGTCTACTTTACGATATAATAAAGTTTCACGATTTTTTTTTAAATATCTGTGTTTTATTTAAAATTTAAAAATTGCGCTCTTCTTGGGACACCCTTTATATATGTAAGATTTTTATTTTTTGTTTACATCATGTTTATTTTACGGTTTCAATAACTAAAAATCTATAGACGTCAATCATTAAAACAATATAACATAAAAATGGACAAAAAAATATTCATATCCGGTAATACTTTTAAAAATGTTAGTTACTTCTATTTTGCAAAAGCTAAATTTGCATGCAAGTAATATTTTATCAATTTGCATATTTTACATATAAAAGGAAAATAACATGAAAATGCTTTTAAAATTCATTTTACCAATTTCGTTTACAGTTTAGATTTAGTACAGTATTGAACATTAGATTGTCCCAAAGAACTAATAACTTTAAACTTATTAAAGCAAAAGAAAAATTTGGGGTCCTATTCGGCAAAAAGTAATAACCCGAGTAAAAAAATGTTCATGTTTTATATTATAATATGGTGTTATGCATAGCCAAATATTGATATATGTCTCTTATATTTTAACATATATAACATCTATAATCACATATATAATCACATATGGTGGGCGTTGTCCCGGGTTCGATACCCGGTGCCGGCAACATCAAATTAATATGTATGAGTTTTTTTTCTATCCCTCATACGTATCGCAATGTCCACCTTCGGTGTTCCCATAGCAATTAACCCCACCGAAGTAAAATAATGAATCAGGGCTATGAACCAAAAAGCTTCAATAAGTTCGCCAACTCTCCATCAGGTGGCGAGCAACAACTGTTCTAAGACTTATCATCTCGCGCAATTGCATTGTTGCCATGTCTGAAGCCCTTCATCTTTCCTCACCTTTCATCTCTATACTATCCCTTTCCAAAGAAAGCAACACACTAAAATATAGGAAGTATTTCCTGAGTGTTGCCTCTCTTTAAAAAAAAAAAAAAAAAAAAAATATAAGCTATAAGCTATATAATTTAAGATTTTTTAAAATATACTGCCTTCCCGACTAAAAAAAAATTATATGGAGCTTTATATTGTGTTATCTAATTTAATATGATCGAATAATTTATTATACGAAATTTCATCCGAAAAATGGCCCGATTAAATTGCATCATATTAGATTAATTTAGATATAATTATAAGTGATTTGATATAGTTTTGTCCGAATTTTCTTGACATTCAATTTAATGAAATTAAAATAAAATAAACGTTATACTAAAAGATTATATCAAGTTTAATATAATATATATTATATTAATTACAAATATCGTATGGTTCGCTCCAATTTTTAAAACATTAATATCCCGATTAAAAAATTGATATGGAGCTTTATGTAGTAATATTAATTTCTATGTGACGCTATATTTAATTTTAAATTTATTAAAATTCATCCGAAATATGGGCCCATATAATTGTATCTGTTTGTGTGGGTTTAGATCTAATCCAACTCAATTATATAAATGTTCAGTATAATTTCATCCGAATTATGTCCCGATATAAATATATTAGAATGTATTAGTTTTGTATCTAATTGTATCAGTTTATATCTAAACTGATATACATAGATATAATTATATAAAAACCATATATTATTGTATCCGGATTTTGACCTGATATAATATATAATTTTATGTAAACTGAAACATCTAAATATAATTAGATTCGAGTTTTAGTCTAGTAAATTGCACTAAATGTTAAATTTTATGTATATGATACAAATATATGATCATCCCATCATATTCGTTAAGTCCCATAAAAAATATTAAGAAACATATTAACTTTTTGCGGTTTTCAAAAAAAGTTACGGCATACATATTTTTAAGTTTTAAGTTTCGGGTGCCCCGAAAGTGTACAATTTTACGCAATAGTGCTCAAACGATGAATATTATCCAGTTTATTACGGAAAAAAAACCAAAATACTTATAGTTCGCTACTACACTCAGGGAACTTCTGCTTTAAAAATATGTAGTTGTTTGGGTTGTAAAACAGTTTCATTATTTTTAATGTAATGTAAGTCATTTGTAGAACAAATAAAATTTTTAACTAACCTTGTAGTTCATTTAAAAAAACAACTCACATCAAATGACTGTTTTATGATTTTACATTCATTTTTTACAGTTGTTTTTGTTATTTAAAAAAATAAAAAAAAAATTTTTTGGTTTATTTTTTAACTACCATGTGGTTCATTTTTACTACCATTTAGTCATTTTTTGAACATTAAAAACAAATGACAATGTTAGTTGAATTTAATGAAATGTAAGTCGTCCTTTTTTTAAATGAAATTTCATTTGTTTTTGACTACAATTGATGTCGTCTTTACCAACATAATTTCCTAAGTGTAGTATTTTTTAGATTTTTGTGCAAAATTGGGCTCAAGTTAGGTTATGCTGAGCATATTTTTGAAAACATATTTATAATTGTTTAATCTTTTAATTTAAATCAAGTACTAAATAAAATTTTTACAATAATATGTTTAGCATTACCAAACTTTTAAACTTATCTTTGCCCAACAATTTTAAAAATACATTGCGAAGACCGCATGTAGCAATTATAAGTTATCTTCCCTGGCTTTTATCCATAAACAGGTCAATACTACCTGCACTCAAAAAAAGTTAGTAAAGTCAGCAAAAAATGTTGCTAAGTCAGTCAAGTTTTAGTCAGGAGGGGCTTCCAAAAAAAATGCTAATATCAGCAACAAAAGTTGTAACCTAAGCAAATGTTTTGCTAAAACATAGTGGATTTAAAATTAAAAGCCCATGCTAAAAGTCAAATAATTTTTGCTAAATAGTAGACTGAAAAAACTCAAAAAAATTTTTGAAAAATTATACTTTAGTTAATTTATTTGCTGAAAATCATAAACATTAGAGCGACTCAAGTTGTATGGAAGCGAAATTCGTGAAAGGTGCATAAATAGACCCATTTTCAAAATGGTCCAGCTCACGAGAGGTCAAAGCTGGAGCCGAAATATTTTAAATGTCATCTTAAAAAGTCCAAGGTTCATTTTTAGGAGGGTACATCGACTTGAATTCGTAAAATCGTTGAGCTCAGCCCAAAGTGCTTCTTCGTAGATAAAAATTTAACGTTTCGTTACGAAGTCCGGAGACCGCAAAAGTTTTTTTTTTTATAGATCAGCACTTAGGGGATGCCCCTATATATGTAATGAATTGTGTTGAAATTATGAAATAAAGGTAATAGAAGGAGGGAAGAGAGAGAAGTGATTACGGATGTTTGAAAATGCTGTCATCCCCTATCAGAACCTTTTCCCTTTCATTTGAACGCGATCGAGTAATTTCAAAGAAATCTTTGGAGCACGTGCCCACATATGGGAATTGTATTCCATTTTTTGGTCAAATATAGGTAGTGTAAATACAGGGAAGGTCGGATGGTGTAAAGTATTTTTGCACCGCCGTTAGAATCCTTAGCACTTGAATGCTTCATTCGACACATAAAATAAATGCGCTTTCCATCCAATGCGATGTGTATTTTCATGCCCAGAAGAACAAGAACGTCTGGTTGATCGATATTTACACCGTGCAAGGCTAAACACGGTGTTTTTGCATTCTCTGATTGTGTATACGTCAGTAAGCAACTTTTCATCTTACTGGCATGGAAATCTACCCTACTAACACGACCCAATTCAGAGATCAAAAGCAGGTCCCGGTTCAATATTTGCAATTAATTTCAACAGAAGTGCTGCGTGACATACTCTGTCAAACGCCTTGGAAATATCCAAACCTACAACCTTAGTCTAAACTGTTCTAAGAGGAACGCCCATATAGAGCGACTCCTAAGAAAGCCATACTGTCGATCGTTCAAGAGATTAATTAACTATAGATAGTTCACAAAGATCGAAAGTTAATCGTGCTTTCCATTACCTTCGAAAGCGCTGAATAAATCGCTATCAGACGGTATTTTCCTGGGGTCAGTAGGCGATGGCGGGTGTTGAGTGGCTCGAATGGTGAAGCCCAGATTAGTTGCGGATATTGAAATCGCCTGCAACAACGAATTTCACTATCCGGAAGAGATAGAATAGCAAAGGACGTCGAAGTAATTAAGTGTGTTCCGTCCTATCCATGTTTAGGGCTTCTGTATAGGAATCTGAAATGCAATAAGTGTGACCTGATTGCAGTCTAAATGTTGCTGATGCTGGTTACCAACATAATTGCGAATATACAATGCAAGGCCCCGATGGAAAATAAAAAGGGATATGAGGAGATAACAAGCTATATAGAAATCCTGTGGATCAGCATCCCTACATACCTGAGTCTCGCATAAGGCGAAAACATCCTGTAAATGTGTGAGCATATACGGAGAAGAATTAGCCCTAAGTCCCTGTATGTTGCAGAAATCAAACAGAAATCTGCCTGACACTACCATGAATCGAAATTAAAATGAAATCTAACTTTACGCCAGTACAATTGAAGGGTATTCAGTGTATTGCTGATTGGGTTAATTAGAGACCACTATCTAAACCAACAACAAACAAAAAAAAAAACTACTTGCACTACACAAAAATGTAACAAGGGGAGAGAAAAACTACAACAAGGACACTACACTCAGAATACTATGTAGGTAAAGACCACTGCAATTGTAGTTGAAAACAAATGAAATTTCACTTAAAGAAAGGACGACTTACATTTCAGTAAATTCAACTAACTTTGTCATTTGTTTTTTAATGTTCAAAAAATGACTAACAATTGTAGTAAAAATGAACCACATGGTAGTAAAAAATAAACAAACATTTATTTTTTTTTTATTTTTTTAAAATAACAAAAAACAACTGTAAAAAATTGTTTTTTAAATGAACTACAACGTTAGTAAATATTTTAAATTGTTCTACAAATGACTGACATTGCATTAAAAATAAAGAAACTGTATTACAACCCAAACTACTACATATTTTTAAAGCAGAAGTTCCCTGAGTGTAGCAACGGCGAGCGTAAAAGCCCTTTGTATGGTCATTGTATAGATACAAAAACTATTCCCGGCAGTAAATGATTTTCCAATGTGTGTTGGGATGTGTGCTGTGGTGTGTGTGTATGTATTTATAAGCCTTGGTTGTTATTGGTATCTTGTTGAGTTAAGCCTTGGTTGTTATTGGTAGCTTGTTTTGTTTTGTGCTTATTTGTTTATTAGTTATTTAAGTAGTTGGTATTGTTGGTTCTTTTATATTTGTATTTGTTATTGTTTTTCCATTTTCTATTTTATTATATGTATGTAATGGATAAGCAGTTCGTTTTCAATGTAGTATATTTAATTTTTTTTTATTTTAAAGTTTCACTATTTTATTGCACTAATGATTTTAGTATTTTTTTTGTTGTTTGTTTTTTGAACACTATTTGTTTTGATCTAATCTGATGCAATGAAACAACTGTCCAGTACAATTTCATTCAAGCTATGGCCTGATAGAATTGTATAAGATTGTATAAGTTTTGTATCTAATTGTATCAGTTTATATCTAAAGTGAGTTTTATATCCGGCATTTCGACCTGATATAATTGTATATGAAAATATACACAATTTTATACAAATGTATTTTCATCCTATCATACCCGTTAAGTGCATAAAAAATACTAAGAAACCTATTTGATCCTCAAGCATCAAAATGTGAAAGAATTAAAGATGTATAAATTTGTATATGGTGTGTGTGAGCGATTCATTTCCAGGACATTTTTCAAATAAATAATTTTAGGAAAATGGGTAAACTGGATTAATCTGACAACGTTCTTAAACAAACGAAAAAAAAAACTTTAGTGCCGTACACAAAAGCAGTTGTAAGTGAAAATGTGTGCCGGATATTCTTCGATCTCACTCCTTGATATACATCAAATTGAACAAATTCGATATACAATTGTATATGTTCTCATTTTTCGTATCAAATTCGTTATAATCGTATGTGTAATTTATTTATAATTTATTATAATTTGATGTTGACTCATATACATTTTTTACTTAGGCTTCTAATTTCTGTATAGATAATTTAATCCACATGGTTAAAATGTTATTAAATTTACATTTATCAACTACGGGACACTATAACCTTAACGCTTACTAAGGTTTATTTAGTTAGAAATGCTTAGATGTTGTATATGTTTAGACAATTTAGTTTTAAAGATATTAAATTAAATTTGATGTTTTTAACAATTAATTATTATTTTTTCCCGTTTAAAATGTCATATCATATATGTAAGTGACGATATATCATAATCTTATTTAATTTCATCCGAAATATGGGCATATGTAATTGTATAAATGTTTTTTTTTTTTTTGTTTTTTTTTTTAAGAGAGGTAAAACTCAGGATATTCTTCCCATTTACTAATGTGTTGCTTCCTTAGGAAAGGATATAGATGAGGGATGAAAGGTGGGGAAAATTGAAGGGCTTAAAACATGTCAACACTGTAATTGCGAGAGATTATAAGTCTTGGAACAGTTGTTGCTCACCGCTTGATGGATAGTGGCGAATTATTTGAAGCTTTGTGCCTTGATTCATTATTTTAGTTTGGTGGGGTTAAGTGATATCATACATAATATTTTTTCCTAATTTGATGTTATCGTCGATGAGGCTCGAACCCGGACCATCTGTGTAACAGTCCAATACGCTGACTATAACAGCACAATGCCCTTAGATCTGATCTGATGCAATTAGATACATTTTCAATCAAATTGTATCCGAATTATGGTCCTGTAATTTGGTTATTAAACATGCAGTGGATTTTCGGCTTAACGAATAATCGATCTAGCAAACTCTGATTTAACGAAAACCAAAGTTTTCATTCTGAATTCATCAAATCGGGACAAAAAACATAAATTTAGTACCTGTTTATCGAAAAAAAGATAACAAATTAAATTTGAAAAAGAAATTCAAGAAATATAATATTCTAAAACAAAATAATAAGTAGTATTTTAATTGATTAAACATAAAAAGTACATTTGTATACGAGGTATCTATAGGGCGGTATTTTTTTTTCACTTGATTCAGCGCAAAATGAAAAAATCTAATTTTTCGCTAATCACAATTTTTAAAGTTCTATTGCCAGATTTTACTGCCTTCAAAAAACACTTCAGATCATTAAAAATTATAATTTAAATTATGAGCAAAAGTTTTCCGATAAAATTTTCGCCAGTCATGTGATAAATGTTTTTATTTATATCATTAGTAGTTTTGATTAAAGAACTGTACAATTTTCTAAAAAATGCAGTTTCTTAAATTCACTCAAACCAATTATTATTTTTTAAAGGGAAAAACATGTAAACAATTTAAAGCATTTGTATGTGAATTTTGTTATTAAAATCTCCATTTTTATCACAAAAGTCCAAAATTACGTTTGCATTTCCTTAACGATATATTAGTTTATCAAATATCGGCTGTAATGACGTGGAAATGCCAATTCCAAAGATGAGATAAATCTATATTAATAAATGAAAATTTTGTTAATTTCCATGTTTTTTTAATGAAAATTTGTTTTAACTTTAAATAAAAATCGCAGCTTTTATATGAGCAGAGAAAACAAAATTATTGGTTATATTTC
This sequence comes from Delia radicum, assembly GCA_021234595.1. NCBI lineage: Eukaryota > Metazoa > Arthropoda > Insecta > Diptera > Anthomyiidae > Delia > Delia radicum. The sequence continues at coordinate 146,419,506 of CM037853.1, read as the reverse complement.
TTACTTTTCTAAAAAAAAAGTACTTACTTAATACTGAATTATCTTGTTTAAAGAACTGGCAAACTACTGAACTGTATTGATGTGTCACTTTGAAAATACTTACGGCCAAGCGTACATTCGTGTTATCATTTCCACACCATTCTGTAAAAGTAAAAAAGCCAATACTTAGCCAGTATATGTACTACCGTCTCCAACAACGCCAATACTGGCCAGTTCGTGTTTTCTACCTGGGATATTTTCTGAATTTAAATTGTTTTATTTTAAATTTCGAATGGAAACTCTAAATTTCAATTAATGTTTTTTTAAATTTCAAATAAAAAATCGTCCGAAACACAATTGATGTTTTCTGAATTTCAAATGGAATTTCTGAACTTCAATTGACATTTTCTAAATTCCAGTAGCAAAAGGTGTACTAGTACCGGTTTATATCTAAACCTATAAAAATAGATGCAATCATGCAATTGAAATATGCTTCTATCCGGATTTTAAAATGGTATAGAAAATAAAGTCCTCTTCATATTGATAACCCATGTGTGAAATTATACTTTGCAGCTCTATGAAATTTAAACTAATCAAGTTACCTTGACTTTTTTAATTGGGTGTGAATTGACCGAATTTCAGTTATTAAAATATTTTTTGTGGTTTCAATCAATTGTGTATTGTTGTTAGCGATATTGTACATTTGTGAATGCCTTCTTTTCCTCGAATTTCATAATTATAAGATTCTTTTTGGTTTTTCAAAATAATCCACCAGAATCCGAATTCGAAAGGTATTCGACAATTTTAAGAATTATAAGGAAAATTATGGTACAAAGAAGAGAAGTCGAAGAAAATCCAAGTTGTCGAATCACGTTACACGCAGCATGTTAACCGATTTAAGTAATTCTACCATAAGCTGCAGAGAGCACAGTGCCCTAGTTTCCCCTAGTATTCAGCTTGGTGAGTCTAATTCATCGAAAGTATTGGAAGAAGTAAAATGAACGTAGTTCCACGACTTTCACAGAGTTAAATATGGACCAAAACTTGAACACCGTATGACAAAATGACGATATACTTTTTCATAAATTAATTCCTTTCTTTCACTTAAGCTGATATTGAGTATGGATTGAGCTGACGGAAATACCCACTATTTTCAAAACTTTCATAAATAAAAACGATAAGTCTCACGTCCCAATTTTGGTGGCGGTAATGTCATGGTATGGTTTACGCTTTCTTCAGCAGATACGCTGGAAATTTAGTTCACATCATCAAGAATAAATAGCCCTTATTAGACTGCAGTATGGCAATACAGGTTGGTGCCATGTTTGCAAGACCACCCGAATGGCTGTTAACCATTTCACACTCACAGCCAACTTTAGTGTCCAGAAGTTTGTATAATATATTTTTAAAGTTTTTTTTTTTTTTATATACTTATACCCATTACGATGTTTCTACTATAAATACAAATATCTTTTCCAAAAAAAAAACGGAATTTTTGCAAATTTAAATAGTAAAAGATAGAAATTTAGAGTTTTATCTTTGAACTTTGTCAATAAAATCTTTGTTTAACTATTCTATCTACAAAAAAATATTAAAAAGAAAAGTAAATAAAAAAAAAAATTAAAAAAAAATAAAAATACTAGCGAAAATTTGACTTTTAAAGTAATTCTTTTAGAAAAAACACAAAAGAAACGCCAAATTTTTACACAAGTATGTGTAAATGAACTAGTTATTATGTAAAAAATGCCATTCTCAAAATATAGTCTGTAGGGGAAGATGGTGTACCTTGAAACGAGTGAACCTTGAAACGTTTCATTTCTTGTGTATATTTTGCACATTTTATAAAAAATAGTCTTCTAGATAGTGTTTATTTAGACTTTCTCCCATGTTTGCCATAGATCTAGGTCCGTAAGTTAATTAGATGCAAAGAAAAATGGAGTGGTTACCTTCCAAGTGAAAAACATTACCTTATAAGTGGTTTATAAGTAAATATTTGGTAATGACAACTACGTGCAATTATCAATACAAATCTCATTACTTTTTATGGGGATGTCGCGCAAAATAATGACATATCATTACAAAATACCTTAAAGAAAATAGAAAAACGTGTGGGAACCTATATTCTTACCAGAAGATACAAAATAAGGAGTTCAAAAATAAATTTAAAAAACTATATTAAATGAAAAAATATTTTTTTTGTTGAAATTTCCTTTTTTGATCAACCGCTCTGCTAGTCAACCGCTCTACCATTTGAGCTATCTCGACATGTTATACTTGATAGATAAAAACATAATTGGCATGATTGTACAAAATGTCATTACTTTTCAGCTTATAAAAAAAAACAAAACTAAGTAGTTATATATGTAACTACTAGAGGTAAAAAAATAATGAGTTTAAAAATTGACTTTTAAAAAAAGTATGGATCATTACTTTACATTCAAAATAATGATAAAACTAAGTGCTTATGTGCAATGCGTTCTTTTTTCGTATTGAAATAATGGGAAAATTAACTAATTATTATACTAGTAAGTCCTTATTATTTGTGTAATAATAAGGTGATGTCATTACTGCACTCAATAAATCTTGTGTAAGTGCAATATTTTTCGATTATGCCTTTTAAAGTTTAAATTGATAGCTTTTTACCAAATATGCGATAATCATAATATAATTGCATGTTTATAACTAAAAAACTCGGAATTTATTTCTTTTTTTTTTAAGGAATTTTTAATATTTAAAAAAAAAGTTTTTACACACACACACACATAAATAAAGTGTCAACCAAATTCAAAAGTGTATTTTAGTGGTAACAACTTCAGTTAGTAAAACGATATTTATGTTCGATTTCCGATTATTTGAAGGCGTTGCAACTAAAATTAACCGAACTTTGTTGTGAAAAATACTGTTCAATTGTACCAACCGACTAAAATTCGTAATAACCGAATTTGAGTCGTTGTAACCGAATTTCAGTTAGCAAATAGCAAAATTTTTTTCTACGTGTATTGGTATTTAAAAGAGAACTATATCAATGACCTAATTCCAGTGGATATAAAAGAACTAAAATTCCTATATTTTTACCGCCTTTTAAATGAACCGGATATTGGAAAATAGTCTTTCAGTCCCGATATGTTAGGATGCGCCAAATACGTCAACTTTCGATTTTATTCCGTCACTCCCCCTAGAAGTATTCGGTTTAGTACCAAAATACGCTATGCTAGAAGTTATGGTGATCCTTAAGGGGAAAGGGTGCCTCAAACGCCATGAAAATAGGGAAATACATATGTCAAATTTGACAAAAAAAAATAATTTTTTGTTTTTCAATTTCGCAAAAAAAATTTTTTTGTACTAAGTGCGATGACAACTATTTTTAAAAGACAAGCGACTTTAATTTAATGCGTCTTTATTGTTTGAAATCTGCACCAAGAGTGACAAAATAATAATTTAGTAAATTCATTTAAGCTAACTCAGGGTTGCAAAAGTTGGTACAATTGTACTTTTTTTGGTACAATTCCAAACTCAAAAGTACAATGGTACACCAATTACACATTTGGTACAATTTACGAACTTTCTCAGTTTACGTTTTTTTTATTTAATTTCCCTAGTTTATAGGTTTCATTGATTTACGGTGGCAACTATCATTTCTTTGTGATTTAGTTTTGCATTCGACTGTATATTTTCAAACAACTACAACTAACTTCACTTTGTTTTTTGTAGTTTTATTTTATTACAACAATCCTGACAAAAAAGAATTAGCGTGTTCAGTGAAAAAGTGGTGGTTCATATAAAATTTTCATAATTTAATTAAAAAAAAACAAAGTATTATTTTGTAATATATAAATCAATCTGTATTTAAATTTTGATGATTTAAAAAATGGAATCTGACGAAGCAAGGTATGTTTATTTTAAGGTTTTGTAATGAGCTTAATTAACAAAACTTTGTAATTTTTTAGCTCAAGTAAGCAGGGAATATGCTATATTGTGCCCTTTAGAGATGAGTCGATTAAACTTTTTCCGTGGCTGGTTAAGGATGGTTTATCATAAAAGATGCAATATATGTAATATGGGCATAGTGATGGTATTGTGCATATAAAATGATATGCGTCAAGTGATGGCCATATCAAAAAAAAAAAAAATAATAATGCTGCACAAAGTACTCCAAAGATAAATATTTTTTTGAAAAATACAGCGTGTCCAATAGCAGAATCAGCAAAAAAAACTAGAAATCATGTTTAGTATGTTTGTTGCAGAGCACAATCTTTCATTGTCAGTTTTAGATCATTTAAATAACCGAATTAAAAAAGGGGTTACCGACTCTCAAATTGCCAAAAAACTCATAATAAATAGGCAAAAGGCACAACAAATTTTAACAAATTCGACTGGTCCTCTTAATATTAGTGACATAACTGAGTTTTGTAAGAAAAACTACTTTTCAATTGTACTTGATGAGAGCACTGACTGCAGTGTCTCCAAAAACTTGGCTCATTTTATAAGGCTTTTTGATGGCCAATGTCGAGACCATTTTTTGGCGCTGGTGCAAATAAATGACTGCACCGCAAATGGCATATTTCATGCAACAATTAAAATGCTTAATGACAATAACATTCCCATAAATAACCGGTTGGTATAACGACTGATAAAATGACAGGCTCTGCAAACGGTGTACAGTCAAAATTTAAGGCTTTAGTGCCACATTTATTTGGACATGGTTGTATATGCAACATTTTGAATTTAGTTTCCTCAGCAGCATCAAAACATTCGATTCCCGACGATATTGACAAATTTATTAAGGAAAAAATTTCCACTTTTGTAATAGTTCTAGTCGAAGAGAAGACTTTATACAATTTCAAGAATATTTTGGAACTGACATCCATGTTATTTTAAAATATTGCACTACAAGGTGGTTATCACTGACAGGAAGTTATAAACAGGATCTTGGAACAGTGGGAACCTCCAAATTATTATTTTACTTTAAATGATTTTGAGGCTGAATTTAAAAATTCGAAATTACGATTCATCATATCAGGATTTTCTAGTCCACTTTACAAAATGTTATTTATCTTTCTTCAATATGTATTAAAAATCATAAATGCTTTAAATTTGGAAATGCAAACAGAAGACGCAGGTATGCATATTTTCTTAGAACGTCTTAAATTTTTATTTCGTCAAATGGGCCGCAATTTTTAACAAAAAGAAATTCTAGACAAATACGAAATATCAAAATTACCTTAACGAAAATCATCTTCCTCTTGAAGAAGTATACTGTGGAGCAGAAGTAGAAATATATATTTCCACAAATGATGTTGAACGTGCTATGGTTAAAAATTTCAAGGAAATTGCCAAACAATTTTATTTAAAATTTTGTGAGGTGCTTAGAGTAAAAGTAGATTTTGACAACGAAATATTACACTAGGTTTAGTAAATTTATTCCATAAAATGTTGTTTCGGAAGAACAGATAATATAGTGCCTTTTTTAATAAAAATGTTTCCAAACGAATATAAAAATGTTGACTCAATTAATACACAGTTTAGATCTATGGCAGATATAGAAGTATTAAAGGATTTAAAAAATGAAAGTATAAGCATCTTTTGGGCTTAAGTTTCTGACATGAAAAATGAATTAATGTTTCCGGAACTTTCAAGAATTGTAGGTGGGGTATTATCAGTTCAACACTCCTCTGCGAATGTGGAAAGGATTTTTTCTTTCCAAAATATTATTAAAACGAAAGAGCGAAATAGGCTTCATGTGCCTATAGTTTCCGGTCTTATACAGACAAAAGATTTGTTAAGGACATCAAATTCTTGTTGTTTTAGTTTTAAAATAACAAATAATTTATTATCAAAAACAATTTGATCTTATGAATTTATCGATAGACTTTTTATGTACCTTATTTTAAGTTTAAATATGTACCTATACCTTAGTGTAGTTTTTTTTTTTAAGATATACTTTTAAAGTATAAATGAATTTTTAAGTACAAATGTTAATTTTATTACAAAAATGAATTTTTATGTACAATTTTATGTTATGTTATGTTTATGTTTTTTTTTTATTTAAAATAAAGAAATTAAAAAATGTTAAAAAAAAATTTTTTTTGATACAATTGGATTAGAAAAAGTACAATGTTATGAGCTTATTGGTACAATTTTGATGTTCTCATTTTGCAACCCTGAGCTAACTAGAACGAAAGATGAGTGAGTGATCAACAAAAACAATTAAAAGGGAACTGACAATGAGACTAAGATAACGGGTTTACATCAGTGTTACCATATTGCCAGTTTTAACTGTTTTTTTCCAGTTTTTTAGGATGCGTAACAGTTTTTCCAGTTTTTCATGCAAAAAAAAAAAGTTTTTGTTTAATTTCAGCATTTTTTTTTCAGTTTTTCCAGTTTTCAACAGTTTACCTGCTCGATTTACTTTCTTTTACTTGAATTTATAAATTTAATACAAAAGTTGCACTAAATGTTTCAATAAAAAATAATACTACGCATTGAATGCAACTGTGTAGTAAGTTTTAATTCCCTTTTTATCATTTGTTTGTGTTAAAATTTTGTGGAATCAAACGAAATTAAAATCAAATTTAATCAAAAAGTGTATAACTGATATTTTTATGTAATTAAGTAAGATCTCAAAATGTGATGAATTATTTTGTTTTTTTATGGTTTTGTATCTATTTTTTGCTCTATGTTAAATAATTAATATAAATATGTTTTTTTATATTATATTTTTTTTTACTTTAAACATATATACAGAAAAAAAACATATTATTCCTATTGTTAATTAAAATGTAGTTTTATAACAGAGCACAACTTGTGATCTGTAATAACATAAATTTGAAAATATTTTTTTGTTAGTATAAATAAAAGTTAGTCTACAACAAAAATATTTTTTTTTCTGTGTATATAAAATGCTTTATGTTATGTGTTTAATGTTTATTATGCTGTTTTATGTTTAAATAAAATGCAATTGAATTCAAAATGCTCATATTAACTGTTTTTTCTACTGTTTTTTTATTAAAAAAAAAACAGTTTTTTCTTAAAAAAACAGTTTTTTTTACAGTTTTTTGAAAAAAAATACATGGCAACACTGGTTTACATGAACAAATCACTCTCTTAGTAGTGTTGTAAATTATTAAATAGCAAATAAATCTTTACTTTGGTTCTTTTACGTTAGGGTGTCCAGTAAAACAAAAATAAAACAATACAAAAATGACAAAGATACACTCACAATATTTTTTCCGTAAAGACTACTGAAAATACACATTAAATTAACTGAAAATCAGTTAAAAGCAGGACTACTTACTTTTCGTTTAAAACAATTGTATTTTTCAGTTTATTTTCAACTGTTGAAAAATTAATTGACAAAATCCATAAAAACAATAGATTTTCGTTTATTTCAATAATCGATATAATATAACAACTTTTTGTTTTAAATAGAAAATTTTAACTGATTATTTTAACTACTACGGAAAGTCCTTTTTTTTTTGTTTATTTTGTTTATTGAATAACAGATAGGAAGTTGAAAAATATATTTCTTTGTTAATTTAACTGTATATTCCATTGAAACAACTTTACCGATTAACCTTTTAAATAACTGTTGATTTTTTATGGGAAAGTTCTTGTGAGTGTAATAATCACAAATAAAAACAAAATAATTAAGTCATAAAACAAATAATATAGATGCAAATAATCATTTAGAAATAAATAAATAAAATAATAGTGTTTGAAAAATTATAAAATATAATAATATCAGGCCGCTACAATATAAGTTATAAGTTCAAAACTAAAGAAAATACAGCCAAAAATTAAATTTCCTTGAAATCCGCTAAATTTAAATCGCTATAAAAATTAAACTAGCAAACGCATTTTTTTTTATATTGTACATTTTTATCTTCGTGATATATATAAAAAAACTAGTGGAGAGCGATTTTAATTTTAAAAAATTGTCTTTTATAAAATTTTCAAATATGTAAAAATGTTGCTTTTTTGTACCTCTTCAAATAACTGCCCTATTTTGTATCGTAAGTTAAAATAGGTTAACGATGTCCTGGAAAGCTAATATTTTTTTTTTGTGAATAGTTGTCATTAAACTTAGTACAAAAATTGAGAAATTGAATAACAAAAAAAAATATTTTTTCATCGTTTGAGGCACCCTTTCCCCTTAGGCGATCACCATAATTTTTTGCATAGTGTATTTTGATATAAAAACGAATATTTCTGGGGGGAGTTCCGATCTCTATCATGATTTTTTTTATACTCATACAACTTTGGCGTACCCTAGTATACATACATACAATACTATTGCAAATGTTATTGCCAGAATAATTTTCATTTTGCCCTTATAATAAAAATGTAAGCTATTTCGATAGAAAACCAAGTTTACAAAATATTTTGTGAATTATTTTTTTCTGTGCATGGTGCTCTTGGCAAAATTTCAAAATAAAAAATATTTTCAAATGAACGAAATTCCCAAAAGTCGTGAAAACATATTTTGAGTTGACGGAAAACCGTTGATACTAACCACAATGTAAGATTAAAGCTTAAACTAAAAAAAACTCCAGTTTTCGTATAAGGACATACAGGATTAAAAAGTAAACTCGTAAAGGACATTGTCTTAACTTGAAAACGTTTCGGCGGATATTTATGAAAGTCGCCAGAAAAGTAGTAATCAATATATGTATGTTGAAGTTAAGGTGCGTTTTCGCTCAAATTCGCGTTTTCCGAAAAGCGAAAATCACCATATCTTCTTAACTAAAAACACCAAATATTGGCTTTTTGGACTGTAGTTATATCTTGGAGGAGGAATAATTTATGCCTGAAGTTATTTATTTTTATGGATTAGTTTTTGATATTCGCTCTTAACATCTTTTCACCCATATCGATTAAAATATGCAACGAAAACCATTTTGGTTGAAGAATATATTGTTTATTTTTCGTGCCGAACAAGTGTTATAAAATTCATTGCAAAAAGCTTAGGCTGGATTGAGGGTTAAAACAGCATATTTTCACTTTAAAAATTGACGTTTCAAGGTACGCTCTAACTTAAGGTACACAATCCTCAGAAAAAATTGTATCTTAAACAAAAAAAAAATCAAAAATGTGAAATGTGAAATGTGCGACTTTTGTTTTTAATGCAGACGATTTATATACGCTTTTCAGTGTAAGTTTAATAAAAGATCAACGCTTTTAAAAAAATTTTAAAATCAAACACTGAACGTAAACACTATACGTCAATCTGGTAACGTGTTTAAATACAGACGGAGGAGATTAGAAAAAAAAAACAAAAAAAAAACAAAAAAAAAAATCTAAAAATAGAATATTTGTGTTTGTTAGTGCTGTCACTTGTGAGTATAATATACAATAACAGAAAAGCTATCAGGAAAGAAAACTTCAATTTAGCTGCATTACATTCGAGGCCATACTTGGGTGTGATCGCTAAACGGTCATTACTTGGTATTGTTACATTTGTACTGTAAGAAAAGCGCAGGTTTGATTCTGACAGCAGCACGTTGTTGTAAAATTTATCTTATAGAGACAATCTGTGTATATAATTTTTAGAGATAAATGTTTATTCTTCTTCTTAACCTCAAAATTTCTAAATCAAACATGCTTTCATTTGATGTAGCACAAAATATTCTTTGTGCGCAGGTCAGCAATGTTTTGAATAATCCAATCTTTCTTAAATTTCGCACCACAAAACAATAATAATCATGTGTATAAAATTGAAAAGCATACAAATTTTACTATGGACAAATTCCATATGAAAACGATCAAAATTGGCAAATTTTTGGACGACCCCTCTCCGATTTTAAATAAATAGTCTCAATCGATTGCCCAGCAAAAAATAATGTACCTACATATTTTTTTTTTTTTATAGTGACTGGTTTAGTGGTGGTGTGCACCACTGTAATGTGACAAAATTGAAGAATTCTTCATAAGGGACCTCCTTTTGGACGACGCCTCTCCGATTTTAAAATAAATAGTCTCAATCGATTGCCCAGCAAAAAATAATGTACCTACATATATTTTTTTTTTTTATTGAGGTCCCTTTTTTTTCAATGAGGTCCCTTATGAAGAATTCTTCAATTTTGTCACATGACAGTGGTGCACACCACCAATAAACCAGTCACTATAAAAAAAAAAAAAATATATGTAGGTACATTATTTTTTGCTGGGCAATCGATTGAGACTATTTATTTTAAAATCGGAGAGGGGTCGTCCAAAAGGAGGTCCCTTATGAAGAATTCTTCAATTTTGTCACATTAC